>JAVGWX010000010.1:28123085-29323085 GCA_036924085.1 Ariolimax columbianus | reverse complement strand
CACCAGTGGCAACACTAGACAAGCTCTATGGCAGTGTCGACAGCCTCAGGATGACAGCTGCTTTCTTCGAACAAATTCAAGTTGACGTCTGACAGCGTACGAAGAAGAAGATGCTTTGAGAAGGTATGAGACGCTATCGAGATATGCAAGAGAATTATCCACAGAAACTATAACAAAGTGTTTGAGACTAACAGTTATGGATATCCGAGATAGTCTTAGTGAGATGTCTACAACCCAGAATTCTGATACCGTTTGGTAATCTTATGAAGTCAGTCATTATGGAAGAACTAACACGTTTAATAACGACGCATAGGACACGTTTATTCTCGGCTAGGTTCGCCACAGACTTGATAATCTTGTCAACGAGTTCTACCTACAGCATGAACAGCCTTAGAGGCATCAACAGAGCACATGTAACTACAGCACACTGGAAACAAAAAGAGTAGAGAACACATGTGCCAAAATTAAATTTCAGATATAAATACCAACTGAACATCGCGATATAAATACCAACTAAACATTAAAATATAAATACCAACTAAACATTAAAATATAAATACCAATTAAACATTCTTATAAAACTACCAACTGAACATCGTGATATAAATAACAACTAAACATCCTGTCATAAATACCAACTAAACATTAAAATATAAATACCAATTAAACATTTTTATATAACTACCAACTGAACATCGTGATATAAATACCAATTGGAGATTCTAAGTTATTATGGTTGTGTACCAAGTGCAGCAGTAAACCTCATATGTCACCGCTCGATTTTGAGGAATAGGCCATTCTTGATCTGGATATTATGGACCCGTATGTATGTTCTTCGTGATAGGAAACTGTAACTATAGTAGAGCTTATAACTTTAACCTGTATCAAAATGAAGTTGTATGCCTTAGTCCTACGTGATGTGAAATATGTCAACACATTTGTATATACAAATATTCACCGATTCTGTTGAAACATTCGCGTTTGTAGGACATTGTTTTGTGGGCATTAGTTTCTTTGATCTATAAACGGTCATGTTTTTGTTTAATGATGCCGTCATATAAGCTAAACATACGTGTCATGTTTTTGTTTAATGATGCCGTCATATAAGCTAAACATACTTGTCATGTTTTTGTTTAATGATGCCGTCATATAAGCTAAACATACGTGTCATGTTTTTGTTTAATGATGCCGTCATATAAGCTAAACATACGTGTCATGTTTTTGTTTAATAATGCCGTCATATAAGCTAAACATACGTGTCATGTTTTTGTTTAATAATGCCGTCATATAAGCTAAACATATTTGTGATGATTTTGTTTAATGATGCCGTCATATGAGCTGAACATACTTGTCATGTTTTTGTTTAATGCTCACAATGAGCAAATTTACTGTTTTGTTCGCCCTTAAAATGAAGTTCAGTGGCTGGTTGTAGTAGCTTTCCTTACATACCGAGCATGCTATGATGATGAAGGTGGACAGCTGTTCTGCAGGGGGTTGTGATACGCTTGGCTTCGTCTTCGTTGCGCTCACTAATACGGGTTTCACATCGATCCACATCTCGTCAGCTAGGCTGCCTTGAAAAGAACATGTTTCCTAGGGAACGCTACATGTAAGAGAGATCGTGGTCTTTGTCAGCGTGTTGTCTCTGACCCTGACGCGACGTCCTGGTCAGTGTGTTGTGTCTGACTGGACTATTGCCTCAGTTCCCTGAACAAACTGTCTACATTTGTTTAACGAACATGCCAACCCTCATAAAGAAACGAGAACCTACCTGATGTGTCATCAACGGTAGAAACACCTGCCTATCTAAAAGGTGTTAATCTGAACATAACTCGATGTGGCGGGATTTACAAATGAAAGTTCCCCTAGCAATGGGACGCAATCCTATCGCATACCTGTATTCATAATGATCGCCCGTGTATTTATCAGAATTGTTAATGAATCAATCTGTTTCAACAACTATCACATTTCTGCAACCGTTAACCAGTTCACTAATTAGTCCTTACGTCCGCCATGATCATTGCCCAACAAATCATTCGTTGTTGATTATGACCAAGTTTAATTGGTGAATATTAAATAATGATCAACAACTTGTATCTATCTGGTTCCCCTAGAACATAATGCCACAACAGATGAGCTCCGTCTGTTCCTATTCTGTGATGTCTTATTGATTATCGCCCAGAAAACCCCACTTGAACTGACTTTCCTATCGAACGATCACCGCCATTTGTTTCTTGTCCTTTCCACTTGTACTATTCCCTGTATGTTTCAATTCAGCGCGCCTCTGGTTATGCTGTCCTTCATTTCGAGAGTGTGTCTTGTCAATCCCAACTTTCTCTCGTAATGTCCCTCTGTACTGATTGAGGCCATGTCTTTCCCATCAACCCGTGTGCCATTGCATCTGGTCATTCAACACGATCTATGCTAGGAGACATGTCTTTACAAAAGTATTCAATGTGGATATGAAAGTTTGAGTCATCTTCTTCCCCTGCTTCTCATTCTTCTTCTTGTTCTTCTTTTTCTTCTTCTTCATCGCATTCGTCACGTTTTTAGTACTTCTAGATGTAAATCAAGTTCTTTAGGTAAATGTTGTTGTAGTGCAGAGTTCTTCAAGACTCCCAAACAGTTTTATGTGGAGGTTAGTCTCCCTGGGCCAGTGTTCAGTACACAATTGGCTAATCATATAACAGTTTTGTGTGTGAGGTTAGTCTCCCTGGGCCAGTGTTCAGTACACAATTGGCTAATCATATAACAGTTTTGAAGGATATGTTCGGATGTCTGTGCTGCTTGTCCGTGCGCACGCATGGGTAATGGAGTCAATTAAAGCCTGTGTAAATGTCCATTTAGTCTATTGTCCTGTTCTCATGTGGTGCAGGATCATTTTCTCCGCTCATTCAAGACAGTGATTGTTATCTCTCGTCTTGTCGACTTCTTATTGCTTGGATATGGCTTCCTGTTTTTTTTCATTGGAACGTGACAGTTTGTGATTTTTGTTTTCATATTGCTTCCTCCTTTGCCAACCTATCAGTCGGCTTACTTTCTCGTATCCACCGCGTGATGGTATCCACCGCGTGATGGTATCCACTGTAGCTCTACCCTTCTCTTGTGTCCTGGTATGCCACCGCGTAATGGTATCCACTGTAGCTCTACACTTCTCTTGTGTCCTGGTATCCACCGCGTGATGGTATCCACTGTAGCTCTACCCTTCTCTTGACGTGAAGTTCGCCTACGATATTTTAAGATCTGGCTGTTTATCGTTCTTGAGGGGTAGCTTAAGTCACATGCCACGTGCACAGCCATATGGCAGGACCGACTTATATATAACGGGCATTTTATAAACATTTTTCGCCATTCTCATTTAAGGTTCAAAGGAAACTACATATACTTTGAAGTGTGTTGTTTCCATTTTATTGTGGGATTTATGTTTTGTTGTCTATCCATCTGCAAGGTTTTCTCCCTAGTGCTAAGTAGCCAGTTATTCTTGTGCTACATGCGTGTACTGGTAGTTGATCGGGTTCAGTTCTCATGAAATGAGAACCCCTTCTGATACTGGCCATTCTGTGTCTTCATCGCAAGGAGCAGTTCTCTATATTTCAAATGGGATCATTTCTTTCTCCATCTCATCTCGTGACATTTCATTTCAAGCGTTGTTCTTGTCATTGTTCTTGTATAAGGACCAAGCTGTCATTGGTATCAAAGAGCTGGTATACATTTCTTGTCATTGTCCTTGTATACGGACCAATTTGTCACTTGTATCTTCTTCTTCTTCTTCTTGGATCAACTGATGCAATGCTTCTAGTCCGGTGAGATTTACGAAGGAGACTATGCCTTTCAGGTCTTCGCCGGTTCCCCACAGCTTTTCGAGCATGGTGGCTCCTCCAGGCCAGACTGCCTCTCTTTGTTATGCATAGGAAGGGAATTCTTGCAGAATATGTTCTGGTGTTTGCCTGGGTGTTCCACAATGGCACGTGGCTGTGTCTCTGAGACCCATTCTGTGGAGGTGGGCCTTGAGTCTACAATGTCCCGTTCTGAGTCTGAAGATCTTTGTCTGCCAATCTCTGTCAAGTTTGTCTATGCTGTCATTTTCTGGCTTTTAGTCTTTGTGCTGTTCTCTCCATTTTGTCCTCGTGGATGGTTTGATGAGTGTCTGTGCTTCTTTATAGCTCTGTGCCGCGACTTTCGGCTTTTGCCAGCTATCGGCTTACTCGTTTACAGTGATCCTACATTGAGCCAGAATCCATTGTAGGAATAAATATGGGTGTTTTTTTTTAGACAACAATCCTATGTTGTATTTTATTTCATGTGAGAGTCTATCTTGTTTGTGGCTTGAGGTGGCTTGGAGTACACTCCTGGAGTTTGTTAGAATGACCATCTTCCTTGTATTTATGTTTCGGATGATAAGAATCTAAGTTGCTGCATGAACAGCTCTTGCTTCAGTTCTGAAATTGTTACTAGTCTGTCCTGCTGGTATGGAGTGATTTTATGTGTCGCCATTGGAGTGGTCAATGTAGATTCCCTTTTATCGCTCACCGACGCAGATCCATCTGTGTACACCTAGGCCAAAGAGTTGCTAGGGCACTGTCTCTTGAGCTCCTGTAGAACGTGGATTTTTTTGCTCTGTTGACGACTGCTCACATTTCTTCATAAACCCTCGAACCTATAAGATTATTTTGGATCGGTCCTGGCTCGTGTCCAGGGTTCTGGAATGAGCGCTTCGCAATTTTCGGTTTCACCTTCAGTGATGGCTGTGTGTTTTCTGTTTATTTCTCTGACCTGATGGTTGGGGCTTTTCCTTAGTAGTCTGTTTTTTGTTCTCTCTTGGAACTTCTGGTGCGGAGGATGATCAGGTAACCTCTTTAGTTTTTAAAACTGAGTAAGGGATTTATATTTTCTCCTTAATTCAAGGGGCTCAATATTTGCTGTTTTTCCCAGCTCTGTAATCGGAGTGATTTGCAATGCCCCCCGGATAATTCTGAGACCAATATTTTACACTCGGTCTAGTTTTCCTGTGTCTGTTATGGCCGCTGTTGACCAAGTGCTAGAGGCATATTCCATGATTGGTCTGATTGTACCAGTGTAAACTTGCTTGAGGATTCTCCCCCCAATGTACCAGCCAGTTGTTTCACCGCTGAGAGTCTATATATGGCCCTTGTCTGTATTTTCTCTATATTTCACTTCCAGGTAAGTCTCGAATCAAATGTGACTCCAAGGAATGTGAATGTCCAGCTGGGGTATTTGTTGGTTTCCTATCTTTATTGTAATTGTCTCCTTTTTGGAGAAGAGTGGTGGAGGTTTTGATGTGGTTTATTTTCAGTCCCCACTCTTTTGTCCAGTATAAGGACAAAGCTGTCACTGGTATCAAAGATGTGGTATACATTTCTTGTATAAATACCAAGCTGGCATTGGTATCAAAGATGTGGTATACATTTCTTGTCATTGTCCTTGTATAATGACCAAGACTGTCACTGCTATCAAAGATTTGGTATACATTTCTTGTATAAATACCAAGCTGTCACTGGTATCAAAGAGTTGGTGTCAAAATACTGTTTCTATCATTTATCGTTCTGTGACCAAGCTTGTGTCCAGGTTGTAAGTAGCAGCGACAGCTGATGAGTCATGGCATGTCAAGTCTACCATCTTCGGTAAACATACTTTCAAGGTATTTTAACTGACGGGCATCTTTGCAGCTAACATTTTAACAACATAAATGTAAACAGTAATGCCGGATCTGTTGTTTTATCAACAAGCCAGCTAGTATGGTATCTTATATTTTGAATTTAGCTGTAACAGGCTCACTCTCATAAAATGGTTGAGCTGTATTTGCCAACACCGTTCGACACGTGACATAACGGGAGCAACCAAGTTATCCTCTCCGCACGGTCTCGTAGATGTCTTTGTTCTGCTCCAAATCACAGGTCTCGTGAGAAGATATCGATATCTTGTCACTTGTTCCTGTAGGAACAGACAACTCCAGAAAATTGCTGCACTTTTGTTTGGTCGATGAAACCTAACCCTGCGTGTTACCACTCTATCATCTCTCTGAGTTTGTTTCAATCCATAAACAAGTGCACTCACCTTATATTTTGAGCACATTCAAATTAGTAGTTGTGAAGCTATAGTAGCGTATACTGGCATGTATTAGACTTCCGGTTTAGTTTATGTTTTCTTGTTCCATTGAAGCCTTCTTTGATTCACTGGCTAAGTTTGGTTGGCGCGTTGTTATTTCATCATTGTCTAACATAACCTTACACATAGGACTTCCACGTGATAACAGCGAGCACCCGTTGTGGTCAGTGCCAGTTAAGTTCAATTTTCTAACATCAATCACTCAATCAATCAGCTCCCTACGGAGAATAGGAATCATTGAAGAAGAAAGACCAATATTGATAACACTGTTGTCAGGGAATGAGGTTGAGCAGACAAAACCACAGCTTTAGGGAGGTAGGGTGACTAGTTCCTTTCCTAGCTGCCTTTAACTTCCCTAGACGTGTGTCAGGTACCCATTTATAGCTTGGTTAACTGGGGCGTATGGATTGCTGTAAAGAGAAATGTCACCGAGGAGTATCAGATTTTACAAAGAGGAATGACAGATTTAATTTTGAGCAACATCAGCGAGAATGTAGAGGAATGACAGATTTTACATGGTGGAATATCAGATTTCACATGGAGGATTGACAGATTTCACATGGTGGAATATCAGATTTCACATGGTGGAATATCAGATTTCACATGGTGGAATATCAGATTGCACATGGTGGAATATCAGATTTCACATGGTGGAATATCAGATTTCACATGGAGGAATGACAGATTTTACATGGTGGAATATCAGATTTCACATGGAGGAATGACAGATTTCACATGGAGGAATGACAGATTTCACATGGTGGAATATCAGATTTCACATTGTGGGATATCAGATTTCACATGAGGGAATATCAGATTTCACATAGAGGAATGATATTCACATAGAGGAATGTCAGATTTCACATGGAGTAATGATAGATTTATGATGCACGAATACCAGGTTTCACATAGAGGAATATCAGGTTTCACATAGAGGTATATCAGGTTTCACATAGAGAACACCAGATTTCACACTGGAGGAATATCAGATTTAACATAGATGAGTATCAGATTCTGCATGAAGGAATGTCATATTTTACACACAGGAATATCAGATTTCAAACTGAGTAATATTAGATTTCACAATTGTCCAGTGGGTCTGGATACTTTAACAACTAGTTGTGTTTTGAATGTTCCGAATTTGAAAGCTATATGTTAGTATGAGTAATCTAATCAGTTTATAATGCGTTTTGCTGTTGTTTGATGTTAGTATGAGTAATCTAATCAGTTTATAATGCGTATTGCTGTTGTTTGATGTTAGTATGAGTAATCTAATCAGTTTATAATGCGTCTTGCTGATGTTTGATGTTAGTATGAGTAATCTAATCAGTTTATAATGCGTCGTGTTGTTCTTTCTTTCCCATAACCAAGCAGAATTTTGGGACATGGCATCCCACTCTCGCAATGGGAGTGCAATGTGTCTTGGACAGTTTTCTGAGTTAGCGGAGTACATTCACGTGTTGCTGCCGTAGGCCCTTGTCCCGTTTCTAGTCTGACCCACGAGCAGATTGTTAATGACTCGTTTATAACAGGACCTATCACCAGGCTCTCACTGTTTGCTTTCACAAATAGGAGCTATCTGTTTTTAACCAGCTAGGGGTATTGCCGCAAAAATAACTGTATTTTGTAGACAAAGTTACCGTAACATCTTATGTTATGCGGGACCAATATTACCTCATTTTTTGAAGACCAACAGACAAATTAGTTCTTATATGACTACTGAAGAGAACTGATTGTAGGTCTAGCAATCCGATTCGTTAAAATAAACTTATGTGTAGAGTTGGACTAAGGACTAAGGAAAAAACTAAGGTTCGTTACTTGTCCTTCTTTTCTGCTGCTCTGGGTGTTTCCCAAAATTGTATAAACTAGTCCATGGTGTCGCTGTTTCAGTTAGTCTAGTTTTTGTACAACTTACTGTCTTACATGTGTTGCTGTTTTGGTTAGTCTAGTTTTTGTACAACTTACTGTCTTACATGTGTTGCTGTTTTGGTTAATCTAGTTTTTGTACAACTTACTGTCTTACATGTGATGCTGTTTTGGTTAATCTAGTTTTTGTACAACTTACTGTCTTACATGTGTTGCTGTTTTGGTTAATCTAGTTTTTGTACAACTTACTGTCTTACATGTGTTGCTGTTTTGGTTAATCTAGTTTTTGTACAACTTACTGTCTTACATGTGTTGCTGTTTTGGTTAATCTAGTTTTTGTACAACTTACTGTCTTACATGTGTTGCTGTTTTGGTTAATCTAGCTTTTGTACAACTTACTGTCTTACATGTGTTGCTGTTTTGGTTAATCTAGTTTTTGTACAACTTACTGTCTTACATGTGTTGCTGTTTTGGTTAATCTAGTTTTTGTACAACTTACTGTCTACATTTGTTGCTTTTTCAGTTAGTCTAGTTTTTGTACAACTTACTGTCTTACATGTGTTGCTGTTTTGGTTAGTCTAGTTTTTGTACAACTTACTGTCTTACATGTGTTGCTGTTTTGGTTAATCTAGTTTTTGTACAACTTACTGTCTTACATGTGATGCTGTTTTGGTTAATCTAGTTTTTGTACAACTTACTGTCTTACATGTGTTGCTGTTTTGGTTAATCTAGTTTTTGTACAACTTACTGTCTTACATGTGTTGCTGTTTTGGTTAATCTAGTTTTTGTACAACTTACTGTCTTACATGTGTTGCTGTTTTGGTTAATCTAGTTTTTGTACAACTTACTGTCTTACATGTGTTGCTGTTTTGGTTAATCTAGTTTTTGTACAACTTACTGTCTTACATGTGTTGCTGTTTTGGTTAATCTAGTTTTTGTACAACTTACTGTCTTACATGTGTTGCTGTTTTGGTTAATCTAGCTTTTGTACAACTTACTGTCTTACATGTGTTGCTGTTTTGGTTAATCTAGTTTTTGTACAACTTACTGTCTTACATGTGTTGCTGTTTTGGTTAATCTAGTTTTTGTACAACTTACTGTCTACATTTGTTGCTTTTTCAGTTAGTCTAGTTTTTGTACAACTTACTGTCTTACATGTGTTGCTGTTTCGATTATTCTAGTTTTTGTTCATCTTACATTTGAATGATTTCTTGGTATATCAATTTCTTAATTTGAATCTACATATTCTTCTCAGTTGTCGTATGTTGGTGGAAATGGCGGGCTCCTCAGAATTGTTTAGCTCAACAGTCGACATTGAACACCTTCGAATGCATCACGCTCCATTTTGTTGTGAGGAAGGAGCCGAATCTATTTCCGGTTTCTACATGGGTTGGGAGAGGGGTGGGAGGAGGAAGGAAATTCACGGGACTCCAAGAACTATTAACTAGAATCACAAAGAGATAATCGATCAGAGAATGTGATTAATGATACAAAGAACACCATTGATTATTGAAGACCACCACTGATAATTGAAGAATACCACTGACTATTGAAGAATACCACTGATAATTGAAGAATACCACTGACTATTGAAGAATACCACTGATAATTGAAGAATACCACTGACTATTGAAGCATACCACTGGTAATTGAAGAATACCACTGATAATTGAAGAATACCACTGACTATTGAAGAATACCACTGGTAATTGAAGAATACCACGGATAATTGAAGAATACCACTGATAATTGAATACCACTGAGTAAAAGATAAAAGGCGAGTGTTCGACTGCATCGCCAGGGCTTCCCGATATAGCCCGATCTCTCTCAGCAGAAAGGTATCCCCGCCTGCTGAGAGCATCGCACAAAGCACGAACTCTGTAGCTCCAGCGATGAACCCAGCGATCTCCCGCGATGAACCCAGGGATTTCCGGAAAAAATTGACATCATGAACCGACCGTTGCATCTCGAATTCGAACCCCGACCGTCTGAACACGAGGGAAACTGCTTGACCACTTCGCCGCAGTGACTTCCAGAATACCACTAATTATTGGGGTCGCTTCGTTCGTTCTCAACCTCCCACTAACAAACCCTGACACGGGCCTAAGTAGCAAAAAGTAGTCCAGATAACGGAATGCGTTGTGTCGTAGTTTACAGCTTGACTGCGATATTTGCACCTTCCGGTACAACAATCCGACTTCATCAAGCATTTTTTTAGTACCGGGTTAACATTCCCTCTTCGATCCCTTCTCTTTAGTCAGTCTGCTCTGTTGCAGCCGGTTGTCCAGTATCACCACGTGGGGGTGTAGAAGGGTCTTGGCAGCTATGGTTCGCTGGCCCTGACGCTAGCAGTCAGCTATGGGTCGCTGACCATTGCAGCTCATGCACTGTTCAGCATCTTGACCCACCCACTGATTATTGAAGAACACCACTGATCTCCAGCACAACCATGAAGCCTGTTTATGGTATCTACATAATAATAGAAAAGCGATAAAGCCACAGAGGCTACACATATAATGAATCAAACTTCACCCAATGCGTGAGAAATTTGTTCAGAATCTAGGAGCCAGATAACTAAAACTATAGAAGCTAGGTGTTGTTCTGGGTGAAAATTTCCTCATAGGGTTGAAGCAGCCTGCCAGAGGGTATGACAGAATTGTTGTTAAAAATACGGACTTTAAATGTCCAAATCTAAGTTAGTTCTCTACGTAAAACTGACCTATTTATGTTATCCCTTATCTGTGTTGCTTGTGCTGCAGCGTAACACAACGCGGGCAATCTGTTTAGAAAGTGAGCAGAACTAGATGATATTCTGGTGTAAAATATTGAATGTCCCTTAAAACTGAGGAGGTATAAACAACACGGGGACACTGTGCCAGTAAACACTAAGCTGATCCTGAAATATCCATTAAAACTGAGGAGGTATATACGACAGCAGATCCCACTGTTTGCCCTAGCGTTATTCTAACTCAAAACATTATCACACTCATCCACATCATTCATGACCACACAGATCAAATGACATAGCACACAGCAGGTGGCATGATTATTATATAATACTCATACCAGAAAAATGAGTAGTGAAATTACAAACACAATACAATATATATCATCTTAACTAAATATTCCTATATTATATATATGTTAATATAAATATTAAACTAAAGCGGAAATTTTAAGCAGTAGCTATTGATGGAATTCCCAACTATCAAAACCCAGTTCTATTGCCGTACACACATCACACACACATCTCCTTAAGTGCATCCTCAACACACTTTCAGATTATCTATTAATACAAAACTCCCACACACACCTAATTGAGCAGCTGGCCCCAACTCAATGGCGTATGCCGTTTTATCTCCAACATTCGTACAACAGTCTATCAATCGCTCGTCTATCTAAGTCGGCGAGTTAAACACACTTCTATCTACATTCACTCGTCCCCTCTCCATGCCAGCCTATTTGAGCTAAACTTTTTCTCGTGTTATATACTCTCAAGCAGTATCAGAGCTGACCAATGGATCTCAGGGGGGATGGCTCTATTCAGTCGTTATTGGAACGAATTACTCCTGTCACTCATCTATCGCAGCAAGCTCCGCTGCCCTCCTGTCTGTCACTCACCCACAACTGCCCAAATCGGAACGCCAGTGGTCAGTTCCTACCTGTGCATTCTTTCCCCAACTCCGATTTCCTTTTTTGAGACGGTGAGTGACCTTGGCGTAGTGATCAGACAGAGAGTGACCTTGGCACGCATTCAGGTACCTTTGTTCTCATCAACCAACATCACCCCAGCCCTAAACTCTCATGCGCGGGGTGGAACTGTTACATAAACACCAACCTGATCCTGGGATGCTAGGTGCCACAGCAATATTTCTAGGTGCCATGATGACTTGGCGCGCTCAATTACTTCCATGGTCAATCCGTTAGTTGTGTTTTAATTCACCCAAAGAAAAGAAATATATATATATTTGAGCATCGGATTCCTGGCAGTGATGTCACAGAATAGTCCACTTTTTTAATTGCTGGGCGTGTAAAACATTCTGTGAAAATAGACGCGAATTTCTGGTTATTCCTGCCGTCTCAGCAACGAATGTCTTTGGTTAGGGTTAGGGTTAGAGTTGAAATTAGGATTAGGGTTAGGGTTGGGGTTAGGGTTGGGATTATGATTAGGGTTAGGGTTAGGGTTAGGGTTAGTGTTAGGGTTAGGGTTAGAGTTGAGATTAGGGTTAGGATTAGGGTTATGGTTAGGATTGGGGTTAGGGTTGGGATTAGGATGTTATGATTAGGGTTAGTGTTAGGATTAGGGTTATGATTAGGGTTAGGGTTGGGATTAGGGTTAGGGTTAGGATTGGGATTATGATGTTATGATTAGGGTTAGTGTTAGGATTAGGGTTATGATTAGGGTTAGGGTTGGGATTAGGGTTAGGGTTAGGATTAGGGTTAGGGTTGGGATTATGATTCGGATTACGGTTAAGATTAGGGTTAGGATTAGGGTTAGTGTTGGGACTGTGATTACGATTTGGGTTAGGGTTAGGGATAGGGTTATTGTTAGAGTTACGGTTATAGTTATGATTTGGTTCAGGGTTAGATTTAGGATTAGGGTTAGCATCTATTTTACACGTCTATCTTTACTTAAGTCGTTACTTACTTATTTCAAATAAAATGATAGAAACCTGTAGTCCCCTTAACTTGAAACCAGTTACAGTCATCATCTGTCTAATACGTACGATGGGAAGTCTGTTTGGGGTGAATCGAAGCAGCAAGTACCAACTTACACCTACAAAATGAAGACTGGCAATATCATGTTATGTTCACCTGAACTCGTATTTTTCTTGCAGCGAGGCGCTTTCGTCACCAGGAAGAACGGTGCCGGATTCATTCGTACATTGTTTTTGCTGTTGAGCGCACATTATCTGTTTAAATACGAGGCGTGTTCAAATGAAACCAGACCAAACTGCAACGCGTCATCGATGCGCATGATGAATAACTGGACAACGATGTTTTAAATAAAGACGTGAGTTAACGAAAGATCTGAGACCAGGTCAGGCGGCTATTGTTGCGTTAACACGTCTTCTTTAAACATCGTTCTCCAGTTCTTCCTTGTTGTCTTGGACACGCTTTTGTCACCATACACTGCCTGTATTCTGCGATGAATGTCAACTGGTTGACATCCATCAGGTTTTAGAAACCGAATCATCACTCGCTGATCAACTCTGGAGGGATTCCGTATCACACCCGCCATATTTTCAACGGTCTGCTGAGGATAATACAAGTTTGCAAACTTGACGGTTAGCATGTGCTGTTTACACCAGAGGTAACGTCACCATACGCATTATGCATATGTTCGTTCACCTGTTACAGTTTGTTCCGGTTTCATTTGAATACGGATCATACAATAACATTGTAGTCTTTGCAATTGCTGTGACTGCTAAGATATTATTCAGAGATAGCATACTGAACAAAGTACAAGGCGTGCGTGCCTCCTCAATAACCTAGCTGTAGTGGCGCCCTGATGGTCCATTATGAACCTAACAAACCGACACGAAGACATGTTGATATAGCAAGAAAGACTTTGAGCACTTAGTTAAGCCACGCGTTCACAGTACACGTGAAACAGTTGTGTTCCTTGAATGCCTGGTTTACTTCCCTTTGACCGGCTAGCACCAAAAAATCGTTTCCCACCAAAAAATCGTTTCCTTCATATTTTTCGGCTAGAAGACATTCCTTTCACTTTCGTGCGATCTTTGAATATTCTTCTCCTTTAGGTCTCAGGAAGACGAGCTATGTACACCAGCATACGTATAAAGCGGGTTTTGTAAAGTGCTCCCTTCCGTGCTGCGAAATCATGCTTTAACGTGAATGATGTGCTCCAACCTTGATTTGGAAAGTCTTCTACCATAGAGAGGTTTGTAGTGCGGGATCTACATGTATTTGTTCTGGCGTGTCAGCATCATCATGCGCGGTCTTGCACTCATTAAGGAGCAGACAACTCGACGTTCTCATTTTTGACGCTGCGTATAGTGAGGGGCAGTTGTCCTAGTCTTTCATCCCCAGTAAGAGGCATCGGCATGTTGCTGGGCCTCGGTATGCTGCTGGGTCTCGGTATGTTGTTGGGCCTTGGTATGTTGTTGGGCCTCGGTATGCTGCTGGGCTTCGGTATGCTGCTGGGCCTCGGTATGTTGTTGGGCCTCCGTATGTTGCTGGGCCTCGGTATGCTGCTGGGCCTCGGTATGTTGCTGGGCCTCGGTATGTTGTTGGGCCTCCGTATGTTGCTGGGCCTCGGTATGCTGCTGGGCCTCGGTATGTTGCTGGGCCTCGGTATGTTGTTGGGCCTCGGTATGTTGCTGGGCCTCGGTATCTTGTTGGGCCTTGGTATGCTGTTGGGCCTCGGTATGTTGTTGGGCCTCGGTATGTTGCTGGGCCTCGGTATGTTGTTGGGCCTCGGTATGTTGTTGGGCCTCGGTATGTTGTTGGGCCTCGGTATGCTGCTGGGCCTCGGTATGCTGCTGGGCCTCGGTATGTTGTTGGTCCACGGTATGCTGCTGGGCCTCGGAATGCTGCTGTACCTCGGTATGCTGCTGGACCTCAATATGCTGCTGGCCCTCGATATGCTGTTGGTCCATGGTTTGCTGCTGGGCCTCGGTATGCTGCTGGGCTTCGGTATGTTGTTGGTCCACAGTATGCTGCTGGGTCTCGGTATGTTGTTGGGCCTCGGTATGTTGTTGGGCCTCGGTATGCTGCTGGGCCTCGGTATGTTGTTGGGCCTCGGTATGTTGTTGGGCCTCGGTATGTTGTTGGGTCTCGGTATGCTGTTGGGCTTCGATATGTTGTTGGTCCACGGTTTTCTAACAAGCTCCTGCTATGCTGATCGGCTCCTGATATTCTTTCAGGCATATGATATACAGACAGGCTCCTGATATACTGACAGACATGTGATATACAGACAGGCCCCTAATATACTGACAGATATATGATAGACAGACAGGCCCCTGATATACTTACAGACATATGATATACTGACAGACCTCTGATATACTGACAGGCGCCATTATACTACATGGCCCAGGATATGATAACAGTGTGCGCTATACTGACAGACCCCTGATACACTGAAAGGCCCCGTTATACTGACATGCCCCAGATACACTAACAGACCAATGATATAGGGACAGACCCTTCTATACTAACAGACCCTGATATACTGACAGACCCCTGATACACTGACAGACCCCTGATATACGGTGACATACCCGTGATGTACTGAAAGACACCTGATATACTTACAAAACCCCGATGTACTTACAAAATACCGATATACTGACAGACCCGTTATACAGACATCCCTCTGATATATTGACAGACACCTCTTGTACTGACAGACCCCCTGATATACTGTCAAACCCTTGATATAATTACAGGTCATGGTGTACTTACAGACCATTGATATACTGACAGACCCCTGATATACTGACATCCCCGTTATACTGACATGTCCCAGATATTCTGACAGACACTGTCAGTATATCATACTGACAGACCCTTGATATACTGACAGACACCTGATATACTGAGGTACCCTTTATATAATTGCAGGCCTCGTTATACTGATAGACCAGACCCCTGATATACTGACATACACATGATATAACGACATACCGCTGAATTACTGACAGAACCCGGCTATGGTGGCATTCCCTTCATATACTGAAAGATCCCTGATATACTGAAAGGTACCGTTATACTGACAGACATATCATATACTGACAGGTCTGTGATACACTGACATATCCCGGATATAGTGGCATGCCTCTAATATACTGGAAGATCCCTTATATACTGACATGACTCATTATATTGACATACCCCTGATATACTGACACGGCGCGTTATACTGGCAGCCACCTGATATACTGACAAGCCGCGTTTATACTGATAGACCCCTGATATACTGACAAGCCTCGTTATACTGACAGATCCCTGATATACTGACATGGCCCGTTATACTGACAGACCCCTGATATACTGACAGACCCACGATCTACTGACATGCCCCGTTATACTGACTCTGTTATTCTGTCTTCGGCATATCTTAGTTTCCCTCTCATTTGTTCTACCCTCTTCGTTAACCCTCTGAGTTATATGTCTTTGCTTGCTCCTTCTTTCTCTCAACAACACCAACCAGTTGTTTTCCCCCGTCTCTCTGTCTTGCTCAAACTCCACAGTCCTGGGCCTCTCAGAGAACCACTTACGCTATCCCAGATTGTACACGCCAGGTATATTCCAACCATTTGTTGTTCGGTGCGCTAAAGACGCCCTTGGTTCTTGGTTTCCTGCCCTTTGCCTTTCTGTGTTTTTTATTACTTAAAATGTTAGAACAACAAATCGCCCTTTTATTCGCCGGTGTAGCATTTTTTTGTTGCTTTTATCAGTAAACAACCGTACCTAATTTGTTTCTGTTTTTTTTATATAAGAACAGTCTGTGTCTGCGCCTGCTTGGGTTAGGTAAAAGATGGATCGGAGGTACAGTATTCAGCCAATCATTCGCAAGGACAGTAAGGAGGACGAAGAGAAAAAACCTCCTGGCCTCGAGGCCAATCGCCGAGGAAGTGTTGCGCCAAGCTTCGGTAAAACTCGTAGTTGGGTGAAGCGATCGAATTTGGCTCCCGAACATGCCAGGCCGGTTCCGGAAACCAGAAGCTCTTGGGATGAAAGCATGCGCAGAAGGGATTCTGACACCGGTCTTAGAGGCATTGTGCTGAGAAAGGGTTTCTCTGACGACTCAAAAAACTATTCCCTATTTCACACGGAAAACCGTCGAACGTCGAAAGTGGAGTCCTCCCTCTTCTACTCCGGCAAACGTTTGTGTAAATGGGAAACGGTGAATCTTCTAGGAATAAAAGAACAGATGAACGTGGAAGGCGATGAGATTTCCGAAAAGGTTTGTAAAAAGCATGGACAAAAGGATTTAAAAGTGCTGTGTAAGATTCCATCTCGAGAGGACAGTGGGATTGAAATTACATCCGCTAGCACGACAACGCCTATATCGTCAAATCTTTCGTCGAAATTCTCTCACAGTTACCTTGATAACGTGGCGGAATACGATGAACGTCATGATGCAGCGGTGGGGTTGAAAGTGATTGGAGAAGATCAGAGTAATGTGGCTAGTGTAGGGAACACCCTGACTGTTGATAGGTCTCAGATGTCCAGTTCTGTGTTCAAGACTTTCAGACGGGGAGACCAAGCTTCGACAAACGAGCAATTTACAACAGAAGAGTACACAATTGGACAAATGACGAGGTTTGGAGAATCAAGCAAACCGGATATCGCCCCGACTACAGACGGACAACCAAAAGATGGAGTCCCTTCACACATCAGGAGAGATGGTCCAGACGAAAGAAGGCCGTCAATCATCCCAACTTTAAATATTACTAAGGAACAAAGCAACTTCGAGAAATTTCTGAACATAATCAGCGTTCACAAAGATGTTTCAGAACCGAAACAGTTTTTGGAAGAAGGTTCTATATCGAGAACCAAGTCGTGTGAAGCTATCCGCAAAAATGGCGCTGATGATATGAGTATATGGGAGCGTCGAACGAACAAGGCCGGGGATTTTAGTCCTGGGACACGTCCTATAGTACTTAACATCGAATCAATCGACGACTCCATGTTCTGGTCCAGATCTGTGTCCAGCACTCTCGTGGCCACCTCCAGCCGGAGTGAGACCTACATCTGTAAGGATGATCTACATCTGAGCATGCGTAAGTCTACTGTGGCCAACTACAGTGACGCCAGAGGTGGCACTGCTGGAGCTCTGGGTGGCGAAAATCGGTTAGGTGGAGAAGGAGGTGGAAGAAGTGGCTCCAAATTAAGAAAACCTACCAATTTGTGGGGAGTGACCAGGAGAATCTCCGTCAAGCGAAAGAAGGTTACGAAAGAGGACAAAAAAGAAGAACCAGCAGCAGAGCAGCAAGAAGAGCCAAGGTAATAAATGGTTGTGCTTTACCGTAATCATGTGCGTAAACTATGTTGTAAAACTATATTATCATTGTACGTTGTTAGTCGGTGTAGACGTGTGCTATCTAAAACTATGGTTTCATTGTACGTTGTTAGTCGGTGTAGATATGTGCTATCAGAAACGGTGATTTCTATTTCAGCTATGGATCATTTTAACGGTTTTATTTGTCGTAATTATAAACATGATCGTTTTTAGGATTTAATTTGTTCCCTTTGTTGTTTGTTTTGTGTTAGAAGATGTTTCTTTAAAACTGAAATGTTTGCTTCTGTTTGTTCCGTGTTAGAAGATGTTTCTGTAAAACTGAAATGTTTCCTTTGTTGTTTGTCTTGTGTTAGCTAGATATTTCTGTAAAACTGAAATGTTTGCTTCTGTTTGTTCTGTGTTAGAAGATGTTTCTGTAGAATTGAAATGTTCGCTTTTGTTTTTTCTGTGTTAGCTAGATGTTTCAGTAGAATTGAAATGTCCATTTAAAATGTCTATCCTTAGTGTTCGCTTAATCATTCAGTAGAACTAAAATGTCCATTTGTTTGTTTTCTCCTCAAACTTTTCGTATACACTAGCTCAATCAAATCTAAAACATTTGCTTGTTTGTTGTTTTTTTAACGGACATTTTCGATAAATGTTTAGATAGAGCTCAAAAGTCCGTTTCTTGTTTGTCCCGTGTGTTAGCAATCTATTTTCAATAGACATTTAATGTCCGTTTTGTGTTGTTCTTTTTTTCATAAATGTGTTCTATTTACAAACTAAATGTTCCATGTACACTAGAATGTCCGCTTCTTGTTTTTCTACCCAAAACTGTTCTGTTTACTAATTTAATGTTCAATGTAAGCTAGAATGTCCGCTTGTTGCTTTCTTTACGTAATCTCTGCAATCTACTTACTATTTGATTATTTGGACATGGACAAATAATTGTCTGCTTACCGTACCGTATGTTTCATCTTTGCTCCGTTAGAATATTGTCTTTGATCTATGCTGAATTTTTTTTTAAACAAGCCTACAATTATCCTTTACATTTACATTGTAGGGTATTAGCTTGGTTATTGGTCTGTGATAGGGTTCAGATTGTTCTTCTTTGATGCTTGCGTATCATTTTCTTGGAAAATCGAGTTTGTAGTTCATCAATTATATATATATGCGTGTTTGTATTTGTGTTTATATATGTATGTGCGTGCGTGCGTGTGCTACATAGGCGCAAAGAATAGTGCAACTGTTATCTGTAAGAGATATCGTATGAGGTGAGTAATGATGACTGGACCTGGGGTTGACAATTACATCCTGTAGAAACATAAGGCCACCAAAACTGGTTGAAGCGCATCGGGTTCGAATTCCGTCGTGTCTAGTTTGGCTGACACGGGTTATTTTTCTCGGTACGTTTGCTTCTCCGCGTACTGAAAGTAATGCACAAATGACAAGAAACTTTGAACTTGGTATATACTTGGTATTCAAACGGGCATGTTAATCTTTGTTGCTAGGTATTTTAAACTTCCTGCGATGTACTCTTTCCAGGGGATGGTACAAATAATTTGGGTATATTTTTTTTAATACAATCTTGTCCGGGCAGCGTTCGTTAAACCTACTCTTTTCGATTTCTAAATGTCAAGGGAGTTTTATCGTGCTCGACACTGAACACGGTAGTCCGATCTCACTAACCAGAGATCAGAGAAACTTTTACCAGAAGATGCACGTGAACAAAATCCCGATTTCCACCGGGATTCGAACACGCGACCTCCAGCACCTGAGACGGACACATTACCTTGGAACCACTGAGTTTGAAACTTATAACAGCCAAATGAAACGACGTCTTGCAAAAAGCACTACCTATATGTTGTTACACACATACACAACATACACAGATGTACAGCACACACACAGACGCACCACACACACATATATGTATGCACATTATTGTTTCAACTAGCTTTATCTGTCATGTTTCTTCCACTTAGTGTATCCTTTCTGATCCTTACATAGCACACCGTTAGTTGGCCTGATACGAAAAAATTTGACAATCCACTGATGTTTCTGTGGGAGTTCATATAGCAGTGTATTTTATATAGTGCAGTTGCTATCCCCATGCACAGACCTCTGTAATATCCTTCTCCAGTATGCTAGAAATGTAGCAGTGGGCATATTCTTTGCTTCCTGTAATCCATAGGGGGCATCGTTCATCTTTGCTCAAATACAAATGTGTATTTCATTTCTCTTGCCTCGTCTTGTCTTATCTGCCCAGTACATGCCTTTCACCCTATCACCATTATATTGTATGCCTGTCTATCATAGACAAGTTGTGATTCTAATGTATGTCTGTCTATCCTATACAAATTACCAATATATCGTCTGTCTGGCTATCCTATACAAGTTACCATTCTATTGTCTGTCTGTCAATCCTATACAAGTGACAGTTCTATTGTCTGTATGTCTAGCTTCTACACGTTGTCAACATTCTATTACTTATTGTCCGTTGTATCTGGCTGTATCTGTTCCCCCATTAGTTACCCTTGTTGTATCTGACTGTCTCTGTTCTCTGATCATTTACCCTTGTTGTATCCGTGAATGTCTCTATTCGTTATAAATTACCCTTGTATCCGTGAATGTCTCTATTCGTTATAAATTACCCTTGTATCCGTGAATGTCTCTATTCGTTATAAATTACCCTTGTATCCGTGAATGTCTCTATTCGTTATAAATTACCCTTGTATCCGTGAATGTCTCTATTCGTTATAAATTACCCTTGTATCCGTGAGTGTCTCTATTCGTTATAAATTACCCTTGTATCCGTGAATGTCTCTATTCGTTATAAATTATCCTTGTATCCGTGAATGTCTCTATTCGTTATAAATTACCCTTGTATCCGTGAATGTCTCTATTCGTTATAAATTACCCTTGTATCCGTGAATGTCTCTATTCGTTATAAATTACCCTTGTATCCGTGAATGTCTCTATTCGTTATAAATTACCCTTGTATCCGTGAATGTCTCTATTCGTTATAAATTACCCTTGTATCCGTGAATGTCTCTATTCGTTATAAATTACCCTTGTATCCGTGAATGTCTCTATTCGTTATAAATTACCCTTGTATCCGTGAATGTCTCTATTCGTTATAAATTACCCTTGTATCCGTGAATGTCTCTATTCGTTATAAATTACCCTTGTATCCGTGAATGTCTCTATTCGTTATAAATTACCCTTGTATCCGTGAATGTCTCTATTCGTTATAAATTACCCTTGTATCCGTGAATGTCTCTATTCGTTATAAATTACCCTTGTATCCGTGAATGTCTCTATTCGTTATAAATTACCCTTGTATCCGTGAATGTCTCTATTCGTTATAAATTACCCTTGTATCCGTGAATGTCTCTATTCGTTATAAATTACCCTTGTATCCGTGAATGTCTCTATTCGTTATAAATTACCCTTGTATCCGTGAATGTCTCTATTCGTTATAAATTACCCTTGTATCCGTGAATGTCTCTATTCGTTATAAATTACCCTTGTATCCGTGAATGTCTCTATTCGTTATAAATTACCCTTGTATCCGTGAATGTCTCTATTCGTTATAAATTACCCTTGTATCCGTGAATGTCTCTATTCGTTATAAATTACCCTTGTATCCGTGAATGTCTCTATTCGTTATAAATTACCCTTCTTGTATCCGTGAATGTCTCTATTGGTTCATCAATTGATCTTGTTGTATCGAAGCATATTTATATTCTAATTATCGTGTGTACTACTTCCATAAATGGCACAACTGATTTGTCTGACTCATTTTGTTCTCCATTTTCCGTCTGTCAATCATTATTCAACAGTCTACATTATTCACAGTCTTTTAACTAAGCCACTCCTGATCTAGCATAATATCTAGAGTCTTCTACCATTGGTTGGAGAGTCATATGTTACGTGGTGTAGTCTACTACTATTGGTTAGAGAGTCATATGTTACGTGGTGTAGTCTACTACTATTGGTTAGAGAGTCATATGTTACGTGGTGTAGTCTTCTACCGTTGGTAAGTCATATGTTGCGTGGTGTAGAATCATATATCATTGGGTTGAGAGTCATATGTTAAGTGGTGTAGAATCATATATCATTGGGTTGAGAGTCATATGTTAAGTGGTGTAGTCTTCTACCATTGGTTAGAGAAGGAGACGGCATGGGCTAGTGGTTAAGTGACACGGCTCACAGCCCGAAGGTGCTGGGTTTGATTACCATCACTGCGCCGGCCGTTACCCCGGGGAAGCAAACCCTTAGAAAATGCAAGTGGAAGCAGACCCTTACATAAAATGCATGCGACGTCAGATGCACTGGGCCGACAGGCGCGACAATTAAAACCGTAGTGCAACGCACACCGCCTTGGGGAATAGTGATATAAGGCTAACGCAAACAAACACAAATTTTGTTGGAGAGTCATCTGTTACGTGCTGTAGTGTTCTACCATTGGGTGGAGAGTCAACTGTTACGTAGTGTAGAGTCTTCTACCATTGGGAAGTATAGTTCTCGACCACAGTTTGTAAAAGCTTTTATATCTTGATCACGCATTAGGTTCAGTTCAGTCGGTATATGTTAGTGTATTTATATATATATATAGACAGAGAGAGAGAGAGAGAGGTGGCTAAACCGGGTTTATTCGTTTACTGGGCAACCGCTACGTAGAGAGACGTTAACCAGGTTCATTCGTTTACCGGATAATCAATAAGAGGCTGGAAAGTCGTTAACCGGGTTCATTCGTTTATTGTGCATTAAATAATTTCGTAGAGGGATGCTTACCAGATAATGACCAAAAGGACATGTCTGCCCTGTTTCTGTTATGATGAATCGGTATCACTGCACTTCAGGCCAATCCATAGGTGCCCATACCAAATCATTATATACCGTAGGTAATGCATAATTATGTTCCTGCTGATTTTACACACTCCTGCTACTGCCGAAACGGTTCAGAGTAATGTTTGCTCTAAATGTTTTTTGACAAATAGAAGCTTTGAAAGATAGAAAAGGTTGGGGAGAATGTAGGTGAATATGAAACAGAGAAGGAGTGTTACAGGGAAGCAAATCATTATACATAGTGAGAGACATATTGACATGCATGTTACATAATGAATGAAATATCAGGTAAAATATAGAATTATAGAGAAGTATAGAGAGAATGGAAAAGGAAAACAAATTAACGACAGAGAGAGAGAGAGAGAGAGAGAGAGAGAGAGAGAGAGATGGAGAAAAATGTGTAAGAGCGAAAGTGAATACGGAGTAAAAAAACTGATTGACAAAAGAAAGACGAGAGACAGAAAAAATACGCTGGGACTAGATAAACAAATCGATACAAGAAGAACGGATGAAGCGCGTGGCCGAAAGGTTTCGATGCCAGCCTGTTGGCAAGGAGGGCAGCACATCGAATCTCCGTTAAGGCATATGCTGTTTTTTTCTAATGGGGGTGAAATAAACACACATAGTCAGCACACGACGTGACGACAGGATTGGCCAAGCGGCCTGTATCCTCTACCTAAAAACCCGACCTCGGCTTCGTCGTCAGAGAAGAACAAGACTAACTAGATAATGAGAGACGACAGAAGAAATTAACACGGAGAGACAGACAGGTCGAGAACATAATACAGTGGCACATATACGATAACAACCTTGCACATGGAAGAAGGGACGGATACAAGAAATCCATACAGCCATGACCCATGTCCCAGACCAAACAAAGGTACGTAGATGTGTCCCCAGTAACGACCAGCTCCCGTGCACCCACAGCTTACCGTCTACAAGCCAATTTGTCTTTGACAATCAATAACGCGACAGTCATATTGATCTGCTCAAGCCGTGTCCTTTCTTTTGTTTGATCCATAGCTGCTTCGTCTAACTCTATCTAGTTTTTTTTTGGTTCTTTTTCTCTCTAGTTATCTCCTTGAATTTATTTGTTTGTTCTTTTCTATTCGTCTGTTCCTGTCTGGTTCCATTCTTCGATTTCTGACTACTTCTAGTGTTCTGTTCCTGTCTAGTTCTAGAGTTATATTCTTGTCTAGTTATAGTGGTCTATTCCTCTCTAGTTCTAGTATTCTATTTATGTCTAGTTCTGGTTTTCTATTCCTGTCTAGTTTTAGCGGTCTGTTCCTGTTTAATCTTCTATTTTTGTCTAATTGTAGTTTTCTGTTAATGATTGGCTCCATTCTTCTATCTCTGCCTAGTTCTAGTGTTCTATTTATTTCTAGTTCTGGTATTCTGTTCCTGTCTAGTTCTAGTTTTCTGGTCTTATCTAATTCTAGTGTTCTGTTCCTATCTAATTCTAGTGCTCTATTCCTGTCTAATTCTAGTTTTCTGGTCTTATCTAATTCTAGTGTTCTGTTCCTATCTAATTCTAGTGCTCTATTCCTGTCTAATTCTAGTTTTCTGTTCCTGTCTAATTCTAGTGTTCTGTTCCTGTCTAATTCTACTGTTGTATTCCTTTTTTTGGTTTTATTTTGTCAGCTTAATCGGGTTTTGTTCTTTAAATCGTCTGTTAAATGTCAGCTATCTCGCTAGATACCTTACTATCTGGCTTCCTGGACACATCTCGATAGATACCTTACTATATGGCGTCCTGGACACATCTCGATAGAGACCTTACTATCTGGCTTCCTGGACACATCTTGATAGATACCCTACTATCTGGCTTCCTGGACACATCTCGATAGATACCCTACTATCTGGCTTCCTTGACACATCTCGTTAGATACCTTACTACCGGGCTTCCTGGACACATCTCGATAGATACCTTACAATCTGGCTTCCTGGACACATCTCGATAGATACCCTACTATCTGACTTCCTGGACACATCTCGATAGAGACCTTACTATCTGGCTTACTGGACACATCTCGATAGATACCTTACTACCGGGCTTCCTGGACACATCTCGATAGAGACCTTACTACCGGGCTTCCTGGACACATCTCGATAGTAACCTTACAATCTGGCTTCCTGGACACATCTCGATAGATACCTTACAATCTGGCTTCCTGTACACATTTCGATAGATACCCTACTATCTGGCTTCCTGGACACATCTCGATAGAGACCATACTATCTGGCTTCCTTGTTACATCTCGATAGATACCCTACTATCTGGCTTCCTGGACTCATATCGATAGATAACTTACTGTCTGGCTTCCTGGACACATCTCGATAGAGACCTTACTATCTGGCCGTGGTCGTGGTCTTCAGACTTCGCACTGGCCACAATAGACTGAGGTACTACCTACTAAAAAATTGAAGATAGGTGGCGCTGACGAATGCCCGTGTGGTACCGGGGAAATGACCGCTGAGCATTTGCTGCAAAACTGCCCGACATACGAGTATCAGAGAGAGCAGATGTGGCTATCACCAGTGGCAACATTACACAAGCTCTATGGCAGTGTCGACAGCCTCAGGATGACCGCTGCTTTTTTCGAAAAAATAAAGGTTGATGTCTGACTGCGTACGAAGAAGAAGAAGAAGAAGAAGTATACCTCCGTTCGATGTGTGTGTGTATGTATACCTCCGTGCGATGTGTGTGTGTGTATGTATACCACCGTGCGATGTGTGTGTGTATACCACCGTGCGATGTGTGTGTATGTATACCTCCGTGCGATGTGTGTATGTATACCTCCGTGCGATGTGTGTGGGTATGTGTATGTGTTGGTGTATATGTATGTATGTGTGTTAAGCAAGAGCCGCAAAGATGGCGCCCTACCGGCTTGTAGGTCTACATTTCTCTAGTGTTTTATTTCATAACGGATGCACGAAGCCATGGATTTGCCTGGAATTCACACTGGTTGGCGACTTACACGTGTGTTCACGGAAACGTGTCGTTGTTTTCCATTTGGACTGGTTAGTTCGTTCTTTTTTTGTGTATTTTTCTCTCCGCTTACCATATCTTGGATATCGGCTATGTGAATTAGCACTACGCTTAAACCTGTGTCGTATTTTCACGGTCTAGTTCACGCGGATGAACTGCTCGACATTGGCACCCTTCGCCTACCTGCATATAGCGTCGGTTGTGATGTGACTAATTTAGAGACGACTATAATGGACTAGAACACGGCCAGGGAGAGATGACCAACACATAACTCACACGCTGAGTAATGTTCCTACGACTTCTTGCGGGAAGGCACGATATGCAACGGCAGATGTCATCCCCACTTCGCTGCCTTGCGGAATACCTGTTTACGGGAAAGGCTTCGGGAGTACAGCCTGAGGAAAAATCTGCATCCTATGCTTTCTCCAGCATTCTCGATTAAATCTTGCCACTGGCCAAAGGTAGCTCAAGACCAGAGAATGAAGTTGACAAAAGGCGCAGTCTAACTCACTTTAATCCAAATCACCGCGCAAGTGACCCAATTAAGCGAACACGGCAAGAGTAATGACTGTCCACACGATTAAACAAAGAGAGTGGTTTTCATCACATGTGATGGACGAACAATAACACGTTGGTATCTATGTGAGTGTGTGGTCTCTGTGGCAGAGACGAGAACATGGTCACTGACATACCCAGAGCACAATGTAAGAGGCAACAATAGTGCGGCCACCCCTAGAATACAAGGCACCCATCTCATGGCATTCCACATTCTATCATTCACACCGACCAAAAGCTTGCTGAGAGTGGAGTAGCTTCGTGGATTTGAAAGAAAGCGCTAGACATATTACCCCATGTATTATACTGGAACAGAAGATATCAACGGGTTTTTCCGTAGATCAGATGGTCGATGAAAAGCATGTCCATTCACCTTTGGTTTAATTCGTCCATGTACAGTCCAGTTATATAAGGTCACAACTACAGTTGATCTTACAGTTGTTATTTTTGTTGCTGTTGTTGTTGTTTTTAATGCCACAATCAATTTGTTTATAGTAAACCTGCACCAAAGCTTTGTGTGGTTATTTGTAAAACATGTTGAGCATGATCAGGTGGACAGCCCCATTAAACGACTCCGTATGTGTCTCTTAACAACATTAGCCTTAATGAGCCGTGGTCCTGAGGTTATCTCTGCGGTACTCAGGCGTGCACCCTTACAGGGGGGGGGGGGGGTGGCTTCAAAGTATTGGGGGAGGTGTGTGGCTTCAAGGTATTGGGGGAGGTGTGGGGCTTGAAGATATTGGGGGAGGTGTGTGGCTTCAAGGTATTGGGGAGGAGGTGTGTGGCTTCAAGGTATTGGGGGGAGGTGTGTGGCTTCAAGGTATTGAGGGGGGTGTGTGGCTTCAAGGTATTGGCGGGGAGGTGTATGGCTTCAAGGTTGTTGTTTTTTTTTTTTTGGGGGGGGGTGTGGCTTCAAGGTATTGGGGGTGGGGGAGGTGTGTGGCTTCAAGGTATTGGGGGGGGGGTGTGTGGCTTCAAGGTATTGGGGAAGGTGTGTGGCTTCAAGGTATTGGCGGGGGAGGTATGTAGCTTCAATGTATTGGGGGGAGGTGTGTGGCTTCAATGTATTGGGGGGGGGGAGGTGTGTGGCTTCAAGGTATTGGGGGAGGTGTGTGGCTTCAAGGTATTGGGGGTGTGTTTGTCTTGTATGTGTTTCAATATGTATCTATATGTGTATTGTGTATGTTTTAATATATCTCTATACATATGTGTATGCGTGGGCCTAGTGTGTGTTTTAGTGTAACAGAGTTACAAGGGTCCAACGAGCCAACGCCAGTGAAGCCCTTAAAATAGCTTTCGGTGTACCCACACATAGCTTGAGAACCCTGTGTGAGAGATTGAGTTCATTGAATGGGTCATTGTTCTGAATTCTCAAACAATACTCGTTTGACTGTCCAGCCAAATCGGTCACCTTCTCACGATTTCTACTTGGAATTCCACGACCTTCTAGATCACATAGTAGGTTAATAAAAACAAGCTATCCTTTCTCTGGCGACACAGGAAGGAACTCAAGACAAACAAAAGTAATTGACCAAAGCGAGCAGCTTAGAATTTAAACTGGGGGATGAGTGTTCAAGGCAGAGATCAGGAAACTAGAAACCACTCACGTGTAAGAATCTCTCTGTGTGTGATGTTCAGTTTAAGTCGTCACTAACACCAGTCACACGTGACACTGACTTCCAAGTCCCAGAGTGGCACTCTCCTCAGAGAGAGACGTGTTGCTTCAAAACGAAGCTGTCGTCCGGGTCAATAGACCGTAACACATGTTACCCTTAGCCTGATAACCACAGTAGCAGAACCACTGTCGTCTGTCATAGGCACAAGAACAGCTGCCGTCGCCGAGTTCCTGGCAACATACGACGAAGAAGGATGACCAGCAGTTCTCATCACTGTAGACATTTTCCTTGCGTTGAGACGAGACAAGAGTCTCAGAATCTACGTTGTATAAGCCGAGAGGTGGGACATAAGGCCACCAGACGAGCGAGGACAGAGAGATTAGGACTGAAAACAAGTAACTAGACAGTATTGTATCAACGTAAAGGGTATAGACTGTGAAAGAAACAATTTGCTAGATCTGTCCACGTGAAAGAACTCTGGGTAATTCTAGTGCAAGAGAAAGACCTGTGTTAATTGCGCGAAACTCTTCAAAGTCATTATAGTTAGTTAGAGAAGTGTTGATAACAAAACTCTGGAAAGTCATTATAGTTAGTTAGAGACGTGTTGATAACAAAACTCTTGAAAGTCATTATAGTTAGTTAGAGAAGTGTTGATAACGAAACTCTTGAAAGTCATTATAGTTAGAGAAATGTTGATAACGAAACTCTTGAAAGTCATTATAGTTAGAGAAGTGTTGATAACGAAACTCTTGAAAGTCATTATAGTTAGAGAAGTGTTGATAACGAAACTCTTGAAAGTCATTATAGTTAGAGAAATGTTGATAACGAAACTCTTGAAAGTCATTATAGTTAGAGAAGTGTTGATAACGAAACTCTTGAAAGTCATTATAGTTAGAGAAGTGTTGATAACGAAACTCTTGAAAGTCATTATAGTTAGTTAGAGAAGTGTTGATAACGAAACTCTTGAAAGTCATTATAGTTAGTTGGAGAAGTGTTGATAACAAAACTCTTGAAAGTCATTATAGGTAGTTAGAGAAGTGTTGATAACGAAACTCTTGAAAGTCATTATAGTTAGTTAGAGAAGTGTTGATAACAAAACTCTTGAAAGTCATTATAGTTAGTTAGAGAAGTGTTGATAACGAAACTCTTGAAAGTCATTATAGTTAGTTAGAGAAGTGTTGATAACGAAACTCTTGAAAGTCATTATAGTTAGTTAGAGAAGTGTTGATAACAAAACTCTTGAAAGTCATTATAGTTAGTTAGAGAAGTGTTGATAACGAAACTCTTGAAAGTCATTATAGTTAGAGAAGTGTTGATAACGAAACTCTTGAAAGTCATTATAGTTAGTTGGAGAAGTGTTGATAACGAAACTCTTGAAAGTCATTATAGTTAGAGAAGTGTTGATAACGAAACTCTTGAAAGTCATTATAGTTAGTTGGAGAAGTGTTGATAACAAAACTCTTGAAAGTCATTGTAGTTAGTTAGAGAAGTGTTGATAACAAAACTCTTGAAAGTCATTATAGTTAGAGAAGTGTTGATAACGAAACTCTTGAAAGTCATTATAGTTAGTTGGAGAAGTGTTGATAACAAAACTCTTGAAAGTCATTGTAGTTAGTTAGAGACGTGTTGATAACAAAACTCTGACCGATTCTCATGCTAAGTATTACTATTATAATGTAATAACAAATAAACATTCATTGTTTTGATGTTGTTAAAACAATTGTTAGTGGATTTAATGAGTAAGTTTGAGTTAAGGAGTGATAGTTGTGGGAAAGAAAGTTAATAATAAGTGGTGATAGAATAAGTGTGGTTAACCCTGCCGCATACTGTGACCTAGGACAGCAAAAACGGTAACCCTGCTACATTAGAATGCATCTGTGAATGTTTGTGAATATTAAAGTATGTGTCTATACCTGTGTGTGTTTGGTTTTATGTGTTCGTATGTGTTGTATAAGTGTAAGTATGTATCTATGTTTTGTGTATGTATATGTTCAGTGTAAATCTGTACGTTCGAGTGTGTATGCCCGTGTGTGTGTGTGTGTGTGTATGTGAGTGCGTGAGTGAGAGATAATGTCTGTGTGTGTGAGTGTGTTTCAGAGTGTGAGTGAGTGAGTGAGAGCGAGTGAGCATGTTTCAATGTGCTTGTTTATCTATACGCGATTCGATTCTGTGGGGCGCATCCTTGCGTGCTTGTGTATACAGGTGATCGAAAGATTTGCTTTTTTTCAACACGGTACACACCACCTCCCCTCTCCTCCATCTTTAAATGCTTAACACATTTTCCACTCCACATGCTCACAAAAGAACACCTGTATTTAGCACGTGCAGATAAGGTCAAAACACAACAAGTGATGACGTCAGCCAGACACTGAGCTGTGACAAATAATGATCCGCGGAATTCGATGATTAACTCAGTGAAACAACAATCGTTGCTATCACGTGACTCGGAGTGCCCATATCTGCCTGTGGGCATTTAGAAGGATGAGGAATAAAGGGCACTTGACCTGACTGTCATTTCACATTGTGGAGACTAGGTTTCTATTTTATCATAGATAGAGAAGAAAAAAAAAGACTTTACCGCGGTTTCGAATCCGTGTTCCCTTTGTCCAAAGACGTGTATACTAACCACTCGGCTCCATGCTCTTGCATAAATATTATAAGCACTTCAGAGATACACAACACGCAATGTAACTATAGTTACAGCAAAATGTTCGAAAGATTTGAATACTCACTCACAATATGTGTCCCTTACGGCTAGACTAAGTAGTAGTTCTCTCAATGGCCTAGGTTCGGACCTCATGGAGAAGAAATGAATTGGTCATATTTTTGTTTGTGGTGATTACCGTCTTGACTCCTTGGTTTTATTGCGTCTTAACTTTGGCGATCGTTTCTCTCTAGCTCAGCTTGCGTTGCTTCCAATACCCCTCCTATGGAGTTCGGGTGTCCCCTATTAATGACGAAAAAATGAGTCCACTACATCCCAATACCTGTGGAGAAAAGTGGTGCAATTTGAGGTGTGAAGATGCTGGGGTTAATGCCATGTTAAATTCAGTGCAGCAGAAACCACTTTTACAAAAGCGCATAACAGATTCAGTACAAGCTTCTTGAATAGCAGAGCGATTAGAGCGGTTGTTGTTCTTGTTCTTCTTCTTCTTATTATTATTATTATTCTGCTTTTTCTTATTCTTCTTCGTCTCCCTCCTTCTATCCGTCCATCCATTCATCCATCCATCCTTTCTGCCTGCCTGCTATCTTTTCTTCCTTCCTTCCTTACTTTCTTCCTCTTCTTTCATCTTCGTTCTTCTTCCTTCGTCTTCTTTCGCCTACTTCTTTCTTCTTCTTCTTCTTCGTACGCTGTCAAACGTCGACTTGAATTTGTTCAAAGAAAACAGCGGTCATCCTGAGGCTATCGACACTGCCATAGAGCTTCTTCAGAGTCTAGCCTCCAACCTGACAAGTTGCGATGATATACACTATATAATATAAGTAGACTATTTTTTCCTTATATGTTGTTTTGCTAGTTCAGCATTGTTGTTATTTATTGTCCCTGATGAAGGCCTATTGGTGGTAACGTAGGTTTTGTGTCTGTTCTCGTCTCGGTGCGGTATCTGACCATACCCATTTTTAAATTTAAATTAACTTTAAACATATTTTTTTCATTTATTTTTTGTGACTAGAGCTTGCCTAGTGCTGGCACTGGTGATGGCCCCATGTCCTTTCTCTGGTCATCGTATGTCGGGTAATTTTGCAGCAGATGTTCATGGGTCATTTTCCCAGTACCACAGGTGCATTCGTCAGTAGCACTTATCCCAAGTTTATTGAACATATGTTTTCTCAGTCTGTTGTGGCGTATGCGAAATGTGATGACCACTCGTGACTGTTGCTGCAGATGGGCCGAGTTTGATTCTTTCAGGACTTGACTAACTATAACTCTACACATTTGTAAACGAATTTTTGAATTGGATAATATGTACGATTCCTTCAAACAGGAATGTTTTTATTTGCCGATAAATTCTCATAAAATGTGTCACATAAGGATGACAATAGATAAAAACATGAGAGGGGGGGGGGGCAGTGTGAGGGAGACATTGGAAGAAAGAGGGAGACAAAGAGGGGAGAGAGTAGGTACAAGAGAAAGAGAGAGAGGAAGAGAGAAAAATAATTATAGATGAAGAGGGCGAAGAAGATGAGGGGAGAGAGAGTGTGTGTGATTGAGAGAGTATGTCTTAAGAGAAGAAGAGAGAAGTAGCAAAATAAATAGAAAGAGAGAAGCATATGAAATAAATGTTCAACATAATTTCATTTCATGATTGACACGACCGATATAAATCAGTTATATGTGGGTAGATTGTCGTCAATCGATCAATGACGTCATGAAGCAGACCCAGACAGGAAGTGGGGCTGGAACTCTCTAATCCAACACTGGCTTTTCCTTCTCCTCTGCTGGTCTTGGCATCAAATTAAACATAATAAACTACTAACAATCCCATGTACTCATCACGCCAACCCTATTATTACACCAACCCTCCTCATCAATAATCTCCAGCACAAATAATCTTCACCCCCAATAATTTTCACCTCCAATAATCCTCACCACCAATAATCCTCACCACAAATAATCCTCACCACAAATAATCCCCACCACCAATAATCCTCACCACAAATAATCCTCACCATCAATAATCCTCACAACCAATAATCTTCACCACCAATATTTCTAAACACTTTATTCCCACCAGCAATAATCCCACCACTTAATTCCCACCAGCAGAGACCTCAGTCAACAACGACACGTCAAAACCACGAACCATAACTAAACCGTGTTACATTTAACCGGTGCTGTTCACAGTGTTGCCAAATTCGCTGTCAAGGTACATATGGCCCCTCTCCCTCCCTCCTCTCTCTCTCTCTCTCTCTCTCTCTCTCTCTCTGTTACTGTTTCTCACTCAAGCGGGGGCAGAAGATGCATCGCAGTGAATAAGCTGACATAAACCAGAGACATAGCTGGCTGCTGGCATCAAGGTCAACCAACCAAGGTTGACCAAGACCTTATTTCGCCCCAAGTCACATCCCTGTAAACATTGTGCACTTGTGTAGTCTGACTAAGAGAATATCGATCGCAGAGGAAAGAAAACTGAACCTCCCCACGCTGGCTAACGACACATCTGGCACACGAAAGAAAACTGAACCTCCCCACGCTGGCTAACGACACATCTGGCACACGAAAGAAAACTGAACCTCCCCACGCTGGCTAACGACACATCTGGCACACGAAAGAAAACTGAACCTCCCCACGCCGGCTAACGACACATCTGGCACACGAAAGAAAACTGACGGTACCCAAAAAAGCCAGCTAAAATCCAATGGTCGGTCAGAGATGTGTATATATCTTAGTCTCGCTGTAAACTACGACACACCGTTACAATGTCACTTTGAACACGAACGCCGAAGAAGAGAATAGTCTCTATTTCTCCCTCTTTTTCAGGTCTCATCTCTTTTTCTCACTCCTCACTGTCTATATCACTTCTCTTTCTCATTTAATATATTTATTTGTTGCTTTCCCTTCTTCTCTATCTCGCTGTCTCTCACTTTCCTACTTTCTCTCTCTCTCTCTCTTTCTCTAATATATATATATATATCTTTGTTTTACAGTACCAAAATGTTTAAACAATTACATGTTTGTGTGTAACATAGTGTATTTGGAAGAACATGAGGAGGAAGTGTTGACAAACATTGATTAAGCTAACACTCTCATTTAGTCTAGATGAGTTTCTCAATTTTTCTCTACTGGAGAGAATAAGGAGATGTTAGGAAAGAGAGAGGAACGTGTAGAGAGAGAGAAAGATCGAGACTGACAGATAAATTGAGAGTGAGTGTGTGATAGAACAGAAACATACATAAAGAGAAAGGCCAAGACAGCGGGCGAAAAATAAAGCGAACGAAAGAGATGAAAGAAGATCGAGAGATGGAAGGAGTGAGATAAAAAATTAAAGCAAATATAAGAAAATGAGGAAGACAACTAGATAAAAAAACAGAATGGAATAAAAGAACTACAAACATACTGAGAGAGAGAGAGAGAGAGAGAGAGAGAGAGAGAGAGAGAGAGTGCGAGAAAGGAAGAGCCATACCAAGCGAAAGGGCGACGTAGACATTTCCTATCTGGTTCACTCACAAAAATAATCTCACACGGAATAAATCTAGAAAAGACTATCCCTCACGTCTCTCTATCTCATCCATCGTGGTAGGCACTCCTTCCTTTCTCTCACAACGCCAAGATACGAGCACATTCGCGGTTAGTACGCACGTGAATAGTTGCAAGTCCTTGTTAGATCGGCAGCTCCTCTGTTGCGCTGTGCAAGCTATGCTAGTTGGCTCATACATGCAAAAACTGCATATACTGTGTTTTGTTAGAGGGGACAGGTACGATATTTCTGTATTAACCGTTCACTTATTGGTTTATGACGCACATCCCATATTTACACGTCAGTTCACACCAGATTTTTTTCTGGAATTTGAGATCACACGTTGGAGAGATGCACGGGGACGTCTCAAAATGCGGCCCAGGAGTGTGTTTTAGTAGTTAGTTATTTCAACTATCCAGACTCGCATTCTTCATCATCCCCTGATGAGACAGTACCTATGCTTCTGTCAGGAGTGCGGTGACGTCGGTTCGCTTGAGTCAGTATCTGCTACCACGTGGCCGTTTTTACCTGCCTGAGGTATACGAAGCAGGTAGATCACCTGAGCTTGTGTGCAGGCAAGTCTTTGAAGGTCACAGTGCAGTCAAAGGTTACGCCCGCCATTTAGTAATTCTAAGGAGAATGGAAAATATTTAAAACTGCAACATTTTCCCGGGAAACTAGAACGAGGCTGCTCAGCTGTGATCTAGGGACATTCCTATTGAATGAAGAGGGAAAATGGCGTGTCATTAACAGTATCACGTGCAGATTGTAGGCCGTGACCAACAGAGGTCTATGTCGCATAGTTTGTGCTATGTGGCCGGGTATCCCTTCTAATGTCCCCACTTTGTCATTGTAGAGCTGTGCTAGCGGTAACATATTGGGAAACAAACACATCCCATTGGATACAAAATGACAGTTGATCAACAGTATGTTGATACCAACTCTCTGCTACCAGTGTCAAACATGGACTTTCACCAAGACACAAGGGGAAAAAATGATGTTATGCGAAATAAGATGGTTGACAAAAATCTGTCGGGGTCACAAGGTTGGACAGAGTTCGGAACGAAGAAATCAGACAGTCGAACGTGTATGGATTACAATAAAAGGCAGATAATGAAGTGGTTAAGACGCCTGAGAAGAATACAACCTGTGACCAACTGCGTGTATATACAACACAAGACAAGAGGGTTGCAGAGCAAGAGGAAGACCAAGAAAAGGATGGATGTACAGTCTAAGTGAGACACTGAAGAAACACAGAATGACCAAAACATCGGTTGCATTTTCGGCACGCGATAGAAAAGGCATCGCCCCACGCCGTCTAACGACACATCTGGCACACGAAAGAAAACTGAATCTTCCCTCGCCGTCTACCGACACATCTGGCACGCGATAGAAAACTGAATCTTCCCTCGCCGTCTACCGACACATCTGGCACACGAAAGAAAACTGAATCTTCCCTCGCCGTCTACCGACACATCGGACACGCGATAGAATACTACACCTCCCCACGCCGTCTAACGACACATCTGGCACGCGATAGAAAACTACACCTCCCCACGCTGTCTACCGACACATCGGACACGCGATAGAAAACTACACCTCCCGACGTCGGCCAACTACAAATGTGGATAGAATATGATGAACATAAATGCCACCATGATTTGCAAATCCAGATCTGTCTAAGGATCAGGGCCCGACTAATGCACATACCTGCTGTTCTGCATGTAGACTGGGAATAGTCAATGACTAATGAATGCAAAAAATGACAGATTCGTCTGTTGAAATAGGAATATGTGATCGCAAACCAAACTAAACGACGACAAGTCATTCCCATTGAGGACCAAAGCTGCTAGAAAAAGATAAAGAGGACGACGAAGAAGATGAGAGACAAAAGATAAATGTCAAAGATCAGTGCATCTATCAGAACACATGTTATCTATCATCTGTGGCAGATAATCAACAAATGTGATAGCATTGATCTGCACTCATGTTTCCCCCATGACCTTCACCGATACGACCTTGAACTTTCATATATATCCCCTCTGTTTATCCCTGGCACGGGACAGGAATCCCATTAAACACACACCTGTTGTTTAGAAAACACCTGTCACAGGTAGTGTTAGTGGTACGAACAATCAGTCTATTCGTCATTTTTAAGACTTTTTTTTCATTTCCAAAATAATAATCTTCATTTTAGTTGCCTCCTTATAGCTGCCTACCAAGCATAGACCAATATTCACAGCTGCATCGTTCATTACATAATACGTTATTATACAAATTACGATGGGAAGTCTAATAAACAAAGTTACTTTAATTATTTTTGTATTAACATAATGTACTATGTTACTACTACTTATTGACTCCACGTTTGTGCCGTCTTCCAGATGTAATCTCTGCAGAATTCCTTCTACATGGTCGGAATGCCTGCCTCATATCCGTCATCTTATGTTGTCTTTTTACAACATGCTTTGCATGTTACAGTGTTTTGTGTCTTTCGCACGTGTCTTTAGCAGTAAGAATTGATAACAGGATCTGACATTAGTTCTTGTCTGGTAGCGAGAGTTGATAACACGATCTGACATTAGTTCGTGTCTGGTAGTGAGAGTTGATAACAAGATTTGACATTAGCTCTTGTCTGGTAGTGAGAGTTGATAACAAGATCTGACATTAGTTTTTGTCTGGTAGCGAGAGTTGATAACAAGATCTGACATTAGTTCTTGTCTGGTAGCGAGAGTTGATAACAAGATCTGATATTAGTTCTTGTCTTGTAGTGAGAGTTGATAACAAAATTTGACATTAGTTCTTGTCTGGTAGCGAGAGTTGATAACAAGATCTTACATTAGTTCTTGTCTGGTAGTGAGAGTTGATAACAAGATCTGACATTAGTTCTTGTCTAGTAGCGATAGGTGATAACAATATCTGACTTTAGTTCTTATCTGGTAGCGAGGGTTGATAACAAGATCTGACATTAGTTCTTGTCTGGTAGTGAGAGTTGATAACAAGATTTGACAATAGTTATTGTCTGTTAGCGAGAGTTGATAACAAGATCTGACATTAGTTCTTGTCTGGTAGTGAGAGTTGATAACAAGATCTGACATTATATCTTGTCTGGTAGCGAGATTTGATAACAAGATCTGACATTAGTTCTTGTCTGGTACCGATATTTGATAACAAGATCTGACATTAGTTCTTGTCTGGTAGCGAGAGTTGATAACAAGATCTGACATTAGTTCTTGTCTGGTAGCGAGAGGTGATAACAAGATCTGACATTAGTTCTTGACTGGTAGCGAGAGTTGATAACAGGACCTGACATTAGTTCTTGTCTGGTAGCGAGAGTTGATAACAAGATCTGACATTAGTTCTTGTCTTGTAGAGAGAGTTGATAACAAGATCTGACATTAATTCTTGTCTGGTAGCGAGAGTTGATAACAAGACCTGACATTAGTTCTTGTCTGGTAGTAGGAGTTGATAACTAGATCTGACATTAGTTCTTGTCTGTTAGTGAGAGTTGATAACGAGATTTGACATTAGTTCTTGTCTGGTAGCGAGAGTTGATAACAAGATCTTACATTAGTTCTTGTCTGGTAGTGAGAGTTGATAACAAGATCTGACATTAGTTCTTGTTTGGTAGCCAGAGGTGATAACAAGATCTGACATTAGTTCTTGTCTGGTAGTGAGAGTTGATAACAAGATATGACATTAGTTCTTGTCTGGTAGCGAGAGTTAATAACAAGTTCTGACATTAGTTCTTGTCTGGTAGCGAGAGTTGATAACAAGATCTGACATTAGTTTGTGTCTTGTAGTGAGAGTTGATAACAAGATTTGACATTAGTTCTTGTCTGGTAGCGAGAGTTGATAACAAGATCTTACATTAGTTCTTGTCTGGTAGTGAGAGTTGATAACAAGATCTGACATTAGTTCTTGTCTGGTATCGATAGGTGATAACAAGATCTGACTTTAGTTCTTATCTGGTAGCGAGGGTTGATAACAAGATCTGACATTAGTTCTTTTCTGATAGTGTGAGTTGATAACAAGATCTGACATTAGTTCTTGTCTGGTAGTGAGAGTTGATAACAAGATCTGACATTAGTTCTTGTCTGGTAGCGAGAGTTTATAACAAGATCTGACATTAGTTCTTGTCTGGTAGCGAGAGTTGATAACAAGATCTGACATTAGTTCTTGTCTGTTAGCGAGAGTTGATAACAAGATCTTACATTAGTTCCTTTTGGTAGCGAGAGTTGATAACAAGATCTGACATTAGTTCTTGTCTGGTAGCGAGAGGTGATAACAAGATCTGACATTAGTTCTTGACTGGTAGCGAGAGTTGATAACAAGACCTGACATTAGTTCTGGTCTGGTAGCGAGAGTTGATAACAAGATCTGACATTAGTTCTTGTCTGGTAGCGAGAGGTGATAACAAGACCTGACGTTAGTTCTTGTCTGGTAGCGAGAGTTGATAACAAGATCTGGCATTAGTTCTTGTCTGGTAGCGAGAGTTGATAACAAGACCTGACATTAGTTCTTGTCCGGTAGCGAGAGTTGATAACAAGATCTGACATTAGTTCTTGTCTGGTAGCGAGAGTTGATAACAAGATCTGACATTAGTTCTTATCTGGTAGCGAGTGGTGATAACAAGATCTGACATTAGTTCTTGACTGGTAGCGAGAGTTGATCACAAGACCTGACATTAGTTCTTGTCTGGTAGCGAGAGTTGATAACAAGATCTGACATTAGTTCTTGTCTGGTAGCGAGAGGTGATAACAAGACCTGACGTTAGTTCTTGTCTGGTAGCGAGAGTTAATAACAAGATCTGACATTAGTTCTTGTCTGGTAGCGAGAGTTGATAACAAGATCTGACATTAATTCTTGTCTGGTAGCGAGAGTTGATAACAAGACCTGACATTAGTTCTTGTCCGGTAGCGAGAGTTGATAACAAGATCTGAAATTAGTTCTTGTCTGGTAGCGAGAGCTGCTAACAAGATCTGACATTAGTTCTTATATTATACGAGAGTTGATAACAAGATCTGACATTAGTTCTTTTCTAGTAGCGAGGGTTATAACAAGATCTGACATTAGTTCTTTTCTAGTAGCGAGGGTTGATAACAAGATCTGACATTAGTTCTTGTCTGCTAGCGATAGGTGATAAAAAGATATGGCATTAGTTCTTGTCTGGTAGTGAGAGTTGATAACAAGTTCTGACATTAGTTCTTGTCTGGTAGCGAGAGGTGATAACACAATCTTACAGTGCTTGTGTCTCGTAGCGAGAGTTGGTAACAAGAACCAACATTGGCTTGTGTTTCGGCTACACGATTCTCTAGCGAGAGTTGGTCACACGTTCTAACAGTAGCATGTGGAACCTGTGATGTTACTTATAAATTTCCCGAGACAATTGCTGGATGCACCGTTCGCCGCTCTGACTTTAGAAAATAGCGAGATACCTGCGTTGTGTCGAAGTCAAGACGGTTCCTGAGACAGGTAGACTTGACCTTCACTTTCGTAACTGACGTTTGTTGTATTTATAACAGGTAGACAGTAAGAAGCGAAGACACAAGCACGCTGGAAACATCGAGGATTGGTAGGCATTCGAACATCTGAGTCATGCCTGGGTAGGAAGAACAAATAGGACATATGTTGTTGTTAGCCAAAAAAACGACAGCAAATACAAAATTTGCTGAGATGGGCAAACATACAGAGAGTTATAATAATACAGAGAACACTGAGAATTATACTTAATACAGAGAAGGAGACATTGTGGGCTCAATGCCAATCTCTACAGAATAGGTCTTAGAGAACTTGCCACAAGCGAATGCGGAGTCAAGCATACACCCAAACATAACCTGCAGTACTGCCCTGCCCTACTTATGCATACAAAAGAGTGGCAGTCGAAAGCGACCATATTCGAAATGCTTTGAGTGTCCAGCGAAGACCTGAAACGCAGTTTCTGTCTTAAATTTGGCCGGGCTAGAATCATAGCATCAGTTGATCTAAGTTGTTCTTGTTCTTGTGTTCTTGTTATTGTTCTTGTTCTTGTTGTTGTTCTTGTTAAATTTCCACAATGTTCATCGTACTTCTTTGTGCGCCTGGAAAAAGACGTTAAGTAGCGGGTTTCAGTAGCTATCCTCACACCCAAAGCGTCATGATGAAGGTGGACCCTAGTCCACCAGCCAGTTGTGCTATGCTTGACTTCATCTACTGGTCGCTCACTACTGCGGAGATCACGTCGATCCTCACCTTCGTTAGCGAGGCTTCCATGAAACAGTTTGTTTCTAGAGAAAATTGTGTGGAGGTGATAGGGCGAGGGGAGGGGGGGGGGGTGGAGTCAGTACATTTCCCTGACCCTGACGAACAATGTTTTACCTGACCCTGACTAACAATGTTTTCCCTGACCCTGACTAACAATGTCCTATCACTATGTTTCCCCTGACCCTGACAAACAATGTCCTATCACAATGTTTCCCCTGACCCTGACTAACAATGTCCTATCACTGTGTTTTCCCTGACCCTGACTAACAATGTCCTATCACTGCGTTTTGCCTGATTCTGACTAACAATGTCCTATCACAATGTTTCCCCTGACCCTGACTAACAATGTCCTATCCCCATGTTTTCCCTGACTCTGACAAACAATATCCTGTCACTGTGTTTTCCCTGACCAGATGTCAGTCTCTTCTCTCTCCAGGACAAGTGTATACTTCCAATAGCGTAAAGAGCCACTAAATAGGGTTGTGCATGAGACTAGCAACCTCATCATTAAATACCATTAATATTGAGACCGCCACTACAAATATTTGGACATCCGTCCTGTAAAGGCACCAGTAGATGTTGGGACTACATGCCACTCAGTGTGCGAAAGGGCGAATCAAAACGTAAACTGGTCCATGTGTGGACCACGGGGATCCCTGTCTTGGAAGGAAACAATACTAACAGTGCAAGTGTAAACGTGACTAAATAAGATTTTTACTTGGGACTAGCAACCTCGTTACGTAAAACAAAGTTGAACAGATACCACGACTGCAAGATATAACAGTTGGGGCCCTAGGTCTGCAGTTGGAGACCTCTTTCTACAGTGGGGGGACCTCCTTTTGCAGTTGGGAACCTCTTTCTACAGTGGGGGGACCTCCTTCTGCAGTTGGGGACCTTTTTTTCAGTGGGGGGACCTCCTTCTGCAGTTGGAGACCTCTTTCTACAGTGGGTGGACCTCCTTCTGCAGTTGGGGACCTCTTTCTACAGTGGGGGGAACCTCCTTCTGCAGTTGGGAACCTCTTTCTACAGTGGGGGGACCTCCTTCTGCAGTTCGGGACCTCTTTCTACAGTGGGGGGACCTCCTTCTGCAGTTGGGGACCTCTTTCTACAGTGGGGGGACCTCCTTCTGCAGTTGGGGACCTTTTTTTACAGTAGGAGACCCTCTTCTACAGGGGCGGAGGGGGCGGGACTTTCTTCTACAGGGGTTCCCTTTTCTTCTATGGGAACCTCCTCTGCAATGGGTGACCGCCTTCTACAGTGGGGGACAATTCTACAGTGGTACTCTCTTCTACAATGGAAACCTCGTCTACAATAGGGAACCACTTTCTACAATGGGGTACACTTTTCTACAGTGCAGTGCCCCCTTTTACAGTGGTTGCCCAATGCCCAGAGACAATGCGAAAGAGAAGAAAACGAAAAACATAGCTAATTCATACCTGCAAATTATTAAAGCGTTATCTTAACAAAATCCGTCTGTGATGTTTAGAAATGAGGTACTCAAGAACGGTAGTCCAAGTGACAAGAAGGGTTGTGGTCAGTAAGCAGGCAATACATCCAGCTCTTGAACCCTACCCCTGAAAACCCAAGTGCGGCAATCTCAACTTCGGTAGTTTGGTCATGTCTGTAGAAGGTGAGATTACCGGATACCACCTCAATCAAGGAAGGCCAAGGGAGGACGAGAGCCAGAGCACGACAGCCAGGACGTGCTAAAGTGTAACGAGAAGACAACGCCCACCAGTATCTCAGAGACTTTGAGCTGAACAGGAACCAGATCTGGAGAAAAACGAGGCGTAAAACAGTATGGCGATCGCTCTTGCAAATCTCTACACTTCAGAGTAGAATGGGAGGTGACTGAGTAAGCAAATAGGAATGTTATAGATGAAACCAGGTTTGACTGTGCTTCAAGCAGACCCAAAGGTGATTAATCTCTCTCTCTACCTGCATAGGGTGGATGAAGGTACTGAAGGGTGTACGATAACGAACCATTATGACTGCTTCCATCGTGATCTGTGGGCGCTATAGAGGATCTTCAAGGCTGCTTCCATGGGGATCTGTTGGCGCTATAGAGGATCTTCAAGGCTGCTTCCATCGTGATCTGTAGGCGCTATAGAGGATCTTCAAGGCTGCTTCCATGGGGATCTGTTAGCGATATAGAGGACATTCATGGCTGCTTCCATCGTGATCCGTGGGCGCTATAGCAAACTTTCAGGTCTGCTTCCATGGTGATCTATGGGCGCTATAGAGGACCACCGTCATGGCTGCTTCCATTGGGATCTGTCTGGGCTATAGCAAACCTTCATGTCTGCTTTCATGGTGATCTGTGGGCGCTATAGCGAACCTTCATGGCTGCTTCCATGGTGATCTGTGGGCGCTATAGCGAACCTTCAGCTGCTTCCATTGTGATATGTGGTCATTAAGGAGAACTTACATTATTTCCTCAAAACAAACCTACGGAAAATAAGCTGAGCCTGTAGAGCTGTAGCCCAATGTGTAATGTAATGTTAGTTCCATATAAGACACCGCTGTCATGGATGAAGTGTTCTAGAAATCATTGAGCTCAGTCTTAGCCTCTTTATCAGGTATGGCTGCTAGTTCTTTCCATTGTTGCTTTCCTTTATTAACAGTAAATGTGTTCATTTACAGCAAGGTCGACTGGAGCGTACCAAAAATGAATTTTGAACTCGGTAATTTGATACAGGAAGCGATGGCTAGACCTTCTGCTACTCAGATCTGTGTGCAGAGTGTATATACTGATTGGTCATGTTTCTCAAATGTTAAAGACAGTCTCCACGTGTCCTCTCTGGCCCAACTCTTAACTTGACACAGGGTGAGCCCAAAGCACCTGCAGTCTAACGATTACTGGCTCATTCAATGACGGCAGTTCACAGAACATGTATATCTAAATACAACGTCAGCTCACATTACATCTATTTATGCCACCCGTCACAACGTCAGTTCACATTACATCTATTTACGTCACCCGTTACAACGTCTGTTCACATTGCATCTATTTACGCCACCCGTCACAACGTCATCTCACATTACATCTATTTACGCCACCCGTCACAACATCAGCTCACATTATTTCTATTTACTCCATCTGCATACCTAGAAGTCATCATGTAGCATGTCCTTTGTAGAACGTCGATCCCATCACAGTCTGTCTGGAAGAAACTCGTTCTCTTGCCAAAAATCCAGCCTCCGCCCCAGTCATACCCAAGCATTCCTGGATATCTTGGTGCCATCGTTTTCTTGGTCTACCACTTCCTCTTTTGCCTGGCACCATACCTTCCATCACCGTTCTCTCAAGACCGTTGTGTCTCTTGATGTGACAAAAGTATTTGCATGTTTTAGCCAAAATAGAATTGATAAACCAGTTCTCCTCTATGCTCAACTCTTGCCGAATGTCTACATCTGTTTTTTTCTCTGTCCATGGTATTCTGAGGATCTTTCTGTAACACTTTGGCTCGAAGGATTCGATTCTTTGTCTGGAAGTTTTGGTAATCGTCCACGATTCACAGCCACATGAAAGACACAGGCTTTCAAGACTTTTACTTTTATCATTTTGTTGGTGCTCTGCCATCATTTCTTCAGGCTGTTCAGTCTCTGCATTGCCATAGCTAGTATTCTTCTGATTTCTTTCGAGCAGTCGCCAATTTTTGTCAATTCTGGAGCCCAGATATTCAAAATTTGTGACTTGATCTATTTCCTCACCACCCACTGTAAATTTAAGCTGACATTGTGTTTTATCGATGATTATTATCTTTATTTTATTTATTTTTATAAACAGGTTTTGATCTTTACTATGTCCAGTTACGTCTGAAAGTAGCTGCTCTAGCACTTCTGCACTTCTTGATAGTATCGCTGTGTCATATGCGTATAGTAACTCTGGAATCCCGTATCCCCCCCCCCCCCTTTCCTCCCAATCGTAAATGGGTCGAAACTTTCAATGTTCTCGTCTTCTCGAACATTTATCATTATACATTCCGCATATATGTTGTACAGATAAGGTGAGAGGATGCATCACCTAGAAGTACTGACATAAATTCCTTCTATTTGTTTCGTTCAAATAATGTATTCTCCGCCATGTTTTTATTTGTGACCAATATGAAAAACCAAGGGCATAGGTTAAGTCGTAAATCCCTTTCATTAATCCACTCAAATGCTACATCCATGGAGAATAGATTAACATACTTTATACATAAGCTTACACGCGTCCATGCTTCGTGAACCTGACAGTTAATCAATAAAAACTTACATATGTATGGCGCACTTCATCCTCGATATGTCTCTTCTGTCCATCCCAGATATTACGTAATTAATTTACGTCATATATGTGCCGATAAACTCAGCGAAATGAACATCGATTACGATTGGAAACTCAAAGTTGCGTTCATAGATCAAGAAAAGGTTTTCGACAGAGTAGACATGAATAAACTGCGGGCCATCCTAGACGACTACGGAGTACAGGGTCCGCTATTAGAGAGTGCCAAAGTGTAGTAAGAACAACAGATGTGCCCACAGAAACAAGGGAGATAACAACCGGGGTGAGAGAAGGGTGTGTGTTGTCGCCCCTACTCTTCAACCACGGCCATCTAAACTACAGATGGTCATGGCTCAACACAAATATGGACAGAATAACGTTGGAGATCAAAAGAGAGCATCTACAAAGACATGCTCAGAAAGAATGGACAGATGTTGATCAGTTAAATTAATTCCTCTTTTGCTGATAATCAATACCTGCTAAGCGAGAGCGAAGACGATCTGCAGCAACATCTGAATGCGCTCAACTGCAACAATATCGCGCTGCACTCAACTCTGTGTTCGAGAGATACATTATAAAAATTAACACATCCAAAACAGAAACTACAAATAAACAGATCCTACGAAAACAACACCATTAAGGTAGACAAGACCAAGACCAAACAAAACAGGAGTTCAAGTGCGTGGGCAGTGTTTTCTCACAGGAGGGCGGTTTAGATAGAGAAAATGAGATCAGGTGACAGAAAGAAAATGCAATTACATGCCAGCTTTCACCATTATTGAAACATCCTAACATAAACATGTCCACAACAAGAATGCTAATCAACAGTAAATTCATGCCAACTCTCTGCTAGCAGTGCCAAACATGGACTAACAAAAACTCTAGAGAGAAAGATCGCGACATATGAGATGAGATGTCTCCGGAAAACCATCAACGTAACTAGGAGAGACAGAATCCGAAATGCGAAACAATGTTGACGGAAGACAATGCACTGAATATATTGGTGGGGTAAGGAGAATCTAGTGGTTTGGACACAATGAGAATGTACGCTGATCAACTACCCATGTGTGCCTATAACGCACAACTATCGGTTTTTGTAACCATTTCATACCGAGATCCAGGGAAGCAGTGACTGAGACCTGTTTGACAGAAGCAGTCATCGACTCCCAATCCTTACCTCAAGAAGGTACAACGTAACTGGCAACTGTAGACGCATCAAATCTGGCGGGGATCGACTGTTCTGATCAATGTGGCGCTCAGGGCAGCGAAATAGCCTCACTGGTCTCACTGCCACCTATAACGGGTACAATGGATATGGACAGAAGTGATATGTTGATGTCAATTAATGGCCGCCTGTTAGATGATGGAACTGCAATAAAGGTGTCAGCGATTCACTGCAAATCTTTGATGTGGAAAAGGTTCGAGCGGACTGGAGGAGGGAGTAGAAGTGTGTACAGCCAACGAGCTACATGAACCATCAGTATCCGCACCCTTCAGCATCTACTGAGACAGAGTGAGCACCTATGGGTATTCCCGGAGTACAGTGAAGTCGATTTTTAAGGACAAAACAGAACAGAATTAAGTTACTGTGTTTTTTCACATCGCATTTTCCGATGATGTTAAGTATGTGAGCCTTAATCGAGTCAAACCTGTACAATCATTCCCTCTATGTCTCACCATGCCACTCCTGGTCCTCCTTTTCTGTTTTTCTATCTCTGTAACAACGTAAACATTTGCTGTTGTCATTAGACTTCCCATGCCCTTTTTTCGTCTATTTGTCCAGCTAACCTTGTCAAATTGTTTTCCTTGTTCGTTAGCAGTTTTTATTTCCATTGTAATATTTCTCCATTTGATTTCTGAGCTGAATGTAGCTTGTAATCTGCACATAAACAATATCTCCGTTGTCGTGACATTCATCAACAGAACTTGCCTCATTTCAGTAATGAGTTCATCGGAATTAACTTAGGGGAGTGGAGCCGACACAGAACCTGACCTGAAGCAATGTACAACGCTCGTTCAGTTTCCTCGCGCATTTGACTTACGCAATCCAAGATTACGCACTGTTGCAATAATTGTATAACAAAAGCTGTCAAACGTTTTTTATGTACAAAGATCGAATAATGTTTTCGTACGCAATGATAAGGTATTATCATAAGTGTGTACACATGGTGATATCTGGCGTCTGTGCTAGACATCATCCTGTCACAATATACGTGGTTATCATCAGATCACAGCCAATTTGCTCAGCTCCATCGCTTGCTAGCACGAACATCTTCCGCTTTTTTTAAATATTGTTCTTTTGTTAAATTGTATTGAATTCAATCTTTACAGTTGTAGTCTATGCCTGGTGGAGCCGTTACGGTTACGTGAAATTATAGTATACGCCCTCTCTTTCACACACATTCTCTCTCTCATCTCTATGTCTCTCTCTCTCTCCCTGTGTAGGTGGTTTTGTGTGTGTTTCTGTGTGCGTATATATATATATATATACACACACTTTTATATTTAATGTATCTGCTCCAGTAGGAGCATGCGCAAACGACTATAGCTTGTCACCATTCCTCGTCCTACCTTTTCCATTTGTCCTTACCACCTTAACTCACTGTGGTTTTGACTTCATTTGTTTGCCTCCTTTCCTCTTTGCCTCCTTTACCCCTTTACTTGACTGTTTGCCTCTTTGCCATCTTGCCCTTTAGCCTCTTTACTTCTGTGTATCCTTGCCTCCTTGCCTATTTGTCTCATTGTCTTCTTTGTCACTTTGCCTCCTTGTCACCTGACCCCCTTACCGCATTGGCTTCTTTAGCATGTTATACCTGAGCAGAGATCAGGTCAGGTCTTGGTCAGAATGTTACACTTGACCATGAGGTGAGGTGAGGTCTTGGTCATTATGTTACCCCCTTACCATGAGGTGAGGTAAGGTCTTGGTCAGAATGTTACACTTACCATGAGTTGAGGCGAGGTCTTGGTCACTATGTTACCCTTACCATGAGGTGAGGTGAGGTCTTGGTCACTATATTACCCATTTACCATGCGGTGAGGTGAGATCTTGGTCAGAATGTTACACTTGACCATGAGGTGAGGTGAGGACTTGGTCAAAATGTTACACTTGACCATGAGGTGAGGTGAGGTCTTGCTCAATGTGTTACACTTCTAATGAGGTGAGATGAGATCTTGGTCAGATTGTTACACTTACCATGAGGTCTTGGTCAGAATGATACACTTACCATGAGGTGAGAGGAGGTCTTGGTCAGAATGATACACTTACATTGAGGTAAGATGAGGTCTTGGTCAGAATGATACACTTACCATGAGGTGACAGGAGGTCTTGGTCAAAATGATACACTTACCATGATGTGAGATGAGGTCTTGGTCAGAATGATACACTTACCATGAGGTGAGATGAGGTCTTGGTCAGAATGATACAATTACCATGAGGTGAGATGAGATCTTGGTCAGAATGATACACTTACCATGAGGTGAGATGAGGTTTTGGTCAGAATGATACACTTACTATGAGGTGAGATGAGGTCTTGGTCAGAATGATACACTTACCATGAGATGAGGTCTTGGTCAAAATTTTACACCTTACCATGAGGTGAAGTGAAGCCTTGGTTAGAATGTTACACTTGACCATAAGGTGAGGTGAGGTCTTGGTCAGAATGTTACACTTAGCCCTGAGTTGAGATAAGGTTAGGTCTTTATCATTATGTTATACCTGACCCTGGCGTTAGGTAGTGGTCCTGGTCAGTATGTTTTCCAAACCCTCATTTGAGGTCATATCTTCGTCTGTATCTTACACCAAGCATTAGAATATATCCGCGAGGTTAGCCCCCGTTCTACTACACAAACAACGGACGTTGTGTTATCGGTTCCAGCTGTCACTCTGTCATTCTCTGAACGACAAGTCTGAGGAATGAGTGGACTTGGCCAACTAATGAATCTTGCTTGACATTTGACATGTGTGAGTGTTTGTGTTTGTTGTCTGTATGAGTTGTTGCGTCTAGACACTCAATCAGCATGTAACTTTTGTGCATGTTAAAGACACTGCTGTCAGGGAGGAAGTGTTGAGAAATGTATTGTACTACGCCGCCGTTTGTTTGTATGGTGGGATGGTCCTTCCTTTTCCAAAAGCATTTTCTTTGCTGACAGCAAGCCAAGTACCCATATACAGCTGGGTAGAATGAAAAATACGATATTGGGAGTTGAACTTCTATATTTGCTGTGGAAAACAAGCAATCTACCACCTACGCTTATCAGACGTGTTTGATAACTAATATTTGATTTCAATATCAACCTCTTATTTCCCATCCGCATCCACAGATGCAGGGGTTATTTGATGGCTGATCGAATCATATGATTCGATGGTGCTAGAAGGTCCAGGTTCAATTCCTGGACGAGCCAAAATTTTTGTTTTCCTTTAATTTATTTAATTTTTTTAATTTAAATATCATTAATATATTACATTCTATTATGACATGAACAAATGAATATAAATTTGATATCGGGGAAACAGCTGCGGTTTTTTTTAAATTTCCCAGATGTAAGCACCACTGAATAGCAGTTAGGCTAGTTCCTTTTTTTTTTTTTTTGGAATTTATAAAGCGAGGAAATTGTTGTAAGAAACAAAACGTGTTTCCAACGCTACATACTTCCTATCCGAAACTGTATGTAGACTAGGGGTGAAACGGCATTATCACAATCCCAACGCACCTGGTTCGAATCCCGCGTGTCCAGTTTGACAGAAACGTTGTTTTTTGTTTCCCCTCGCTCATCCGTGTACGAAAATTTAATGATAACCTACCGTATTTCACAAATTCCAAGAAACGTGTAACAACCAAATAGGTTGACATTCATAAAAAGCGACGTTCAGCAAAGGACAGGTTACCTACATGTTATGTATTACTGTAGTATAGTAGTGTATTTCTCGCCCAGGGTGCTAGAAGTCCGTGGTTCAAATCCAAGGCGAGTCTTATTATTTGTTTCTTTAAATTATCTAATTAAAATCTTATGTAAATCTATCAGTCCCACTGGCGATCAGATGTCCTGTCCTCGTCTACTAGTTGGTCATTAATTATTGTCATTAATATCTAGTGAGATTACCGCAGACTTTTCTGAAGCAGATTATAGGTCCAAGGGAAGCGATCTTGTTAGTCCGTCTACCTGGATAGTGCAATACTTGCTATTTCCCTTACATTGCTCAATTAATCAATAAACAATTCGGTAATAAAATCAATTGTAATCCTGTTATAACCAATGGTGGGTACGCACTCTTGTTTGTTTTGTTATTTTGGTTTTGAAGTTTACCTTAGTTTTTCTTAAGATGTATTCCTTTCAACCACAGACAGAGTTTATTGTGGTTTTATCAGGATTCATTAGTCAGTGTGTGGATAATAAAAAACAGCCAGTTTCCAGGGAAAGCTAAATATGGAAAAGAGCTAGTGGTCTTGGTCAGTACATTGTGCCTGACCATGATGCGACGTCCTGATCAGTATATTGTGCCTGACCATGACGCGACATCCTGATCAGTATATTGTGCCTGAACACGACACGATGTGCGGATCAGTATGTTGTGCCTGACCATGACGCAACGTTCTGATCAGTATGTTGTGCCTGATCGGACTATCGTCTCAGTTGCTCTACCCACATATGAGACGGTAGGCATTACAATAGCCGAGGCGACTGATGCCTTAAATTGACGCTACCCTAATTTAACAACTTTGTCGCCAATTCTACAATTTGAACTTCCTCTGGTAAAATGTTAGAAGGCTGTAGCTACAGATTTCTTAAAGATGCTCTGCTTCCACCATTACCTCTAGCTTGCTAAATAACAAAGAAACCTTATTACCCTGCTGTTTGGTATTCTTGCACCTCTGCTAATGGGCTACCACTGAAGGCTACAAGAATTTGCTTTAACCGTTTCGGCTATAATTGAAGGAGGCAACCAATGAATAATCGAATTGATACTTAACAGTGAGGGTAGGTTTATGGTCAACCAACTCTAGAATCTGTCAAATGAGTATAGTGTTTCGTCTGAGCTACGTACCACCTGCTAGATTTTATTTTAGCCGGTAGACGCTGGAGATTAATGGACGCTGGTGAATCAGATTAATGCGTACACTGGTCCTGTCAATATTCATCTATGCTTATGAGGCATGGAATGTTACAGCTGACCTTCAGCGAAGTATACAGGCTTTGGAGATGAGATGTTTCCGAAGACATTTAAACGTCACGTACAAAGATCGAGTTACAAATGCGGAAATACGAGATAGAATTACAACAGCAATATGGCCTTTTGAAGACCTCTTGGCAACTGTCAAAAGAAGGAAACTCACTTGGTACGGTCACATATCGAGTTCAAATGGTCTTGCAAATACGATCTTCCACGGAAAGGTGCAAGGCAGACTACGAAGAGGCCGTCCCAAAAAGAGGTGGGAGGACAACATAAAAGAATGGACCAATCTCCTACCAGAAGAGGCACAGGCAGCGGCCGCTGACAGAGAAGGTTGGCGTGGTGTTGTGAGGATGTCTTCATGTGTGCCCCAACGATATCACCGGTTACAGGATGACCTGACCTGACCTGAGAAGCTGGAGATGCACCATTTCTCAACTGCACATGACGGCCTCGTTATGGGCCAGTGTTATGTACACGACAACTGTGACCTTGAGATATTTAACATCAGAGTAAAAACTCGATGCACCTCGCCTCCATTGAAATTATTGCAGATCGAGTCGCGCAATTCCTGTATTTTTACCAAGTGAATTGATATGAGTTTGTCAATGAAGAATTCGTTAGTCAATGTAGTAAGATGTATGCGATGCGTCTCTGCTCTTGTCATATATCCATTGTACAATTTCGCGATATTCGTTTAAATCTTAATTGGGATGTACCATTTGACGTGTAGTAATAAAACCGTGAAATGAAATGGCGAGAAGGTGGCCGGTACAATTTTTGTAAAGGCGATGACGATGATTGGTGATATTTGCTTTCAATAATTATAAAATGTATAAAGAAAAATCAGGCAGGATTTCTGGGTTTTTTTTCAATCCCATTGTCTTAACCTGTGTTCTTTAACATGGGTACTACAGTCCACTAGTGGACGATTTTAGATTTCAGCTTGGTGGTACCGCCCACTAATGGACGGTTCTAGCTTTCAGGTGGATGCTAGAAGAAATAATTACATGTTGTATTACAACACAGCCTGAGAAAACTATGGCAAAATACCAGCAAACCAATTATGTGCACATTTGGAGACATGTGTTTTTCTCGTGGTATTCTACAGCTGCAAAACATGGACAGTTACCATATCTCGAGTCATTCGAGTCGAAAGGTCCTCAGAATACCGTGCACCGGAAAAAAGAAGAATGCAGATAATCCGACAAGATCTGGGCATAGATTTCCTGCTGTATAACTGAGTTATAAATTTAATCACGAACATAACCTCAAAAGACACAAGTCTTAAGAGAACGGTAATAGAAGTTATAGTGCCGAGCAAGAGAGACAGAGGCAGACCAAGAAGGCTATGGCACCAAGATGTCAAGTAATGCTTGAGAATGACTCTGGAGCAGGCTGAAGATTTTGTATGAGATCTAGTTTCTTTCAGACAGCGGGGATCAGAACGATGCTCTGCAAAAGACATGCTACATTGATGATTTAAAAACATCCAAGATGCACAGACTTAGTGGAAGATCGCGAAATTGTGTTCACTTTCGATTTTAATCAGCCGTAAGGAAGATTTACCCTCACGAAAGTTATGAAAGTGGGCGCCATGTATAATAAGGTAGAAGTGTCCTGTTCTAAGCTATCACACCCGATTTCCTGCAGAATGAGGATTAGTCCCCCCCCCCCCCCCCCCCTCCCTCCCTTCTCTCTTTCTCTCTGATGTGAGCACTGATACTGAGGACATCTTGCGTTTAATCCATTTACCGTAAAAGAGACTGACTTTACCTTATTGACTTTTGGGAAGGATTTTATAAACTGCCAGGTGGTTTATGGGGCTGTCTTATAGAGCAACCTGGTCCGCCTAGCGTGTCGGGCTTCTTTGTTCTGGGCGACAATAACGAGCAGTGAACTTGGGCAAGTCAGACCGCTGAATCATGCTTAACGTGGGAAATATGTGTATATGTGTGTGTCTGTTTGTGCATTCTGTATGGTCCACGGTTGTTAAGTCTAGACACTCGGTTATAGAGTCTATGTACTCGGTTATGGGGTCAAGGTACTCGGTTATGGAGTCTAGGTACTCGGCTATGGAGTCTAGGTATTCGGTTATGGAGTCTAGGTATTCGGTTATGGAGTCTAAGCACTCGGTTATTGAGTCTAAGAACTCGGTTATGCAGTCTAGGCACTCGGTTGCGTAGTCTATGTATATAGCTGTGAAGTCTAGGCACTTGGCCGTGAAGTCTAGGCACTTGGCTGTGGAGTCTAGGCATATGGCTGTGGAGTCTAGGCACTTGGCTGTGGGGCTTAGGCACTTTGTTGTTGCTTAGTTAAGGCACTTGACTGTGGAGTAATGGTTCTAGCTCGCTGTAGAGCTTAGGCACTCGGTTGTTGCTTAATCTAGGCACTTAGCTGTAGAATATAGGACCTCTCTTGTTTAGGCTAGGCACTTGGCCGGGGAGTCTAGGCACTTGCCTGAAGTCTAGGCACTTAGCTGGGGAGTCTAGGCATATGGCTGTGGAGTCTAGACATATGGTTGTAGAGTCTAGGCACTTGGCTGTGGGACTTATGCACTTTGTTTTTGCTTAGTTAAGGCACTTGACTGTGGAGTCTAGACACAATATTGTGGGGTCAAGGCACTTGGTTGTTGAGCATAGACACTCAATCGTTGAGTTTAGGCATTCAATAACAAAGTAACTTTTTTCTCTGTTCCAGTTTTGACGTAGAAAATGGACCTAGCGGACAGAGTCGCTCGCCACTCGAAGGGGGAAGTCCCTCGTCAGCTTTGGTGCTCCAGAACCTTCCTCAGCGCAGAGAGTCGTTCCTGTACCGATCAGACAGTGACTATGAGCTGTCGCCGAAGTCTGTGTCCAGACACTCCTCTATGCAGAGTGAGGCCACACAGTGAGTGGATCTGTCATGTCTGTATCCCTTATAAACTAGGCTTTGTGTCTGTCTAAGTATGTTATCATCTCACATTATAAACTAGACTTTGTGTCTGTCTAAGTATGTTATCATCTCACATTATAAACTAGACTTTGTGTCTGTCCAAGTGTGTTATCATCTCACATTATAAACTAGACTTTGTGTCTGTCTAAGTATGTTATCATCTCACATTATAAACTAGACTTTGTGTCTGTCCAAGTATGTTATCATCTCACATTATAAACTAGACTTTGTGTCTGTCCAAGTATGTTATCATCTCACATTATAAACTAGACTTTGTGTCTGTCCAAGTATGTTATCATCTCACATTATAAACTAGACTTTGTGTCTGTCCAAGTATGTTATCATCTCACATTATAAACTAGACTTTGTGTCTGTCCAAGTATGTTATCATCTCACATTATAAACTAGACTTTGTGTCTGTCCAAGTATGTTATCATCTCACATTATAAACTAGACTTTGTGTCTGTCCAAGTATGTTATCATCTCACATTATAAACTAGACTTTGTGTCTGTCCAAGTATGTTATCATCTCACATTATAAACTAGACTTTGTGTCTGTCCGAGTGTGTTATCATCTCACAGTATAAACTAGACGCTTTGTCCACCCTGGTATATTATAATCTCTCCTTTTAAACTAGACTTTTGTCTAACCCAGTATATTAACATCTTTTCTGAAACACTATACTTTTGTCTACCCTGGTATATTATCATATCTCGTTATAAATTAGACTTTTGTCTGTCCTGGATTTTATCATCTCACCTTATCAATTAGATTTGTGTCTACCCTGGCAAATTATCTTCTCACTTTATAAACTAGACTTTTGTTTACCTTAGTATATTATCATTTCACTTGACTTATCTACTTTAGTGGAACACGGAACATATTTCTACTTTAACTTTTCGTGTTTCATGAATTATAGATCAGAACGATTGAAATATGGGTGGGTACCATTCAGTATGATCTATTGACATGCTCTTGGGAGCTAGGATGGTGTGTTGTTTAGGAGGGGAAGAATTCCCTGCTGACGACAAATTATGTACAATTTTATAAACTATTTATTAACAACTTACGACCAGAACGTGTTATCAAAGTCGTGATATCAGAACGCTCTACTTAATCACTTTTTCATTCGCTTGGTTACAGAGCAGCAGCTGATAAACAGTAAATGTTTACCAACTGTGGAACGTGTAAAGCGAAATGTCTAAGCAAAGCCACTAAAGCCAACATGAGTGATATTTTGAGACAAGGCATTAGAAATACTGTGAGAACTGAATGTTATAGCAATACAGAATATAGGATGGTTCTAATACAACATCATAAATTACCACAGTAGGTGCTTAATACAAGAATATCTGGTTACAAGACATAAAGAAGGTTACATGGCAGATGGATAGATGATAAAATAGACTACTGCAACACGGGGTTACAACATACTTGGTCCAAATATGTGAATGTGAGCTTCCCAAAATGCTTAGCATACAAGTGCAGCTCCCAACAACGCTTAACGGCAGATGCGGAAGGACAAATAAATGTTCTCGTCAGACTAATGACGGAAAGAATAAATAATACAGATTTGTTGACCAACAATATCATTCTCAGCTGAACTTTGCAGACTGTTAAACACATTTTGTTAATAAGTGTTGCAGTGATCGTTCATTTAATTGTACTTCATCTTGTGTATTTATCGCTAACCTTAGTTACTGCTTGCCATTGTTGTTTTTAATGTCTTCTTGTTACACCTTTACCAAGGGAAGCGACTTAGTAAACTCACTTACCCTAATAATATAAGTTATTTCCCCTACAAACACTATATCATTTACACAAACATCACCGTGCTCACGCTGTAATCACAACGCAAGCTGCAGAATGTCTCCCAGCGACTTCTAGTTCACCTCAAGCAAAATAGGATGAACGAATCAAAGGCTTGCTGTTCTCAGACGAAAGATGTTTCCAGCAGGTTCGCTGAGCCTTTGTGTGGGCTGCCAACGGAGCTGAGGGGCAAATTTTTCTCCCCTGGAGATGAAGGTAGGCTGTGTTGGTAACTGTCTTTGTTCACGTTGAGTTGAGTCTACATATCGTATTTGTTGGCTGATATACCAAACATCATATATGTCAAGGGGTGAATATGTTTGTTATAACAAACAGTAAATTTGTCAATGAATGTATGTATATGTATTTACCAAATAGTATATATGTAAAGTGGGATATGAATAGGAAATAAATGATCCAGGCATCGATTTAGAATCATGGGAACAGAACGCCATGGACCATATTAGACGGAGGGCCAGGATTAAGCAGGGCATACAGACAAAGGAGATACTGATTGCCGACAGGCTAAAGACTCAGAGTTTGAGAAGACAAGCCACACCATGCGATGCTACTAACGGTCCTGACTTTCCTTGCACACACTGTGGAGGATACTTCTCTACCGAGATTGGTCTTACGAGTCACATTCGTTACCGTCATGGACTGTAGTTGCATACCTTTTTTTCAAAGTACAAATACTATCCTCTAACAAGACGAAAAGAGCCAACGATATTTGTAAAGGGTCGTGTAAGCGATCTTTACCAAACAGAGGAACTGCAAATGGACGAAGAAGGGAGCGGGGAAGGGGGGGGGGGGAAGGTTAGCACTCGTTTCCAAACAGTTTACTTGTAAAGGAATTACTTGTGTAAATAGACTTTATCTCACCACATAACAATTTACTTGTGTTAAGAGATGTATTTCTAATAAGGCTTTAACAACAGTATATACATTAAAGGGTGAATATGCTAATAATACTAAAAACATACTTTATGTATAAGGATCTATTGGGAAAATGTATTTTACATTGCTATATGAAACATGGACTCTTTAGGTAGCTATAGAACACATCAGATTGTCATCATTTCGATGGATATGTAAATAGCTGAACGCGCTGAATGAAATATTGGACTTGTAAATTGATGTACTACATCAAATTCTTGAAGTGTGCTTTACGAGGTAGCTTTAAAAAGTTCCCGAAAAAGTCGACTCGTGTTTGAATGAAAAATTATGTTATGGAGAATATATATTTATAACTTGGTAGTGACCTTGACGAAAGTTCTTGGCAGACGTGACCTCCACATATACTCTCGAACAGAAGTTACAGAAGTTTGTTTGTATGTTGTGCTCGTTGCATCGTCGGAGTAGAAAATGATCTTTATAGAACAACATACAAATGTCAAATTATGTGATTTGCTTGACAAGTCACCCTTAAAGACACAAACATTGCTTAATAAAGCATATGGTTATATCGTAATGAAGAAATCGCAAGTATTTGAGTGGCACAATCCTCATCCGAAACGTCAGTCCTCTAAATGGAAATCTTCCACATCTCCCCGGACACAGAAATTTATTTTGCACAAGAGCAAAGGAAAAGTTATATTGCAGGTCTTTTTTTTTATTTCCAGGGAATTGTCTACGATGATTTCATACCTGAAGGCCGAACGGTTAACAAGGAAATGTACGTTGATATCCTCCGTCGTCTAAGAGATGCCATCAGAAGAAAACGACAAGAAAAATGGAGAACAAACAGTTGGATTATGTTACATGACAATGCGCCAGCACATTGATCCCCACTGGTGAAACAGTACCTCGTAGCGCACAATGTGATTACCTTGGAACATCCTCCATTTTCTCCTGACCTGTCACCGGCTGATTTTTTTCTTGTTCCCTCAGCACTGAAAGGACAGCGATTCAAGGATGCTGAGGACGTTATCACCAATGCGACAAGACAGTAGAGAGAGGTGTCAAAGAATTGGTTCCACGAATGTTTCTAGCAGCTGTATTACACGCTGCCAAAAGTATGTAGTTGTCGAAGAGAACTACTTTGAAAGAAATGTAGTGTAGATAACTGTATTGTAACTTATTTCTAAATAATCCACTATTCCGGAAACTTGTTGAAGCTACCTCGTAGATCGACTTGAGAAGGAGTTCGTGATATTCCTGTTTTAAAATTAAAATAATAATAACTATTTTCGTATTGGGGTCTACCGTTGGTCCCCTTCATGCGTACAGTTTAAATGAAACATTGCACGTGCTACGTGTCCTGTAACCCGGCCTGTTCCGTGATAATTCTCATCGGTTCACACTTTTTCGTCTTTTGTTTCCTTCTCATCAGTCTTGTTCTGTGATCTCCCGTTGAGAAAACATTCTCATATGTGAGGTTCTACCTCAGCTCACAGTCTGGACTTTTACAACAAACTCCCCTTCCAGTAACATACGTCTGGTCATACACTCTATCCATTCCTCTCAACTATTATAAAACATTCCTATATGACCCGGTGTCTTATTCTTCATCTTGTATTCTTGCACTCCATCCATATGAACATCCGAAAATATAAACACAGTATTTTCCTCCTGAAAATATCTTGTATGCCCCTTATTCCAGCTATACCTGAATACCTCCTGTGTCAACTATACCTCCTGTACCTATTATACCTCCTATACCTTCTGTACCTATAATACCTGATGTGCCTATTTTACCTCCTGTACTTATAATACGTATGGTACCTTTTATAGCTCCTGTACCTATAATACCTCATGTACCTATAATACCTCCTGTAGCGATTATACCGCCTGTACCTATAATACCTCCTGCACCTATTATACCTGCTGTACCTATTATACCTTTTGTACCTATAATACCTCATGTACCGATTATATCTCATGTACCTATAATACCTCCTGTACCAATTATACCTCCTGTACCTATTATGCGCGAGGTCTTCAACTGAAAACCATAAAAGTGGGATAGAAATTAGAAAAAGAATGCCTTTGTATTGTAACATGTTAATATGGTTGCTAATGTTGTCAAAAGTGTCTTTTGCGTGCCATCAATGTGAAGTAAAACACCATGACGTCATAATTGCAGTTAAAAGATGGCCGTCGCACTACTGGCCAACACAAAAGAAGAGCAGCCTTCTGTTACCCTTTTTTTTTTTATTTTAGCAGCGAAGGGGTGAAACCTATAGACATTCGTCGGCAAATGACGGTCCAGTGCTGTGAGGCATGATTTACACTCCAACAAGTGTATGGGTGGAGAAGAAAGTTCCAAAATGGCGTGAGTTCACTGAAAGAAAATGTAAATGGTTGAATACAGACTCGGGTTCAAGATACTGAGTAACGCATGAGCTGCATGGTCAGTGACCCATAGCTGACTGCTAGCGTCAGGGCCAGCGAACCATAGCTTTCAAGACCCTTCTACACCTCCACGCGGTGATCCTGGATAACAGGCTGCAGCAGGACAGACTGGCTAAGGAGAAAGGATCGAAGAGGGAATCCTAACCCGGTACTCATAAAATGCTTGCTGAAGTCGGATGTGTTGGACCGGAAGGTGCAAATATCGCAGCCAAGCTGTAAACTACGACACAACGCAATCCGTTCTCAGGACTACATTCTGCTACTTAAGCCCTTTCAGGGTTTGGTAGTGGGAGATTGAGAATGAACGAAGAAGAAGATGAATACAGACTCTGCAGTTTTCTAAACCAGTATAAAGACGTTAAGTTGAGTTAGTTGCTATGCGTCTTCAGCTCTGCTCCAGTTTTTTTTCACTGTGCTACTCTCTCATATACATGGGCTTTCTAGTTAGAGACATGTCTGATTATTATAAAGGCATGTTGAATTGTATATCTTATACTCCCGCTTATCAAATATCCAGATTTGTAGGATTATACTAGTCATTCTTAGACTTGTTCAGTATTAGTGTAATTGTTCATAGTACCTGGGGATTCCGTAGCGAAGTGGTTAAGCCGTCGGTCTCGTGATCAGGTGGTGTGAGTTCGACTCCGGACTGGCCGTCTTTTTTCACGGATGCTTGATGTGGAGTCCCCTGCATCTCGTAGTCGCCCCCTAGTCGTCTTGTCCTTGACTTGCCACTGGGGTCGGGCAGCTCCAGACGAGAGAGTGAGGATAAAAAGTAGCACAGTTAATCCTTACTAAAAATAGCGCACCCAAAATTAATTATACCATCAAGGTCTACGATGGACGGCGGCCTTTGCCTACCTAGTACCTACCAGCAAAGATACACGCTCCAATTTACCCGGCTGAAAAATAGTTAGGTGGAGCCGCGTAGCGCAGTGGTTAGCGCGATGGCTTCGCATCTGAGTGGTTCTGGGTTCATTCCCCAGTTGAGGCGGTAATGTTTTTTTTCAGACCGCAATGGCTCCTGGGTCGACCCAGCCTTAAATGGGTACCTGTTCAGTCCGGGAAGTAAAAGCGGCGAGGGAAAGGAGATGGCTACCGCCCTCATATAGCCGAGCCTTTGAAATGTGAGATCGCTAACACCTCACACCCCTACGGCAGTAATGCTATGGGATACTTTACTTTACTTTAAAATAGTTAGCTTACTAGGGAAGACAATCCAACGCAGAGAGAAGATCAACACACAACAACCGTAGACCTTGCGTCATTTAGTCTCCAAGAACTGCCTCAAATCAACCAGTGGCGTCTAACAGTTGCAGTCCCGTTCTCCCTCAGTCAGAGCATCAAAAACTGATACAATCAACAAATGTCACTTGAAAATTTAAGAACGCTTGAATGAAAATCGGCGCTCAACGAGCCATGATAACAAGCTTCACCCCCTGCGCCATTTGCAGTTAATAATATCAGCGGGATCTGATATCGGTGAGGTCTGTAACGATAGCTTTTGATCGATCGATCTCGGGCAATATTGATTTGTCTTAACAGTTTGTTGACAAACATCTAAGAAGAATTGACAATGTCAAGGACATCAGAAATGCCTAACCAGCGCTGGATTTATTTCTTACGACGTTCTCTGTCGATACTGTGCGGAGGGAGAGTGGAGGACCTGTTTTCCAAGCGAGTCCATTCTTATATTTATACGCATTCCTGTGTTCTTTGTCACTTGAATTTGTGTAGAAAACGTATACACGTATGAATCCAGGTTTGGGGCCGGGAGCAAGTGAGAAGGACACCGAAACCTACCAAACATGTCGTAAAAGTCTACTATAGAGAGTTAGGCATGAAGGTAGCAACCACATCATGTAAAAAAGTAATATTGCTGCAGACGCCATAATAATAGTATAGCGAAGCTGAGGTAGTACAGAAGTTCAAAATAAAGACCTTGATAAATATGTCTTAAATACCAAGAATTTCCACTAAACTTTCGTTACAAGAGGTACAAAACCCCTAGAAGTACTTCGTTACAGACTTCCTGTGAATGTGGTTAGCTGGGCCAACTGCAGGGGTACCCCATGCATTGTTTAGATCGATGAGGAGACAAGAGAAGGTTTATTTTGTACCCGTGACCCAGTGCGTCCATCATCAACAGGTATATTCGTTACGGGTCACATTCATCGTCTTCTTCGTTCCTCTTCAGACTTTAAATTCAATAACTCTAACAAAGGCAACAGTCAACTCGAGGCTCTGAGCCCTTCTACACAGTTTTTCATAGAAGGACACAGGTTGTTGCCATGTGCTATGCCTTTCACTGGTGTATGATGGACACAATTACAACAGGTCTTCCGCTGTTGCAGGCGCCATGCCATTGGTACAAAGGTCCGTAGTGCCAGTCTCCTGCTGAAGTCGGATGTGTTGGACGGAAAGATGCAAATTTAGTAGTCAAGCTGTAAACTACGACACAACGCATTATATTCTCCTGACAACATCATACTACTTGTAAGGAATTCTCAGTGTTTTGTAGTGGGAGATTGAGAACATTCAGAGCTTGGTAGTGGTAGATTGAGAACATTAAGAGCTTGGTAGTGGTAGATTGAGAACATTCAGAGCTTGGTAGTGGGAGATTGAGAACATTAAGAGCTTGGTAGTGGTAGATTGAGAACATTCAGAGCTTGGTAGTGGGAGATGGAGAAAGATCAGAGCTGGGTAGTGGAAGATGGAGAAAGTTCAGAGCTTGGTAGTGGGAGATGGAGAAAGTTCAGAGCTGGGTAGTGGGAGATTGAGAACATTCAGAGCTTGGTAGTGGGAGATTGAGAACGTTCAGAGCTTGGTAGTGGGAGACTGAGAACGTTCAGAGCTTAGTATTGGGAGATTGTAAACGACCGAAGATGAAGAAGATCTCAGTCTGTTGTGCCCTGTGATTAGCCGGAAGTTGATCACCTGATCTCGCCAGAAGAGTTGGTCGTATGCGCCGTTTTCTATGCGGGCCAGTGTGGTCTCTTTCCATTGTGATCTGTGCGTAACCTTGATAACTACAGTGTCTCGTCACATGTTGCTGCTGTGTCACTTTGTTGCAGTATTCCTTCCTCTTTGGCAAGTATGTATGCGACTTTTTTGCCTGACATGTTGCATTGGGCGGGTACCCACTGGCTTGAACTTCTTTTGTAGCACTGGGCCAATCGTACAATTGAGTCTGACACGACGCCGAGCTCATGTTTGCGCTGTTTCATGAGGGATGTAGACACTGATGGGACGTCTATAAAAACGAACACTTGTTTTTCTGCCTGCTCCTTAACTTGCCATTAATTTTTGTAGACTTCATCTTTCCTGCTCGGTTGGTCTGCGACCTACTACTTGATCTGTCCTACTCCGAGAAACTTAACTTAATTTAACTTTAACCTAGTTTAACTCAACTTAACTTAACTTAACTTAACTTGGCTTGAATTCATTATCCTGTTTTAGAAAAACTCTAAGGGTTTTGTATGCAACCAGGTTATTCCACTCCACTGATACTCAAATTACTGTGATAATCTATTATTTTTTTAAATGCATTAACTGACTCTGCCTTCACCACATCCTGCCGAAATGCATTCCAAAAATTCACCATTCTTTGACTAAAACAATTTTTCCTAACATCTCATCTGGACCTGTCTTTAAACACTTTGAAGCTGTGTCCTCCTGTTCTTCTTGTAGCCGGTTGTACTCTGAAAAACTTGGTATCGTCTAATTTATCATGTCCATTTATTAATTTATAAACTTGTATTAAGTCACTTCGAATTCTTCTTTGATCTAGACACTGAATACGATTTTTTTTTAGTCTTTCTTCATAACTATAATTCTGAAACCCCGCGATTATGTTGTAGCTCTTCTTTGTATCCTTTCCAGCATTTTTATATCCACTTTATGATATAGGCTCCACACCTAAACACAGTACTCCAATTTAGGTCTCATCAATGATTTGTATACGAATTGTTTAACTATTACTTACTTGCTGTTGTATGAAATGTTTATTTGTATCATACCTAACATGGCATTAGCCTTTTTCACTGCCACCTGGACTTGCTCCCGCACCTTACCTGCATGATCTATTATAACTCCCAAGTCGTTTTCCGTGTTATTCTCCTAATTGTGTTTTCTCCCATCATGTAATTATATGTATGGATGATTGTACAATTTTCTACATTAAACTCCATCTACCAGCTCTCATACCATTTTTTAACCGTATTTTGCTGTTAGCCATACTACCATCAGCATGACCCTTGTGATCAGATAAACACACAAACTCCTCTAAAACATTATGAAGTAACACGACAAAAAATTGAGTATATGACAATTATGGAAATGTTGCTGTTTTATACACAAACCCTGTCATGTCTATTCGCCTTAATCACTGAAGCTAACATAACAGAACCTAGTTACTGGAAGGGAATTATGACCAGTCGCCGTCTGGTGGCCCTAATTATGCGAATGAAGCAAAGCAAATATTTGAAAGAAGCGTGCCAGTGCTAGATCTTTTGGATGGAAATCGATAATGTATTCTTGCCTATCTTAGAGAGCGACCTGTGCTTCTACTATGCTTTGTGTTGTCGATCTGTATTCACGTGCCATGTCATTGTCACCCGAGTGTGACAGGAGAAGTGAGAAGAGACTGGTGATGAAAGAATGGATGAAGTGAACAAATTAGTATTTTGCAAAGAGTTGATTTTGTAAGTTCCGATGAATAGATAATGGTTTATTGCATCATGTAACGGAAGAGTTGTCCCACTTGGAGAAATCAATAATTTAGTTATTTCTCCTTTATTGATTATTCATTTTAGTTTATGTTTTTTTTTTCAAGTGTCGCTTTATATGTTACATTCATATCTAGATCATCACTGTGTCATGTCACTTTGTTTGTCACATTCATCTCAAAGCCATCATTTTATCATGTTACTTTATGTCATATTCATCTGCATGTTATCATTTTCTCATGTCACTTTATGTCACATTCATCTGGTTAATCATTTTTTCATGGCATTTTATATCACATTGAGCTAAAGGCCATCATTTTCTCCGTCTGTTCCCGTTTCACTATTAACGTCTAAGACACACTAACAAATGATATGTTACCTTTACCGCACGCGTATCTCATCCCATGTCCAAATATGTTCTATTCTATTAAGAATCTACGTCACAGCACTACAGCCAGACCTCTTTCTGCTAAGTCCCTCTCAGCAAACTTAGAAGGGTCTGAATACTGATGGTTCTTGTAACTCTGTCGTTGGTGCGCTTGCTCCGTAATCTCTGATACGTTACACTCTGTAAGATCTACGTCCGATTATTAGAAAACCTTGTAATCTGGAAATCTCCGGTCCATCAGTTTTAGTGCCATCACCATGCAAGAAGTGGTTGTTGATCGTCTTCACAATGTTCTCTTCTTATTCATTATCATTTCTTCTTTGTAGTGTCATAGTTTACAGCGAACAAACTTTATTTGTAATTTATTTGTTACGTTTGCCTTATTTCTCTCTTCCCCCAAGGCTGTGTGCGTTGAACTGGGGTTTTTACTTTGCGCTTGTCGTCCCAGTGCATCCGACTTCAGCATCCATTTTATGTAATTTTTTTTTTGGGTACCGAGTTTGCCTCACCACTGTCATTCTCAATCTCTTAGCTCTTTAACTCCGGAATTACTTTCCTCGTCTGGACGGAATTATCTTACTTTGGATTTGTAACCACTAGATGCCAACAACTTCACACCCTGTAACTTATATGTTTCTTAAAATATAACACAAAGATTGCACAAAGAGATACAATTGTTAATATGACATAAAATTGTAGATCTATACATGTAGGATGCAAAGAGCGAGTAAAGAGAACGACAGGAAATCAAAACGTGAGACCCCAAACATGTCTTCCTGGCTAAGTGGTATATGTACACTCAGATACCATCAGAATTCCAATTTTTTTCTTTTTCTTTTGCAATTTATATCCATATCAATGTAAATAATACAATAGGACGTGCACAGCAAAGATGGCGCCATAACTGGCTGCGGGTCTAAATTGCTCTTATGTTTTAGTTCATTATAGATGCCTTCAGACCATGAATTTTCCGGGGATTCCCACTAGTCGACGATTTGCACTTGTGCTCACTGAAACGTATTGTTGTTTTCCATTTCGACTGGTTAACTCGTTCATTGTGTGTGTTTTCTTCCGTCCGATTATCTTGGAATGGACATCGGCTATATGAATAGCACTACGCTTAAACATGTGTCACATTTCACGGTCTAGTTCACACGGCTGAACTTCACGGGATTGGCGCCATTCACCCTGGCTGAAGACAGTGTCAGTTTTGTTGTATCAAATTTAGACACAACTATAATGAACTGCCACCTGGAGAGAGATGGGCCCCGTCAGGTGTGTAGTGGCCCAAGACACACCGTTGTTGTATGGCGAGAGCTGGTACTACAAACTGCGATAACTGTGTATCAACGACCGTCTGGGCTATGGGACTGATGATGATGATGATGATAATGATGATGATGATAATGATGATATCCATATATGCCTTTAGTATGTGAGTTTCCCACGCAGAATGTATTAATTAATAATAGAATACCCCAAAGTTCACTCACACCGCACATTGAAATACAACGGTAGATGATGCGGAATAACCTCTAGTTCTGACAGGTCACCTATCATCACTGCTATTATAGCTATTGTGCTAGGCACATATGATTCATCGGTATCAGAATAATTGTAATCACTCTCTGATTCTTCAACAACAACTATTTCTGGAACTTGCTGCATAATAAACAGTCTTTTAAGTGGCATTCCCTAGAGGGACCACGCCTACCTCCCATTATAAACAAGAGAAGCAGTACATTGTACAATACTTGTCAACATGTTTTTGGATTTTGTATTCGTGAACATCATCATCATATGCGTCTCAGTCTCTGTAGACCATGCGCGTGGCGCCCTGTCAGTTTTGTCCAGCTCTGTCACTGTAGACCATGTGCGTGGCACCCTGTCAGTTTTGTCCAGCTCTGTCTCCAGTATACCATGCGCGTGGCGCCCTATCAATTTTGTCCAGCTCTGTCACTGTAGACCATGCGCGTGGCGCCCTGTCAATTTTGTCCAGCTCTGTCTCCCGTAGACCATGCGCGTGGCGCCCTGTCAATTTTGTCCAGCTCTGTCTCCCGTAGACCATGAGTGTGGCGCCCTGTCAGTTTTGTCCAGCTCTGTCTCCCGTAGACCATGCGGTTGGCGCCCTGTCATTTTTGTCCAGCTCTGTCTCCCGTAGACCAAGCGCGTTGCGCCCTGTCAGTTTTGCCCAGCTGTCTCCCGTAGACCATGCGCGTTGCGCCCTGTATAATTTGCCCAGCTCTGTCTCCCGTAGACCATGCGCGTTGCGCCCTGTATATTTTGTCCAGCTCTGTCTCCCGTATACCATGCGCGTTGCGCCCTGTCAGTTTTGCCCAGCTATGTCTCCCGTATTTCGTCACTGTCTGCTTTGACTGTAAAGGCCAATCTGCGAGTGACAGTCCCTGCCACAGATCGTACAACCATACTGAGGAGGCTGGCTTGTCTGGCTGTTCCTTGATCTCGTCAGTCTTTCTCCTTTCTCTGCAGCCAGAAGACCTCTGCAGACAGACACTTACCATCTGATGCTTCCAGTAAGGTCTGCTCCAACTATGAAGCTGAAATCATTGGACTAGAAACTACCCTGCCTGTCACCTATGTCTTTCCCTCAAAGGCACAACAAATTATTATTTTTACAGAATTGATGTCCGCCCTTCAAGCTCTAGAAGAGACTGAACATTACAGAATTGATGTCCGCCCTTCAGGCTCTAGAAGAGACTGAACATTACAGAATTGATGTCCGCCCTTCAGGCTCTAGAAGAGACTGAACATTACAGAATTGATGTCCACCCTTTTAGCTCTAGAAGAGACTGAACATTACAGAATTGATGTCCGCCCTTCAAGCTCTAGAAGAGTCTGAACATTACAGAATTGATGTCCGCCCTTCAGGCTCTAGAAGAGACTGAACATTACAGAATTGATGTTGTCTAAATAATCCTAGAAGTTTACCGTAATATCACTTTCCAAACCGTTAGAAAGAACTCTGGTGGATGCCTGGACATACAAACACACATGGTAACAACAATGCGAGCAGGTTGAAAAAAAGGAATAAAGACAAGAACAACCCTACACAGTAACAGCAAATTAAACATCCAAGCAAACAAGAACAACCCTACACTAACAGCAATTTAAGTATCCAAGCAAATCATTAGAACAGCATGAAGAAATACTTGACTGGCCGATGGGTCACGGGACACCATCATCAGCAAGTATAGTCTGCGCAACGGAGGTTGACAGTTTTAGATCTCCAGCTGTCTCTGTCTCGCGCCAGTCTGGTACACTCAGTCAAGCTGTGGCCCGACCACATCTTGATGTTGTCTGTCAATCTGTACCTCTATCACCCTTTGACTCTCTTGCCTTCAACTCGTCTCTTCCAAAATCACCTTTAGCAGACCGCCAAAGCGCTAGACACGACCAACATCTTTTTCATCTCTTTTTTTTTTTTGCATTTCCCTCGGGAGTATGTGCTTGACCTGGAGTTGTTCCAGAACCTCACTTTTAGTTTTCCCATCTTTCTAAGAAACTCATCCAGGTCTTCTGAATACCCACATTTGAAAGGCCTCAAAACGCGTCTATCTTTTCTTTTGTCAAGATCTAGGTTTGTACTCCATACAAAAAAACTGAATACACATAGCAATTAATGATTCTCATTTTTAAGATCTGAGATATCTGCTCTGACAGAAGTGTATCTCTCTAAGATCTGAGATATCTGCATTGACAGAAGTGTATCTCTCTAAGATCTGAGATATCTGCCCTGACAGAAGTGTATCTCTCTAAGGTCTGAGATATCTGCCCTGACAGAAGTGTATCTCTCTAAGGTCTGAGATATCTGCCCTGACAGAAGTGTATCTCTCTAAGGTCTGAGATATCTGCCCTGACAGAAGTGTATCTCTCTAAGATCTGAGATATCTGCCCTGACAGAAGTGTATCTCTCTAAGATCTGAGATATCTGCCCTGACAGAAGTGTATCTCTCTCAGGTCTGAGATATCTGCCCTGACAGAAGTGTATCTCTCTAAGGTCTGAGATACCTGCCCTGAAAGAAGTGTATCTCTCTAAGGTCTGAGATATCTGCCCTGACAGAAGTGGATCTCTCTAAGGTCTGAGATATCTGCTCTGACAGAAGTGTATCTCTCTAAGGTCTGAGATATCTGCCCTGACAGAAGTGTATCTCTCTAAGGTCTGAGATATCTGCCCTGACAGAAGTGTATCTCTCTAAGATCTGAGATATCTGCCCTGACAGAAGTGTATCTCTCTAAGGTCTGAGATATCTGCCTTGACAGAAGTGTATCTCTCTAAGATCTGAGATATCTGCCCTGACAGAAGTGTATCTCTCTAATATCTGAGATATCTGCCCTGACAGAAGTCTATCTCTCTAAGGTCTGAGATATCTGCTCTCACAGAAGTGTATCTCTCTAAGATCTGAGATAACTGCCCTGACAAAAGTGTATCTCTCTAAGATCTGAGATATCTGCCCTGACAGAAGTGTATCTCTCTAAGATCTGAGATATCTGCCCTGACAGAAGTGTATCTCTCTAAGATCTGAGATATCTGCCCTGACAGAAGTGTATTTCTCTAAGGTCTGAGATATCTGCCCTGACAGAAGTGTATCTCTCTAAGGTCTGAGATATCTGCCCTGACAGAAGTGTATCTCTCTAAGATCTGAGATATCTGCCCTGACAGAAGTGTATCTCTCTAAGATCTGAGATATCTGCTCTGACAGAAGTGTATCTCTCTAAGGTCTGAGATATCTGCTCTGACAGAAGTGTATCTCTCTAAGGTCTGAGATATCTGCTCTGACAGAAGTGTATCTCTCTAAGGTCTGAGATATCTGCCCTGACAGAAGTGTATCTCTCTAAGATCTGAGATATCTGCCATGACAGAAGTGTATCTCTCTAAGGTCTGAGATATCTGCCCTGACAGAAGTGTATCTCTCTAAGATCTGAGATATCTGCCCTGACAGAAGTGTATCTCTCTAAGATCTGAGATATCTGCTCTGACAGAAGTGTATCTCTCTAGGGTCTGAGATATCTGCCCTGACAGAAGTGTATCTCTCTAAGGTCTGAGATATCTGCCCTGACAGAAGTGTATCTCTCTAAGGTCTGAGATATCTGCCCTGACAGAAGTGTATCTCTCTAAGGTCTGAGATATCTGCCCTGACAGAAGTGTATCTCTCTAAGGTCTGAGATATCTGCTCTGACAGAAGTGTATCTCTCTAAGGTCTGAGATATCTGCTCTGACAGAAGTGTATCTCTCTAAGGTCTGAGATATCTGCCCTGACAGAAGTGTATCTCTCTAAGATCTGAGATATCTGCCATGACAGAAGTGTATCTCTCTAAGGTCTGAGATATCTGCCCTGACAGAAGTGTATCTCTCTAAGATCTGAGATATCTGCCCTGACAGAAGTGTATCTCTCTAAGATCTGAGATATCTGCTCTGACAGAAGTGTATCTCTCTGGGGTCTGAGATATCTGCCCTGACAGAAGTGTATCTCTCTAAGGTCTGAGATATCTGCCCTGACAGAAGTGTATCTCTCTAAGGTCTGAGATATCTGCCCTGACAGAAGTGTATCTCTCTAAGGTCTGAGATATCTGCCCTGACAGAAGTGTATCTCTCTAAGGTCTGAGATATCTGCTCTGACAGAAGTGTATCTCTCTAAGGTCTGAGATATCTGCCCTGACAGAAGTGTATCTCTCTAAGATCTGAAATATCTGCCATGACAGAAGTGTATCTCTCTAAGGTCTGAGATATCTGCCCTGACAGAAGTGTATCTCTCTAAGATCTGAGATATCTGCCCTGACAGAAGTGTATCTCTCTAAGATCTGAGATATCTGCTCTGACAGAAGTGTATCTCTCTAGGGTCTGAGATATCTGCCCTGACAGAAGTGTATCTCTCTAAGGTCTGAGATATCTGCCCTGACAGAAGTGTATCTCTCTAAGATCTGAGATATCTGCCCTGACAGAAGTGTATCTCTCTAAGGTCTGAGATATCTGCCCTGACAGAAGTGTATCTCTCTAAGGTCTGAGAAATCTGCCCTGACAGAAGTGTATCTCTCTAAGATCTGAGATATCTGCCCTGACAGAAGTGTATTTCTCTAAGGTCTGAGATATCTGACCTGACAGAAGTGTATCTCTCTGAGGTATGAGATATCTCTCATGCTGTTTCATGTATTCTTGGCAGTTCTTTTAATGATCTCTGTTTCACAGTTACCGCCACGAAATACTACCGGATGAGAAGTTGATTGACATGTCATCAATCAAAACATGTTTAGTTCACGGTGGAGCATATGTCATCCATTATATATCTCCTCATATGTATTACAGTTTGTCTGGTTTAATATTGATAAATTCTGGGGTAGCCAGGCTCACGCACATCCCTCCTTAGTCGTCGCGAACTACATGGCATGCTGGTTGTAGTGTTACTATTTGCTTCTATTTTGGATAACTGTCAAACTCAGCCGAGCTCTAATTCTAATGAACTGAAAGCAGGGAACGGATCACTTTTTACGACTAAGGCCACAACACACCCAACTTACCATTATCATTGAAGCAGAACCTACCATAACACAGTCCACAGTGCTAGCTGTGTACACACTCCAGATTTCCAGCTGTGTACACACTCCAGACTTCCAGCTGCATAAACACCCCATAATGACAAATACGTACACACTCTATAGTGCCAGCTGTATACACACCCCACAATGGCAGCTGTATACACACCCCACAATGCCAGCTGTATACATACTCCACAATTCCAGCTGTATACATAACCCACAGTGCCAGCTGTATACACACCCCAACAATGCCAGCTGTATACACACCCCACAATTCCAGCTGTATACATAACCCACAGTGCCAGCTGTATACACACCACAACAGTGCCAGCTAAGCACACACTTCTACCATACCGTAACACAGCATGTGCCTATCGCACGCTCAACAATGTTCTCAAAAGGACACTTTTATCCTTAACCTGACAATAGGAACACTGTACGGATATAACAACACACAAACACGTGCAGGCACAACCACATGACAACCCGCCAGTCAGCAAGAACGCATGGGCTGATAGATGCACAACAAGAACAACAACAACAACAACAACAGGACCAACTGTATAGGATGAAAACGAGCCACTGCTTCTTCTTCTTTCTTCTTCTTCTTCTTCTTCTTCGTTCGCTCTGTAACTCCCGCTACCAAGCCCTTAAAAGGGATTTGCAAGTAGCAGAATGTAGACCGGAGAACGGAATGCGTTGTTTCGTAGTTTACAGCTGGAATGCGAAATTTGCCACATTTCAGTCCGACACATCCGACTTCAGCATGACATTCGTGAGTACCGGTAAAGCCGTACCTCTTCGATCCCTTGTCCTTAGCCAGTCTGAGCGTTTACCTGTTATCCGGGATCACCACGGGGAGGTGGAGTAGAATCTTGGTAACTCAAAGTTATTGGCCCTGACGCTAGCAGTCGTCTTTGGGTCGCTGACCTCTACAGCTCATGCACTGCTCAGCATCGTGATCCCCAGCCGCTGCTCCAAGCTTGCAGCTACCATTGTCTTCACGGCTTCTAGGTCCCGCTTTCATTTGTACCTGATGTCATCAACACGATACTTACCAGACAGGCTACAATCAAACTTAACTCACAGATGTCTTAAACTTCCGCGCCTGTCAGTGACACATCCGGCAAGAGCAATGAACATTTCAAAGGTGAAGGTCAATCCCATGGCAACAAATGCCTTCGGGTATGCGGATAACTCTTCATGCACTAATCTGGATCCTATGTGAGGTGTGGTTGCCAGTTCTCTTCTTTTCTGTTCTTACCTTCCCCAACCCAAACTTCAGGTACCCATTTATAGCTGGGTCGACTAGAGGAGAGGTCGTACCTGGCACGAATTGCGGCCCGGTTTGTTTTCTATCCGTCCGTGATCTCGAACCTTGACACGCTATAATTCCTGTCTAGCATGCGAGCGCAATATCGACTAAGCTTCACGCTCCTACAGATGCTATAGAGGTTCAAAGTTACCATTGGATTGCTCAAGGAACTCCACCTCACAGCGCCCTAGTGGCCCCCTCTCTCATATGAATGGCTCAACGTCTATACAGTAAAAGTAGACACGATTCAGCCACAACCGGAAGGGTCAGCTTGAATCGGGACATTCGCAGATGGCGTCCTGGCACGCAGGACTGGTTCAGGTCAATACCCTATGTAAGGGGGTTTTGCTCGGGTGCGCTTGATGTGGTCAAAGACATGCTAACAGCTTTACAAGCAATCTCATTGGGGTACCGCGAATAGAGCTACCAGATGGATCTCAATGCGTGATTACACATATAATTAGTTGAGACAATCCCATAGTATATACCGTTGTCGGGGATGAAGTGTTAAAGACTTTAATGAATAATACGTGAGTTTATTGTAATGTGGGTTGACTAACTCCATCCCTATTATTTTGCATTTCCTAACTCAGTACAGATTAACATCTGGTTAGACTGGAGCGTGTAGATAGATATAAAGGATGAAACCATGTATCCATCGTCGTACTGGGGTGGCTTTACGTATATGTCGTGTCGTTATCGATCTATCGATTTGTACTCGGACCCTTATTTTGGCAAGGATCCTGTTCAAGGTCATGGCCATACGCGACCAACGTAAAGTTTAATTGGGCTCTCCATGGACAAACGCATCGGTCGCGTGAGTGATTATGAGCACGTGATGACAGTCGGCGCGAGAGCTGTAGAACAGACACGCTGTCTACTGCTGTTGTGTCAGTGAGCCTCGCTCTGGGGCAGGGCGCCCAATAATAAAATCGTGTGCATTGCAGTTCAAGCGTTTCTTGCTAGTTCTACATTTGGGGGATTACCGATACATCTGTAAGTTGGAAAATTAATTAGTTGTGCCTTATTCAGATTTATATATGTAATATGGTATAGATGTATGTGTGAAATTGTTTAGTTTGATATGTAATATGGTATAGATGTATGTGTGAAATTGTTTAGTTTGATATGTAATATGGTATAGATGTATGTGTGAAATTGTTTAGTTTGATATGTATTATGGTATAGATGTATGTGTGAAATTGTTTAGTTTGATATGTAATATGGTATAGATGTATGTGTGAAATTGTTTAGTTTGATATGTAATATGGTATAGATGTATGTGTGAAATTGTTTAGTTTGATATGTAATATGGTATAGATGTATGTGTGAAATTGTTTAGTTTGATATGTAATATGGTATAGATGTATGTGTGAAATTGTTTAGTTTGATATGTAATATGGTATAGATGTATGTGTGAAATTGTTTAGTTTGATATGTAATATGGTATAGATGTATGTGTGAAATTGTTTAGTTTGATATGTAATATATAAAGGGGACGGCGTAGTGTAGTGATTAAGTGACACGGCTCACAAACCGAATGTATTGGGTTCGCTCCTCAATCACGGCAGCAGCTGTTAGCCCTGAGAATCAAACCATTAGAAAATGCAGGAGGAACCAGGCTCTTAAATAAAATTCATGCCGAAATCGGATGCATTGCGCCGAAAGGCGCAATATAAAAATTTGAGCAACGTGCACATCCATAAGAAATAGAGAAATAAGGCGAGCGCCAAAAAAAATGTATATATGTAATGTATACAATTAATGGCAAAGCTGGTACAAAGGAAACAATTTAACGGTATAAGAACATAGACAAGTTCGGTACAGATACCGCGTTGGAAGAATAACAAAAACTATACTACAGAGAGCCGCTTAGCGCAGTGGTTAGCGCACTGCCTTCGCATCTGAGTGGTCCACGGTTCATTCATCAGTTAAGGCGGTAATGTTTTTTTCAGACAGCAATGGGTCCTGGATCGACCCAGCCTTAAATGGGTACCGGTTCAGTCCGGGAAGTAAAAGCGGCGAGGGAGAGAAGATGGCTACCACACTCATATATCCGAGCCTTTGAAATGTGAGATCGCTAACACCCCACACCCCTACGGCAGTAATGATATGGGTTACTTTACTTTTTATACTACAGTTACGACGAAAAGATCTTCATCATGAACAGTGCAAAAAACAATTGAAAAACAACTATAAAATAATAGAAGAAAATATCAAATGTAGAAGATACTTCTCATCGGATCAGTAGCTGCGGGAACCAGTCATGTTGGGCGAAGGTGAAAGGGATGTCCAGGATTATGTCAGAAGTGGATGAAGTAAACCAATGAAGAGAGACAGTCCAGATATGTTGCTGGAGGTAAATCGGAAATCAACAGATAACAAATTATAAATGACACACATACATTACAGATGGACAAAGGGAGAAGATAAGCAAAAAGAGGGACCGAGGATTGGGTAGAGGTATGAGGTAAGATTAGAGGAAATAGATATTGCGATATAACCTTCCTTCTCTATCGTTATTCGACTTTCTTCCACGCATCTTCGTCTGCATCTGTTTTGAGTATGTTGAATGTTTTTGCACGTACCTATCTGGTCATTTCTCAATTGTCCTACCAAAGCTTATCTGGCCAATCTCTCCTTTTTTTTTAAACTTCTTCCAATTCTCACCTGTTCCTGGTCAGCTTTTTCACTTCTGACCAACATGGCGGACTTCCGCCTATTATCGATCCTTCTTCTTCTTCTTCTTCGTACGCAGTCAGACGTCGACCTTTATTTTTTCGAAAAAAGCGGCGCTCATCCTGAGGCTGTCGCCACTGCCATAGAGCTTGTCTTGCAGTTCCACTGGTGATGGCCACATCTGCTCTCTCTGATCCTCGTATGTCGGGCAGTTCTGCAGCAGATGTTCAGCGGTCATTTTACCGGTACCGCACAGGCATTCGTCGGTACCACCTATCTTGAATTTGTTGAATAGGTGGTACCTCAGTCTATTGTGGCCAGTGCGAAGTCTGAAGACAACGACCTGCTCTCTTCGGTTCAACTGGTAATAGGCATCGTTTTTGGTGTAACCAGTATGTTCGGTTTCCCATTTGGTCATGTATCTGGCTTTGATAAGCCGTTTTGACTCTTCGTACGTCATACTAGTATCTGTTTGTGGTAGTCTTGCACCTTCTTTTGCCAGTCTGTCTGCCTCCTCGTTGCCTTGGATGTTGCAGTGTGATGGGACCCACTGTACCACTACCCTTTTTGGTGCGGACTGCTGGCACAGTTTGCAGAGCGCTGCTCTAAAGTCATTAAGCTCAGTTATTATCGATCCGAAACTAAACATATTTTTTATTTCTTCATTCATTCCATGTATTGTCAATTGTTTCTGACGAAGGTTTTTTGGTCGTTACGTATGTTTAGTTATTGTTTCTTCTTCCAAAACAGAATAGGTAACAGGCTTGTCTATGTTTGTATACATTTTGTATGTAACACACGGCTTAGCTTTTCCATGTGTAGGATGAATGGCGTGGATGTGCGAGAAAGGCATACATTTAAATGTAAAATGTGATTAACATTTATATGTGAAACAAGGTATAGAGTGAAATGTAAAATATGATATAGATTTTTTAGTTTTAATATACGTTAGTTATGTGTGAAATTATGAATAGATTTGTCTGTAATATATATGGCAGAAAGTATCTATATGTGAATATTTTTTGATATATTCATTTGCAAAAGTGGTACACGTTACAAGTTAAGGCCGGTATCGATTTTTGTGGGAAATAAAGTGTAGGTAGAAATATGTATGGTGGGTAAGTTGTGATGTCAGGTGTGTGTATATGTGTAAGTATATATATATATACGTGAAATAAAATATAGATTTTACTTTTAGAATATGGTATAAATGTATACATGAAAAAGGGTACAATTATAAGTATAATATTGTATAGTGTATAGTATAATGTGTAATGTGTGTTTTTAATATGTGAAATATGGTATCGATTTATTTATGAAAAGCATAAACGTATATTTAAATTACGTGTAAAATAGGGTCTAAATTTGTATATGAAGTATAGTTTAGATTTGTTGGAGAAATAACGTTAAGACAAGAGTGTGAGTATTTAAATATGATTAAATCGTTTGTTATACATGGTTCGCTTGCCAGGCAATAGCTGAACGCGTAAAGTGACGTCATCGTGGGCTACTATCTATAATCGTCTCCCTGGACAGATGACGGAGATGAGTTTAAACGATATTTAAAGGGTACGGCCTGCTTTAGAAAGCATGAACTAAATCGCTTCACGTCCTTTACTGGTGGTCACACCTGCCGTTGCCACTGAGCAGGTCGTCCATACTGCAAGTCTCCGGGAGGTTTGGGCAGATCATCAGGTGGTCTTGGTCTAGTGTTGCTTCACATTCGCATGTTCCATCCTCCCTCTCCTCGTCTTTTTATGTTTTTCTGCGTCGTGATACGCCAGCTCGAAGTTTATTTAGTGACCTCCATGTTGCCGAAGGCAGGTGATGTCTAGGCGCAGGTTCCTCCCGTAACTCGATCCAAGGGATCTGTGTCAGCTCTTTCCACCGTTCGATGCAGCGTCTTGCAGGACTAGTCCGTACTGGCTGGGTTGACTGTAAGAAACATCGTCATGATTTTAGTCATTACACACGGCTCACAACCGCCGTCACAACACACTTGGCGCAAGACAGACAACTTAATCTCTCGTGACTGCAGATAAATGTAGGATTGTTGAGTTGGATAAGATTATGTCGCGCAGGAAGTAATCCGTTAGTGCTTTCGCGCTGCTCAAGAGGCCAAGCCTAGACAACGTCTATTCTTAATGTCATGCAGGTACTGATTGTGTCAAATGGACTGTTTGTTGTTGCATGTGACGATGTAGGGCTAAACGGTTAGAATCCTTGTCCGATCTGGAAACGCTCAAGTTTATCAAGCTATAAATGTAATTAACTTAGAATTAAGGAAGGAAATAATGCGAACGGTGGCGCATCAGTTGTAAGGTTATTTATCTACCTCTAAGTGTTTAGTAAGGAGAGGAGACTAACGTCTGGTCAGACAAAACATGTTCGGACATGTTAGTCAGGGTCAGGTAAAATATATTCATCGGATATGTTAGTCAGGATCAGGTAAAATATACTGATCGGACATGTTAGTCAGGATCAGGTAAATATACTGATCGGACATGTTAGTCACGATCAGGCAAAATATACTTATCGGACATGTTAGTCAGGGTCAGGTAAAATATGCTGATCAGACATGTTAGGGTCAGGTAAAATATACTGATCAGACATGATAGTCAGGGTCAGGTAAATATACTGATCAGGCATGTTAGTCAGGGTCAGGTAAATATACTGATCAGACATGTTAGTCAGGGTCAGGTAAATATATTGATCAGACATGTTAGTCAGGGTCAGGTAAATATGCTGATCAGACATGTTAGTCAGGATCAGGTAAAATATGCTGTTTGGACATGTTAGTCAGGGTCAGGCAAAATATGCTGTTCTTACGTGCTAGTCAGGGTCAGGCAAAACGTGCAAGCCAAGACCTCACCTTACTTTTCGAAGTTCTCCCAGGAAATGGCTGTTTTCAGGGAAGCCTCGTTAGCCAGGCTGGGTGATCAACGTGATCTGCGAAGTAATGAGCGATACGCAGATGAAGCCAAGCAAAGCACAATCGCATCAAAGACAACGGTCCGTCGTTTTTAGCGAGCTCAGAATGTGAGGAAAGCTACTATAAACAACCCGACACTTGACGTCCTTTTAAGGGGGAACAAAAGAGTAAACATACTCATTGTGGGCATAAAACAACAACAACAACAAAGTGTTTAGTCCGCATTATTAACCGCCTCTAACGACCTGCTCTCAGTGTGGCAGTGAAACTATTCTCGTCTCTATCTAACACACAAACCTCCAAGAAATCACACGGGTATTACAAACAACTCGGAAAACATTGAGGAAATCCATTTTGCTATTAATATTTTCAAAACCATATTAACTCGCACAGAACTCATTCTGTTGTAACTACGTTAATGGCGGGTTGTCGCTCTGCGCCTTTGTACCCCATGTTTGGACATTAACAGAGATACTCTACATTGAGTCTGAGTCTAACGTATTTCTGAAGCTCAATTGATTTAATAGCATGTCGTTTTTGTGTGTATCTGAAGATCGATATCTCCTGCTGTGATCTCGTCCATTGATTGTATTGTATGGGTACATACAATAAACATATATCGATACATGTCATATAATATTAACTATGTATTACGTTTGGCATTTCTCAATGGCCAATTCTCATTTAAGTAGCTAGCTTTCACACGGTATCTCCATTTTTTTTCTTTCTTGCACCGTCACTTACTCTCACTCTCTTTAAAGCTCTAACTTTTTCACTCTGTAACTCATTTCCATTTTCTCTCTTATACACTCTCTCTCTCTCTCTCTCTCTCTCGCTCGTGGTCTTTCATCTTTCTCTCTCTCACTGCCACTTACTCTCACTCTCTTTACAGCTCTAACTTTCTCACTCTGTAACTCATTTCCATTTTCTCTCTTGCACTCTCTCTTTCTCTCTCTCTCTCTCGCTCTCTCTCTCTCTCTCTCTTGTGTTCTTTCATTTTTCTCTCTCTCACTGCCACTTACTCTCAATCTCTGTACAGCTCTTTCTCACTCTGTAACTCATTTCCATTTTCTCTCTTATACACACACTCTCTCTCTCTCTCTCTCTCTCTCTCTTGTGTTCTTTCATTTTTCTCTCTCTCACTGCCACTTACTCTCGATCTCTGTACAGCTCTTTCTCACTCTGTAACTCATTTCCATTTTCTCTCTTATACACACTCTCTCTCTCTCTCTCTCTCTTGTGTTCTTTCATTTTTCTCTCTCTCACTGCCACTTACTCTCAATCTCTGTACAGCTCTTTCTCACTCTGTAACTCATTTCCATTTTCTCTCTTATACACACTCTCTCTCTCTCTCTCTCTCTCTCTCTCTCTTGTGTTCTTTCATTTTTCTCTCTCTCACTGCCACTTACTCTCAATCTCTGTACAGCTCTTTCTCACTCTGTAACTCATTTCCATTTTCTCTCTTATACACTCTCTCTCTCTCTCTCTCTCTCTCTCTCTCTTTCTCTTGTGTTCTTTCATTTTTCTCTCTCTCACTGCCACTTACTCTCAATCTCTGTACAGCTCTTTCTCACTCTGTAACTCATTTCCATTTTCTCTCTTATACACACACTCTCTCTCTCTCTCTCTCTCTCTCTCTCTCTCTCTCGTGTTCTTTCATCTGTATGTCTCTCACTGCCACTTACTCTCACTCGCTGTACAACTCTGACTTTATCTCTCTCTCTCTCTCACATTCATATTCCTTTTCTCTCTTAACTCTCTCTCGTGTCCTTGCATCTGTATATCTCGAACACTCCATCTCTCTCACTGTCTATATGTCTCTCTTTATTACCCCCTGGTCCAGGAATAAAGAGCTCATTCACTTTAGCGTTCACAAAACTCCTTACCTACTAAACCTCACTATTTTACCACTTTCTCACTTCCTCTCCATTTTACTTCGATTCTATCTTCATTATAATATACTTCACTTTCAGGGCGCATCTTCTATGTGTGTGTTTCCTGCTCTCTCTCTCTTTCTCTCTCTTCTTCTCTCTCTCTTTCTCTCGCCCTTCTATCTCTCTCTCTTTCTCTCTCTACCTCTCTCTCTCTCTCTCTCTCTCTCTCTCTCTATCTCTGAGTATCTGTTACATTCGCATTTTATGTTTCTCCTTCTCTGTGACTCTTACTCGAATTATATTTCTCTCTCTTGCCCTCCGTCTATCTCCAACCATCTCTTTTTCTCTTTACCGCTTGTATACAATATGTATCCTTTTCTTCTCAAACAACATTTCTATCTATCTATCTATCTATCTATCTATCTATCTATCTATCTATCTATCTATCTATCTATCTATCTATCTATCTATCTATCTATCTATCTATCTATCTATCTATCTATCTATCTATCTATCTATCTATCTATCTATCTATCTATCTATCTATCTATCTATCTATCTATCTATCTATCTATCTATCTATCTATCTATCTATCTATCTATCTATCTATCTATCTATCTATCTATCTATCTATCTATCTATCTATCTATCTATCTATCTATCTATCTATCTATCTATCTATCTATCTATCTATCTATCTATCTATCTATCTATCTATCTATCTATCTATCTATCTATCTATCTATCTATCTATCTATCTCTCTCTCTCTCCCTCTCTCTATCTATCAATATATATATATATATATATATATATATATATATATATATATATATATCACTCGGTCTATATCTGTCTATCTATATATCTGCCTGTCTGTCTGTCTGTCTATTTATCTATATACGTATTTATATATTTATTTATCTAGCTATCTATTTCTATCGTTCTATTTATATATCTGTTTATCGAGCTATATATCTATCTATATCTATCTTGCTATATATCCATCTATCTATTTATCTATGTATCCATCTATCTGTCTATTTATTCATATATATATATATATATATATATATATACATATATATATATATATATATATATATATATATATATATATATATATATATATATACATATATATATATATATCTATTTATCGATATATCTATTTTTCTATCTATGTATCCTTGTATCTATCTTCTATTTATTTATATATCTATCTGTATATTTATCCATCTATCTATATATATATATCTAGCTATATATATCTCGCTCTCTGTTTCTGGTCACTTTCTTTAACTTAACATCCTCTATTTTATCGTTGTCTCATCTCGTTTCTCTCCTTCATTCTCTCCCTCTCCCATTCTCTCACTGTCACCTACCGTCACCCTCTCGCCCCATCAAGCACTCACCCAACCGTATCTAACATCTATCAACAATATCATCTATACCAACTGATGCATGAGGCCCAAGAATGTCCACTTGATAAATGTAACATCGGGAGATTGCTGCAATAACTTACGACTTTCTGAAAACACATAAAACTTCTCTTTCACTCTCTCTGCCTCCTTCTCCATATGCCTCTTTAATGTTGTGATTATGGCTCTGTAAGCCATTCTTTCTGGTCCATTCCTTCGTTATTACTCCTTCACTGCCACACTCTCTCTCTCCAACTCTGCGTCTCATAGCTATTAATCTGTAGTGTTATCCGTATTGCTCTGTAAGCTACTCATTTTCTCCAATTCTTTCCCCATCTTTACTTTCTACCTTCGCCTATCCTATTCCTTTCTTTCTCTTTTATTCAATCTCACCCACTGCTCTAGCACTCCTTTTCTCCCATTCCTTCTCTCTCACTTCTCTCCCACTCCTCTGTCTTTCTCCCACACTCCATATTTCCCAATAATACCAACTTTTCTCTCACTCATTCTTTCTCATTCCTCCTATATCAAACCACTCACTCCCTCTCTCTCAGACCTTCCCTCCCACTCCTCTATCTTTCTCCCACACTCCATCTCTCTCAGACCTTCCCTCCCGCTCCTTCTCTCCCACTTTTTTGCTCTAAGGAACTTGTAAAACACCCCTGAAGAAGATTGGGCAGTTAACCTCCCCATGTAAAACCATTGATGTTGTCAGGGCCACTGAAAATACTCGGGTACAGGCTTCCTGTAAGGGAGCCAGCTGTAGTGGTGGTTTTATGTTTATCTTTGAGAGAAAAGGTAAATCTTGGTCATAATCTTACTACGAGAGGTGTTCAAATCAAACCGTAACTTTTTGTTCTAGTTCTACCTGAATTAACTATTATTTACTGGAACTACTATCATTAGTTAGAGGCACTTGTGTGCTATTACTGCTAGTGGCCCACTTACCACGGGACAGTCACGTGACAGATAAATACAAATTACTGAAAACACTGTTAGTGCTTGCATGGAACAGCCTGTTGTAGTGAAGTTTCTTGTGAAAGAAGGCGCGAAACCTGCTGAAAATGTCCAGAAGTCTGCAGTCACAATACAGTGATGAGACACACATCCGCAGTAAGCCATTTGAATGGTGTCAACGTTTTAGAGAAGGACGGAAATATGTGAGTAATGGTCCAGGCCGTGGTGGCTCTCAACACATCACAGTCATTCCTGTTAATATCTAGATTGTGGAACGCCTTATCCTGTAAAATCGACGCATAACATGTCACGAAATTGCACAAGCGGTACGTCTTTCTTTGTGTACGGTGCACACTATTATTTATGAACATTTGCAATTTTTATCAGAAGGTTAGTGCACGCTGGCTGCCAAGACACCTTTCCGCTTTTGATCGGCAGAGAAGAGTTAAAGCCTGCTCGACCTCATAAGGCTCACTTCACTGTATGCCATCTGAAGAAACTCAGCTGGGAGGTATTGCCACATCCATCATACAGCTCAGACCTGGTTCCAAGCGATTTGCACCTGTTTGGAACCCTAAAATAATTCCTTGGAAGTCAGCATTTCATCAGTGATAACGAAGTGAAACAGACTGTCCTGGATTGGTTCAGTGCTATTGAAAGATCGTTTTACGCTGAAGCTTTTTAAGCATAACTTAAACGCTGGAATAAGTGCATAAATCCTGCAGGAAATTATATCAAAAAGTAAATTGCATTTTGACTACTTAAAAAAATTATCTTCAAAAAATATTCCATTTTGACTTGAACGCCCCTCGTATATGAAGCAATGTTTGGCAATTAATTTGGCAATGTATGCCAGCAACGAGGGGGGCCGTTCGGAGACGCGTCAGGGCAGACAAACTGGTTTCTTGTGATGAATGATGGGCGTCAAGGATGTGTGTTATCCCCTCTTTTATTCATCATTGATACAGACAAAATCACTTGAATAGCCAATCACTGCGAGCAAGCACTCAACGAATCGATTTTAGCCGACGACCAGAGTTTCTTCTACAATTGAGAGGAGGATTTACAACAACACCTCAGAGCCCTCGACACAGCCTGCCTACTGCTTACAGTAGAACATGTTGATCAACAGCAATATGACATTAACTATGACAGTCACCTGTCAACCAACACGCTGGCGACAAAACCCTAGAGCAGGTACATAAGTTCTCGTACCTGGGAAGTGTCTTCACTAACGACATCAGACTGGATAGAGAGAAAGAAAATAGAATTCAGAAGACTAACCATGTGAAACCTATACTGAAACATCTAAGTGTGACTATGTCCACTAAACAGACGCTCAAAGCAGGATGATCCCTATATTATGGTATATGTTATATTATAAGATATTATGTTTTATGTGTCAAAAATGGCCCCATTAGAAAGGAACAGACGATAGATCCAGACTTGTACAAAGTGGTAACGTGCCCTATGCCCCATTGCAAAATTGAAACACGATGAAGCTAACAGATACATTACAACTGCCTAGGCCCTCTCTAGGGCATGTATGTTAGTGGAGATGGTAAACCCGACAGGGCTAATCAGAACTGTTTAGCTCGGCACTAGACATGGTTCAGCGCCGAATGTATCGCGATCCCATCTGGTGTCTGGAAGGAGCCGAAGGATGTGAAGAAAACTGACGTTTTCTCTCTTGGGCCAAGTGTGATAACTGACACTTTCTCTCTTGGGCCAAGTGTGATAACTTATTCACACCTGCATCGTTGACCCATTCTGTTAATGTCACACGTGGTCTCTATAGGATAGGGTAACCAGCTCCACACACAACATTTTTTGGTCGCCTCTTTCGACATTCTTATCAGGTTACAGTCTTATATCCTCCTCATTTGGACTCCGGTAACACTAGTGTTCTATTACTACTATATAAATCAAGTGATTTTGAACCAAGGAGGAAATTAACAATGCGCGAAATGGAAGAGGCTATGAGAACACTAAAGAAAAGGAAATCTCCCGGAAAAGACGGGATAACAAACGAAATGCTGATGGGGCTGGGCCAAACAGCGAAGAGGAAACTGCTATCGGTCCTGAACCAAAGCTGGAAAAGGGGAATTGTACCACAGGCATGGAAAGACGCAATACTGGTACCAGTACCAAAAACAGGAAAGGACAAAACAGATCCAAATGGATACAGGCCCATAAGCCTACTGAGCTGTGTCGGCAAGCTGATGGAACGGATGATAAACACCAGACTGATGTGGCATCTGGAAGAAAAACGAATACTAATTCCACAGCAAGCCGGCTTTAGACAGCACAGATCCACTGAGGACCAGGTCATCCTCATAGCCCAGGAGATAGAAGATGCCTACCAGGCACAGAAACACACAGTAGCTGTTTGGGTGGATCTGGAAAAGGCATTTGACAAAGTCTGGAAAGATGGACTTAGAGTCAAGCTAAGAAGAAGTGATGTTTGTGGGAAGATGTACAAGTGGATCAACCACTACCTCAAACAAAGAACGGCCAGAGTCCAAGTACAAGGGCAGATGAGCAAAAAGGTGACACTCGAGCAGGTAGTACCCCAAGGGGGAGTACTGTCACCCACACACTTCCTGGTATATATAAACGATATTACAGAGAATATACCAAGAAGAGTCCATAGCTCAATGTTTGCAGACGATCTGGCTATGTGGACCTCTGAAAAGAATCTCACCATAGCAAGAAATCGGATGCAGACGGCCCTAACATCGCTGGAAGAGTGGGCGAACTCATGGCTGGTCAAAATAAACGAGGAGAAAACCACATGCACAATATTCTCGCTTTCATTAAAACCCAAAAGTACCAAATTAAATCTAAATGGCAAATTCCTGCAGCCAAACGACAACCAACCTATCTGGGAGTCACATTTGATCGGCGCATGACATGGAAAAGTCAGATTGAGAGAAACCGAATGAAAGCCAGAGAAAGAATGGCAATCATGAGGAAACTTGCTGGCACTAGCTGGGGAGCAGACGAAGGCATACTAAAGAAACTGTACACTGGAAGAGTGAGAACAGTTCTAGAGTATGGCATTGCGGCATGGACAACAGCAGCGAAGGCGAACTTCGATAAAGTTAACAAACTTCAAAACCAAGCCATGAGAATTATAACAGGTGGCATGAAGTCAACGCCAATTGTAGAACTTGAAAAGATTACAAAACTGCAATCCATGACCGATAGAAGAGACTGCAGAGCCCAGCTGCAGTCAGAGAAACTCCGAAGACTGACCGACCATCCAATGCACCAGAGACTAATAAACAATTTGGGAAATGGGAAACTAAAGCGGAGAAACTTTGCAGAAATAGCCAAAGCAAAGATGCACGAAGATCCCATAAACGCACTAACAACACCAAAACCCATCACTACTGTACGAAAACCTACCTGGAGGCAGGATATATTTCCAGAGGTGGTAGAAAATATACCAGGTATTGCAAACAAAAACTGCCAGACTGAAAAAGAAAGGAGAGATACTACCCTAAGCTTCATAACGAAAAGCTACCCAAGAATGGACTGGACCCATGCATACACCGACGGCTCTGTAACAAACACAACACAGAACGGAGGGGCAGGAGCATTCCTGAACCTACCAAATGGCAGAAAAATAACACTGTCATTCGCTACTGGTAAGTACACAAGCAATTTCAGAGCGGAGGCAGAGGCACTGAGGGCGGCAGTGGAAGAAATGGCGACACACAGTGAAAATGAGAGCCATATAGTCCTGCTTACAGATGCTCTGGCCGTAGTCACAGCGCTAAAAAGCCAGAAAAACACTGAGCTTAATGACTTAAGAGCAGCACTCTGCAAACTGTGCCAGCAGTCCGCACCAAAAAGGGTAGTGGTACAGTGGGTCCCATCACACTGCAACATCCAAGGCAACGAGGAGGCAGACAGACTGGCAAAAGAAGGTGCAAGACTACCATAAACAGATACCAGTATGACGTACGAAGAGTCAAAACGGCTTATCAAAGCCAGATACATGACCAAATGGGAAACCGAACATACTGGTTACACCAAAAACGATGCCTATTACCAGTTGAACCGAAGAGAGCAGGTCGTGGTCTTCAGACTTCGCACTGGCCACAATAGACTGAGGTACCACCTATTCAACAAATTGAAGATAGGGTGTACCGACGAATGCCCGTGCGGTACTGGTAAAATGACCGCTGAACATCTGCTGCAGAACTGCCCGACATACGAGGATCAGAGAGAGCAGATGTGGCCATTACCAGTGGAACTGCAAGACAAGCTCTATGGCAGTGGCGACAGCCTCAGGATGACCGCCGCTTTTTTCGAAAAAATAATGGTTACTGTCTGACTGCGTACGCAGAAGAAGAAGAACCAAGGAGGTATTAAAGTGTAACGGGTGTCCTAAGGTGGGACGGGTGTCCTAAAGTGGGACGGGTGTCCTAAAGTGGGACGGGTGTCCTAAGGTGGACGGGTGTCCTAAAGTGGGACGGGTGTCCTAAAGGGGAACGGGTGTCCTAAAGTGGGACGGGTGTCCTAAAGTGGGACGGGTGTCCTAAAGTGGGACGGGTGTCCTAAAGTGGGACGGGTGTCCTTAAGTGGGACGGGACACCAAAGTAAGAATCGTTGTTTGTTGGAGCCTTTTCATTCGTTAGGTAGCAATGCGCTAATTTCAGTTAAGAGTCTGGCTATAGCAGGACCATCATTAAATATTTGAAATCGAGGTCATAACAAGTGTTAGCGATGTTTAGTGACTCGTGAAACAGTTCTTGTTTCTTAGTCGCTTCTCTACTCCTTGTTGTATACATTTGCAATCGAGTGTGCAAGCAAAACCAGGGATTGACCTGTTGTGTATTTGTATAGTGGGTGAAGGGATACCACCTTATGGTCTTCACGCAAGCCATTGACTGGTGGAAAGTCCTTCACCTTAAACATGTGTGCCGATACAGTAGTTAACAGCCTGCGACATTTCATTTTCAACCTCAATGGTTCTTTGACATCCCACAGCGTGTACACGAAACCTCCGAGTTTATGGTCCGTCTCCGAGAGGTTTCGGTACCAAATGTTACCTTCTTTAATTCCAAGGGAGGGTTGAAAACCTACAAGATTCGAGCAACCATTGTTTAACCTTTTCGTTCATTCCTTTCATGAGAGAGGCAGCACCTGATCTCTGAATTATAGTGAGCCATATGTGAAAATAGGGGAGCACCTGATCTCTGATCTATAGTGAGCCCTATGTGAAAGTAGGGGAGCGCCTTATCTGTGAACTATAGTGAGCCATATGTGAAAGTAGGGGAGCACCTGATCTCTGATCTATAGTGAGCCCTATGTGAAAGTAGGGGAGCACCTGATCTCTGATCTATAGTGAGCCCTATGTGAAAGTAGGGGAGCGCCTTATCTCTGATCTATAGTGAGCCCTATGTGAAAGTAGGGGAGCGCCTTATCTCTGAACTATAGTGAGCCCTATATGAAAGTGTTTGAGAATACCTCAGACTTGCAGACGCCAAAGTCACCACCATGTTTTCTGAAGATCCAAACCAATTGTATAATTCCCCTTTGTGACTTCAGCGGTTAGTACTCTACAGCAAATTGTGAGGCCTAATAGTGGCCGATGGCTCGTCTGGCTATCACATAACAATGTGACGTGGGCACTCATAACAACTATAACGGACTCACGGGAATGTGCTTTCAGGATCTGGCAATTCGCATGAGTCCCTCTAGTAAATGTGTTCTGACGGTTGAAGCTTTGAGTATATTTTTGTATCATCATCAGTCATGTAACCTAGAAGGTCGTTGAGGCACCGTTATTGCAGTTTGTCGAACCAGTTCCCGCCACACGTCTCGATTTTTCGCCAGGGTATTAGTTTTAGCTATAGACCTTCCTGTACACTCTTTTATATTGTCATCCCATCTTTTTGTCTGGTCTCCCTCTTCCACGCTTCCAGGTACGGTGCCTTGCAGAACGACCTTGTATTTTACCGGTTATTGTTAAATTTATTGCTCATTTTAAATGGCGCTGTCAGTCAGCAGGTTTAACAGTTTATAGAGTTGATTTTCTCTTTACTATATTTTACGGCAGTTTTCACTAGCCTGTTTTTACCGCAGCTTTCTCTTGTATGTATAAACAGCTAGGTGTCTATCGTTTGTATAAAAGATCGTTTTTTCTCTTTACTGTATAAAAGATAGTTTTTTTTCTCTTTTCTGTATAAAACATAGTTTACCGTTAGTTCTCTCCCCTGCCATTATGTGAACCATTAGTCCTCTACTCTCCCATTGTGTGGACCTTAGCTCTCTCTCTCCCCTCCCATTATGTGAACCGTTAGCCCTCTCCTCTATCACTGTGTCAGTCGCTAGCCCTCTCCTCTCCCGCTGTGTGGACCATTAGCTCTTTCTCTCTCCTCCCATTATGTGATCCGTTAGTTCTCTCCTCTCCAATTGTGTTAACCCTTAGTCATCTCTCTCCTCCAATAGTGTTATCCGTTAGTTCTCTCCTCCCCCATCGTCTGAACCCTTAGCTCTCTCTCTCTCACTCTCTGACCTTCTGCTGTGTGAACCCTTAGATCTCTCTCTCTCTCACCTTCTGCTGTGTGAACCCTTAGCTCTCTCTCTCTCACCTTCTGCTGTGTGAACCCTTAGCTCTCTCTCTCTCTCACCTTCTGCTGTGTGAACCCTTAGCTCTCTCTCTCACATTATGCTGTGTGAACCCTTAGCTCTCTCTCTCACCTTCTGCTGTGCGAACCCTTAGATCTCTCTCTCTCACCTTCTGCTGTGTGAACCCTCAGCTCTCTCTCACCTTCTGCTGTGTGAACCCTCAGCTCTCTCTCACCTTCTGCTGTGTGAACCCTCAGCTCTCTCTCTCTCTCACCTTCTGTTGTGAGAACTCTTAGCTCTCTCTCTCTCACCTTCTGCTGTGTGAACCCTCAGCTCTCTGTCTCTCACCTTCTGCTGTGTGAACCCTCAGCTCTCTCTCTCACCTTCTGAAGTGTGAACATCTAGCTCTCTGTCTCTCACCTTCTGCTGTGTGAACCCTCAGCTCTCTCTCTCTCTCACCTTCTGCTGTGTGAACCCTTAGCTCTCTCTCTCACCTTCTGCTGTGTGAACCCTTAGCTCTCTCTCTCTCTCTCTCACTTTATGCTGTGTCAACCCTTAGCTCTCTCTCTCTCTCTCACATTATGCTGTGTGAACCCTCAGCTCTCTCTCTCTCTCACCTTCTGATGTGTGAACCCTCAGCTCTATCTCACCTTCTGCTGTGTGAACCCTTAGATCTCTCTCTCTCTCACCTTCTGCGGTGTGAACCCTCAGCTCTCTCTCTCTCTCACCTTCTGTTGTGAGAACTCTTAGCTCTCTCTCTCTCACCTTCTGCTGTGTGAACCCTCAGCTCTCTGTCTCTCACCTTCTGCTGTGTGAACCCTCAGCTCTCTCTCTCACCTTCTGCTGTGTGAACACTTAGCTCTCTGTCTCTCACCTTTTGCTGTGTGAACCCTCAGCTCTCTCTCTCTCTCTCACCTTCTGCTGTGGGAACACTTAGCTCTCTCTCTCACCTTCTACTGTGTGAACCCTCAGCTCTCTCTCTCTCACCTTCTGCTGTGTGAACCCTCAGCTCTCTCTCTCTCACCTTCTGCTGTGTGAACCCTTAGCTCTCTCTCTCTCTCACCTTCTGCTGTGTGAACCGTCAGCTCTCTCTCTCACCTTCTGATGTGTGAACCCTCAGCTCTCTCTCTCTCTCTCTCTCTCTCTTACCTTCTGATGTGTGAACCCTTAGCTCTCTCTCTCTCACCTTCTGCTGTGTGAACCCTTAGCTCTCTCTCTCTCTCACCTTCCGCTGTGTGTTCCCTCAGCTCTCTCTCCCCACTGTGAACATCTATCTTTCTCCTCTCCCATTCTGTTAACCGTTACCCCCCTCTCTCTCCCCTCCCATATTGTGAACCCTTAGCCCTCTTCCCCCCTCCCCCCTCCCCTCGTACTCAGACCTGAAATACAAATAATCCACCCTCTGTTACCTTACCAATTCTTCAACAAACACAATGTTCGCCTGACCGAGAGATCACTTATCTGCTAGCAGGGGAAACAATTCATTGACTGCTTATTCGATGAGGTAAACAACTCTAGAGTTTCATAATAGAATGTGTGCGTATTGTGACGCTGATTCTTTATAAGCTAGCGGTGTGACTCTTCGAGATTGCATAAAATCATGCGCGTCGTCTTCTCCGAATAGACATATAGACCCTAGGTATGGCCATAAACATAATATGTTTGCACTGACACTTTCCGTCTGCGCACTATCAATCCTGCTTATGTTTATTCAATGTTGTCTCCATGATTGATACGATATTGATTTTCAATGGCGGCGCTTCTAGTTTTGAATTACTGATCAGGGTTGGTTATTGAACCGTGTCCACCTTAGGTGCCTTGTGTCTGGTTCATGGGATCTGTAGTTGCTGCACTTTAGTTGGCGGCAGATTAGGGTCGTTCAAATAGAAACGGGAATGTCATAAAACGACAGGGACAATGAAATTAAGAATACATAAAGGGAGAGATGGAGAAGTAGAGAATACATAAAGGGAGAGATGGAGAAGTAGAGAATACATAAAGGTGAGAGATGGAGAAGCAGAGAATACATAAAGGTGAGAGATGGAGAAGCAGAGAATACATAAAGGGAGAGATGGAGAAGTAGAGAATACATAAAGGTGAGAGATGGAGAAGTAGAGAATACATGTAGAGAGAGATGGAGAAGCAGAGAATACATGTAGGGAGAGATGGAGATGCAGAGAATACATGTAGGGAGAGATGGAGAAGCAGAGAATACATGTAGGGAGAGATGGAGATGCAGAGAATACATATAGGGAGATATTCAGAAAGACAGAGAATATACATAGGGAGAGATACAGAGAATACATACAGGGAGAGAGAACAAATTATAGAGAATGCATCTAGAGAAAAATACAAAAAGACAGAGAATGGGTGTAGAGAGAGATAGAGAATACATATAGGGAGAGAGAGAGATAGAAGGAGATAGAATGTATACCGTAAGATAGTGAGAGAGACAAAGAGAGATAGAGAATACATATAGGGAGTCTCGGTGCGATGCCAAAAGCATGGAAGAAATCAATTTATATTCCCCTCCCCCAAAAAGGCAACCTGAAGCTGTGCACGAACTACCGAACTATCGCGCTGATCAGCCACGCTAGCTAGATGCTCTGGCGAATCCTGTTAAGAAGGATAGAGAAAAGATTTGAATCTGAAATTCACGTAGTCCAGGCAGGTTATAGGAAAGACAGAGGGACCGACGACCACATATTCAATTTAAGGAATATCTATGAAAAATGTAGAGAGTTTAATGTAAACCTTTACACATGTTTCATTGATTACACTAAGGCCTTCGACACGGTAAAACATCAAAATCTGTGGAGAATCATGAAGGAAATGGGGTTTCCTTTGCACATAGTCAATCTCATTGAAACATTATATCAAGATCAACAAGCCGCTGTCCGAGTATCTGGGCAAACATCGGATTGGTTTGCAGTACAAAAGGGAGTCCGACAGGGATGTATCCTCTCACCTTATCTGTACAACATATATGCGGAATATATAATGAGAAATGTTCGAGAAGAGGTGAACATTGAAAGTTTCGACTCATTTACGATTGGGGTATACGAGATTCCAGAGTTACGATGCGCAGATGACACAGTGATACTATCAAGAAGTGCAGAGCGGCTAGAGCAGCTACTTTCAGCCGTTAATGGACATAGCAAAGATCAAAACCTGTTCGTAAACCTAAATAAAACAAAGATAATGACCACCGACAAAACACAATGTCAACATAAATTTACAGTGGGTGGTTAGGAAATAGATCAGGTCACACATTTTGAATATCTGGGCTCCAGATTTGACAAAAATGGCGACCGCTCGAAAGAAATCAGAAGAAGACTAGCTATGACAATGCAGAGGCTGAACAGCCTGAAGAAATTATGGCAGGGCACCAACAAAATGATAAAAATAAAAGTCTTGAGAGCCTGTGTTTTTCCTGTGGCAGCTTATGGCTGTGAATCATGGACGATTATCAAAACTTCTAGAGAAAGAATCGAATCCTTCGAGTCAAAATGTTACAGAAAGATCCTCAGAATACCCTGGACAGAGAAAAAAACAAATGCAGACATTCGGCAAGAGTTGAGCATAGAAGAGAACTGGTTTATCAATTCCATTTTGGCTAGAAAATGCAAATACTTTGGTCACCTCAAGAGACACAATGGTCTTGAGAGAACGGTGATGGAAGGTATGGTGCCAGGCAAAAGAGGAAAGGGTAGACCAAGAAGACGGTGGCACCATCCAGGGAGGCCTGAGTATGACAGTGGCGGAGGCTAGTGTTTTGGCAAGGGAACGATTTTCTTTCAGACAGACTGTGATGGGAGCGACGTTCTACAAAGGACATGCTACATGATGATGATATATATATATTGTGTGTCTCTGCCTTTAGTCTGTCTATCTATTGTATGTCTCTGTCTGTTGTATGTCTATGTCTGTTGTATGTCTGTGTTTGTTTGTCTATGTATACTGAAGTAGCTTTTTCCAGCAAAGGTGGATGGTTCAATTCCCTCAACCGGAACGCCCCATCTGACCCAAATGAAATGGTATATGACATACACACGGGAAGTAGAAGGTAACTTCGCCACCCTATCTCATAACTGCTATGGCTTACTATACTCAAGTCTCTATCAGCTTCATTCCTCTACTGTAGTCTAACTACTATAGGACAAACCTTGACTTACTATACTCAGGTCTCTATCAGCTTCATTCCCCTACTGTAGTCTAACTACTATAGGACACACCTTGACTTACTATACTCAAGTCTCTATCAGCTTCATTCCCCTAGTGTAGTGTAACTACTATAGGACAAACCTTGACTTACTATACTCAAGTCTCTATCAGCTTCATTCCCCTAGTGTAGTGTAACTACTATAGGACAAACCTTGACTTACTATACTCAAGTCTCTATCAGCTTCTTCCCCCTAGTGTAGTCTAACTTCTATAGGACAAACCTTGACTTACTATACTCAAGTCTCTATCAGCTTCATTTCCCTAGTGTAGTCTAACTACTATAGGACAAACCTTGACTTACTATACTCAAGTCTCTATCAGCTTCATTCCCTTAGTGTAGTGTAACTACTATGGGACAAATTTTAATTTAGTATACTCAAGTCTCTATCAGCTTCATTCCCCTAGTGTAGTGTAACTACTATGGGACAAATTTTGATTGAGTATACTCTCTAACAGCTTCATTCCTTGCCAGTAGTCCAACTACTATGGGACAAACCTTGACTTAGTATACTCAAGTGTCTAACAACTTCACTCGCCGACAGTAGTATAACTACTACGAGACAAAAATTGACTTACTTATTGATGTATATGTCCATCGCCTGTCTGTTGTTTATGCAGGCATTGTCTCTGTCTAGTGTCTTGTCTACCTCTGTTAATTCTATAGCATATTATACATCAGCCTATTATACATGTATTTCTCTATCAATTGTTTATTTATGTCGATCTCTATTGCCTGTCTGAATCTATTGTCCACCTGTCCATACCCCTGACATATTGGCAAAACTCATTTTTTGTCAATTACCAAAGTGACATTAATCCCAGCCAATCAGCGCGTTCTGGTGACGAAAGTGTGACACAACAGACACGTGCTGTCAGCCAATCTAATTTCTATCCCGACCTACTCATCATTATGTCAGCAACGATTTCCTCCACTGGGGAGCAGAACCTCTCAGGGAGTGATTGAGTGACAGATGATCACGTCAGTGTTTCTATAAAGATGAATCCTGTCAATATTTATTGACTCATCTACGTCATATATGTCTGTGTGTAATTCATTTGTATTTCTTTCTGTCACTCATATATGTAAGTATGTGTGTATGTTTTCATTTGTATTTCTTTCTGTCACTCATATATGTAAGTATGTGTGTATGTTTTCATTTGTATCTCTTTATGTCACTCATATATGTAAGTATGTGTGTATGTTTTTATTGTTATCCCTTTATGTCACTCATATATGTAAGTATGTGTGTATGTTTTTATTGTTATCCCTTTCTGTCACTCATATATGTAAGTATGTGTGTATGTTTTTATTGTTATCCCTTTATGTCACTCATATATGTAAGTATGTGTGTATGTTTTTATTGTTATCCCTTTATGTCACTCATATATGTAAGTATGTGTGTATGTTTTCATTTGTATCCATTTCCGTCATTCTCACATATGTAAGTATATGTGTATGACTTCATATTTCTCCATGTGTCCCTTTCTGGCACTCTCATATATGTGTTTGTGCCTTCATCTGTACGTGTGTATCCCTTTATGTCACTCTCTCATATGTATGTGTGTATGCGTGCCCTTTCTGTTACACTCATATCTATGTATGTGACATCATCTGTGCGTGGGAAATCCATTTCTGACGCACTCATATCTATGTATGTGACATCATATGTGCGTGGGAAATCCATTTCTGACGCACTCATATCTATGTATGTGCTTTCATCTGTGCTTTGGAATCCCTTTCTGCTACACTCATATCTACGTCCGTAAGGGGGCCTTGAATCCTATATGACAACGGGAAATATTGAGAAGAAGGAAGCAGAGAAAGATAGAGAAAGGTTTCTACTATAGCATGGCAATCGTGAAAGGGAAACGAAGAACGAAAGAAGTCTGGCGTCTTCACGTTTTCCGTTAGATAATACCAGGATGGGTAACTCGGGATTAAGATGAGAGTTATGTCGCCTTATAATTGTTTTGAGTGCGCGCCTGCGTAGCAATGGTACAGCGATCGTATGTCCAAGCAAATATACATAGTTTGATCCGATTTATTGACACATCCCCATCGATCAAACTTGGAATAAGTTCCTGGTTTACTGTTAGAGAATGAAAGGTAGTACAGATGCGAACTTTTCATCCCCTTCTCAAACACATACGAGACGTAGAAAAAATAGAGTCTCAGCAACTTCATCCCCGATGGCAGTGTCTTTCATACGAAGACTGTCACCTTTAGCTGTTTGAGTAACTGATACTGACCAAAGAGAGAGAGAGACAGCCTGGCCCGGGGGAGCGATCATGGTCGAAAAGCTGTGGGGGACTGGCTGAAACCTGAAACTCACAGTCTGGTTCGGGAACATCACCGGTCTGGATGCATAATATCAGTTGATAGAAGAAGAAGAAGAAGAAGAAGAAGAAGAAGAAGAAGAAGAAGAAGAAGAAGAAAAAGCAAAAGAAGAAGATGAAGAAGGAGAAGAAGAAAAAGAAGAAGAGGAAGAAGTGGTGGAAGAGGAAGAGGAGATATATGAAGAGGAGGACGAGGAAGAGAAGGAGTAATATGAAGAGAAATAGACAGAAATAGAGGATGAAGAGAAGGAGGAGCAAGATGAGAAAAAAGAAATGGTGGAGGAGAAAGTTGGAGAATTTAAAAAATAGGCAAAGGCCGCCGTCCATCGTAGACGATGATGGCATAATTTATTTTGCTTCCACTATTTTTAGTAAGGATTAACTGCGCAACTTTTTATCCTCACTCTCTCGTCTCGTGCCACCCGACCCCAGTGGCAAGTCAAGGACAAGACGACTAGGGGGCGACTACGAGATGCAGGGGACTCCGCATCAAGCACTAGTGACAAAAACGGCGGAGTCTGGAGTCGAACCCACACCACCTGATCACGAGGCCGACGGGTTAACCACTTCGCCACGGAGAATAAAGAAGAGGGCAAAGCTGTCAAAGTATGTGAGCAATGCGCAGACAAACAGTGTGTTGAAATACGCATTTATAATTATTTAAATAACATGATTGTAACACATTAAGTGATTCTTTGCCAGTGTACTTGACCAAGGCTGTTGAAGTGATCACTTACCATCACATCAAATGACATCTTTCACGCCATCGTGAAACTTCCACCACTTTGCTCTTTTTGAGATCAACATGTGTACATTTCTGGCTCATCCTTGTTGTGTAGGTTTCATTCGCTCATATCCCAGGTGTGAGGCCCAACTCTTTGCCACTTTTTTACTAGTATCTCCTTTAATAGAGGTTATGGTGATGTGTGCGTCATCTCTTCTTAAGACATGCATAATCCAATTCCAAAAAAAGTCAGATGGCCGCGCCTGAATCGCTGCGCTCTCCACTCGCTCGGGTGTTTGTGTCACTGTCGGATGTTTGCTGGTTCCTGCTCGGATTATAATTCCCAAATTCTTCACCAGGTGGTATAAATGACTTTATTCTGTGGAATTGATATGCTTTCGATCGGTTATCCTGTTTGTTATGGTGCATTTCGCTGCATTTCATGCCTGGCTTAAATAGTGGGAAACCAGTCCATGATGGAGTTCAACGTTCCACTTAACTGCACCTAGCATTCACTCCACGTTACCACTACTCAAGAACCTCCCTGCTCGAACTGAAGCCGCCCGCCCCCGCCCCCTTTACCGGAGATTATACGATACCTCTCCTGACCACGTATTCTCAGCACAGCAAGGGTCACGCTGAGGTGGACACAATCCAGAGGTCTCGAGGGCGGTACACGAAAAAGCAGGAAGTTAGACACACAGACACAGAAAGCCTGACACAAACATAGGTTTAACACATACTCCTCGTTGCCCCCATTCCAAGGCAGCGGAGTACTCGGCTCCATTAGGTAAGTCTGTATGGATGTTGGTCGACACGCTACTCATAAACATAGCCTTTGCATTTGGACATGGTAGTTGCCGCTCAACGCAGCGAGCATTTGTGCTTTATTTTAATTTTAATTAATTATGAAGGTTATTGTTATTGAGGGTCGCTGTAGTCAAGAGGTTAAGGCACTCGGAAACGGAAACGGCGGGCGATCGAATCCCGCAAGTTTCAAGATACCATTGGTCTCACTGGAGGTAAGACCAGGGTGCCTGCACCTAGTTACCTCCAGTCGTCTCGACCAGTAGTCTTGCCACTGATCCAAGGTAACTCGAGATAAGAGTGAGATTGATGACCAGCGCATATTATATCTCACTATAATCCAAATACAGCTCACATCACATTATTAAGACAAAACCGTCTGCTAGTGTGACCATCATTGCTTCGCGATGGGCATTAACTTTGTTATGATGGTTAACGCAAACAAAACTTGACTTGATTGGAGTAATCGATTTCTTTCATGTCACATTAAGCATATCTCGAGGCTCTGACAAGGACACAGCCCACATATTTGAGAATCGCGTGAAATGTAGGATTGATTATCTGTGGGCAGATTTATCTAGGTTAACGTACGTGACGAGAGACCTACAGAATGACGACGCGTTAAGGTCTCGTCACAAAATATGGCAAAATAATGTCCGTGCTGTGACAGGAAGTTTTACTCCAAGAGTTAAGATAAACGAGACTTATAAAAGGTTAATGTTACAGTAAATATCAACAGTCAGTAATTCTCATCGTTTTTACGTCGGTCACAGTGAACATTTAACACAAATGAGTACAGCAAACCCAGAAATATGTGTATATTCTGCGACAACTTAGTTGGTAGAGCAAAGGACGGTAGTGGAAAATTTTGAAATTCCTAACTCGCTGATTCGGAACAGGTTCCTGTGTTGTTTTTTCTTTGTTTCAAAGTTGTGTAATAACAATTTTCCATTTTTAAAAATTGTATTTTAAAATCATTTTTGAAGATGTACAGGCAGTTGCTAAAGACAGTAAATACTTGTATTACCCCTACGGTTTGCATCAATACCCACAATTCTTGTCGTTTGTACACGGTCACAATATCAATTCTCTCCGTGTACACTTCGGCTACAGTCCTAAAACGTTTTCATATACATGCCATGACAAATGTTCTTGTTTGTTCTGGGTAATCAGACATTGGGCAGAATCGTCCGTAGACAATGTTTGTCTTGTCTGTTACTGTCTCATACTAACGGCCAGATATACGCACAGATACTACGCAACGTTTATATATTTCTATTTTTGGTGTTTGCGAATTCGTGTCAATATGTTTATCTTTTCCTCGTTGTTCTAAAACAACATTAAGATGAAGATCTCTAGCACAGCATGCACTCGATGAGGCAGCTTTTATCAGGAAACCCAAAGCTAGTCATGCAGTGGATCCTCTTCCCTGCAATATAGACGTCAATAAAGCTGCAGACATATTAGGAAAGTGTGAAGTAACTTTCCCGGAAACACACTTGAGTATCACGTTTAATGAGACACAGACCATAATTAAAGCAAAATATGCACTCCAATTACAGAACAGAAGACAACCATGATTAAGTAAAGAAGAGCAAGTCGTCTTTATACTGAGAACTGAGCATAATATATTAAGGAGTCGTCTTTATACTGAGAACTGGGCATAATATATTAAGGAGTCGTCTTTATACTGAGAACTGAGCATAATATATTAAGGAGTCGTCTTTATACTGAGAACTGAGCATAATATATTAAGGAGTCGTCTTTATACTGAGAACTGAGCATAATATATTAAGGAGTCGTCTTTATACTGAGAACTGGGCATAATATATTAAGGAGTCGTCTTTACAAAAACATGAAGATCGGGACAGGCGTAATGTCCATACCGGGATTGTGCAATGACAGTAGAACACTTCCTGCAAAGCTGCTTGCTCACGTATGAAGTACAATACTGGCTAAGCCAGACAGAGGAGGGACAGAAGCTGTGTGGAGATAAAATAACATTATCAACGTAAGTTTAATGATTTTGATTACGCGGGCCAAGCATGAGTTCGCTCTAACGTTCATGTTTGTGTCTGCTCCATCATCTGCCACAACATTGGGAGCACGTTATGTGCGGGCAGATGTGAAACTCAGTTATGGAATGACAGAGAAGAAATACAAACATAGAATCTGAGATGATATAAAAACAGAATAAAGTAAGATTAACTACAATATCAATTTCATTGATATGAAATATGACAATATCTTCACAAACAAAAGAGTTGTGACTCCAACGATAATGTCTTCCTTGGTCAGCCAATGAAAATGCAGATATTACTCGCTTCTAACAATCATTTGTTTGAGTGGCATATTTTTATGTGACATTTAGCTTTCAGGGACTCCCAAACAGGTGCATTTAAGTAAGTCATGTCATGCTCTCAATAGTGAAGGATGTCTTGTCAGATCAGCAGAAACTTGTTGAGCCATGAGCCTTGGTTGTGATGGATGTTCGAGATTCTGATCAAATTGTTTCGCTGATCTTGGCTGGGGTGGGGTTTTCGTGAGTAGCATTATGCCATGTCGTTGATTTCGATTGTGACCGATTTTCTATGGTCAGGCCAGTTGTATCAAGTTGTTTTCTGGTTCTAGTTCCCTTCTGTGCAAGGTCTCCACAATTCTGACTTCAGACGATTTTCCCGAGTGAAGGATTCGGTAATCCATGCAGACAAGGAGGCAAAACATAGATTGGTAGGTCACATGACGAAACGATGGTCGATGGAGCACAGCAACAGCAGTCTGGTACTCCTGAGGCTAGAAGAGACCGCGGGGAAGACCTCCAATGCGTTGTACGTTGCAACATCCGAGATGCCTCTAGACTGGACTTCCTTGGCCGAAGACATGGTCCGCTGGAGACAAAGGTGGGACCTGCAGCTACACTGAGGAACGGGTCATCAAGATCAAGATGAAGTTCCGCTATAAACCAATCCCCGAACTTGAAAGACAACCGTCTATCTGTGACGTGTCAAATTTATCATCTACTAGTATCTTTCTGTTTCTTGTCAATATAATCATGCTTCTTCTGTTATGCAATCTATATTCCCCCCACGTGTAGTTGGACCACGTACAAAGAATCACAGGTATGTTTTAACCGTCCACTAAGTGATCCACCTTTGTGTTTATGTGTCCACGAAGTGATCCACGTTTAGTTTTTTACCGATTATGGAGAGATTAACGTTTGTGTTTTTACCGTCTTTGCAGTGGTCCTCTTGTGTTTTGGCCGTACACTAGGTGATCCATGTTTGTGTTTTAACCGTCCATGATATGATCCATGTTTGTATTTGGACCCTCTATGATATGATCCACGTTTGTGTTTTGACCGTCCATGATATGATCAACGTTTGTGTTTTGACCGTCCATGAAATGATCCACGTTTGTGTTTTTGCCGTCCGTTAAATGATCCAGGTTTTGTGTTCGTGCGTTCATTTTCTGATCCACTTGTGTTTTGACCGTCATGGAGTGGCCCACATGTGCTTTGTCTGTGGGTTAACTATTCCTAGAACATGAAAACGTTGACAAACATTGACATAATCTGTGTAGCTGATTATATGGTATTGCATAAACCTTGCATATGGTGACCATGTTCCATATTAGCCCATGTGTAATCGATTAATTGTAAGCTGTCCTGCTGTCATATTTAACGATATCAGTTTTCTGAACATTAAGATGGGTTCGATATTTTGGAAGTTTTTAAACATGTGTCTTTTAACTCGTCGAATCGATATAGCTTTCCCAGATGCACTTACTCGAAAGTGAGCATTTGCCTACCCTTTTGCACGCTTTCCAGATTACCAAGTAATATACGTTACACTTCATGTTGGTACCGCAGCAAAATAAGGCGTTGACCATCACACCTAGTTAAGTTGAGACCTCGTTAAGCAGAGACCTTACTAATAAGAGACCTCGTTAAGCAGAAAACTTACTAATAAGAGACCTCGCTCAGCAGAGACCTCACTAATCAGAGACCTCACTAATCAGAGACCTCGCTAATCAGAGACCTCACTAATCAGAGACCTCACTAATCAGAGACCTCACTAATCAGAGACCTCGCTAATCAGAGACCTCACTAATCAAATACCTCACTAGTCAAAGACCTCACTAATCAGAGACCTCGTTAAGCAGAGATCTCACTAATCAAAGACCTCACTAATCAGAGACCTCACTAATCAGAGACATCACTAATCAAAGACCTCACTAATCAGAGACCTCGTTAAGCAGAGACCTCACTAATCAGATACTTCGTTAAGCAGAGACCTCACTAATCAGATACATCGTTAAGCAGAGACCTCACTAATCAGATACCTCGTTAAGCAGAGACCTCACTAATCAAAGACCTCACTAATCAGAGACTTCACTAATCAGAGACCTCACTAATTAGAGACCTCACTAATCAGAGACCTTACTAATCAGAGACCTCGTTAAGCAGAGATGTCACTAATCAGAGACCTCACTAATCAAAGACCTCACTAATCAGATACCTCGTTAAGCAGAGACCTCACTAATCAGAGACTTCACTAATCAGAGACCTCACTAATCAGAGACCTCGTTATGCAGAGACCTCACTAATCAGAGACCTCGTTAAGCTGAGACTTTATTAAGCAGAGACCTCACTAATCAGAGACCTCGTTAAGCTGAGACTTATTTCAGCTGAGGCTTAGTTTAGCTGAGGATTAGTTAAGCTTAGATCTCAATAAACTGAGACCTCGCTAATTAGATACATCACTAACCACTAACAAGAGGCAATGTTAAACTGGGACCTAGCTAACAAGAGACATCGTTAAGCTGAGACATAAATAAGCTGAAAACGTCGCTAACCAGAGCCCGCGTTAAGCTGAGACTTAGTTAAGCTGAGGCTTAGTTTAGCTGAGGCTTAGTTTAGCTAAGGTTTAGTTAAGCTGAGGCTTAGTTTAGCTAAGGTTTAGTTAAGCTGAGACTTAGTTTAGCTGAGGCTTAGTTTAGCTAAGGTTTAGTTAAGCTGAGGCTTAGTTAAGCTGAGGCTTAGTTAAGCTGAGACTTAGTTTAGCTAAGGTTTAGTTAAGCTGAGGCTTAGTTAAGCTGAGACTTAGTTTAGCTGAGGCTTAGTTTAGCTAAGGTTTAGTTAAGCAGAGGCTTAGTTTAGCTAAGGTTTAGTTAAGCTGAGGCTTAGTTTAGCTAAGGTTTAATTAAGCTGAGACTTAGTTTAGCTGATTCTTAGTTTAGCTGAGGATTAGTTAAGCTGAGGCTTAGTTTATATGAGACTTAGTTAAGCTGAGACCTCGCTAATCAGAGCCCGCGTTAAGCTGAGACCTTGTTAAACTGAGGCATCGGTACAATAGAACTCGTATAATGATATCTAAAATACTTTACTCCCCTGCGGCAGTGTTGCCATCTGACACAACCTTGACCTCTAACTTCCAATCCGCTAATAATCTCCAAACGTATCGAAATGCAATTACTGGGATCGATAATTCCTCAAATGTAGGTCACGTGATGTATCAGTCTCATTTCGTTTAAAGAAGATTTAAACCTTCTAGGATAAAAGTTCTGCAACTTCCAGAGAATGCACATCCTTTCAGTCTTTTTAGTATTAAATGGCGGCGGATTCAGTATCCATTGGTGCTTGTTTAAATTATTGTTCTTTCAGCGCTTTGTTTGTCGCTCTTTCTCAATCCCTCGTCTTTTACCCCTTGGGCGTGTGGAGATCTGTTGTGTGTGTGTTTCTGTAATCAAAAGTGCAGACAAAAATACATGGTTGGCCTGCTGTATTTTGTGCACGATAGAGCAGCCGTTTTCGTTATTGGGTAGGAATTTCATTACTTTTATAATTTTTTACCAGGCAGAGGCAAAAAGGCTGTTTTTTTCTATTGTCAACTTCCATGAAGTTTTCTACATACGAAGCATGTACATGGGACCTCCTAGATTATCGTCCGTCTCCAATAGGACGAGGTGTCCGATCTCATCTCCATTGCGACCAAGTGGCGTTTTAAATTTGCGGGATTCGAAAACTAACATTTTAGTCAACTTAACGTCTTTAAGAAGACTCTGCAGATATACGATCTAAAAATAACTGTGCACATCCAATCTATTCTGTAATGCTATAATTAACCCTGCTTCCACTATTTCCTGTGTCAATGCATTCTAAGTATTCACCACCATCTGACTAAAAATATATTTCGTGGTTTATCTCTTTCTTTTTTTGAGAGGCGAACGGCCTTCCTCTCAGCTGCAAGGACCCCATCTTTTTTACTTTCATGTAGTTGATATTATTCACCACTGGTACCTAAAAGATATGATTCAACGAGAAAAATATGCCTTCAATATTGATATTTTAAGCTAAACATGTTCTCGCGAGAGCTCGAGAGACAGTAGTGTGTACCCGGGTAATGGCTGCCTGGGGATGTTTTATGTGTTATGTTTTATGTGATATGTTTTATGTTTTATGTGTTGTTTTATGTGATGTTTTATGTGTCATGTTTTATGTGTCATGTTCTATGTGTCATGTTCTATGTGTCATGTTTTATGTGTTGTGTTTTATGTGTTATGTTTTATGTGTTATGTTTTATGTGTTATGTTATATGTGCTTTGTTTTATGTGTTTTGTTTTATGTGTTGTTTATGTGTTATGTTTTATGTGTTATGTTTTATGTGTTGTTTTATGTGTGATGTTTTATGTTTTATGTGATGTTTTATGTTGTATGTGTTGTTTTATGTGTTATGTTTTATGTGTTCTGTTTTACATGTTACCATGGTTAGTGAGTGGAGGAAATAAGGCCAGACAACTCAGCTATCTGTTGAGGCACATCTGGTAAGGCGTCAGTTGAGAACCATTCATGAGTTCATTTGAGTGACGCTCACTACTACGTTACCTGTCTCGTTAACAATAACAAAACAAGCTGCTTTCGTGCGGACAGTGAAGCCGGAGTTTTGGACAGTATGTGTAACTGACCCTTACTAGTATTGTCTGATCAGTTCGTTGCCCCTGACGAAGAAGAAGAAGAAAGAGGAGGAAAGGTATGTTCTTGTAACCGAGTATTCAGACAAATAGATCATTGACCTGTTGTGTCTTTGCATGATGGAAGCCGTGACTCTTTTTGCCTCTCAAGTAGCCCGTTTTTGGCAGAAAGTACATTACATGTATAATATTTGTTTTCGGAATTCGAAAACCTACCGCGCTTTCTTTTCTTGTTAGACAAGCGCCTTACCACACACACGCACGGAAACTCACATACAAGCACTCACTTACGCACACAAACTCACACACACGCACGAAAACTCACATACACGCACTCACTTACGCACACAAACTCACACACACGCACGAAAACTCACATACACGCACTCACTTACGCACACAAACTCACACACACGCACGAAAACTTACATACACGCACTCCCTTACGCACACAAACTCACACTCACGCACGAAAACTCACATACACGCACTCACTTACGCACACAAACTCACACACACGCACGAAAACTCACATACAAGCACTCACTTACGCACACAAACTCACACACACGCACGGAAACTCACATACACGCACTCACTTACGCACACAAACTCACACACACGCACGGAAACTCACATACAAGCACTCACTTACGCACACAAACTCACACACACGCACGGAAACTCACATACACGCACTCACTTACGCACACAAACTCACACACACAAGTGAAAGTGCCTTTCTTTCTTTCTTTTCATGTTGTTTATTGTCCATAATATTCTAAACCAAGCTAGATATCTTAATACAACTTGAATAAATACCGTATCGCACATTTATGACATGACTTACTATTTACTTTTCAAAAAGATAAGAAATATTTTTTTTAATAACGTTTTTCGAAACTATTGTGAAGCAGCAAAGATATATATAAATGTTGACCACATGACCTAATTTGCTTGGCTGGACGTCAAATGCGCATGCGTGATAAGATTTGGCATTTAAATTAGTCGACGTCACAGTACCAAGGAGCGCGTATGCATAAATTACGCACTCAGATGCTTTCTGACGTCAATTCCTTTCTGATGCCAATTCCTTTCTGATGCCAATTCCTAATTAGTCAAGCGTTCGTCGACCTAAAAATGTAAGCGTTTGATGGTTTGTTCAAGAGTACATTTTCATTTAAAGTACTGAAAAAATAGTACAGAGTATGCACGCGACGAATCAATTGGACGGACTGAGAGTGGAAGAGATTGGCTGGGGTATGGCTAGGGTATGGCTGGGGTATGGGCGAGGTATGGCTGGGGTATGGCTGGGGTATGGTCGAGGTGCACAAACCAAGTTGGTGGGTGGAACAGGAAGGTAGAGGTAAGCCGATTGGATAGATGGGTTTGAGTAGGGGGAGGGAGGAGATGGAGGTGGATTATGGTGTGTTTAGAGATGGGTGGATTGAGGGAGGGGGTGAGGAATAGACGGGTTAAGGGGGGGGGGAGAGAAGAAATGGCCGGCCTGAACTGGGACGGGGGCGAGAAGATCGTGTTGGAGGGAGTAGAGAGAGAGAGAAAGAGAGAGAGAGAGCAAGGGGAATTTGAGAAAGGATATGAGTGGGGGAAGACGGCTTTTGTACATTACAAACTATCAAATTATGTTGAACCGCGCTGAGAAAAAAGAGAATGGATAGTTGAGATTTTGGCAGGCTGATGCGGAGTGATGAGCAGAGGGAGTGGGTTGGTTGAGTGGGTAAGGTTTGGGGCAGGATGATGAGGATTGATGAGCAGGGAGAAAGGGCTGGTTGGGAAATAGGAAAAAGATACACGACTTGATGGGGGAAAGATTGGTGGGGCTCAACAGAGTCCGAGATCAGCAGGTTCAGAAGGAAAGAAATGGAAGGAAAAATAGAGTGTTATAATACAGAATAAGAGTACAATGGGGATTTGATGGATGGGAAGGGTTTCAATAATTAACTGCTTTCATAATTATTCCGGTCAACGTTGCGTACCCCAGATTGTGTGTAAATATATAATCATCAGTCATGTCTTATGTATTTATACATACAAACGTGCGTACGTGAATTCTCTGATGCAACAAACACCAACATAAACAATTCGCAAATTTGACGTACGGCACACATTAGTCTTAGCAGTCATACTGTTAATCATAAGCCAGTGACATGTAGCCATTCCAAGTCAAGTATCTACTAAACGCATTGAGATAATTGGCTTTTCTGTTTTATTTAATTTGGCCAAGATGTGCCAAGCTGTTGTCTTCTATACGTGACATCTGTGCGATAAGATTATAGCCAGGTTTTTATGATAGGTCGAGGTTGCAGTAAATCATGTTGGCTCCTTATGTCTCTGGAATGTTTCTTCAAAACATGCAAACTTATTGCCGCTTGAAAAGTATATCTATCTGTCTGATTGATTGACCGGACCTGTAAAATGTGTTGTATTACTTAGTGTGAGGACTGTCTTAGTTCTTGTCTATCATTCGCTGTTTTTTGTTTATAGTGTCTGATTGACTAGTGGGATAAGTGGAAAGTTAATGTGCTCAAATAGGCAATTTTTGTATGTGGAATATATATAGTTAAAAAAACGTTACAAACTATTTACAGCTCTTATTAATCGCGGCAAAAGAAATGGGTTCAATTCAGGGTTGAGTCAGGTCACAGCTCACCCAAAAGTAAATATAGACCAGTATAGAGCGGCAAAGCAGCATCGAAATAAAAGTTAGACTTTTTAACAAGTGATAACATCTTGTGACATAAGACACTATCCAAGAATTACTCTGTTTAACACGTGATAACATCATGTGCAAAAAAGACACTATCCAAGAATGACTGTTTAACACGTGATAACTTCTTGTGACATTAGACACTATCCAAGAATGACTCTGTTTAACACGTGATAACTTCTTGTGCAATAAGACACTATCCAAGAATGACTGTTTAACACGTGATAACTTCTTGTGCAATAAGACACTATCCAAGAATGACTCTTTTTAACACGTGATAACTTGTTGTGCAATAAGACACTATCCAAGAATAACTCTTTTTAACACGTGATATCTTCTTGTGCAATAAGATCCCCTTTTCATTGCACACAAATAAGTAAACTTATTCTTTGTGCATTTACAACCACAGCAACAACGTATGTCAGCAACTTGTATACCTGTTACCAGCTCTCTGTCTGCAACTCAATTCTGCCCTCATGTATAAGTCTCTCCTATTCCGTATCCACTTATCTGTCTATGCGTTGGTGGTCTTCTTTGTCATTGAAAGTAGGCCACCAATGGCAAGACAGAATTGTGGATGCTTCTATTCTTGACAGAGCTGGTATCCTTAACATGAAAACTATTCTGACGCAGTCAGATATATGTGACAACGAAGTCCGCATGCGTTACCATTTGCTGTCAACAACACTCTTGTATTGCGAGCTGCAGAAGGGCAAACGCACTCCTGGTGGCAAAATGAGATTTTCAAAGACCTCTTAAGACTTCACTGAAACATCTGGTATGATACCCGAAACTAGGAAGCTGACGCGCAAGAGCGAACGGTCTGGTTACATCTCTTGTGCAGTACCACGCCAGGCATACAGAAAGGTAGCAGCTGAACAGCCGAGACAGTCTAGTGAGAATGTCAGTCCAATGGCAAGAAATGTCGTCGGGAATGAAGATAACGCTTCATATACTAAGCCGCAGCCTTTGTGATGTTGGGATCTCGTCCTTGATGTTTTTTACCTTCCCCAATTCAAACGTCAGGTACCCGTTTACAGCTGGGTCGACTGGAGAAGCTTTCGAACCGCAGCACGGACTTTTTCTTTCCGTCTGTGAATTCGAACCATGGCACTCTGCAATCACGGTCAGCTCACTATCGACTAGGCAACACACTCCACAGTCTAGAGAAGCTAGTGGACATTCCCTGCCCCCCCCCCCTCCTCCAAAAATTTTTTTTCTAGGCCCGCATCGGTCGGGCCAGTACATTCCAAATGGATGAACAGAAAGAACGGTCTACATCACCCGTGTTGGGCCAACAACAGAACAAGGTGCAGGTCGGTTGCATCATTCATGAAACCAAATTCTTTATACACTCTTTCGAGGCATCAACTAACTACCTTCATTTCTCTCAATCTGCTGCCATTTTTTATTCTGCTTCAACTCATGTTCACGATTTTCATCTTTAGCTACAGGGGGTCATTGCACTTAAACTGTGTTGAACTCATCATATTTCTACAAGCCCCCTGACAAGCTGTCGAGCTCGGCTTTATTAAGGTAACGTTACAGACATCTATGACTGGCATATCCGCTGTGAGCCATTACCTTGGTTTCTGTCACCATGTTTTTCTCAGAAATATGTTTCTGCAATTCTTTCCTGCGTTTGCCATAACTTTAATAAAAAGCGTTCTTCGTCAACAACGCTATTGATTTCCAGCTAGTTCTTATGTTTCATAAAAGCAATTACATAATTCCTTAAGTTTTTGCTTGTTTTTGTTTTTTATTTTTTTTATATTAATCGTAAAAACAAAATTATGTCGGTCATTGAAATGGTCGAGTTGGTTGTTGAGTTCCATTGTAATTTATCTGTTTTCCACATGTGTTTGAAACCTCGTATTAGTTATGCTGCACCTGAATTTGGAAGAAATAATATACCGACTGAAATCTGCTCTTAATGATCGGCTGTAGAAGGTTGTGCATGAGATTGGCAGTCATATTATGTAAAACACAGAAAAATCTTGATATTGCATAAATCACAAAAGGGAAACACGTATATTTACTCTGCCTGAGGGATTTTGGACTTGGTTTACAGTCCAAATGCCCTTACTACTACTTGGAATCCTGGTATTCAAACAGCCATGTTGTTATTGTCTGTTGCCAGGTAGCCGAAGGCTATCCGTAGTAAGTATTTAAAACTTCACGCGGCTTTCTAAGCCTAGGGAAAAGTACAAATAGTTTGGGTAGTTTTTAACTTCACCTGGAGTGTCGCGTCGGAAATGAGACTGAACTTTGATCTTGGTCCACCATAAAGACAGGCCCAAAAAGGATGTATCGCTGTTTAGAATTTCTAGAGAGCTGCAGCGCAGAACATGACAATATCGTCTGCGTAAGCCAGATCAGTGAATAACGATACCCTCCAGGTGCGCACTGAGGTGGTCAAGTAGCCAGTTGACGGACGGCAAAATAGATCAGGGGCAAGAACACATCCCTGCCTGACACCCGAAGCCGCGGGGAATGTGTCCGCAAGAGAGCCGCGTAGCCTGATTCTGGCGTCACTGTCATTGGGTAACTCCTTGGTGTATTCATTTACAATTAATATGTTATATGTCTCGTTTATCTTGACCCTTGTAGAAGACTTACAGTCGGAGAATGGACATTATTTTCCCGCGTTTTGTGGAGATTCCGTAAATCGTCCTCTATTTCTATGTTACTCGTCACGTGTGGTTGACCTACATAAATGTGTCCACAGATAATCGATAATTAATTTCATGTGCTGCCTAAAAATATGTACGATGTATCCTTGTTAGAGCCTCGAGGTGTGTTTAATGCTAAATGAAATAGATCGATCACTCGGATCATTACATATTTACAAACAAATGGCTTAATTAGATAACTTATTTCCAACGAACTTATTTCTAACGATGTTTCACTATAAAATAAACATCATTAAACTTATTTATATTTTTTAGCGTTCACTTGTTTAATTTAGTTGCCTATTTATTTTCTTAACGTTTGGTTATTTCTTGTTGCTATTGTTGTTGTTTTGTTATTCGAAGCTATTCGCGCTAGGTTGAATTAGATATTGACGACGTTTCTTTAACAGCGGGTTCCAGCGACCTTTCTATCATCCTAGGTGTACCTGAGTCCACCTGTCTGTAGAGCAATAAAATGCTCCTCAGTAATCTCACCACTTTAGAGATTGCAGTGTCGATTACCACCTCGTTGTCCATGCTGCTGTGACAACGTGTTTCCAGAACACTAACGAGGACGTGAGATGGGGTCTGGATCGGCAATTTTCACCTGAGCCTGTTTACACTTCGCTCCCACCTGGATCAGTATGTTTCACTTGACTCTGTTTACTCTTCGATCCCCCCCTTGATCAGTATGTTTCACCTGACCCTGTTTACACTTGGCTCCCACCTTGATCAGTATGTTTCACCTGACCATGTTTACACTTCACAACCGCCTTGATCAGTATGTTTCACCTGACTATGTGTACTCTTCGCTTCCTAGCCAGTTCCTTGATGGAGATCTTTGAATTGAGAAACACGAGCTAACGTATTTTGCTGCTCTCATGTTGAACAGTATATGGTAAATGTGTTGTTAATTCTTCTTATTCTTCTTCCGTGTTCGTCCTGGAAAGGACGTTTGTGACATTTTGTCGAAGTTTACAGCGAAGCTGCGATGTCTGCTTGTATATTTTCTTTCTCTCAGGTGTGTGTCCTTACAGGGGCGTTGTGGTATTGTGTTGTATTGTTTAAAACGAGGCTGCGCATTTCGGTCCAGCACATCCGATTTAACTACTACATTTTTGGGTAGAGGCCTGCCTTCCCACTTCGATCCCTATTCTCTTAACCATACTAAATGAGTGCAGTGCGTTTCCAGGGTAGGAACCTGCTTGTATGTTAGTCATTATTGCTTCGAGCGACATAGACACCCGATTCGCTACTAGATGGCGACATTCTCCAGTCTACTTAGCTGCAAATGGGCACATGACATACTGTTTAAGTCGTCCGGAAATGGAACGTGTCACCGCACAATCAAGTTTGGCTACAAGTCTAAGCAGTCGGACATGGTAGTGGTCGAACGACGCAATGTATGGAAGTAGGCCCACAGGAAACAAAACCGCTCCTACGTTGGAATTACAAACGAGCCGACTGGGACAGATTTGCAAGCCTGACAGATGGGCTGTGTGAAACCATCAACACACGGAACAACAAAATGAGGCCCATGGTGGAAAACCTAAGCAAGCAATAATGCAAGCCGCCACTGAAACCATCCCAAGAGGGGCATAGAAAAATTATAAGCCCTACTGGAATGATGAGTTGCAGAAAGTGGAAGACGCAGTTACAAATGCTAGGAACATGGCAGAGCGAGAACAATCAATTGAGGCAAATATCCCCCTCAAAGCCGCCACGGCGAAATACAAACACACTCTAAACCAAACAGCAAGAGAAAGTTGGAAAAACAAAACAGAAAGTCTGAACTTAGACAAAGAAGGGAACTAACTATGGAAGTTAGTCAGAGCAATGAATGACCAAACTCCGTCAAACAAACAAATTACCATCAAGCAGAGCGAAAACTTGCTCACTGGAAAAATAGCCGCAAACGCCTTTGTCGAACACTATGCCAAAGCGAACCACATAGATGTCCCTGCAGATAGGCATACGGACATTAATGAAGAGCAAAAGGGGCACGACAACATCAATATGGCACCAGAAGAGCATATGATGGCAAAACTAACAATGAGCGAAATGGAAGAGGCCATGAGAACATTAAAGAAAAGGAAATCTCCCGGAAAAGACGGGATAACAAACGAAATGCTGATGGGGCTGGGCCAAACAGCAAAGAGGAAATTGCTATCAGTCCTGAACCAAAGCTGGAAAAGGGGAATTGTACCATAGGCATGGAAAGACGCAGTACTTGTACCAGTACCAAAGAAAGGAAAAGACAAAACAGATCCAAATGGATACAGGCCTATCAGCCTACTTAGCTGTGTCGGCAAACTGTTGGAACGTATGATAAACACCAAACTGATGTGGCATCTGAAAGAAAAACGGATACTAATTCCACAGCAAGCAAGGACCAGGTCATCCTCATAGCCCAGGAAATAGAAGATGCCTACCAGGAGCAAAAGCATACAGTAGCGGTTTGGGTGGACCTGGAAAAGGCATTTGACAAAGTCTGGAAAGATGGACTTAGAGTCAAGCTAAGAAGAAGTGAAGTTTGTGGGAAAATGTACAAGTGGATCAACCACTACCTCAAAAACAGAACGGCTAGAGTCCAAGTACAAGGGCAGATGAGCAAAAAGGTGACACTTGAGCAGGGAGTACCCCAAGGGGGAATACTGTCACCCACACTCTTCCTGGTGTATATAAATGACATTACAGAGAATATACCAAGAAGAATTCATAGCTCAATGTTTGCAGACGATCTGGCTATGTGGACCTCTGAAAAGAATCTCACCATAGCAAGAAATCGGATGCAGCAGGCCCTAACATCGCTGAGAGAATGGGCGAACTCATGGCTGGTCAAAATAAAAGAGGAAAAGACCACGTGCACAATATTCTCGCTATCAATCAAACCCCAAAACACTAAATTAAGTCTAAACGGCAAATACCTGCAGCCAAACGACAACCAAAACTATCTGGGAGTCACATTTGATCGGTGTATGACATGGAAAAGTCAGATCGAGGGAAACCGAATGAGAGCCAGAGAAAGAATGGCAATCATGAGGAAACTTGCTGGCACAAGCTGGGGAGCAGACGAAAGTATACTAAAGAAACTGTACACTGGAAGAGTGAGACCAGTTCTCGAGTATGGCATTGCGGCATGGACAACAGCAGCAAAGGCGAACTTCGATAAAGTTAGCAAACTTCAAAACCAAGCCATGAGAGTTATAACAGGAGGCATGAAGTCAACGCCAATTGTAGAACTTGAAAAGATTACAAAACTGCAATCCATGACCGACAGAAGAGACTGCAGAGCCCAGCTGCAATCAGAGAAGCTCATAAGACTGACTGACCATCCAATGCACCAGAGACTAAACAATTTCGGAAATGGGAAGCTAAAGCGAAGAAACTTTGCAGAAATAGCCAAAGCAAAGATGCTCGAAGACCCTATAAACGCACTAACCACACTAAAGCCCATCCCTACTGTACGAAAACCTACCTGGAGGCAGCATATATTTCCAGAGGTGGTAGAAAATATACCACGAATTGGAAACAAAAACTGCCAGTCTGAAAAAGAAAGAAGAGATACTACCCTGAGTTACATAACGGAAAACTACCCAAGCATGGACTGGACCAATGCATACACCGACGGTTCCGTAACAAATACAACACAGAACGGAGGGGCAGGAGCATTTCTGAACCTACCAAATGGCAGAAAAATAACACTGTCATTCGCTACTGGAAAATACACAAGCAATTTCAGAGCGGAGGCAGAGGCACTGAGGGTGGCAGTGGAAGAAATGGTGACAGATAAAAGGAATGAAAGCCATATAGTCCTGCTTACAGATGCTCTGGCCGTAGTCACAGCACTAAAAAGCCAGAAAAATACTGAACTTAATGATTTAAGAGCAGTACTCTGTCAACTATGCCAGCAGGCCGCACCAAAAAGGGTAGTGGTGCAATGGGTTCCATCTCACTGCAACATCCAAGGCAACGAGGAGGCAGACAGACTGGCAAAAGAAGGTGCAAAACTATCACAACCTGATACTATTATAACATACGAAGAGTCAAAACGGCTCATTAGAGCTAGATACATGACCAAATGGGAAACCGAACATACTGGCTACACCAAAAACGATGCATATTACCAGTTGAACAGAAGAAAGCAGGTCGTGGTCTTCAGACTTCGCATGGGCCACAATAGACTGAGGTACCACCTATTCAACAAATTGAAGATAGGTGGCACCGACGAATGCCCGTGTGGTACCGGGAAAATGACCGCTGAGCATTTGCTTCAAAACTCTCCGACATACGAGGATCAGAGAGAGCATATGTGGCCATCACCAGTGGCAACACTAGACAAGCTCTATGGCAGTGTCGACAGCCTCATGATGACAGCTGCTTTTTTCGAAAAAATAAAGGTTGATGTCTGACTGCGTACGAAGAAGAAGAAGAAGAAGAAGAAGAACGACGCAATGGGCCCTAGATGCCTAGGCGGACATTAGGCGAACATTATTATTATCCATGCCGACAGTCTACGCTGTAAGACTAATAGCAACGAATATTTCTGGCCTGTGTCGAATTCTGTTTTCCTGTCATCTGAACCGTCATTATCACCTTCCTACACCACTCCATCCCTGCCGGCAGTATTCCAACTCAGCAGCAGAATAAATAGTGCGTCCTTCCTGTGCCCCGTATATTTTATAGTAAACCCTGAGGTAAATCTGCATCCTGTGCTATCTCCAGTCGTTTCGATAAAATCTTGCCACTGGTCAAAGGTAGCTCAGGAACAGAGAGTGAGGTTGACGAACAGCGCAGAGTCATTCACACTTTAATCCAAATCACAAGTAAGTCACCCAATTCAGCTGATACCGCACGATAAAATACTGTCCACACAGAGAGAGTGGTCTTCATCACATGTGATGGACGAACATCATAGTTTATACATTTATTTATCTTGCTAGTCTTCCATTAGATCACCAAGCCTTTATTCCATGTGCATTCCGCCCAGATTCCAACAATTTTCTCTGCCGCATAGTTTTCTTGATTTTTATTCCTTTCTCTTTGCCGTATAGTTTTCTTCATTTCTCTCTGCCGTATAGTTTCTTCATTTCTCTCTGCCGTAGTTTTCTTTGTTTTCTGCATGTCTAGGTCGTATATTTTTATTCATTTTTCTCTGTCGTATAGTTTTCTCCAATTCTCTCTGATCCATAGTTTTTTTTTATTTTCTCCATTTCTCTCTGTCGTATAGTTTTCCTCTTTTCCTCCATTTATTTCTGTCATATAATTTTCCTTTTTTTCTCCATTTCTCTCTTTCCTATAGTTTTCCTGTTTTTCCTACATTTCTTTCTGTCGTATAGTTTTGCCTTTTTTTCTCTATTTCTCAATTTCTCTCTTTCCTTAAGCTTCCGTCAGAACTTCTCGATTTCTCTCTGTGGTGTAGTTTATGTGAATTTGTCTTTCTGTCTATGTTGCATGTTGTGTCTATGTTGCATGGTTTGTCTATGTTACATGTTGTGTCTATGTTACATGTTGTGTATGTTACATGTTGTGTCTATGTTACATGTTGTGTCCATGTTACATGTTGTGTTTATGTTACATGTTGTGTCTATGTTGCATGTTGTGTCTATGTTACATGTTGTGTCTATGTTACATGTTGTGTCTATGTTGTGGAGCGTGTATCCTAGCCGAAATCACAGGCAGACACACACAAAACCGGGCGTTGTACGTTCCTAGTACGACCGCTTCGCCAGTTACCCTAGCTGTAAATTGATACCCGATGTATGAGTTGCAGAAAATACAAACAGCAAGGAAGGGAACCGGCCAGGACACCTCACATAGGCTGCGGCTAAGTACATGAAGAGTTATCTTCATCCCGAAAGTAATGTTTGCCGTGGGACTGACTGTTACCTTTTTCTATGTTATAAAGCTCCGCTCAATATTCTCTGTGGTATAAGGGGCCCTATGGTTTCAATGTCTGCCTTTTGATAATGAGGGCAGCAGATCGAATCCCAGCTAAGGCATTTTTTTCTGTTGGTGGTGAAATAAACCAGCAATGCCAGTACAAAACGCGTTAACAGTAGTGGCGAAGCGGCCTTTAGTCCTCACCCTAAGAATCCCTCGATTACACTAACTATGGGAATAAAGTCGTATTAAGAGAAAGATACATTCTGTCAAATTGTTCATTTGTCAATGTCTTAATTTCTCTATTTCTCTCTCCGGTACAGTTTCGGTCAATTTGTCCAGTTCTCTACGACATAACGCTTCCCTCAATGGCTGTATTCCTCTCCGTTGTAAAGTGTTTCCTAACTTCTCAACATTCATAGCTCATGCAAGCCATGGCTGATTAACTCTGCATCCCCGTTAAGACTAACAACGCGTGAACCTAACACACAATGATTGGCTGACCAAGTCATGACCTCCGCTACCATTGGCTGTCGAGTCATTTCGCCCTTCTGAACCAACCAATAGATAGGGGTTGTCCAGGGAATGATATTTTCTCTCGTGACTTCTTCATTCCCTACTTCTTTTTCCAATCCTCGGGGGTAACAAGCTATTTCGCTTTGATCTGCCTGCATCATAATTAAGAGATTGTTTCTAGAGCTTTCTTTTATACAATCAAGATTATTATAGTCGCATGCATATGTAAATGGTTGTATGTGCAAACGCATGATTTTATTAATCTTCTACCATAAACATGTTTGACAGTGCAATTTTTCGCCAATTACAAAATATAATCATTCTGACAGTGAGCCTATTCTTGTAGCTGTAATAAACAGGAGTTTCCTGGAAATCACATCTACCTTTGTCTCTTGACAGAACGGTGTTCAAGGATGGCGACAAGGTTATGTACACATGGTGATAACTTCAAGTGTACGTATATTTCAGCTTCTACCAGATTGGAGTTACAAGATGAGTCAAGGGTTTACTAATGTGTTGGTTTCAATTAATACAATTCAGGTGCGGCCAATTCAATTAATGTTGGCTGCAATGCATAGACAGCCCAGTCTTTGCAGATCATGCGCCTGGCTCCCTCTGAGTAGCCTCTCAGGGCGCAAGCCTGGGCGCTACCCAGACTGCAGGATCTCCCTCTCGGTTTCGCTGGTGGAATCCAAAGGAATGCAAATCATGACAATTTGACACCAGCTTAGCTGGAGGAGCTGCTGGAATGAGATCGCAATTTCGAAACCATCCCCTTTAGGTGCTACCACTCCAGATTTTCTGTCTGAGTTCCCTCCCGTAGCCCTGCCCTCTTCCGAGGTTTCCAAAAGACAGTAGAGTCGTTGCACGCAGATGCTAGTTACTCGAGACATCCGATGATACTCTCATCGTCCCAAGACTAGCCAGCACTCTCTGGCAATTGTTGGTTTAAAATCAGAGTTCCTCCTCTCCTAGACGAACCGCCTGAACAGACTAACTAGCTTAGTCTACCCGGGCTTAGAGTCAGAGTTTACCTTCTCTTAGATTGGCTACCAACCAAAGCTAATGAGCCCAATCTGCCCGCCCAGTTATACCGCCGGGTACTCGGTCGCGCCCCACAGCAGGCTCTGTAAGAAACAAAGGATTCCTCATGAAGGTGCTGCTGGGGACACAATCATGTAGGAGAAGCCATTGGCCTGGAAACTCATGAACGGCAAGCCGAACAGGGAATCCAGCAGCGATCTCTACACCTGGAAAGGACAGGCTATATCAGACGCTTCACCTTCCTTTAACGAGCGGGACATCCAGCCCAGACTTCGCTACCCCCAATCGCTGCAATAGATGTCAAACATTATCAAGCTCTCGCCCTAATGGTACTCACAGACAGGCTGCTACTCCTTCATCGTTTGATGTCATCCTCTCACCTGGAGCGCTGCCTACCTCGTGCCTGTCTTCAATCTTTTCCTCTAGTATGGTTTTAAAAGAGTTATCATCATCAAGTGCTCCGGCGGTCGGCGTTAGCGATTATGGACCTCCGTCCGACCTACAGTGTCTAGAAAAGAGAAGAATTTGAGGTGACAATACAGGTTTATAAGATAATCAAAGATAAGGATGAAATAGATTATAACAAGTTCTTTTTTCAAAATATAAACACATACAAGAACAAGGGGAGACGCGCAGCGCAATGGTTAGCGAGCTGGCTTTGCATCTGAGTGGTCCTGGGTTCATTTCGCAGTTCAGTCAGAAATGTTTTTCAGACCGCAAAGGCCCCCCGATCGACCCAGCCTTAATTGGGTACCTGTTCAGTCCTGGAAGTAAAAACGGCGAGGGAAAGGAGAATGCTACCGCCCTCATATAGCCGAGCCTTTGAAATATGAGATCGCTAACACCTCATACCCCTACGGCAGTAATGCTATGGGTTACTTTACTTACAAGAACAAGAGGGCATAGTTAGAAATTAACTAAAGAAAGGTCTGGATTAGATATTAGGAAATATTTTGTTAGTCAGAGAGGGGTGAATGCTTGGAATGCATTGCCACAGGAAGTAGTGGAGGCAGGGACAATTAATGCATTCAATCATAAACTGGATGCACATGGTTGTTAGAGCGAGGAAATGTAAAAGAAACTGGTTGTATACAGACTCTGCAGAATCTTCTAAACCAGTATATAAGACGTAAAGTTAAGTTATGTATGTTGTTTACCAACTTTATTGTTGGTCGTCGCTCGTGTCATTCTCGTAGGCTATCTTCTCTGTTTGCCATTCTCTGTCTCTCTTTCCTGCTGTCTTTCCTGTTGTCACAACGTGCTCCAAGCTGCCTCTTCTCATAACATGACCACCTTGTTCTGATCCTTCCAATAAGATGTCTTTCTGCTTGTGCGACTTCGAGTACTGCTTCACTAGTCTTCCTTCCAGCCCATCTGCAGCCCACATTCGTTGCTTCCAAGGATCTATGCGCTTGCTTGCTGATTACTCATGATGATGCTGTCCTTCTCAGTTCTATCCTTAATCTCTTATCCACCCTGCATGGCCGCAGTCTGTCTCCACGGCTCCCACTTGGAGGAGGAATAGGATCTTAATCAGAAATGGCCCTCTGATTCTTTTACAAGTATCCAGCTATTGGTCCCTGACTGCTGTCAACTCATTCACTGATGTATGTTGCTAATGAAAATAGATAGGCATACTTTGCACACATGTAACCAACATGTCATGGCGCACAACACATTGATCATAGGAATGACAAAATGGAAAACAGGAAGATTTGTCATACAGGTACATGGGGAGGTGTCCATACAATCTCCTAGGTAACTGGGAAGAAGAAGAACAACAAAAAAAGAAGAAGAAGAAAAAAACACATTGAGGGACGTTCGATGAATTGTAAAGATAACTCGCACAGATTCACATTCTGGAGAATGAAACTGGCGGAAATGTGCCGAGCGGAAGGCTGGTATGTGTGTTAGGAGTCTAAAGATATTTAGCCTAGATTATTATTCTCGATAAAGGAGGTGAAGGGGAATAGGAGCCGCCATTGTGGACACTTGAATGTCAACAAGGACAGACAACCTTATATCTGATACCTTAAGATTACCCCTCCTTTTCCCACGAACTTAATGACATGTCAAATATTGGCATATAATACACGATACTAAAGGACAAGAGATCGCGTCAAGTCGCAAACCTGCGAGAGATCGCTTCCGCTGTCTTCCAACTCAACCACACATGTTGGCTCTTCCGTTTGTTGAACTGCTACCCAACTTTAGTTGTGGTGTCACGTGTGCCGTTAACCCAGTTTGAAATATTGTGAACATTTAAATTTGATAAAGTTTAGTTTCTGATTTTCTAACATAACCAGGTGCCCATTTACAGATGGGTAGACATAGTGCACACGGACTGGAAAGATTATCCGCATAACGTTACAGGGAGAGACATGTTTTCAAACATCTGTGGGATTTCCTGTGGATTTATGAAATTGATTTGTTGACATGTTCAGTTTTTCCTTCTTTCTTCACACCTGTCAGGTATGATTGCACTGTCAGGATAAATACATTAATTTTTTTTCTGTCCGTTATCATATTTCTCGTTTAGATAATGTCATAGATGTCCATGTGTTTGTCTACAGTCAGAGATGGAGACATTTGGAACGAAACGACAGTTTTAGCTATTGCATGTGTGATCATATAATGCTGATCCATCCTAACTGAACTTCATTATACCGGCTTAGAAGACTCTGCAGGGTCTATAAACAACCAGTGTACTCCACTCCACCGATACTAAAATAACTGTGAGCATCCAATCTATTTTTTAATGCATTAACTGACCATGCCTCCACCACATCCTGTGGCAATGCATTCCAAGCATTACCCACTCTCAGACTAAAAAATATTTCCTAATACCTAATCTAGACCCGTCTTTAAACAATTTAAAACTGGCATTGTGTTCTTGTAACCGGTTGTACATTGAAAACAACTGTATATAGTCTAGTGTATTCTTCCCATGGTTCATTTATTAACTTTATTAATTATTAATTTATTGTTAAGTTTTGCACTATCTATTATTCTAACTGGCATATCCTCTCACATTTTAACATGTTATTTTCACCTATTTTTTTTTGGGCTACCCGTTAAGTTTTGCATAAATATGTTGTTGTTGTTGTCCGTAATATCGTTGATAAGTCGTATCACTTTTGCCAAACGTCTGACCTTGTGAAAGTTTTAATTTACGGTTTCTATGTTGGAATAAAGTCAATATAAAACTCGTTTGCGTTAATCAGACCCTGTTCGTGGACGTCGTGTTTCACATCGTGCCAGGCCAGCAGGCCGTGATGGTCACAGACCTCTTGTATTTATTGCCGCGTTTCTCAACCGATGTTCCGCGGAACTTGTTTTCTACGATACATCTCTAGGGGGTTCCTCGGATGATCGAGTTGATATCAAATAACACTCATTTATCTTGTGTAGGTCAGCTGGCATTTGTAAGCAGAGACAGAGCAGCCGTCTTCGTCATGCGTAATTGATATGCCAAATTGTCCATTCTTAGTGATTTGGCTTTCGATGTAATGTTGATCATTATCAGGAAACTGTTTTTTGTAGAAAATAATCTGGTTAAAAAAAGGTAGCATCTAACCAATCAGAACCTCTTCGCACCCTGCGGAGCATAGGTCTCTAATACATATTGGTCATATTTGCCCATCTCGTAAAACTTGTCCAGCTATGGCCACGATCTTTCATTTGTTGGTTCTCCACAAAGCCCATTCTTCATGTTTGCCTAGGTCTGCCCCCACGTATTCTACCCTGTGGATTCAAGAATAGGGACTGTCTGGTAAAACTAACCATCATGGGCTTCCGTAACATGTACTCGATCTAAAACTATCATCTTCTAATCACCTCAAGCACCACTAGAGTTTGTACAGCTCTTCCCAATAGGTCCACCTTGGTGACCTTATTAATCCACTTCATTTCCATGTTTTCTCAAAGCCACTAAAGCGCCTTTTGTTTGTGTAAAGCAAAACGATAATTGAATTACTATAGAGAAGTATTATTGTATTCGAATATCTAAAACACATAGATCATGACCTAATACTTTGGTCGAAATATTATTTGTATTAAGAGATTATCTGAAACTTTATATTTTGTGACAAGATCCCCCCCCCCACCCCACCCCCCCCACCCCCCACCCCCCCCCCCCCCCCCAGTAGCCAAATGGTTGAGAAAGGCTGACTTGTTTTTGTCTTATTGAACACGCTGGGGCACATGGTTTTTTCGGGGAATAAAGTTACCAGTCTCTGTAAAGTTACCAGTTTCTGTAAAGTTACCAGTCTCTGTGAAGTTACCAGTCTCTATAAAGTTACTAGTCTAAAAAGTTACCTGTCTGCAAAGTTAGCATTATATGAAGTTACCAGTCTATAAAGTTACTAGTCTGTAAATGTGCCAGTCTATAAAGTTGCCAGTCTTATAGTTATCAATCTATAAAGTTACTACTCTATAAAGTTACCAGTCTATAAAGTTACTAGTCTATAAAGTTAGCAGTCTATATTGTTACTAGTCTATAAAATTACCAGTCTGTAAAGTTACCACTCTATACAGTTACAGTCTATGAAGTTTCCAGTCTCCATAAAGTAACCAGTCTCGTCTTATGTTGCTGCATGTCCCTTTCTGAGGAGCAAAGAATAGGACTCCTCAAGCTTGACCAAATCTAGTAAATACTCTAAGAGTGCTGCGATATTAAGGATTTGGTTGTTATTCCAGGATACTCATTCTGAGGTACCTCTTGATGACGTGTGTCTGGTAGCAGGTTACAGCTACTCTTGTTACATACCCATGCGTAGGAGAGACGATGGACCGGGTCTTCCTCCCGGTAGTGCTATGCGAGGCCCCTAAGTAATCTAAATATTGTGGGGACCACAATGTCGATCCCTACCTCATTTGCATGACTGCTGTGACACATCCCGCACCAAACGCACCAACTAGAACGTTCGGTGTGGTTTTGATCAGTCTATTTTACCTGATTTTACCTGATTTTATCTATTTTCGTGTGATATGAGATTCAAATCAGTATATTTTACTTGACCTTCGCGTGAAATGAGATTCAAATCAGTATATTTTACTTGACCTTCGCGTGATATGAGATTCAAATCAGTATATTTTACTTGACCTTCGCGTGATATGAGATTCAAATCAGTATATTTTACTTGACCTTCACGCGATATGACATTCAAATCAGTATTTTTTACGTGACCTTGGCGTGATATGAGGTTCTAATCAGCATGTTTTACATGACCGTCGCGTGATATGAGATTCAAATCAGTATATTTTACTTGACCTTCGCGTGATATGAGATTCAAATCAGTATATTTTACTTGACCTTCGCGTGATATGAGATTCAAATCAGTATATTTTACTTGACCTTCACGCGATATGACATTCAAATCAGTATTTTTTACGTGACCTTGGCGTGATATGAGGTTCTAATCAGCATGTTTTACATGACCGTCGCGTGATATGAGATTCAAATCAGTATATTTTACTTGACCTTTGCGTGATATGAGATTCAAATCAGTATATTTTACGTGATCTTGGTGTGAAATGAGGTTCTAATCAGTATGTTTCACCTGACCTTTGCTGTTCATGAGGTTCTAATCAGTATGTTTCACCTGATCTATGTTGTTGATGAGGTTCTAATCAGTATGTTTCCCCTGACCTTTGTTGTTCATGAGGTTCTAATCAGTATGTTTTACCTGACATTTGTTGTTCATGAGGTTCTAATCAGTATGTTTTACCTGACCACATGATATGAGGTTCTAATCAGTATGTTTCACCTGCCCTTAGCGTGATATGAGGTTCTAATCAGTATGTTTTACCTGACCTTGGCGTGTTATGAGGTTCTGATCCGTATGTTTTACCTGACCTTGGCGTGATATGATGTTCTAATCAGTATGTTTTACCAGACCACGTGATATGAGGTTCTAATCAGTATGTTTCTCCTGACCTTGACGTGATGTGTGGTCTCGATCAGTATGTTTCGCCTGACCTTGACGTGATGTGAGGTCTCGATCAGTATATTTCGCCTGACCTTGACGTGATGTGAGGTCTTGATCTGTATGTTTCGCCTGACCTTGGCGTGATGTGAGGTCTCGATCAGTATGTTTCGCCTGACCTTGACGTGATGTGAGGTTTTGATCACTATGTTTCACTTGCTCTCATGTTTATCAGCGTATAGCACAACCACCTGGAGGATCTCGGCCCACCTTCATCAGCGCGCTCGGGTTGTGAGGAGACCCACTGCAACCCACCACTTAATGTCTTTTTCATGGCGCACAAAAAAGGAACCTATTCATTGGGGGCAGTCGCAAACAACAACCTTTGACCTAACTAACTGGGGCTGAGTTGTTTGAAGGCCATGTCGTGTATGGGAAGTGGTTTGTGATTTTACGTTCCTGTAAAACCAGGTTGAGTGATTTTATGTTTGTTAGAGAAAGTGCGCTGCCCTGCAACATCTTAACGCATGACGACCCACCTCCCCCCCCCCCCCCTCCTCTCCACCGAAGCCGACTTCTCAAATGTGTGACCTGAGTGTAGCAGATTCTGGCATGCCGTGATTGAATGTTGCCGTTATGTGATATCACGTCACAAGGCTGATGTTCTCGTCCTCTTTACTTGCGATTGTCAACAACAACGACAACAGCAACAACAACAACTACTACTACCACTAATACTAGTACTACTACTACTACCACTACTAGTACTACCACTAATACTACTACTAATGCTTCTACTCCCACTAATACTACTACTACTACTACTGCTACTACTACTACTACTATTACTACTACTACCACTACTACTATTACTACTACTGCTACTACCACTACCACTACTTCTACTGCTACTACCACTACTACTACTGCAACTACTACTACTACTACTACTATTACTACTACTACCACTACTACTATGGCACTACTACTACTACTATTACTTCTAGTGCTACTGCTATTACTTTACGTTGAAGGATAAGGGATTTTACGTTTGTGTAGATTCAAATATAACACGTTTAACCTATCTTTCTATAATCTCACGAGAACGCGGCCTGATTAACAACTATTTATGCTTGCTTATAACACAAGACGATCTGGTTACATGGCTTGAATGAGGCCACGTAGCAGATGGATATTTACTATTCGAGTAATCCTTCAACGATACGAGCTTACAGCAACAGATGCAGCAGACTTACCCCAAGAAAAACGACTTAAACTCTCAACGGGGCTCAGTGGCGCAAGCCGGTGGCTACTGAATGGAACTGATGTGTGTATACAATTAAAATTGTTCTGTGGTTTGTATGATTACAAAATAAATGAAAAGGCCGCCGTTCATCGCAGACGATGATGGCATAATTTATTTTGCTAGCGTTATTTTTAGTAAGGATTAATTTCGCTACTTTTTATCCTCACTCTCTCGTCTCGTGCCGCCCAACCCCAGTGGCAAGTCAAGGACAAGACGACTAGGGGGCGACTGCGAGATGCAAGGAACTCCGCATCAAACACCCGTGACAAAAACGGCGGAGTCCGGAGTCGAACCCACACCACCTGATCACGAGGCGTAGAGACAGAGCATTCTATTTTCTGGCTGAGATTCCAGGTTCAGTTCCCGTTCTCGGCACGTTTCAAAGGAACCAACCGTAAATGGGTACTTGGATTGCAGTTAGAGAAGAGAAAGCGGCGAGGAAGGGAACTGACCAGCCTACCTTGTACACTACCTGTGATAATGTATAAGTTTCTAACACTTTATCCATGACATCAGTGTCTGCTATGAGATGTTCAATACAATTTAAAGTACTGGCGTAACAACTGTAAGTTAAACTTCGTAAAATGCATAACAGTTTTTACGTTTCTGCAAGTAAATTCATAACAGATTTGTGGAAATTAAAGTGTAGCGGATTTCACATTTACACTCAGTTTTCCATTAGAGTATAGCATTAACATAAGTCTGTACACTGTACCGAATAGTCTCCACAGAAACATATTTTGGACCGTCTTCTTTAGCTACCACTGGGAGACTCCATTCGCTTGGACTAGTTGCTTAGTCTTCATTTATTTTCGTGTATTGACTGGACTTCAGTTGATTGCATCTCAGACGCCTGGTAAACTCCCTGGATCGATTAACTGGTCTTCAGTTCCCGGGAATAGATGAGACTGCCTTCAGTTCCCGGGAATAGATGAGACTGCCTTCAGTTCCCTGGAATATATAAAACTGCCTTCAGTTCCCGGGAATAGATGAGACTGCCTTCAGTTCCCTGGAATAGATGAGACTGCCTTCAGTTCCCTGGAATAGATGAGACTGCCTTCAGTTCCCTGGAATAGATCAGACTGCCTTCAGTTCCCTGGAATAGATCAGACTGCCTTCAGTTCCCTGGAATAGATGAGACTGCCTTCAGTTCCCTGGAATAGATGAGACTTTCTTCAGTTCCCTGGAATAGATGAGACTGCCTTCATTTCCCTGGAATAGATGAGACTGCCTTCAGTTCCCTGGAATAGATGAGACTGCCTTCAGTTCCCTGGAATAGATGAGACTGCCTTCAGTTCCCTGGAATAGATGAGACTGCCTTCAGTTCCCTGGAATAGATGAGACTTCCTTCAGTTCCCTGGAATAGATGAGACTGCCTTCAGTTCCTTGGAATAGATGAGACTGCCTTCAATTCCCTGGTTTGGTTTCTGTTCTTCAGTTCCTTGGATCGGTTGACTGGTCTACAGTTCCCTGGATTAGTTTACTGGTCTTCAGTTCCCTGGATCAGTTGACTGGTCTTAAATTCTCTGGATCAGTTGGCTGGTGTTTTGTTGTCTGGATCAGCTGTTCGGTGGATCAGTTGGCTGGTACCTGTTGATTGTACGTCATACTCCTGACTCAGTTCCCTGATATAATTATGCAGTTGCTTGAATCATTTGCATGGACCAGTTTCCTGGACTCTAAACGTCTGATTCGGTTCCCTGGTTCGATTATCTGATCTACAGTTTTCTGGATCAGTTGTTCTAATCAGTTGCCTGGACTACAGTTCTCTGGATCAGTTGCCAGTCCCTCAGTTGCCCGACCTTAAGTTCCTTGAATCAATTTCCTGGATCAGAAGCCTGATCTTCATTTCACTTGACTTGTTTCCTAGATCAGTTGTCTGGACGTGTATCCTAGATCAGTTGTCTGGACTTGTCTCCGAGATCAGTTGTCTGGACTTGTTTCCTAGATCAGTTGTCTGGACTTTCCTAGATCAGTTGTCTGGACTTGTTTCCTAGATGAGTTGTCTGGACTTGTTTCCTAGATCAGTTGTCTGGACTTGTTTCCTAGATCAGTTGTCTGGACTTGTCTCCTAGATCAGTTGTCTGGACTTGTTTCCTAGATCAGTTGTCTGGACTTTCCTAGATCAGTTGTCTGGACTTGTTTCCTAGATCAGTTGTCTGGACTTGTTTCCTAGATCAGTTGTCTGGACTTGTTTCCTAGATCAGTTGTCTGGACTTGTCTCCTAGATCAGTTGTCTGGACTTGTTTCCTAGATCAGTTGTCTGGACTTTCCTAGATCAGTTGTCTGGACTTGTTTCCTAGATCAGTTGTCTGGACTTGTTTCCTAGATCAGTTGTCTGGACTTATTTCCTAGATCAGTTGCCTGGACTTGTTTCCTAGATCAGTTGTCTGGACTTTCCTAGATCAGTTGCATGGACTTGTTTCCTAGATCAGTTGTCAGTCTTTCAGTTGTCTGGTCCTTAGTTGCCCTGATCAGTTCCCTAGACTACAATTGACTAAACTTCAGTTTCCTGACCCTCAGTTGCCTGGGCCTTCTTTTCCACTGTTCTTTCACAATGTCTCTTTACCCTCTGCTCTATTCTACGTGTGCATTGTAGGTTCAGATCCACCTCACACATGATTATATTTCCCAACCTCTCCCCCGAGGACATCTTATCTATCTCCAATTCCTCCACTTACCATCAGCTGGGTTTACAGTTCTCGAATCGCAAGCCATGCGACTGCGATTGTTATTAGATCCTAAATGAGTTATTGGACAGGAACATCAGATAGTAACGATCTGCAGTCTCAGTGTCTTTCTATTAGTTCTGTTATGTTAAAATGAATCGACGTCACAGCACTCCAGGAAGACTCACCAGTCCTTCTCAGAACATTGTGCAGGGTGTAGACAGTGATAGTTTATGGTTGCACACACTTCTGCGTCGTCTTCTCTTGTGCCATTCTTGCTGTGCGCATGTATGATTTCAAAATGACTGACATGATGTATTGGGATTTGCTTGTGTTCTTGGCCAGACGATTTCCTGATCTATTTTCTTTTATATTTACTCAGTTCGCGATTCTAAAGCACAAAGTCATTACTATAGATTTCTCCTTTGAGGAAACACGCAAAAGCAATGTGTACCCTGTTACAGTTATTTTCGCTTCTGTAGCAATTTATTTTACATGAACAGATTGCTAGCTTCATCCATAACTATGTTTGGACGCTTTTGAAGACATGCAGGAGGAATCGCTAGTGCCATTCTTCACTGTTTAGAGACAATGAGTTCGATTTGCAAACTGGTGGAATCGATCCTCAGACAGGGAAGGTAACTCTCAAGAGAAGCAGGTTTATGTTATGAAATCTTATCGTAAGATGAAGTCCCCCACCCCATAACACACGCATACGCAAACAACATACACATAGCTGCTACACACAGTAAAATTTTGGAGCATAATTATTTTGGTTTCAAATTAACACAGCCGAGAAATCTTCGTTCATACGGGAAATTACATTACTCATATGAGAAGCGGTTGTAATTCAATCTATCCGACAAGGGATGTAATTCTATCATAATTATATAAAAATGGCGGCCATTCGCAAAATGAAAACAATGATAAACTGTTGTTTACATCCCAAACCTTATCGTTTGACTCTCCACCCATCCCTTGCGTTTTCAATCCTTCTAGCAAAGAGGTCATCAGTATGTCTGCTGAATTGTATATTATTTTGGAAGTGTAACGCAATTAACGACACATTTACTGTATGACGACATACAAGCTACGACAGCGTCGTTACTTTTCACCAATCACATAGAAGGTTTATAGCTTTTCATACATACAGAAGGTTTATAGCTTTTCATACATACAGAAAGTTTATAGCTTTTCATACATACAGAAGGTTTATAGCTTTTTATGCATACAGAAGGTTTATAGCTTTTTATACATACAGAAGGTTTATAGCTTTTCATACATACAGAAGGTGTATACCTTTTTATACATACAGAAGGTTTATAGCTTTTCATACATACAGAAGGTTTATAGCTTTTTATACACACAGAAGGTTTATAGCTTTTCATACACACAGAAGGTTTATAGCTTTTCATACATACAGAAGGTTTATAGCTTTTTAAACATAAAAAAGGTTTATAGCTTTTCATACACACAGAAGGTTTATGGTTTTTCATACACACAGAATGTTTATAGCTTTTCATACACACAGAAGGTTTATAGCTTTTCATGCACAAATAAGGTTTATAGCTTTTCATACACACACACACACACACCATTTAGGGATCATGTCTCAGTGAGCAAGAACATTCTGTCTGGTTTAAACTACACAGAAACATCTTGGATCACTAAAACACTAGCACAGGTATACACAGACGGACACACACGCTTCCGAGCACTGGTTAATAAGTCCTGATATCACCTAAAGGACTGCAGTCCGGGATGGAAAGAAGCGTGCTTTCGCCGGTAGAATACAAAGAGGCAAACCTTTTACCAAAAGAAGTAGCTTACTTACTTTCCGTGTCCTTCTTCTTCTTCTTCCTCTTTCGCTCTCAATCTCCCACCACCAAACCCCGAAAGGGTAAGTAGCAGAATGTAGTCCAGAGAACGGAATGCGTTGTGTCGTAGTTTACAGCTTGGCTGCGATATTTGCACCTTTCCGTCCAACACATCCGACTTCAGCAAGCAATTTTTGAGTACCTGGTTAGCATTCCCTTTTCGATCCCTTCCCATTAGCCAGTCTGTCTGCTGCAGCCTGTTATCCAGGATCACCGCATGGAGGTGTAGAAGGGTCTTGGCAGCTCTGGTTCTCTGGCACTGACGCTAGCAGTCAGCTAAGAGTCGCTGACCACTGCAGCTCTTTCGCTGCTCAGAATCTTGATCCCCTTTCCGTGTCCAAACACCACGTTATATATCTTGCATCCAGTATTGAGCAACATGGATTGCCTTGTCATTTGCTTCCAGCATGTTGCACCTATTGCATGTTTCCTGGAGGTTGGGGCAGGTAATCAGGTGGTCTGGATCCTGTATTGCGCCACACTCACATGTGTCATCATCTGTGTATCCCAATCGCTTCATATTCCTCTTGCATCGTGACACACCAGTTCGGAGTCTGTTCAGCGACTTCTCTGTTGTGTATGGTAGATGATGTCCAGGAGCAGGTTCCTCCCAAAGTTCCATCTCTGGGGCCTACACCAATTCATGCCACCTCTCGATACAGCGGCTTTCATGGTTTGTCTGTGGGGGGCTTTGATGTTTTTAGAAAGCTATGTCTGGATTTGAGTCTTGTATTTTGTACCTGATGTCCAAACATTGGGTGCCTTTGGTCGTGCTCCTGTTTTTCTCGTTCGATTTCTGCTGCGACACTTCTTCGGATCTCGGAGGGTGCTATGCCAATTATGGGCTATATTTTATCAATGGGGGTGGGTTTTAGGCACCCTGATACTTCGAGACCCGCCTCCTTTATTGATGTATCAACTAGTTTCGCATGAGCAGTTTTTCCAGACTTGCGCAGCGTATTCAGCTACTCAGAAACACAAGGCTAATGTTGATGTCCGAAGGACTATTGGCTGTGCTCCCCATGTTGTGTCTGTCAGATTTCTGATGATATTATTTCTTGCGTGTATTTTACACTTAGTGTCTTGGCAGTGCGTTATGTATGACAATGTAAAAAGTAGCTTTCCTGTTAACATTGAAATGTTGGAAAAAGATCACTAATATGGAAATGTTGAAATAAGATCACTAAATGTGGAAATGTTGGAAAAAGATCGCTAACGTGGAAATATTGGAATAAGATCACTAACGTGGAAAAGTTGGAATAAGATCACTAACGTGGAAATGTTGGAACAGGATGGCTAACGTGGAAATATTGAAATAAGATCACTAATGTGGATTGGTTGGAAAAAGATCGCTAACGTGGAAATGTTGGAATAAGATCACTAACGTGAAAATGTTGGAATAAGATGGCTAACGTGGAAATGTTGGAATAAGATCACTTACGTGGAAATGTTAAAATAAGATCGCTAACGTGAAAATGTTGGAATAAGATGGCTAACGTGGAAATGTTGGAATAAGATCACTAATATGGAAATGTTGGAATAAAATCACTAATATGGAAATATTTGAAAAAGATCACTAATATGGAAATATTGGAATAAGATCACTAATATGGAAATGTTGGAATAAGATCACTAATGTGGAAATGTTGGAATAAGATCACTAGCGTGGAAATGTTTGAATAAGATCACTAACGTGGAAATGTTTGATTAGATCACTAATATGGAAATGTTGGAATAAAATCACTAATGTGGAAATGTTGGAATAAGATCACTTACGTGGAAATGTTGGAATAAGATCACTAACGTGGAGATGTTGGAATAAGATCACTAACGTGGAGATGTTGGAATAAGATCACTAACGTGGAGATGTTGGAATAAGATCACTAACGTGGAGATGTTGGAATAAGATCACTAACGTGGAAATGTTGGAAAGAAATCAGTTGGAGAAGATCCTGCCACGACAATGCTCCAGCACATCGTACATCATCCATGATGTTTTTGCTACGTTATTCACGCATTACGTGAAATACGTGAAAGTATAATCCTCTTTCAGCACGACATTTTTGGACAGGGCGCATCATTCCATCTGTGAAATTCAACGCTTTTCTCTAACCATATTCCTAAAATCAAATTAAGACGATAACGTCAAGAGACTGACAGACACAAGCTTGTCCTATTGCACCATCAAGGCCGGAGATATTGAGGTGGGAGCTGATCTAATCTGTCACTGGCTGGGTTTTTTTTCTTCATGATTCTTGTTCTATTATTCAACACTTTTTTGTCCGTTGTTTTAAGGATTTTCATTTCTTCTGTTTGTTACTTGTTATTTTTCATTTTTTGTACGCCTTTCTTTTTATTGTCACTATTACCTAACACCTTTTCTATTACTCCGCACACAGATCAGTCATCCTCAGAGCTATAGAGAAGCAAATATATTCATTAAACGACCCATATGAGGACGGAATAAAAAAAACAGCACAAATAACACAAGCAAGAAAATGACAGCGCAGACAAAATTGGCAGAGATAGGCAGACACAGATCTTTAGACACAGAACGGAACATTGCAGACTCAAGGCCTACCTGCACAGAATGGGTTTCCGAGACACGGCCCCGTGTGATTGCAGAACATCTAAGCAAACACAATAATACATCCTGCAGGGCTACCCCACTTATGCAGACCAAATAGAGGCAGTCTGGCCCGGGGAAGCGACCATGTTCCTAAATATGTGTGGGGGCGGAGAAGACTTGAAACGCACAGTTTCCTTCGTGTACATAACCGGACTAGAAACATAGCAGCAGTTGATTGAAGAAGAAGCAGGCGAAGAAGAAGAGGAAGAAGAAGAAGAAGTTCTGCTACTCTTCTTTCACTCTCCTAACGTCATTCTTTCTCTTTAGGAGCATGTGGCCAATGGTATGTGAGCTTGGTTTGCAACCTCAACGTTCCAGGTTCAAATCACGTCGCAGTCAGTTTGAGAGACCGCGTAGGTCGTTGGTAATTTCATGGTATGACAGCTTCTTCCAGTCGGCCCCTAACCTTTGTTGTTGTTTGCGAATGCCTACAATAAGTAGGTTACTCTTTTGTGCGCCCTAAAAAGGACTTTAAGTGGCGGGTTGTCGTAGCTTTCCTCACATCCCGAGCGTACTGATAAAGGTTGGCCGGTGTCCTCCAGGCGGTTGTGCTATGCTTGGTTTCATCTGCGTGTCGCTCACCACTACGGGGATCACGTCGAACCTCACCTTGTTAGCCAAGCTGTTGTCCTCGACAACAGCCCGTTTCCAGGACGACCAACGAGGTCAGGTGAGGGTCTTAGCCAGTATATTTCTCCTGACCCTGGCTAAAATTGTCTGATGAGTGTGTTGTGCCTGACCAGACGCTAGCCTCATTGTCACACCCTCAACCGTAAATTGGTACTTGACTAAGTCAGGGGGAAATGTCTCAGAGCCAAAGCAAATGCTTCGGAATTCGTGCTCTGTCATCGGCACTTTCAACAATGAAATGGACTGTATACAGAAGAGCGGGGGAAGGGGGGGGGGAAGGGGGTTGGAATAGACATATGTTGGGCACCCAGGAGCAATGAAATTGGTTATATGAGTCATTGTCCATTGTTAAATGTTTCTCTCTTTCCATATGTATTATCCTAGCAACACGTATCCAACTCAGCATTGTCGTTATACTTCTACTATTTCTTCAGTTTTTCATCTAACTATCTACCTTTCTTTGCTGACCCATCTCCCTCTCACTCTTTCTTTCTATCTCTCCCTTTCTCTCTCTCTCTCTCTCTCTCTCTATCTCTCTCTCTCTGTGTGTGTCTGTGTTTCTTCTTATTACCACTGCTATCCACAACATCTTTCTTCAGTTTCCTCTCTCCAACTGCATTCCCCATCTCTCTCTCTCTCTCTATCTCTCTCTCCCTCTCCCTCTCCCCCTCTCTCTCTCTCTCTCTCTAACATTCATCACCTGTATTGTCTAACTTTAATAAGACTACCCTAGACCACAGAGCACCATTTGCTCACAACACCTGCACGACCCAAATCTTTGAACAATCGATTACTCATGAATATTCAACTGGAAACAGTTCACATACTTTGAATCATCTTTCAAATATCAGATACTCTGTACGGTTTGTTAAGACCTGCCAGTATCAGGAACAGAAATCGATACATAGCTCATTTGTAAACGCTGCTGCTGTAGCGATCTTGCCTTCCGCTTTGAAACCGATACTAGACGTTACATAACTCGTAAACAGAACATTAAGCGGTAAGTCGGACGTCACGTTGTTAGCGTGGTTATCAAAGCGATGTTAACTGGTTCGCGACTCTGTAACGGCAGGTATACGTTTCATTCAAAAATCGTTTAGTTTCTTATAAGGCACAGGTGTTCCTCCAGCCCATGTCTTCCTCCAACACATGTCTTCCTCCAGCCCATGTCTTCCTCTAGCACATGTCTTCCTCCAGCCCATGTCTTCCTCCAACACATGTCTTCCTCCAGCCCATGTCTTCCTCTAGCACATGTCTTCCTCCAGCCCATGTCTTCCTCTAGCACATGTCTTCCTCCAGCCCATGTCTTCCTCCAGCCCATGTCTTCCTCCAGCCCATGTCTTCCTCCAGCCCATGTCTTCCTCCAGCCCATGTCTTCCTCCAGCACATGTCTTCCTCCAGCCCATGTCTTCCTCCAGCCCATGTCTTCCTCCAGCACATGTCTTCCTCCAGCCCATGACTTCCTCCAGCCCATGTCTTCCTCTAGCACATGTCTTCCTCCAGCCCATGTCTTCCTCTAGCACATGTCTTCCTCCAGCCCATGTCTTCCTCCAGCACATGTCTTCCTCTAGCACATGTCTTCCTCTAGCACATGTCTTCCTCCAGCACATGTCTTCCTCTAGCACATGTCTTCCTCCAGCCCATGTCTTCCTCTAGCACATGTCTTCCTCCAGCCCATGTCTTCCTCCAGCCCATGTCTTCCTCTAGCACATGTCTTCCTCCAGCCCATGTCTTCCTCCAGCACATGTCTTCCTCTAGCACATGTCTTCCTCTAGCACATGTCTTCCTCCAGCACATGTCTTCCTCTAGCACATGTCTTCCTCCAGCCCATGTCTTCCTCTAGCACATGTCTTCCTCCAGCCCATGTCTTCCTCCAGCCCATGTCTTCCTCCAGCCCATGTCTTCCTCCAGCCCATGTCTTCCTCCAGCCCATGTCTTCCTCCAGCCCATGTCTTCCTCCAGCCCATGTCTTCCTCCAGCCCATGTCTTCCTCCAGCACATGTCTTCCTCCAGCCCATGTCTTCCTCCAGCCCATGTCTTCCTCCAGCACATGTCTTCCTCCAGCCCATGACTTCCTCCAGCCCATGTCTTCCTCTAGCACATGTCTTCCTCCAGCCCATGTCTTCCTCTAGCACATGTCTTCCTCCAGCCCATGTCTTCCTCCAGCACATGTCTTCCTCTAGCACATGTCTTCCTCTAGCACATGTCTTCCTCCAGCACATGTCTTCCTCTAGCACATGTCTTCCTCTAGCACATGTCTTCCTCTAGCACAGGTCTTCCTCTAGCACATGTCTTCCTCTAGCACAGGTCTTCCTCCAACACAGGTCTTCCTTCAACACAGGTCTTCCTCCAGCCCATGTCTTTCTCCAGCACAGATCTTCCTCCAGCACATGTCTTCCTCCAGCAAAGGTTTTCCTCCAAGTCCTGGGCCCCGCACCTGGACTGCCCACATCCTTTATGTAGGTCTCCGGCTCTCCTCTCCGTGTGTGGTTTTCATCTGGCACTACCTTTCTTGTTCTGGGGATTCCAGAACAGAGATTGTCTCGTAATGCTGTCATCTCTTTCCTAAAAATGTAAAATCCGACACTCACGCCTTCTCCCCGCGTTATGTTCCACTGAAATCTGTCAGTTATTTCCAACAGTTCCTCTGATATCCGTTTGGTTCGTTCCAACAGTTTTATTGTTATCTGTCAGTTATTGTTATCTGTCAGTTATTTCCAACGGTTCGACACTTGTTATCCTATCATACCACCATGTCATTCCCACTGTTCTGTGCATGCTCTTATTTATGAAAGAAGTGAACCTTTTTTGTTGTTGATATAGTTCTTCTCCGTGTTTCAGAGCCATACAATGAAACGGACGTTACATTAGAGGTTGAAGATTTGATTGCTCTCATAACCCTAGTGTGTGATGAATGTCATGATTGCTCTTATAACTCTAGTGTGTGATGAATGTCATGATTGCTCTTATAACCCTAGTGTGTGATGAATGTCATGATTGCTCTTATAACTCTAGTGTGTGATGAATGTCATGATCTCTCTTATAACTCTAGTGTGTGATGAATGTCATGATTGCTCTTATAACCCTAGTGTGTGATGAATGTCATGATTGCTCTTATAACTCTAGTGTGTGATGAATGTCATGATCTCTCTTATAACCCTAGTGTGTGATGAATGTCATGCTTGCTCTTATAACCCTAGTGTGTGATGAATGTCATGATCTCTCTTATAACTCTAGTGTGTGATGAATGTCATGATTGCTCTTATAACTCTAGTGTGTGATGAATGTCATGATCTCTCTTGTAACCCTAGTGTGTGATGAATGTCATGATTGCTCTTATAACTCTAGTGTGTGATGAACGTCATGCTTGCTCTTATAACTCTAGTGTGTGATGAATGTCATGATTGCTCTTATAACCCTAGTGTGTGATGAATGTCATGATTGCTCTTATAACTCTAGTGTGTGATGAATGGCATGATCTCTCTTATAACTCTAGTGTGTGATGAATGTCATGATTGCTCTTATAACTCTAGTGTGTGATGAATGTCATGATCTCTCTTATAACCCTAGTGTGTGATGAATGTCATGATTGCTCTTATAACTATAGTGTGTGATGAACGTCATGCTTGCTCTTATAACTCTAGTGTGTGATGAATGTCATGATCTCTCTTATAACTCTAGTGTGTGATGAATGTCATGATCTCTCTTATAACTCTAGTGTGTGATGAATGTCATGATCTCTCTTATAACCCTAGTGTGTGATAAATGTCATGATCTTTCTTATAACCCTAGTGTGTGATGAATGTCATGATCTGTCTTATAACTCTAGTGTGTGATGAATGTCATGATTGCTCTTATAACTCTAGTGTGTGATGAATGTCATGATTGCTCTTATAACTCTAGTGTGATGAATGTCATGATTACTCTTAAAACTCTAGTGTGTGATAAATGTCATGATTGCTCTTATAACTATAGTGTGTGATGAATGTTATGATTGCTCTTATAACTCTAGTGTGTGATGAATGTCATGATCTCTCTTATAACCCTAGTGTGTGATGAATGTCATGATCTCTCTTATAACCCAAGTGTGTGATGAATGTCATGATCTCTCTTATAACTCTAGTGTGTGATGAATGTCATGATTGCTCTTATAACTCTAGTGTGTGATGAATGTCATGATTGCTCTTATAACTCTAGTGGGTGGTGAATGTTATGATTGCTCTTATAACTCTAGTGTTTGATGAATGTCATGATTGCTCTTATAACTCTAGTGTGTGGTGAATGTTATGATTGCTCTTATAACTCTAGTGTGTGATGAATGTCATGATTGCTCTTATAACTCTAGTGTGTGGTGAATGTTATGATTGCTCTTATAACTCTAGTGTTTGATGAATGTCATGATCTCTCTTATAACCCTAGTGTGAGAATAATGTCGATGACCCAGTTATGAAACTAGTATTTAATGAATGTCCATGACCGGGTAATGAAACTAGTATTTAATGAATGTCCATGACCCAGTTATGAAACTAGTATTTAATGAATTATAATGACCTAGTTATAAAACTAGTATTTAATGAATTATAATGACCCAGTTATGAAACTAGTATTTAATGATTGTCCATGACCCAGTTATGAAACTAGTATTTAATGAATGTCCATGACCCAGTTATGAAACTAGTATTTAATGAATGTCAATGACCGGGTAATGAAACTAGTATTTAATGATTGTCCATGACCCAGTTTTGAAACTAGTATTTAATGAATTATAATGACCCAGTTATGAAACTAGTATTTAAGGAATGTCCATGACCCAGTTATGAAACTAGTATTTAATGAATGTCCATGACCCAGTTATGAAACTAGTATTTAATGAATGTCCATGACCCAGTTATGAAACTATTATTAAATGAATGCCAATGACTCTGCTCCATGGCTCACCCTTTGATCAATCCTAGATTATTGCTAGCGTCACTGTGTGTGCCCTTTTTAAGTGAATGTACATCGTTCAATGTGACCTCGTTAAGACCTGACTCCAGGCTGTTTCACAGATTCATTTCTCTGATTTTACTTTCCTCTCTAATTAATGGATTGCTGGGCAAAAGTCAGGGAGTGGAGGATGCGGGAACGTTAGATGACGTACCGAATTAATTATTCTGCTGGTTTATGATACGGACCCAACAACATTCTAACTTAATTATCGTTTCCACTGACATCGTTATGTCATGTCGCTATATATTTTTTTGTTTTGCCGTGCTTAAATATTCTCATCTTTTGTTGTTTCTTCTTCTTCTTCTTCTTCTTTTCCTTCTTCTTCTTCTTCTTATTCTTCTTTTTCGTTCGTACTCAATCTCCCGCTACCAAGACCTGAACGTTCTCAATCTCCTGTTATTTAACCCTTAATAGAGATTTGCAAGTAGCAGGATGTCCGGAAAACGGAATGCGTAGTGTCGCTAGTTTTACAGCTTTGCTTCGATATTTGCACCTTTGGTTCCGACACATTCGTCTTCGGCAGAGTTGTTGCTAATTCGCGTCGCTATATTAATTGTTCTGCGTCCCTATATCAATTGTTCTGCGTCCCTATATCAATTGTTCTGCTTCCTTATATGAATTGTTCTACGTCCCTATATCAAATGTTTCTACTTCCCTATATGAATAGTTCTGCGTCCTTATATTAATTGTTCTGCGTCCCTAAATCAATTGTTCTGCACTATTATTCGTCCATATATGAAATGGTATGCGCACCTACAGGAATTGTTCTGTGCCTCTTTTTGCATTGTTCTGTCTCCTACTCGAATTTTTCGGCGCCACTACATGTATGCCCTACATGAAATGTTCTGCGCCGCTACATGAAATGTTCAGCACCCCTACATGAAATGTTCTGCGCCTTACATATTTTCCCCAATATGTAATGTTCTATACCGCTACATTTGCGCCCCTGCAGGAATTGTTCTGCGCGCCAATGAAATATTCTATGCCTTACATATGCGCCCCTAAATGAAATGTTCTGCGGCCCTATAGGAAATGAATGGCGGTCCTACAAGAATTGTTCTGCACTGATCACAGGGCTAGTTTTGGTCTACCATATTTCCATCTAGAATCTTTCTACATTATCATGGGGGGCAGAGATGTTAATGCGTGCTCTGCTTACTGCAACAAAACTATCCCCCCGCATAATTCATTCGCAGGGTCTCCCTTCACAAAGTTGAGAATTACTCTGATTAGGACTGCACCACTCCATCATCAGTATGCATGACCTGATGTGGTTATTTTGAGCAAATGAGGAGTCACAACCCCAGTTGGGGTCTTGTGGGTTTTATTTAATGGGTCGTGGACATTTTTGTTAATCTTTATAGAAATATTTTTACTCATTAGTTTTATAATACGGGTTAATTGGTGTCTCTTGAATCAACCATATTTTTCAGTTAATTTGGGCTGGGTAAAGACGGTCGAGCTAAGAAAGTGGCGTCAATATTCCCATGAAAACGTCAGCAACGCTGCGGCGTCGTCCGCGTCGGCTGGCATTCACCAAGTGAATTTATTTAAAACAAAGCAGACACTCATATATTGACGCACTGTGATTTCTGCTTTGTGCTCTTTATGTAAAACGGATGAAATTCAACCAAGTGCTCGTTAATTAAGGCAGAAGATACACAAGAACACTGCAGGATTCCAAACAAGCTGGGCAGGGCAAACACAATGCAGTGTTTGACAAATTTTCTACTATCTGGAGTGACGGATACAATCGTAGCGAGACGTACTGGCAGAGCTGGTACAATTAGTGTTCAAAACGTCAATAACCGGGTTCGGATCTTTGTAACAAATACCTCATTACCGAACTGTTGAGACTCTGAAGTATGAGTTTTGTTCACAAAACAAGTCATCAACATCTCCGCCATACGCACGTTCGGCTGATCGTCTCTCAATAGATTCGTCTAGACGGCCGAATGGCCATCGATATGATCACTATTTCTTTCCGAATCTGTCGATAAGCCGATTGGAGAAGGTTGTACACGTGACACACACGCTCCACCAAGTGGAGTCCCGCCTCAAATAATACTTCTCTGCACAAAACATTTATGTTGTTTTATATCTCGAGATATCTCCATAACCGACATTGAAGTATGGGATGAAGTGTTTAAAAAAAATTGGTATTAGGTCTTCTCTTTTGTGAAAAGCGGTGACCAGTTCCCTTCCTCATTGCCTTGGCATCAATGGATGTAAGCTAGTAACCTATTTAAATAGACTAGATCGGTGAGAAATCGTATTGTCTTTTCCATCACGCGCTCCTAATGTTCGACAATGTGAATGTTGGGATTTCCTTCTGTCCTTCCATCTTTGTATCATCTTTTGTCTGTTCATCTTTTTGTCATCCGTCATCTCATCTAAATATACGTCATCTATCCAATTCTATATCATCCATCTTTTTATCTTTGGTCATCTATATATACTTGCTATTTCCAACTCTATGTCCTCTGTCTTTCCATCTGTTTATCATTTGTCTGTTCTTCTTTTTAAAATCCGTTTTCTCATCTTTATTGTTTGAACTTTTATATTCTTCTTCTTTTCATCATTTAATGATCCGTCTTTTCATTATTTTGTCATCCATCATCTATTTATTGTCAGACTTTTTATGTTGTATCATCCATCTTTTAATTCTGTATCTTTCATTTGTTTTATCTTGTCTCTATCATTCATCTCTTATATTTCTATCACCCTTTTCGCATCTCTATATCCTCCATCTTTTCATGTTTTCATCATCTGACTTTACATCTTATCCTGTGGCTTCTGAATCGCTCTCAACTCAACTTTTCTAATACCTCTTTCTCTCCCTCCATTTATTCCTTTCACTCATCTTTTCCATCATTTTTCTTCTTGTCATTCTATCCACCAGGTTCCCCATGAAAATAGAGCCGCAATAGACGATCTCCATCTGTTCCAATATCCGGTCCTTCTCTTCAGTTTCGCCAACGAGACTACATATGCCTTAGCTTTCCTTCAACTGCACTTGGTTGTATGTTAATGCCTCCCCATTTGTAATTTTCCCCGTGCGTTCCAATCCAGCACGCCTGGCTACATCTCCAGGCTTCATTTCTAAGGATGTGCCTCATCCATCTTCCCTTTTCTCTCATGTTGCATTGCCTACCTCCCTGTTCTTCTAATATGCTCGGTCACTTAATTATTTGACAAATCTGTCTGCACGTTAGCCAGCCCCCTTGTGTTGGGTTTAAAATTGGAAATCAAATGAAGTGGGTCGCAGATTATCTGCGTGAGGAGAAAGTAATCGATAACGGCCATCTTGGTGCAGAATCAATATAACAAGTTTTTCAGTTGATGTAGAAATGTGAAGATGAATACTAAAAGGTGAAGACTTCGTAGAGAGTTAACAGAAGAGCGTTTTATTTGTCCTTAGTGGTAGTGGTATTATTTAAGCTAGTCACAGGTGGATCGGCCTCGGTGAGCCAAGAGAAGGAGGGGATCGGCCTCGGTGAGCCAAGAGAAGGAGTGGATCGGCCTCGGTGAGCCAAGAGAAGGAGGGGATCGGCCTCGGTGAGCCAAGAGAAGGAGTGGATCGGCCTCGTTAGCCAAGAGAAGGAGGGGATCGGCCTCGGTGAGCCAAGAGAAGGAGAAGCAGTGGAATCTACATCGCACACTTCAACGGTGACACAGGAAAATCGTTCTATACCAGCGGGAGAGACCTGTACCAATTTCCTAGCTGAGGCGACGGCCAATCATGCAGAAACTCAGATTCTTATCGGCCAAAACACAACTACGATGAAAACGGTCCTTCTAGCAGATGCCAGAAACATACTTCAAGCCATCTCAAGCTACAAACAAGATACTCTCACGCGAAATAACATATAACAACGGATTGCTGTCTCAAAAACAGATATAATCATACAGTGAATTGTGGCCCACAATAGGATCCTTGGAAACAAGAAAGCAAATGAGCTCGCAAAAGCTGAAACTGGTGACACGCACTTCCCATCCACAAAGCTATAAAGAAGCATAGACATTCATCAAAGAATCCATGAAGGCGGAATTGAGAGACCGGCACAAAGAATACAAACCAGAAAATGACAGAATAGACAAATTTGGCCGAGATGGACAGATGCAGATCTTCAAACTCGGAACGGGGAATTGTAGACTCAAGGCTCACCTCCACAGAATGGGTCTAAGAGTAACCGCCACTGCGATTGTGGAGCACCCAAGCAAACACCAGAACATATTCTCCAGGACTGCCCCACTCATACAGACCAAAGAGACATTCTGGTCTGGGGAAGCGACAACGAAAACTTATTACACACATCAGAATTAAAAAAAATTATTACACACATCAGAGCATAAAGAACAGTACACATATCGGAAAAAAGAAAACCTATTGCACATATCAGAACAAAGAAAACTTATTGCACGTATCAGAACAAAGAAAACTTATTACACACATCATAACAACGACAACTTATTACACACATCGTAACAACGACAATTTATTACACACATCGTAACAACGACAACTTATTACACACATTGTAACAACGACAATTTATTGCACATATCATAACAAAGACAACGTATTGCACACACCATAACAACGACAACTTATTACAGAGACTATGTCAGAGACAACGTATTACACACATCAGAACAACATAACCATAAACATAATCAAATGTTAAAGTTGATTAAAGTTAAGTTTAATCAACATTTTTAAATGGGCATTGTCAGATACCGCACCCCAAAAAGAAAGTGATATAAGCCGGGAAGGTGGGGGATGGGGGGAGGATATTGATATAAGGAGGGGGGTAGGACTAATAGAAAAAAAGGGTTGCAAATGAAGACAAATATATGGGGGCGGGGGAGCAGTATGAGATTCATAACATTATGGCGTGAAAGATGGGAAAGGGTACAATTGATAAACACAACGTGATACTAGATGTGTAGGGATCCATGGCCATCATTGCTGGTCGGTATAGCACATCATGATAGTTAATGGTTACGTTTTGTGAAATAAATAATTTTACTTGTCTAGTGTATCTGGTTAACTTTATCTGTGATAATATAGATGTCTCATTTAAATGTTCACTGCATGGAAGATGAGAGTCTGCAAAAGGATATCTTCTGGGAAGAGATGGCCGGTGCGTCTAGAAGAATCAGCCGTCCAACAATGGGATTCAAGAACGTTTGTATGAGGGACATGAAGTCATGTGACATGCCATCTGAGGGCTGGAAAGCGATTGCTCGGGTTTCAGCTGTTTGGAGACAGTCAGTTGGAGGAGGCATAGTGGCAGCTAGACTTACAGATGTGGGGCATGGTCAGTTGGAGGAGGCATCGTGGCAGCTAGACTTACAGATGTGGGGCATGGTCAGTTGGAGGAGGCATCGTAGCAGCTAGACCTACAGATGTGGGTCATGGTTAGTTGGAGGAGGCATAGTGGCAGCTGGACCTACAGATGTGGGCCATGGTCAGTTTGAGGAGGCATCGTGACAGCTAGACCTACAGATGTGGACGCTGGTTAGTTGGAGGAGGCATCGTGACAGCTAGACCTACAGATGTGGGCGCTGGTCAGCAGCAGCGTCTTCTAGTCTACGCGTGGGGGTTGCTGATATTCATAGGCACAACATTTGCCTCTCAAATCGATCGTCAATATCAAGATGCTGAGCAGCGCATGAGCTGCAGCGGTCAGCGACGCATAGCCGACTGCTAGCGTCATGGCCAGCGAATCAGAGCTGCCAAGACCCTTCTGCACCTCCACGCGGTGATCCTGGATAACAGGCTGCAATAGATCAGACTTGCTAATGAGAAGGGATCGAAGCGGGAATGCTAACCCGTTACTCAAAAAATGCTTGCTGAAGTCGGATATGTTGGACCGAAAGGTGCAAATATCGTAGTCAAGCTGTAAACTATGACACAACGTATTCCGTTCTCTGGACTATATTCTGCTACTTAGGCCCGTGTCAGGGTTTAGTAGCGGGAGATTGAGAACGAACGAAGCCAAGCCAAATCGTCAAGCAAACGGTGGACGATCGACTCCTACAAGTTTCATTCGACCCCTGGTCTCATAGATTGTACGACCTGAATGTCTGCATCTTGAGCTACTCCCAGTCGTCTTGATTGTATGTCTTGCCACTGGTTCCAGGTAACTCAGGACGAGAGAGTGGGATTCATGTCCAGCACATCTTCTTTCTCACAATAAACCAAATTCAGCGCGTGACACCTTCAGGACGAGGACAGTCTGATGATGTCGCCATCTTCACTTACTTACTTAATGGCAGCTGGATCTCTAAGAGGTCGTCTGGCTGCAGAGACAAGAGCAAGACTAACGAGATCGATGAACACCCCGGCAAGCCAGCCTCCTCGGCATGGTTGTACTATCTATGGCAGGGACTGTCACACCCCCACAAGCCAGCCTCCTAACCATGGTTATACGATCTGTGGCAGGGACACCCCCACAAGCCAGCCTCCTCACCATGGTTGTACTATCTATGGCAGGGACACCCCGACAAGCCAACCTCCTCACCATGGTTGTACTATATATGGCAGGGATACCCCGACAAACCAACCTCCTCATCATGGTTGTACGATCTGTGGCAGGGACACCCCGGCAAGCCAACCTCCTCATCATGGTTGTACGATCTGTGGCAGGGACACCCCGGCAAGCCAACCTCCTCAGCATGATTGTACGATCTGTGGCAGGGACACCCCGACAAGCCAACCTCTTCAGCATGGTCGTACGATCTGTGGCAGAAAATGTCCTTCACAGACCGGCCATTACTAATAAAGCAGACTGTGTCGAAATACAGGAGACAGAGCTGGACAAAACTTACAGGGCGCCACCTGCATGGTCTACAGAGACTGGTAATGATGAGATGCCACATCCAATCCAGGCTGGCTGTTCTGAATACATTTGTGTGTAGAATAGTTGACCAGCTGAACACAGACATCGGCTGCCTTTAACAATAGTGTAATCAATTTCTATCTTCTATTTTTTTTCAGACGCTCAACGACATCTCGAAAAGGGCGACGAATGTCTGTGGTGAGGCAATCAACAAAACCATTCTATGTCAGCAATCGTGAGAGGGTCATGTGTTATGCATGATTGCTATACTGTGATTACAGCGTGGGGAGACTGTCTACAGTCCCTCCTAACACATAACCCACACACACACCCACTTCCACACGCACAAATGTTATTAATATCAGCTTGCCCCTGGTATGACAACAGATGGTTCCATTGTTTAACTAACTACACACAATTTCTAACACAAAGCGTGTAATGTTCGTATCTACGTGTAGCCTTTATACACTCGAGATTATGTTTATCAAATAAATAGTACAGGGGGCGTTTGTGATCCATGTAGCAGATTTCATACTAGACACTGATGGACTAACCAAAAAAGAAAAACAAGTTCTCAATTTCAACATCTTCAAAGGATTTTGTTCAGAGTTCGCTGGCAGTATGGCCGCCAAAGTAGCGACCGTGAATACTCACAGATCTGAGAGTACGATTCACAGATCTGAGAGCACGATTCACAGATCTGAGAGCACTATTCACAGAGTCCAGAGCACCAGTGCTCTTAGAATTCCTACTCAGAGAAGGACGTTCTGGCAAAGGTACGACTACTGGCGTGTCGTTACCTGTCGACTATCGTTGTGTACTTCTTGTCACGTGTCGGCCATTGTATACTTCTTGTCACGTGTCGGTAATTGTGTACTTCTTGTCACGTGTGGGTCATTGTGTACTTCTTGTCACGTGTCGGTCATTGTGTACTTCTTGTCACGTGTTGGTCATTGTGTACTTCTTGTCACGTGTCGGTCATTGTGTACTTCCTGTCACGTGTCCGTCATTGTGTACTTCTTGTTATGTATCGGTCGTTGTGTTGTTATTGTCACGTGGATAATATCGCTAGTGTTTTTCTTGTCACGTGGCTGATGTCATTGTGCACTTCTTGTCACATGACGGATGTCGCTGTGCACTTCTTGTCACGTGGCTAATATCGCTGTGTACTTCTTGTCACGTGTCGGTAGTTGTGTATTTCTTGTCATGTGGCTAATGTCGTTGTGTACTTCCTGTCACGTGTAGGATGTCATTGTGTACTTCCTGTCACGTGTAGGATGTCGTTGTGTACTTCCTGTCACGTGTAGGATGTCGCTGTGCACTTCTTATACCACGTCTGATGTGGTAATGTACTTACGTCACCTGCCACGGCTTAGCTCTCACCATTTGTGGCTTTCGTTGTGTGCCTTTCATCACCTGTCGACTGTCACTGTGTACTTCTGGCCACTTACCTCGTGGTTGTTCTCATGTTGCTAGGATAGAGGTTGAACTATATCTAACAATCAGTTCTTTATATCTCGGGATAAACTTAACGTATTCTCTAGCCTGTAGTTCAATGTATTATCTTATCCCTGAATATTTTCAGATACTATTCTTGTCACTTTTGGATTTCTACATTTTTCTAAACTCGTTTATATTCAACTATTAATTTCTTTTATACATATTCGTCTGGTCTTCTTCCATGAAAAGCTGTGTTGGCTGTACAAAACCAATTATCTCCCCTTAATGTGGGGCTGATTTGCTTGTACTTACATATTTATCTCCCTTTAATTAAAAGATATGTTTCTTGAAATTACTCAAATAGTTAATAACGTATTTATTATGTGTACTAGTTTACCTCACCTTAATTAAAATCTGTGTTTCTTAATGCTGACATATTCATCTCATCGTCATAATCATCATCATCATCAGATGCCTTGCCTGTTGGTCTTGACGATCATGTACCTCCATTCACTACTATCACACGTGTCGTTTACCTACTTTGTTGTTGATTGTCGACCTTGCCATTCTCTCAGACTGTCCGACATTTTCTTTCTCTGCCTTTCTCTTTCTCTTCTTTCTGTTATCATTCCCATTGTCACAACGTGCTCCAAGTCGCCTCTTCTCAAAACGTACGAAAAAAATGACTGCCTTGTTCTAATCTGTGGAATTATTTGTGTTTGTGTTTGTGTTTGTGTTTGTGCTTCGTCAAGTACTCCACCATTAGTCTTCCTTTCAGTCCATGGGATCAGCAGAATTCTTCCGTAAAACCACACCTCCGCTGCTTTCAAAGATCTATGCACTTGCTTGGTGAGTGTCCATGATTCACTGCTATATGTCAGTTCTGGTTCCACGTAGCATCTAAGGACCCTTTTTCAGTATTACTGACAAGCTTTTGTTGCACAAGATTCCATGTATGGTCTGAATGACTGATTTTGCTCGCGCTGTTCTGCATTTTATTTCGTAATTGCATCTTCCATCTATTATGTACTTGTCTCAATTTGGTCCCGTTGGCTTTGACGTAGCATTTTGGAAACACCGGTTTCTTAGTCACTACCATCACCCCCGATTTCTTTTTATTAACACTGTGGCCTGTGTTTTCACTTTGATGAACTAGCGTGTTCACTATTTCCTGTAAGTCGGTTTGGCTTGGCTTGGCTTGGTTTGGTTTGGCTTGGTTTGGCTTGGTTTGGCTTAGCTTGGTTTTGCTTGGCCTAGCTTCGTTCACTCTCAATCTCCCGCTACCAAACACTGAAAGGGCTTAAGTAGCAGAATGTAGTCCAGAGAACGGAATGCGTTGTGTCGTAGTTTACAGCTTGACTGCGATAGTTGCACCTTTCGGTCCAACACATCTGACTTCAGCAAGCATTTTTTGAGTAATGGGTTAGAATTCCCTCTTCGATCCCTTCTCCTTAGCCAGTCTGCCCTGTTGCAGCCTGTTATCCAGGATCACCGCGTGGAGGTGTAGAAGGGTCTTGGCAGCCTTGGTTCGCTGGCCCAGAAGCTAGCAGTCAGCTATGAGTCGCTGACCACTGCTGCTCATGCGCTGCTCAGCATCTTGATCCCGTAAGTCGGTTTCATTCTGGGCTGTCGATACAATATCAAAATGTTTATCACCTTCATTGAAACCAGTTTTTCTTATTTGTATCCATTAATTTCATTTTAATTAAAAGTCGTGATGCCTTCACTTAAAATTTCCAATTGGCTCCCTTTGAAGAATAATAAGCAACACCCTCCCGATGCCTCCCGATTTATATATATTAATATCTGTCTGTCTGTCCGTTTGTCTGCCTGTCTAAATGCTGGATGTCTTATATCTATATGTCTGTCTATCTTCTGTATGTATGTCTATCTTCTGTATGTATGTCTATATGTATATAAATACACACACACACAAGGGGCTTGTCATAAGCCTTTACCCAGACCATGAAGGAATAGGAGGAGAAAGTTGACATTTAGGGCTTGTCATAAGCCTTTACCCAGACCATGAAGGAATAGGAGGAGAAAGTTGACATTTAGGGCTTGTCATAAGCCTTTACCCAGACCATGAAGGAATAGGAGGAGAAAGTTGACATTTTGCACAGTTCTTATTCCTTCTCAATGTAGCCACCACCTGAATTTATGCATTTCTGCTTTCTCTGCGTGACTTTGAAAAGACCATCAGAATAAAGTAACCTATTTTTTTCGAACTAAACCAGATATCACAATCCAGTATGACATCTTCTTCACTGTCAAGATGATTTACTTTCAGCTGTTTTTTAAGTTTTGAGAAAAGAAAAAATCTTTGTCATAATGGTGAACTCAAGTCTCATCTACTGTCACCATAGTCAGCAACATGTTTTTTGACAGACACATTTTGAGCAACTGGCCACAACAATCAACCCTCGTTTGTTTCTGTTCACATGTCAGCAGACGCGGGACCCAGCTGGCACACACTTTTCTCATGTCAGCAGACGTAGGACCCAGCAGGCACACACTCTTCTCATGTTCAGTTTGTTGTGTAGAATTCTAAAAACTGTTCTTTCATTCAGTTCTGCTGTCCTAGATATCTCTGCAATTTTCCTATCCTGGTCAATGATTTTCTTTACTCGTGCAGCATTTTCATCACTGCACTCTTGAAGATGGTCTTCCTGATCTTGGAAGATCAGCAACACGGGAACGGCCACACTTAAACTGCCTACACCAGTTTTTTACAGAAGCATCTGAAGTACAGAATTCCTCAAACACTGTTCCATCTCCCTGTGTATTTCTGTGGGTGTTTTTCCCTGCAACATCAAGAATGTTATCACAGTTCTGGCCTCTGAATTCTCCATTGTTCTGACAACTCGTTAGAGTTGCAGATTCGGTGAATAATGTGTGCTGCGCCATTACCGGGTAAACCCGTAGAGGAAGGAAATTCATACTTCAAAAGTCTAATACAAATTGAATGAGCTACATATGTGCCAAATTTCAACTTTTTGCTCTTACTCCTTCATAGTCAGGGTAAAGAATTATGACAAGCCCCTTGTGTATATATCGGGGCGAGTAGCGTCAGGTCAACTACAGCTAATGAAAGTTGGCTGCTGTCGCGACCGCTGCCAAACAGATAATCCGCGAACATGTCCAATTTGATTTGGTTAACCGATGATAAATTGTTCACTGTCAATCGCTACCTAAAATTCTGTTGATGTTACACTTTGGTACCTACAAGTTTCAAAAAGTGTATTGCTCGAAGATAGGATACTCCCCTGAGGTGAAACTCGAATTGTAAACGCTTGAAATTAACCCCCTTAGACCACAATCGGAATAGCAATCGCCCAATAGCACTAGCGTGTAGGGACATGAGTTTCAGCAAAATGAGGACACTATGCAAAATGAAATAGACAATTTATATTGACTTTTTTTCCTACTGACTCTTCATTTATGTGTGTTTGTGTGTATGTCTGTCAGTCATTTTGTTTGTATGTCTATCTACCTTTCTGTCTCCTTGCCACTGTCTATCTCTCCCTCTCTGTCTTTCTCCCACTTTCTCTCCATCTCTCTCCCTTTCAGTCCTTTTCTCTGTCGCTCTGTCCGTCTCGCTATTTTTCTCTCTTCTTTTTTTTCTCTTTCACCCTTCACTCGCTCCCTTTCTCTCTTCCCTTGTCTCTCTTCCTCTCCCTCTTTGTCTGTTTGTACTATCTCTCTTTCGCTCTCTTTTTCTTCTCTCTCTCTCCTTTTCGCTTAATCCTTTTTTCACCCTTTCCCATTTTTCTCTCACACTTTCTCCCTTCCTTTTTTCCACTCTCTAACTCTCCCTTTTGCTCTGCGTTTCTGTCTCTTTCTCCCACTCTCTCTCTTTTTCCCTCACTCCCTCTCTATCCTACTCCTTCCCTCCCTCTCCTTCTTTCCCTCTTTCTCTCTCTTGACTTAATAATACTATGTAGTCTTAAAGCATACCCTCCCTTTCTTCTCCTACTTAAACTTCATGTGTTATACTGGCCTAGTCGACTACCACCCTCACACCTTCATCCCTTGTGTTCTCCCCAACTTAATGATGTTTCCTGATTTCTCTACTTATTCTGCTCTTTCACTTCAGTTTTGCCTCTTGTTGCAGTCTTACCTAATTTCTTTCCTCTTCGCCAAGGATGCTGGACAACTGTTTATTTCTTTTTTTTTTATGCCCAAAGATATTTCCTCTGCGCATAACTTCAGCACATGAGGTCCAATGTTCTGTGTCTCTTTACACTTTTCTGTTAAACTTTATGGTTCCATGAAAGTTTCCATTTCGGTATTCAAGGGACGTAATCGTGGTTTCCAAATCATTGTGATCATTCATTTGGTTGTCTATCTTGCTAACCGGAAACGTCTGCCGTTATCAAATTTACAAATCTGTGAGATAATGTATCTTGTACACGACAGAAACAGACGGGAAGAAGGAAGTCAAGAATCACTTAAAGATATAGTTAAAGAAGGGGAATATGGAGAAAGTTGATGGCAGAAAAAAGAACGGAAAGAATTACAGGAAGACACAAAACGTAGAACAAGCAAGCTGAAGATACTAGAAAATGCAGGGGGAAGCAGACCCTTACTAAAAATTCCTGCTGAAGTCGGAAGCACTGGGCCAACAGGCGCAAAATAAAAACCACAGTTCATCACGCGCACCGCCTTGGGGATTAAAGAAATAAGGCGAACGCATATTCCCCCCCCCCCCCCCCCCAAATGTAAAGAAATTGTGAAGAACAGAAAGATTTATTATGAAAGGAAATGAGAAAGCAAACTTCAATGAAGCATATTATTAACGGGTGATTAGAATAATGAAGAATGAAAGATATGCCATCTGACTTATCCCTCTCTCTTTCTCTCTCTCTCTCTCTTTCTCTCTCTCTTTCTCTCCCTCTCGTTCTCTCTCTTCTCTCTCTCTCTCTCTCTCTCTCTCTCTCTCTCTCTCTCTCTCTCCGTCGAACACTTCCTCTAAATACTCCTAGCAGTAATCCACTTTTGCTCCATTCGCAAAAACCGACATCTGCCACTTCCCACTACCCCCCAAACCTACTCCTACTAGCTTCCTACCCTCGCCTCCCACCCCCCAAACAGCAAGGACCTCTAACCCTCGCTCTGATCCTCGACTTTGAACAAACAAATCGATTCAGTACCATCACATTTTCATTTCTAGAGGACAGCAGACTGTCAACTTTAATTAGTTGGCCCATACTAAGAAACATGTCTGCGTAATCCTATCGAAGTCTATATTTGAATTCTATATTTAATATTGGTATTTGTAGCTACATGTATTGACTATATTTGAAGTCTGCGTTCGAAGTCTATATTTTGATTATGTATTGATTAAATATGTGTATATATTTCCTACTCTATATTAAAGTATATATTCAGGTATATATGGAAGTTCCTATTTAAAGTCTATAGGAAAGTCTATAGTGTTGTATATTTGAAGTCTATATTAAAGTCTATGATGAAGTCATATTGAACTCTAAATTGAAGTCTATATTGAAAATAGTGAAGTATGTACTAAAACTATATATTTAAGCGTATATTGAAATCTATTTTTAAACTATACTGAAAACTGTTTAACTATTATTAAGTATATTGAAAAACTATATTAAAATCTATATTGAAGTCTGTATTGAAGATCTTGTCAATGTCTAAATACAGTATTGGGGAATAATCCAACGATGTTGGGGTCGGCTAGCTTTTCTTGGGAAGGGGGAATAATCCATTGGTGTTGGGGTCGGCTAGCTCTTCTTGGGAAGGGGGAATAATCCAGCGGTGTTGGGGTCAGCTAGCTCTTCTTGGGAAGGGGGAATACTCCAGCGATGTTGGGGTCGGCTAGCTCTTCTTGGGAAGGGGGAATAATCCAGCGGTGTTGGGGTCGGGTAGCTCTTCTTGGGAAGGGGGAATAATCCAGCGGTGTTGGGGTCGGCTAGCTCTTCTTGGGAAGGGGGAATAATCCAGCGGTGTTGGGGTCGACTAGCTCTTCTTGGGAAGGGGGAATAATCCAGTGGTGTTGGGGTCGGCTAGCTATTCTTGTTAAGGGGGGAATAATCCAGCTGTGTTGGGGTCGGCTAGCTCTTCTTGGGAAGGGGGAATAATCCAGTGGTGTTGGGGTCGGCTAGCTCTTCTTGGTAAGGGGGAATAATCCAGCGGTGTTGGGGTCGGCTAGCTCTTCTTTGGGAAGGGGGAATAATCCAGCGGTGTTTGGGTCGGCTAGCTCTTCTTGGGAAGGGGGAATACTCCAGCGATGTTGGGGTCGGCTAGCTCTTCTTTGGAAGGGGGAATAATCCAGCGGTGTTGGGATCGGCTAGCTCTTTTTGGGAAGGGGGAATAATCCAGCGGTGTTGGGATCGGCTAGCTCTTCTTGGGAAGGAGGAATAATCCAGCGGTATTGGGGTCGGCTAGCTCTTCTTCGGACGGCTGAAAATTGAAATTGAGTAGCCTGTCGATTAAGTGAATTCACAAGCCAACCTCACCTCCTCGGGGTGCCCACTGGGAAACTAGAGCCCCGAGGATTTAGATTAACGAGGCAATCGCTCGACTGGGGGGATGGACTCCTCCAGGTCAGATGCAGATGTTGGTCCACCACAGTTTGGAGAGGAGGTGGGCGCCGCCAAGAGATCTAAGCCCAAGATTCACGCGTGAAGATAAAATCAAAATATACTATGCGGCTCGGTCGCAGCCAGGGTTAACAATAACCGCGCCGGCCGTCTCATACCAGGACGGAGGTATTTAGTGTGCAACTGGTGATACCATCCGGCACAGAAGAGGTGACTTCACATTGGGTATTTGGAATGTCAGAACATTGAGTGCATGTGGAAAAATTAAATTACTGACCCATGAGATGGACTGACCCATGAGATGGACTGACGCATGAGATGGACTGACACATGAAATGGACTGACCCATGAGATGGACTGACCCATGAGATGGACTGACGCATGAGATGGACTGACACATGAAATGGACTGACCCCTGAGATGGACTGACCCATGAGATGGACTGACGCATGAGATGGACTGACACATGAAATGGACTGACCCATGAGATGGACTGACCCATGAGATGGACTGACCCATGAGATGGACTGACCCATGAGATGGACTGACCCATGAGATGGATAAATATCGAGGGAATGTGCTTGGGATATGTGAGGCCCGCTAGAAGAATGTCGGAGAACACACAACCGAAGAGGGTCACACGTTTTATTATAATGAAAGATCTGACAAACACCTACATGGAGTCGGAATGTTGGTACGTAAAGACCCAACAATTTGTGTATTGGGATGTCGTCCGGTATCAAGCCGATTGCTCAGCATACGACTCAAAGCGACGTCCTTCAATATTATGATGGAAGAATGCTATGTATCTACCTCACATTATGAGGAAAGCGAGGTAGAGAGTTTCTACGAGGAATTACAAGCACTTTTGAATGAGATACCAAAGAAGGATATACTGGTGGTACAGGAGATGGAATGGCACAATTGGTTAAGACATGGTGCGAGATTGGACCATACAGTAATTCGAAGACGAACGATAGAGGATTGAGACTCCTGGAATTTGCTCACTACAATAAGTTACTGGTAGCGAATGCGCTAGGACCAAACAAAATGTCGAGTCAGTGGATATGGCCCATCCGAAATAATGCACTGCATAGTCAGATAAATTACATTCTGGTCGAGAAGGGATTCAGATCCAGCATGAATCTCGCACGGACGAGGAGTTTCCTAGGAGCCAATATAGGGAGCGATCACGACATAGTGATGATGACCAGGCGTCTCCGACTTAAGAAAGTTGTGAACAGAGAGGTAACTACACTACGATTTGACCTTAAGAAGATGAAGTACTCGGAGATAGGAGAGGATTTTAGAGCGATGATGGGAGGAAGATTCACCTCTCTCTTGGTTCTTAACGAAGAGCCAGATATTGAGACGAAAACTGAGGCATTGAATTCGGCATTGATAACCACGGCAACTGAGGTCTTAGGGAAGCGAAGGGTAAAGAAGAAGGCATGGATTACAAATAAAATACTCGACTTATGTGACGACAGAAGGTTAATGAAGAGGTCGAAGAATACCCTGGATGAGATTACGAAATACAGAGAGATAAATGGAAACAAAAAGGCCAAGATGAAATAGGTACGGAAGAATGGATAACTGCTCAGTGCTCAGATATCGAACACAATTTGACAAGAAACGATGCCAAGAGGGCATATAAAATGGTCAAGGACCTAGTAAGGTCTATACAAGGTCGCAATACAACGATTCAGGATACGAGAGGGAAATGTCTCACGGAAGCCCAAGACATTCCTGCTTGTTGGACAGAGTACTTCTCTGAATTATATAAGCATGAGGGTCGAGGTGACCCAGGAAATGCCACCACCCCCCCCCCCCCCCCACCCCGAAATGAATATGTTAGAGGAGAATCAACCGATAACAAGACAGGAAGTAACTGAAGCTGTGAAGATGCTAAATAAGGGGAAAGCTGTGGGTGTGGATAATATTCCAGCAGAGCTCCTACAATCGGGAGGTGAGGTAATTATTGAGGCTCTGACATACATCTGTGAAAGAATTTGGCGGACAGGAGAGTGGCCAACCATCTGGACGAAATCAGTGGTTTTACCATTGCCTAAATCAGGGAACCTAAAGATGTGTCAGAACTATAGAACAATTAGCTTCATTGGTCATCCTAGCAAAGTTCTCTTAAGAATAATCCTCAACAGATTAAAACCACAGGCAGAGAATTTCTTTACCGAAGAGCAAGCAGGGCTTCAAGCGAAAAGAAGCACCACTGAACAAATATTTAATCTGCGGATATTAAATGAGAAATAATTAGAGTATTAACAACACATATATCATGTCTTCATAGATTTCAAAAAGGCGTTCGACAGAGTATTGCATGCAGCGCTATGGGCAACGAGGACGTATTGCAAGATACTAGTAATTTTGTGAACGTAATTAAGAACCTTTATGAGAAGGCGTCAAGTGCAGTTTATGTAGACGGAATACAATGTGAATGGTTCCGCGCGCCTGTTTGGATAAGATAGGATTGTATACTCTCTCCAACACTCTTCAATGTATTCTTGGAAAGAATAATGGAGGCGGCCCTGAAGGGTCATGTTGGTACGGTCAGAATACGTGACAAGACGATTTCAAACCTACGATTTGCAGATGATATAGATGGTCTGTCAGGCACGGAAACGGAACTCCAGGAGCTGATTAGTAGATTGGACAGAGCGGCGCAGAGCTATGGCATGGAGATAAATGCAGAGAAAACAAAGCTGATGAATAATAACACGGAAGGGTTTACATCTGTGATAAAAACAAATGGTCAGGAACTCGAAGCTGTACACCAGTTCAAGTATCTGGGATCACTGATCAGTTACGAGGGCTCGCAGTCTGAGATAATTGCCAGAAAAGTACAGACAACAGTGGCGCTTACGCGTTTGAAACCCATATTGCAGGATAGGCGGCTCGTCCTCAGCATAAAAGTTAGGCTAATGAGCCCTTTTGTGTTCTCAATATTTGTGTGTGCCTGTGAGTCTCGGACCATTACTGTGGATATCCAGTGTATAATATATGCAATGGCAATGAGGTGCCTTAGAAGACTCTTAAATGTTACATAAAAGGATCGTGTAGAAATACGACGAAGAGTGGAAAACGCAATTGGGCCTTTTGAGGATTTGTTCACAGCTATCAAAAATGGAAAGATCTCTTGGTATGGGAACGTCACAAGGTCCAGCGGAATTACAAATTATATACTGCATGGTTCCGTTTCTGTTTCTAAGAATCGACGTCACTGCACTCCAGAATACCCATAGGTGCTCAGTCTCTCTCATCAAATGGCGTAAGGTATGGATGCTGATGGTCAATGTAGCTCGCTGGTTGTACACTCTTCTGCGCCGTCCTCCCATGCGCCCCACTCCGCTCGAACCTCGTTTAATGTCGAAACTTTGCAGTCTGTGGATTACTGCTTCATCTTTTGCGGTTCCTTATCCAGCAGGCGGTCATTGGTTGATTTCAAAATGTCACTTATGTCCATCACCAATGTGCCTGTGATGGGAGCTTGTGAGGCCAAGATGTCAGCTCTTTCATTGCCCTGAACCCCGGCATGAGCAGGACAGTAGATCCAGGTCAGCGGCTGGAGGTTTGAGGCCTCAACAGCAGCTATCCACTCGTACCTAAGCCATCCCTTCTGCACTTTCTGAAGTACGGCTTGCGCGTCTGACACGATGACTGCCTTTGTTATGGAAGTCTCAGATATCCATTTCAGTGCTGAGGTCACTGCTTCCGTCTCCATTCTCATACTGGAGGTTGTTGACATGTATGCCTTACTGCGCTCAGCAACGACCTCTCCTCTCACTCTAGCCGAGAAATCACAGCCTGATGTCCCACTGCGCATGACTGATCCATCGGTGTAAATGACAGCGTCACTCTCCCGGGTGTTCTTAGTTATCAGCTGATTTACCTCGTGCTCTGCACTCTCGTTGTTCCGTTCTCTGCATTCCTTGCCTAAAGTTATGATGAAGGTTATGCATGGTTCCGTACCAGGAAAGAGAGGGCGGGGTAGTCCAAGGAAGAAATGAGCAGACATCACTGAGTGGTCAAACCTTCGTCCCGGTGAGGCACGCCTGGCAGCAGCGGACAGAGAGAGATGGCGTGGGATTTTGTGGGAGTGTCTTCAAGTGTGCCCCAACGACCTGATGGGTTACGGAATGAACTGAGGTTTATATTGAAGTCTGCATTAAAATCTCAACACGTTTATATCGAAGCCCAGAGTACATCTATATAAAGCCTGATTGTCAGAGAGAAAATTCAGAAAATACTTACAAATAAACTCACAGGCTGATAGCGTGTCTTGACCGTTCAAGGTAGAAGACGCTCCATTGCATGTGCTTTCACTCACTGACATTCAAATAATTCAAGTTTAGTGTTTAGAGAAGCCTTATAGATTTGAACCAAAATTAGAGAAAAAAATCGATTTTTAATGCAGGAATAAAAGAATGAAAAACTCATTACTGCGGGGATGAGACGATGAAGAAGCAACATCACCATGTAAACCAAATTGCTACATAAACCACCACTACCAGAACACAGGTGTACCCTATGCGTCGCAGGGAACGAAATATATTAAGCCATTAGGTAGAAGAATATAGATACATAGTCACCATAGGCAGTTTGTAAACAATATATTATTGGTCGCACAGAGGATGCTGGCATAAGGGGTCATGTGATCGGGACTAGATTATGATTGGTGTTCAGTTTTATGAGATGGCGATTGGCTGTTCCATCATCGATGCTTTTTGTGTAAGAGGAGAGCAATATCGATGAATCTGGTCAGGCAAGATATACTGATCAGACATGTTAGTCAGGGTCAGGCAAGATATACTGATCAGACATGTTAGTCAGGGTCAGGCAAGATATACTGATCAGACATGTTAGTCAGGGTCAGGCAAGATATACTGATCAGACATGTTAGTCAGGGTCAGGCAAGATATACTGATCAGACATGTTAGTCAGGGTCAGGCAAGATATACTGATCAGACATGTTAGTCAAGGTCAGGCAAGATATACTGATCAGACATGTTAGTCAGGGTCAGGCAAGATATACTGATCAGACATGTTAGTCAGGGTCAGGCAAGATATACTGATCAGACATGTTAGTCAGGGTTAGGCAAGATATACTGATCAGACATGTTAGTCAGGGTCAGGCAAGATATACTGATCAGACATGTTAGTCAGGGTCAGGCAAGATATACTGATCAGACATGTTAGTCAGGGTCAGGCAAGATATACTGATCAGACATGTTAGTCAGGGCCAGGCAAGATATACTGATCAGACATGTTAGTCAGGGTCAGGCAAGATATACTGATCAGACATGTTAGTCAGGGTCAGGCAAGATATACTGATCAGACATGTTAGTCAGGGTCAGGCAAGATATACTGATCAGACATGTTAGTCAGGGTCAGGCAAGATATACTGATCAGACATGTTAGTCAGGGTCAGGCAAGATATACTGATCAGACAAGTTAGTCAGGGTCAGGCAAAACATGCTGGCCAAGACACTCACCTCAGCGTCCTAGTAGCCCTCTCTGGAAATGGGCTAACGAGGTGAAGGATCGACATTATCTCTGTAGTAGTGAGTGACACGCAGAAGAAGCCAACCATAGCACAACTGCCTGGAGGACCCCGGTCCACCTTCACCAGCACGCTCGGGATGTAAAGAAAGCTACTGCAACCCGACACTTAATGTCCTTTTCAGGTCGCACAAAATAGTAACCTACTCATTGTGGGCATTGGAAACAACAACATAACAACTGCTTCAACAGGTACCCAATGGTAGGCTGTAGCATGAGGGATAAGTACACACCAAGGTCTGAAATGGAAAGGGGTTGTTGTGGATATACTGTCCTGGTCACATGGGGTTCGAACAATTAAAGAACTGGTAGCAGACTCAGAGGTCTGGAACCAAAAGGAGATTGTAAGGACCTAAGGTTTTGATTATACTGGGGTTCGGGACGGCGTGGCCTAGTGGTTAAGTGGCACGGCTCACAACTAGAAGGTGCTGGGTTCGATCCCCATCACAGCACCGGCCGTTACCCCGGGGAAGCAAACCCTTAGAAAATGCAGGAGGAAGCAAACCCTTACATAAAATGCATGCTGAAGTGGGATGTACTGGGCCGACAGGCGCAAAATAAAAACCATAGTGCAACGCACACCACCTTGGGGATTGGAGTAATAAGGCGAACGCAAACAAAAAAAAATACTGGGGTTCCAAACAATGAAATACCTGAAAGCGAACATGGTCGTCTGAAACCAGCAGTAGCTTGTGCGAATCTATTGTCTGGATCATGCTGTGGTTCCAATAACGAAATACTGGTAGCAGACTCAGAGGACTGGAACTAAAGGGGCTTACGTAGATGGTATATTCTCGTCATGCTAAGGATAACTGCCACGAAGGGGAACTGAGGTGTCAGTGCGGTCAGGCACAACATACTGACCAGGACGTCGCGTCAGGATCAGCCACAACATACTGACCAGGACGTCGCGTCAGGATCAGGCACAATATACTAATCAGGACGTCGTGTCAGGATCAGGCACCATATACTGACCAGGACGTCGTGTCGGGATCAGGCACAATATACTGACCGTGACGTCGCGCCAGGATCAGGCACAATATACTGACCGCGACGTCACGTCAGGATCAGGCACAATATACTGACCAGGACGTCGTGTCAGGATCAGCCACAACATACTGACCAGGACGTCGCGTCAGGATCAGGCACAATATACTGACCAGGACGTCGTGTCAGGATCAGGCACAATATACTGATCAGGACGTCGTGTCAGGATCAGGCACCATATACTGACCAGGACGTCGTGTCGGGATCAGGCACAATATACTGACCGTGACGTCGAGTCAGGATCAGGCACAATATACTGACCGCGACGTCGCGTCAGGATCAGGCACAATATACTGACCGTGACGTCGCGTCAGGATCAGGCACAATATACTGACCAGGACGTCGTGTCAGGATCAGGCACAATATACTGATCAGGACGTCGTGTCAGGATCAGGCACCATATACTGACCAGGACGTCGTGTCGGGATCAGGCACAATATACTGACCGTGACGTCGAGTCAGGATCAGGCACAATATACTGACCGCGACGTCGCGTCAGGATCAGGCACAATATACTGACCGTGACGTTGCGTCAGGATCAGGCACAATATACTGGCCAAGACCACTATCTCTCTTCCATATAGCTTTCCTTGGAAACAGACAGTTTTCAAGGCAGTCTGGTGGACGAAATGTGGATTTATGTGATCCCCGTAGTAGTGAACATCACGCAGATTAATCCAATCATAGCAGTACACAACAGCCACTGCTACCTTGGAGCCCTGGGTGCAGTGATAGTGACTGTTAATAACTTAAAATAACATTACAATATTCATTACGCAAGCGAAAGTTAAATAAACGGAATAGAAAATGGAAGAAACAGCAGAGAAATGCAGTGGTTAATGATAAGGGAAATGACATGTTTGAAAGAGAGCAACGGGCAAGATGAAATAAGAAGAACACGAGGAACGGGTTTCAAATGCAAGAAAGACACAAGAGAATGTAGAAGAAACCAGGAGAAATATCAAAGTTAAGAATGAGAAAACTAGAAAGTGTGATAGAACAGATTTAACCAAGACAATAATACATAATATTAATAATAGAAACATAAATTTGTCAATTATCCTGTTTGGAATCAGTCATAAACCGATGAAGCTTGTACACCTTTAGTATCCATTTTGACTGCAGACGCGTCAGTCACCTTCGATTTGTCGACGAGGTAATGCTCATCACGGAGTCAGCTGCAGAAGCCAACCACGTGATGCATCTACTCGATGGTGAGGGCAGGAAAGCGGGTCTGGAGATAAATGCCTCAAAGTGTTAGGCAATCATTTCGCCAATTGTGATCCAGTCTTCCTTGGTGGGGTGCAACTAGAGGGTATCAACGAGTACATTTATCTTGGGCGCCTCCTCAATATGGAGAATACCCTGGAACCTGAATTGACAAGGCGTCGCCACGTGGGCTGGGCTGCTTTCTCGTCCATTACCACGGTACTGGACCAGAACATACTAGCCTCTCTCTTCAATTCCCCGCGATGTGCTACGGTGCTGGAACAGGGACACTAACAAAATCAATGGAGGACAAATTGAGAGTGACTCATGCCTCTGTTGAGAGACACTTGGTCGGAATCCATCTCCGAAACCAACGGATGGCAAAGCTCCACAATTATAACATACGATTACCCTGGTGAATGACGCGGTAAACTGTGCAGATAAGGCAAAATATAGATGGGCAGGTCATATGTTACTACGACACAATGGTCGAGGGAGCACGGCCACATCAGTCTGGTACCACCGAGGTAAGAAAAGACCGCAGGAAGACCTCCAATGCGTTGGCCAGACTCCCTTGATGTACACAACAACATCCGAGACGATTTCGAGGAGGGCTTACCGTGCACTGGACTTCTGTGGCCCAAAACAGGGTCCGCTGGAGACAAAGTTGGGAGAGCTACGCTGAGGAACGAATCATCGAGATCAAGATACTGAGGTCGGCAGAAGGCGAGGAAGAGAAGAAGGAACATCGTGAATAAATTTGATAATTTTTTTTTAATTATGTGTAAAGGAAGGAAGTTATTGAGACGAATAAGGCGATGGAAGAAACAAGCGACAAAATTTGATAAAGATTAGAAAATATAATGACATAAACAAGGAAAATAAAAAGGCAATACCCAGGGAAGAAAACATTATAGAAGTAGTACAGACAGACAAACAGAAACAACAAAGAGGATGCAGAATAACATGAGAAATACACGGAACAAAAGAAATCAAGAGACGATCAATAAGAAAAATCTAACTCGACCTCTTCCCGTCTGAGAGACAGACCGTAAGACTGTGTACAATAGAATGAGAAATACACAAAAGTAGGAATGAAATAGGAACAAACTCAAGACAGAAAGATTGATTTAAAAACTCAAAGGATCTTAATCCATCTCCTCGCTTCTGGCCTTCAGCCAGTGCCCAATATCGACTGATTGCCCAAGCTCTTGGCGGAGCCCTGGTCCACATTTATATGTGGTTCTTGCCATTATAGTCCTAGGCTTGTGATTCCGATGCAACTTTCATCACATTATTGAGTTCTGTCTGAGCTAGTGGTGCGGCTTGTTTCTCTGCTGTTGTTTACAGTTTTTATGAAATATGTTGTCAATGAAGGAATAACGACCACGACCCCCCCCCCCCCTTCCCTCTTCACCCCCACCTCCTCGCCCCTCAAAGAGCGTGCAACTTACAAACGACACGAGCACGCGTCCGTGCCTTGTACGCGCGAGGGACGACAGAACACGCTCTCTTGTATAGCCGCCAAACTAATCCTGGGACAAATAGATTTCAAAGCAGAGGTGGTCGACTTTAAGAGCTGTGGCGTCTCGGCGCTGTTCGAGTTCGATCCTTCCGATCAGAAGTCTTCTTGTGTTATGACATTATATCTGTATTCCTGCATCGATGACAGCTCAATAGTAATGTGCCTTTGCCATTATTTATTGTGCGTACGTTAGTGTATGTGTGTATGGATATGATATGACAAACAAGGCTCATTGTGAATTCTATCAGTTCGTGTAGCAGAAATTCAGTGTAATTCAAGATGTGGATACGCTAATTCACGGATATATAGCACGATGTGTTAAAATCACTTGATGTGTTTAGTGTCGTGTGTTGAGATGTCTGAGTTGTATAGTATTTATTGCTAGTCTGATTAGTGATGTAGCAGAGTATTCGCTTTGTATAACAATTATACGGAGTTCAACTCCCGCTACCGACACGACCATGTCAACCCATATGTAAGATGGTCCATGTGTAAATGAGAACATGTCCTACAGTTAGGGAAGGAGAGGCAACGAAAAGGGCAACTGGCCACTTATCTGATGAACAAGTTCTGGCTCCCTATAATAATCCCACACACGTCATTCCATAGAGAAGCTCCTGATATGGGCCTTAAACTGTAAACATGACATAAATTTGAACATACGGCTCCAAGAGAATTAAAAGGCCGTCTCTAGATCTGGCTAGTTTACAGGAATTATATATACAATCCCTTGCAGTGTCTGTTTTAATAGCAATAGTGTTTGGTTTTACGTGTTCAATTATACTATCCGTATACACAACATACATCAGTCGTACTGTAAGTCATGCTTGAAACGTTCCAGTGGTTCTAATGATTCGCCGCTCGGGTAGTATTTAATATAAGTTTACAATACCAAGACAATTGTTGTCTCCAGGGGTAGTCCTGCAGCAGAAACTGTCGCTGGGGAAAAGATTCGTTTAACGCGTTGTTAGTCGCTGTACGACATGGTGGGGTTGTTAGTCGCTGTGAGACATGGTGAGGTTGTTAGTCGCTGTGAGACATGGTGAGGTTGTTAGTCGCTGTGAGACGTTGTGGGGTTGTTAGTCGCTGTGGGACATGGTGAGGTTGTTAGTCGCTGTGAGACATGGTGAGGTTGTTTTTCGCTGTGAGACATGGTGGGGTTGTTAGTCGCTGTGATACATGGTGAGGTTGTTAGTCGCTGTGAGACATGGTGGGGTTGTTAGTCGCTGTGAGACATGGTGAGGTTGTTAGTCGCTGTGAGACATTGTGGGGTTGTTAGTCGCTGTGAGACATGGTGAGGTTGTTAGTCACAGTGAGACATGGTGGGGTTGTTTTTGCTGTGATACATGGTGGGGTTGTTCGCTGTGAGACATTGTGGGGTTGTTAGTCGCTGTGAGACATGGTGAGGTTGTTTTTCGCTGTGAGACATGGTTGGGTTGTTCTTCGCTGTGAGACATGGCGGGGTTGTTAGTCGCCGTGAGACATTGTTGGGTTGTTAGTCGCTGTACGACATGGTGGGGCTGTTAGTCACTGTGAGACATGGTGGGGTTGTTAGTCGCTGTGATACATGGTGGGGTTGTTAGTCGCTGTGAGACATGGTGAGGTTGTTAGTCGCTGTGAGACATGGTGAGGTTGTTAGTCGCTGTGAGACGTTGTGGGGTTGTTAGTCGCTGTGAGACATGGTGAGGTTGTTAGTCGCTGTGAGACATGGTGAGGTTGTTAGTCGCTGTGAGACGTTGTGGGGTTGTTAGTCGCTGTGAGACATGGTGAGGTTGTTAGTCGCTGTGAGACATTGTGGGGTTGTTAGTCGCTGTGAGACATGGTGAGGTTGTTAGTCACAGTGAGACATGGTGGGGTTGTTTTTGCTGTGATACATGGTGGGGTTGTTCGCTGTGAGACATTGTGGGGTTGTTAGTCGCTGTGAGACATGGTGAGGTTGTTTTTCGCTGTGAGACATGGTTGGGTTGTTCTTCGCTGTGAGACATGGCGGGGTTGTTAGTCGCCGTGAGACATTGTTGGGTTGTTAGTCGCTGTACTACATGGTGGGGCTGTTAGTCACTGTGAGACATGGTGGGGTTGTTAGTCGCTGTGAGACATGGTCGGGTTAATAGTCGCTGTGAGATGGTGGGATTGTAAGTCGCTGTGGTGGGGTTGTTAGTCGCTGTACGACATGGTGGGGTTGTTAGTCGCTGTGAGACATGGTGGGGTTGTTAGTCGCTGTGAGACATGGTGGGGTTGTTTTTGCTGTGAGACATGGTGAGGTTGTTAGTCGCTGTGAAACATGGTGGGGTTGTTTTTGCTGTGAGACATGGTGGGGTTGTTAGTCGCTGTGAAACATGGTGGGGTTGTTAGTCGCTGTGAGACATGGTGGGGTATTTAGTCACTGTGAAACATGGTGGGGTTGTTAGTCGCTGTGAGACATGGTGGGGTTGTTAGTCGCTGTGAGACATGGTGGGGTTGTTTGTCGCTGTGATACATTGTGGGGTTGTTAGTCGTTGTGAGACATGGTGGGGTTTTAGTCGCTGTGATATATGGTGGTTAGTTGACTGCTACTTGTTGCGGGCAGAAGATTTTGTTGGTGTTGTGTTTGAGACTTGATTATGGCTGGTGACGGAGATAACATAATCAGGTATGGAACAGATTGTGTATGGGCTAATTGGTTGACGGGGCCAATGTAAACACGTATGTGGCAGTTTGTACAACAGTGTGTTAGGTCACCGGACCAATATAAACACATATGTTTCAGTTTGTACAAAAGTTTGTTAGGTCACCGGACCAATATAAACACATATGTTGCAGTTGGTACAAAAGTGTGTTAGGTCACCGGACCAATATAAACACATATGTTACAGTTTGTACAAAAGTTTGTTAGGTCACCGGACCAATATAAACACATATGTTGCAGTTTGTATAAAAGTTTGTTAGGTCACCGGACCAATATAAACACATATGTTGCAGTTTGTACAAGAGTTTGTTAGGTCACCGGACCATTATAAACACGTATGTGGCAGTTTGTACAAAAGTTTGTTAGGTCACCGGACCAATATAAACACTATGTGGCAGTTTGTAAAACTGCGTGACTGGTTTCCTCTCTCTCTACAGGGAGCCGTGTAGCGCAGTGGTTAGCGCACAGGCTTCACATCTCAATTGTCCTGGGTTCATTCTCCAATTGAGGCGGTAATGTTTTTTCAGACCGCAACGGCTCCCGGGTCGACACAGCCTTAAATGGGTACCGGCTCAGTCCGGGAAGTAAAAGCGGCGAGGGAAAGGAGATGGCTACCGCACTCATATAGCTGAGCCTTTGGAATGTGAGATTGCTAACACCTCACACCCCTACGGCATTAATGCTATGGGTTACTTTACTTTACTTTACTACTTTCCAACGGTTACATCAGCGTCAGGTAATCATTTTATAGACAGTCTCTGTGTGGTTTAAATCACGACTACTATGCTTTGTGCGTCCTGGTATCGCCAAAAGGACTGTATATGTGTTGAATGACATACACTTTCGCTAAAATACACCTAAATTTCTAACAGAAGCAAAATATATAATTTTACCTGCCTATACTGTACTTGAGATAGACACGAACCCGTTCTACTTCATGCGAGGAGGCATGCTCTCTAACCGAATTACGAACAGGACGATCAAACAAATTTCGCTGATATCATCCGATTTCATCAAGATAACTATATAAAGCCATCCAGTGTTTTCCACATAAAATTGTCAATTTTGTCCACATATAATACCTCAATATTGTCTACATCAAACCTTTCAATTTTTGTCCCCGCAAAATCCTCCATAAAATCATCCAATATTTTCAACATAAAATCAATTAATATTGTCCACATAAAATCTTCCAATAATGTCTATATAAACTCATCTAATATTGTCCACATCGAATCATCCAATCTGTATACATAAAAACATCCAATATTGTCCACACAAAAATCATTCAAAATTGTCGACATAAAATCATGCAATATTGTCCACATAAAATCATGCAATACTGTACACATACAATTATACAATACTGTCCACATTAAATCATCCAAAATTGTCCCCATAAAATTATCCAAAATTGTCCCCATAAAAATTATCTAATACTGTTCATATAAAATCATCCAATATTGACTTGCATAAAATCAATCAATACTGTCCACATAAAATGGTCCAACATTACCTATATAAAATCATCTAATATTGCCTACATAACATCATCCAATCCAATAAAATCATTCACAAGTCCTCATCAATGTCTTGTCTCCTGTTCACCCTAAGCTAAGAACCAGATCAAGAGTGTATGAATGCACTTGAATGTGTTTTCTGCATTAGAGATTTCAGCAAAAATGCGTTTTCTGAATTAGAGATTTCAGCAGGGATGTGTTTTCTTAATTAGAGATTTCAGCAGGAATGCGTTTGCTTGATGATTGCTAAGATAGAATGCCATTGAGTCCGACATTCGTCTGGATCGAACTCGGCCTATATTCCCAAGTCGCAGGTGTTGAACGACTTAAGACTCGCCAAATTGTGACACCTCTTCCTGTGGTGTCTCGCTTGTCTACTACCTTAATTCATCTCTCTCTCTCTCTCTCTTTCCTCAATGTTTCTGTTTTTCTCTCTTTCTCTCGTAATTTCTATATCCCTCTTTCTATCTCTTTTCTCTTTCTCCCCCTTTCTCTCTCTCTTTCTCTCTCTGTCCATCTCTTTATCTCTCTTTTTCTCTTCCTCTTTCTCTTTTTCTTCTCTTTCTCTCTCATTATTTCTCAGTTTTTTTGTCTTTGTTTCACTCTTTGTCTCTCTCTTTATGTCTAAATCTTTATCTCTCTCTTTCTCTTTCTTTTTTTCTGTTACTCTGTTTGTCTCTCTCTCTCTCTCTCTCTCTCTCTCTCTCTCTCGTTGTAAATACCAGTTTTTCTCTCTGTTTTTCTCTGTTCCGTCTCTTTTCCTCTCTTTCCCCCTATTTCTTTCTTCCTCTCTTCCTCTCTTTCACTCTCTGTTTCCGTCTATCTCTTTTCCTCTCTCTTTTTCTCTCTCCCTCTCTCTTTTTCTCCTTCTATTTTCTTCTTTTCTCTCTCTCTCGTTTTTTCTTTCCCTTTCTTCTTTCTCTCTCTCTCTCTCTGTGTCTCTGTCTTAACATCTACCTATTTCTCTCTTTTTCTTTTTCCCTCTCTTCCTCTATTTCTTTCTTTCTCTCTCTTGGGACAAAGCTCTACCGTAATCTTTAAACCCGGTGTACGAATTCCGGGCCGTCCATTACTTCGCTTTCTTTCCTGTTCTTCATTATAAATGTATTCCAAGTGCAGATAAAGACCCTGTCTTGTAATAGTTGTCACGCACAAACATTCTTTATTCCCTACGAACGTCATCTACATGAACTGAGAACATGTGATTTTGTTGTCGGCAAAGTCCTTGACAAAGGCATGTCTGCATGTCAGTCCGTATTGGAACCTTGCATATTATATTTGAACCATGATTAATTGTCATTATTATTGTAGTCCCTCAAATATTCAGCTTGTGACAATCTTACTACACTTGATAGCTTGTCTGATAATCCATGTACCGTGTATGTTGTTGCATATTGCGTGAATCAATAGGTAAAGAAAGTTCTTCAGCAGACTTGACCGCTGGTCAGGAATGAAGTGTTAGACTTCACTATACTAACCCTCAGCTTGTGGGGTGGGGTGGCCAGTTCTCTTCAGCAGACTTGACCGCTGGTCAAGAATGAAGTGTTAAAGACTTCAGTATACTAATCCTCAGCTTGTGGGGTGGGGTGGCCAGTTCCCTTCAGCAGACTTGACCGCTGGTCAAGAATGAAGTGTTAGACTTCACTATACTAACCCTCAGCTTGTGGGGTGGGGTGGCCAGTTCTCTTCAGCAGACTTGACCGCTGGTCAAGAATGAAGTGTTAAAGACTTCAGTATACTAAGACTCAGCGGTTTCTAGTTCAATTCCTCGCTGCCTTTTCCTTCTCTAACCATAAGTCAGGTACCAATTTGCAGCTGGGTTGACTGGAGCTGCTGGTAGTAGCAGTTGAACCCAGCACCTTTGCCATGAAAAGCGAGTCTTTTACCACTGTTCTAATCAGCTCTTTCCCCTCCCCTCCCCCCCCCAGCCCCCACCCCCACCTGTGCTATTTAATCCTTTGTGAACTGTGAACTTCTCTGATATTAGTTTCCCGTTTTGTCTGGTGTTTATACATCATCATCATGTAGCATGTCCTTTTTAGAACGTCGGCCACATGACAGCTAATCTGTATGAGACTAGATTCTTCGTCAGCTCCCCCGCCTCTGCTACTTTCATCCCCAGATCCTCTATAACATCCCTTGTCTATTTTCTGCATGGTCTGTGTCTGCCTCTGCTGCCATGTACCATATCCTCCGGTGTCATTCCTTCTCGGTTATTGTGGCGTTTGATGTCGGCAAAGTATTTTAATTGCATAGTGCTTAAACGGATCCATTTATGAGAGAGGAGACAAACGTCTGGTCAGGTGGGGAGAGGGTACTGACGTCTGGTCAGGTGAGGAGAGGGTACTGACGTCTGGTCAGGTGGGTAGACGGGACTGACGTCTGGTCAGGTGGGTAGAGGGGACTGACGTCTGGTCAGGTGGGTAGAGGACTGACGTCTGGTCAGGTGAGGAGAGGGGACTGACGTCTTGTTAGTTGAGGAGAGGGGACTAACGTCTGGTCAGGTGAGGAGAGGGGACTGACGTCTTGTCAGGTGAGGAGAGGGGACTGACGTCTTGTCAGGTGAGGAGAGGGGACTGACGTCTGGTTAGGTGATGAGAGGGGACTGACGTCTGGTCAGGTAGAGAGAGGGGACTGACGTCTGGTCAGGTGGGGAGAGGCGACTGACGTGTGGTCAGGTGGGTAGAGGACTGACGTCTGGTCAGGTAGAGAGAGGGGACTGACGTCTGGTCAGGCGGGTAGAGGGGACTGACTTCTGGTCAGGTGGGTAAAGGGTACTCACGTCTGGTCAGGTGGGGAGAGGGTACTCACGTCTGGTCAGGTGGGGAGAGGGTACTCACGTCTGGTCAGCACAACATGCTGGTTAAGATCACCAACGCACTTCCACGTAGTTTTGCCTTGGAAACGGGAATGGTTTCTTGTCAGTCTGGATAGCGAGGTGGGTGTCATTCTCGTGGTAGTGAACGACATGCAGATGAAGCCAAACATAGCACAACCGCTTGGATGACCCCGGTCCACTTTTATCAGCACGCTCAGAATGCAAGGGAAGCTTCTGCCACCCGCCACTTAACGCGCTTTTCATAGCGCACAAAAGAGTAACCTACTCATTGTTGGCATTCACAGCATCAACAACATGCTTGTTTTAATTTAATTCTGCTTTTAACCAGGCACAAGTAAGCTAGCTGGGTACAAAGATATACATCGCTTAATGTTCTGATTGTATTAAACCTGACTGCATTTAAATGACGACAAAAGAATAAAAAGAAAGTAGATGACAAATTGGAAAGAAGCCCATCCTAAAAGAAAGAAACAGTTTCATTAAGTTCTTTAAATAGAAGAAAGAGCAAGATTTAATATACGAAATAAGGAACGGAGGAAAGGTTTTCACGGGAAAGCTTGCAACAGATCATACATACGGACATAGCGAGGGCTGGCTGAGAGGAGAAAGACAACATAATTACATATACTGAATGAGCGCCAGGTGTCTGAAGAGGAGAATGAAGAAGATCAGAAATAACACCATCTTTTATTTCTGTTGTTGTCTAATTGTTTTTCTCGTTTATCGTTATATTTATTTTTAATTTATTGTTGCGTCTTTATTTAATTTCTTCTTTATTTGTGTTTCTTTCTCCATTAAGTTTTCATTTTCATAGCAATTGATAATGCTGTCTCCTACATTAACCCTCTCCTTACACATTCCTAGCAACTGATAATGCTGTCACGTTGTACATTAACCCTCTCCTCACAACCTTCCCACAGAACACTACCATTTCTTTCTTCTTGTACGCACAGCAAGTTTCCTATGTTCATTAATCTTCCACATCGTTTCCTCATTAACCTTCACTAACTGTTCCTGCGACTGTTATTCAATTAAACCACTAGGCAAGACTTGGACTTGTCGTCTCGTTTGATTTCGGAATGATCTACTTTAAGTCAAATATGTCACTCGTGCTAGAGACGCTATCGACACACCTGACTTGATTTGACTGTCATGGTAATGTCTGACTGACTCATCATTTCTGGTTTCTATAGGAACATATGGCTACATATGATCATCTCCATTGGTACACATTTAGACCGTCTTCTGGAGCATCGGCTACGGAACTACAACTGTCCTTCGCTCTGTTTCAGTCTTCCTCTCCAGCTGATCTTCCTTTTTTCGCTATCCACCTTCCCTTTTCTCATCCCACGTAGGATTCAATACAGCCCATACCAAAATGCCCTAAGATCAGAACTCTTGTCAATTATGCCCCCAGTCCAAACCAAGAAGAGTCCTTGTACAGCGAGTCCCATCCCATTGTAAAATTTAAGGCAACGAGGAAGTAAACAGACTGGCGAAACAAAGTGGAAGGTTACCAGAACCAGATCCTAGTGGGACTTACGAATAGTCAAAAAGGTTTATTAGGGCCAGATACATGGACAAAAGAGAAACAGAGCATACTGGCTACACAAGAATTAATTTTTATCACCGGTTGAAAAGAAGAGAGCAGGTGGTGGTCTTCAGACTCCGCACAGGCCACAACAGACTGAGGTACCATATATTCAATCAACTGAAGATAGGTGCTACTGACGAGTGCACCTGTGGCACAGGGAAAATGACCGCTGAACATCTGCTGCAAAATTGCCCGACATACGAGGACCAGAGAAAACACACTTGGCCAACACTACACAAGCTCTATGGAAGTGTCGACCGCATCTCGATGACCGCTGCTTTCTTTGAACAAATCTACGTCTGCTAGGGTACAAAGAAGAAGAAGAATCCAGTGCATGTTGATTTAAGTCTTGTTTCTGTTGAGGGTGTCCCCTATCCACCCTCACTTTCTCTACCTGAATTAGCTGTGATCATAGTATCCAGAACATTAGCCCAAATGTGACACAAAAATTCAATTTGTCCCCTTACCATAGACAACAGCGGCGCTTGCACGGCTTAACAAAATATGGCAAGATAAACGGTTAGCACTAAGCACGAAAATCAGATTAATGCGTACACTGGTCCTGTCAATATTCCCCTATGCGTGTGAGACATGGACAGTTACAGCTGACCTTCAACGAAGGATACAGGCCTTGGAGTTGAGATATTTCCGAAAACTTTTAAACGTTACGTACAAAGATCGAGTTACAAACGAGGAAATACGAGATAGAATTACAACAGCAATAGGGCCTTTCGAAGATCTCTTGGCAACTGTCAAAAGAAGGAAACTCACTTGGTACGGTCACATATCGAGATCAAGTGGTCTTGCAAACACAATCCTCCACGGGAATGTGCATGGCAGACGACGAAGAGGCCGGCCCAAAATGAGATGGGAGGACAACATAAAAGAATGGACCAGTCTCCGACCAGAAGAGTCACAGGCAGCGACATCTGACAGAGAGGGATGGCGTGGAGTTGTGAGGATGTCTTCATGTGTGCCACAACGACCTCACCGGTTACGGGATGACCTGACCCTAGCGATGTAATGCTAATATTCAGAATTTTACATGGGGAAAAGATACAGAGAACGAACTAACAGCAGTCAGCGTAAAGGTCAGCAGACTAAAGACATTAAAAGATCCTATTCTGTTTTCAATGTCGATCATAAGAACAGGCCACACCCGAGCCGTCTGGCTGAGAAAACAGAGATCAAAGAAAGAAGGAAGATGCAATGACCAAATTGTTCCGTTCTAAAAGCGGATGTGCTGGGCATTAAAACGCAAATACCGCAGTCTGGCTGTAAACTATTACACAACGTTAATAAAATGAAGAACCTTTACAAATGTGACCGGTCTAATGAGGACAGACAGCTACAGAAAATCAAAGCTGACCTCCTGCCTACCTTGGGACAGACAGCTACAGAACAACAAAGCTGACCTCATACCTTGGGACAGACAGCTACAGAACAACAAAGCTGACCTCATACCTTGAGACAGACAGCTACAGAACATCAAAGCTGACCTCATACCTTGGGACAGACAGCTACAGAACATCAAAGCTGACCTCATACCTTATGACAGACAGCTACAGAACATCAAAGCTGACCTCATACCTTGGGACAGACAGCTACAGAACATGAAAGCTGACCTCATACCTTGGGACAGACAGCTACAGAACATCAAAGCTGACCTCATACCTTGGGACAGACAATATGTCCTTCAATAGCACGTTCATGATGTCATCAATTATCGGAGATTTCCTGACAAAGGAGACCATTGATTTCTCTTGCGCGTCTTCAGTGATAAATTCTGCACTCTGTGTGATATCTGTCATCATCTTTACATCCGGTTTTTGCCCTCATTTTATCCCCGGATATATGTCTTCATTTAAACCCAAGATATTCGCTTTCATGTGGACCCCAGATATCTGCCTTTATTTTGGACCCTGGATATATGTCCTCATTTGAACCCCAGGCATATCTCTTCATTTTGACTTCAGGCATATCTCTTTATTTGCACCCCAGTTTATTGTTTCAAATTTGGACCCAAAGCGTATATTTTCATTTGGACCCCAGGCATATCACTTTATTTGGACCCCATATATCTGTCTTTATCTGGACCCCAGGCATAACTCTTCATTTGGACCCCAGGCATATATCTTAATTTGAACCACAAATATGTGTCTTTATTTGGACCCCAGGCATATCTTTTTATTTTAGCCCCCAAGCACATCTCTTTATTTTTGACCCCAGGAACATCTCTTTATTTTGGACCCCAGGCATAACTCTTTATTTTGGACCCCAGGAACATTTCTTTATTTTGAACCGCAGGTATATCTATTTATTGTGTATCCCAGACGTATCTCTTTATTTGAACCCTAGATATCTGCTCTTGTTTGGACCGCAGATATCTGTCCTCATGTTGGACACCAGACATATTTCTTTATTTGGACTCTAGATATATAGCTTCTTTTTCAACCCCAGACATATCTATTTATTCGATCCCCAGATATATACCTTCATTTTCGATCCCATAGCTCTTTATTTGTACCCCAGATATGTGCCTTTATTTGGACCCCAGATATGAGGCTTTATTTTGACCCCAGATATGAGCCTTTATTTGGACCCCAGATATGAGCCTTTATTTGGACCCCAGATATGAGCCTTTATTTGAACCCCAGATATGAGCCTTTATTTGGACCCCAGATATGAGCCTTTATTTGGACCCCAGTTATGAGCCTTTATTTGGACCCCAGATATGAGCCTTTATTTGGACCCCAGATATGTGCCTTTATTTGGACCCCAGATATGTGCCTTTATTTGGACCCCAGATATGATCCTTTATTTGGACCCCAGATATGTGCCTTTATTTGGACCCCAGATATGTGCCTTTATTTGGACCCCAGATATTAGCCTTTCTTTGGACCCCAGATATGTGCCTTTATTTGGACCCCAGATATGTGCCTTTATTTGGACCCCAGATATGAGCCTTTATTTGGACCCCAGATATGAGCCTTTATTTGGACCCAAGATATGTGCCTTTATTTGGACCTCAGATATGATCCCTTATTTGGACCCCAGATATGTGCCTTTATTTGGACCCCAGATATGTGCCTTTATTTGGATCCCAGATATGAGCCTTTATTTGGACCCCAGATATGTGCCTTTATTTGGACCCCAGATATGAGCCTTTATTTGGACCCCAGACATGTGCCTTTATTTGGACCCCAAATATGAGCCTTTATTTGGACCCCAGATATGAGCCTTTATTTGGACCCCAGATATGAGCCTTTATTTGGACCCCAGATATAGGCCTTTATTTGGACCCCAGATATGTGCCTTTATTTGGACCCCAGATATGAGCCTTTTTTGGGACCCCAGATATGAGCCTTTATTTGTACCCCACATATGTGCCTTTATTTGTACCCCACATATGTGCCTTTATTTGTACCCCACATATGTGCCTTTATTTGTACCCCACAAATGTGCTTTTATTTGGACCCCAGATATGTGCCTTTATTTGGACCCCAGATATGTGCCTTTATTTAAACCGTAGCCATTTTCCTTCATTTGTACACCAGCCATATTTTTCCTTCTGGACACCATGTATTTCTCCTTTTCTGGTCTCAATTAATTTGTCTTCATTCTGGATCAAAAGTGTTATGTTCATTCGGACCCCTATTTCTATCGGGTACCCATTTACCACTGGTTAAGCTGAAGCGAGTCATGATAGGGCAGAAATAAGTGTCCCTTCGCCATAAGACACAACCGCCCTAACCACTCTTGCCACGCAAACATTACCTCTCAAAGCAAGTTTTAAATGAATACCGAATAGCATGGGACTAGCAAGCTGGTGATGTACCGCTACTTGCTATAGACACCACCACTCAAAGAGGACACACAGTTACTTTGACGTATGTAACATGCATTAGGGTCAGTCGTAGTGGGGGGGGGGGGGGGGGGGGGGGGGGCATATGCTTCGCTTGGAGTAACAAACGACTCTTAAGCGTTATTTTCATCTTTAATCTTTGTGGCTTCCTGCTTCTTTTCAATTGTTGATATGTGGCTCCTTGCTTCTTGTAAATTTTTTTATAAATGGCTCCCAGCTTCTTTTCATCTTTGGACTTTGTGGCTCCCTGCTTTTTTTCAATTTTTGATAAATGGCTCCCTGCTTTTTTTCAATTTTTGATATATGGCTCCCTGTTTCTTTTCAATTTTTTATATATGGCCCCCTGCTTCTTTTCAATTTTTTATATATGGCTCCCTGCTTCTTTTCAATTTTGTATATATGGCTCGCTGCTTCTTTTCATCTTTGGACTGTGTGGCTCCCTGCTTCTTTTCATCTTTTGTTGGTATGTATGTATGTATGTATGTATGTATGTATGTATGTATGTATGTATGCGTGGGGTGTGTGTGTGTGCGTGCGTGCGTGTGTGTGTGTGTGTGTGTGTGTGTAATATCGTCTGTGGTAGACTCAATTTCTCTTTATTCGCTAACAGTTCAAATTCACTTGGTAGCCTCCACCTAATCGTCTGGAGGTATCATTAGCATTATAAACTGTACTATAGTGTTTTGCTGGGTAATGCTTGTAACAGCTTTCATCAAATTGTGGAGGATTACGATTTGTACTCACATTATATCCATAAAGATGTGTCTGGCTTCTACTAATATTACACAATGTGTTTTATAAATAAATGTTTCTCTGTGTTTGTTTTCTGCTATTGCCGTTTGTCACATTTGTCTGTGTTTGTTTTTGTAACTGTCGCTCGTCACGTTTGTCTGTGTTTGTTTTTGTAACTGTCGCTCGTCACGTTTGTCTGTGTTTGATTTTGTAACTGTCGCTCGTCACGTTTGTTTGTGTTTGTTTTTGTAACTGTCGCTTGTCACATTTGTTTTTGTAACTGTCGCTCGTCACGTTTGTCTGTATTTATTTTTGTAAGTGTCGCTCGTCACGTTTGTTTTTGTAACTGTCGCTCGTCACGTTTGTCTGTGTTTGTTTTTGTAACTGTCGTTCGCCACGTTTGTCTGTATTTATTTTTGTAATTGTTGTTCGTCACGTTTGTCTGTATTTGTTTTTGTAAGTGTCGCTCGTCACGTTTGTTTTTGTAACTGTCGCTCGTCACGTTTGTCTGTGTTTGTTTTTGTAACTGTCGTTCGCCACGTTTGTCTGTATTTATTTTTGTAATTGTTGTTCGTCACGTTTGTCTGTATTTGTTTTTGTAACTGTCGCTCGTCACGTTTGTCTGTATTTATTTTTGTAAGTGTCGCTCGTCACGTTTGTTTTTGTAACTGTCGCTCGTCACGTTTGTCTGTGTTTGTTTTTGTAACTGTCGTTCGCCACGTTTGTCTGTATTTATTTTTGTAATTGTTGTTCGTCACGTTTGTCTGTATTTGTTTTTGTAAGTGTCGCTCGTCACGTTTGTTTTTGTAACTGTCGCTCGTCACGTTTGTCTGTGTTTGTTTTTGTAACTGTCGTTCGCCACGTTTGTCTGTATTTATTTTTGTAATTGTTGTTCGTCACGTTTGTCTGTATTTGTTTTTGTAACTGTCGCTCGTCACGTTTGTCTGTATTTATTTTTGTAAGTGTCGCTCGTCACGTTTGTTTTTGTAACTGTCGCTCGTCACGTTTGTCTGTGTTTGTTTTTGTAACTGTCGTTCGCCACGTTTGTCTGTATTTATTTTTGTAATTGTTGTTCGTCACGTTTGTCTGTATTTGTTTTTGTAAGTGTCGCTCGTCACGTTTGTTTTTGTAACTGTCGCTCGTCACGTTTGTCTGTGTTTGTTTTTGTAACTGTCGTTCGCCACGTTTGTCTGTATTTATTTTTGTAATTGTTGTTCGTCACGTGTGTCTGTATTTGTTTTTGTAATTGTTGTTTGTCACGTTTGTCTGTGTTTGTTTTTGTAATTGTTGTTCCATAATTTCGACCGTGTTCGTTTTTGTAACTTTTCTCAGATATATGTCTCTTTGTTGTACTGAGTGTCACATCTTTCGTGGCAGGTCTTTGTTGCATATGTTATCACTTCCATAACAATGTGTATCTATATATGTCAAAGGCACCACAATAGTAGTTTCTCCGTCTGCAAAGCTCACGTCTGCTGAACGTAGTCTGAATTACCGTCCCTACCTCATGAAACCAGCTCAAGGCAACAGAACAGTGTCCGCCATTACTGTGCACAACATCTGCGCCAAATTGAAATGCTAAAATACAAAAAATACAATATCCCTCCGGTCGAGAAACTCTCACGCCATCTGTGACAACATCATTGGTTGACTAGACTCGTACTCTACCCAGCTGAAACCCGCGGCTCCCAAAGCTCACGGGTCTCAAATTGTTGCATTATCAGATTTCACGCTATTTACCTTCGTCTGTTGTTTATATACCTGTTCGTTCGTCTACGATTAGTTTGCCTGTTTTATTCATTGTGTGTTTGTGATACTGGTTTCTTAAAAGTGGAGCTTTTCTACATACATGGAGAGGATACAGTGATACTGGTTTCTTAAAAGTGGAGCTTTTCTACATACATGGAGAGGATACAAAAAAGTGCGACAAAGCTGATAGTGGGATTCCAGTATTACAATTACGAGGAAAGACTCAGAAAAACCGGCCTGCAGTGTCTATAAAAGAGAAGAATTCGAGGTGACTTAATACAGGTTTATAAGATAATCACAGGAAAGGATAAATTAGACTATAACAAGTTGTTGTTTTTTTAATACAACCATCTACAATAACAAGAGGGCATAGCTACACATTAACTAAAGACAGGTCCAGATTATATATTAGGAAATAATTTTTTTAGTCAAAGAAAAATGAATACTTTGATGAATGCATTGCCACAAGAAGTAGTGGAGGCAAGGACAATAAATGCATTTAAGAATAGATTGGATGCGCATAGCTTTTAGAGCAAGGAAATATAAATAAAACTGGTTATATACAAACTCTGCAGTCTTCTAAACCAGTATAAAGACGTTAAGTTAAGTTACAGGAAGGATATACTACAGCCGGTAAAATTATCAGATATGCTGAGTGGTTATTGCTTGCTGATCGAATTGTTTTATTAATTAATAGTTCTAGACGTGGTTTGGTTACATAACCGGATTGCAGTTACAACTGATTTGTTTCAAGGTTGTGATTTTTCAAACATTTAACTAGTGCTTACACAATCAGCGTGTTACTCTGTTTTGGTCCAACTATAACGGACAAGCTGGCAGGTCTGAAATAAATATTATGTATGTTTCTGGAGGGTTTATTATGGATACTGATATGTTATTTCATTAAGTTTTAGGTTTATAATATATGTGAAGTTTTAGGTTTATAATATATGTGAAGTTTTAGGTTTATAATATATGTGAAGTTTTAGGTTTATAATATATGTGAAGTTTTAGAATGTGTCGTCAGTCAGAGGTAGTTTCAGAGAAGATGTCACCCTTATATAGATTAGGAGTGGACATTTCACTTTAGATAGATTGAACGGTGGATACATCATTTTTAGATTGTGTAGACACTATACTCTTAGATAGATTAGGAGGAGACACATCGCTCTTAGATAGATTAGGAGCACACATGCCTTTGTTATATAGATTATTAGTAGACATATCACTCTTAGATAGATTAGCAGTAGACATATCACAGATAGTTTAGGAGTAGACATATCACACTCAGATAGATTAGGAATAATTAGATCACTTTTGGATAGATTAGAAGTAGACACATCGCTCTTAGATAGATTAAAAGTAGACAAAACACTATAAATAGATTAGTACTAGACACAACACACTTAGATAGATTAACAGTAGACACATCACTCTTAGATAGATAATGAGTAGTTAGATCACTCGTGGAAAAATTAGGAGTAGACACAACAGTCTTGGATAGATTAGAAGTGGACACAACAGTCTAAGATAGATTAGAAGTAGACAAAACACTCATAGATAGATTACGAATAAACCTTTCATTCTTACATAGATTAGCGTACACTACCGTCATGTCTGTTTAGTATGTACACAGAACACAGGTTTCAAGAAAAAGTAAACATGGCAGGTAGTCATTATCGGTGGGCTGTCAATGTATAATCTCAAATATTTGCCAGTGACACGTTTCTGTTAAGGAAAAAAAGTGAAAAAGAAGGACTGAAATAAGTAAACAGAAATATCACGAAAGAATATTGGTTGGACATTGCCACTGAGAAATCTAAAACTGGCACAATTAGCAAAGTATGCAAACAAATCAGCTCTACCGAAAAGAATAAATGATAAAAATTATGGAACAGATTTAGAGATTCTCTTCATGAGATGATGTAAAAAGAGATAATGGAAGATGAGAAAAAAAGATCAGATCGAGAATAGAGAATAGGTATATTGGAGACTGTTTTTGTCAACATGAGACAAACAGAAAAATCCGAACATTGACATTCTTCTTCTTCTTCTTCTGCGTACACAGTCAGACAGTAACCATTATTTTCTCGAAAAAAGCGGCGGTCATCCTGAGACTCTCGCCACTACCATAGAGCTTGTCTTGCAGTTCCACTGGCAATGGCCACATCTGCTCTCTCTGATCCTCGTATGTCGGGCAGTTCTGCAGCAGATGTTCAGTGGTCATTTTACCAGTACCGCACGGGCATTCGTCGGTACACCCTATCTTCAATTTGTTGAAGAGGTGGTACCTCAGTCTGTTGTGGCCAGTGCGAAGTCTGAAGACAACGACCTGCTCTCTTCGGTTCAACTGGTAATAGGCATCGTTTTTGGTGTAACCAGTATGTTCGGTTTCCCATTTGGACATGTACCTGGCTTTGATAAGCCGTTTTGACTCTTCGTACGTCATACTGGTATCTATTTGTGGTAGCCTTGCACCTTCTTTTGCCAGTCTGTCTGCCTCCTCGTTGCCTTGGATGTTGCAGTGTGACGGAACCCACTGTACCACTACCCTTTTTGGTGCGGACTGTTGGCACAGTTTGCAGAGTGCTGCTCTTAAGTCATTAAGCTCAGTGTTTTTCTGGCTTTTTAGCGCTGTGACTACTTCGAGAGCATCTGTCAGCAGGACTATATGGCTCTCATTTTCACTGTGTGTTACCATTTCTTCCACTGCCGCCCTCAGTGCCTCTGCCTCTGCTCTGAAATTGCTCGTGTACTTACCAGTAGCGAATGACAGTGTTATTTTTCTGCCATTTGGTAGGTTCAGGAATGCTCCTGCCCCTCCGTTCTGTGTAGTGTTTGTTACAGAGCCGTCGGTGTATGCATGGGTCCAGTCCATGCTTGGGTAGCTTTTCGTTATGAAGCTTAGGGTAGTATCTCTCCTTTCTTTTTCGGTCTGGCAGTTTTTGTTTGCAATACCTGGTATATTTTCTACCACCTCTGGAAATATATCCTGCCTCCAAGTAGGTTTTCGTACAGTAGTGATGGGTTTTGGTGTTGTTAGTGCGTTTATGGGATCTTCGTGCATCTTTGCTTTGGCTATTTCTGCAAAGTTTCTCCGCTTTAGTTTTCCAGTTCCCAAATTGTTTAGCCTCTGGTACATTGGATGGTCCGTCAGTCTTCGGAGTTTCTCTGACTGCAGCTGGGCTCTGCAGTCTCTTCTGTCGGTCATGGATTGCAGTTTTGTAATCTTTTCAAGTTCTACAATTGGCGTTGACTTCATTCCACCAGTTATGATTCTCATAGCTTGGTTTTGAAGTTTGTTAACTTTATCGAAGTTCGCCTTTGCTGCTGTTGTCCATGCCGCGATGCCATACTCGAGAACTGGTCTCACTCTTCCAGTGTACAGTTTCTATAGTATGCCTTCGTCTGCTCCCCAGCTTGTGCCAGCAAGTTTCCTCATGATCGCCATTCTTTCTCTGGCTTTCATTCGGTTTCTCTCAATCTGACTTTTCCATGTCATGCGCCGATCAAATGTGACTCCCAGATAGGTTGGGTTGTCGTTTGGCTGCAGGATTTTGCCATTTAGGCTTAATTTGGTACTTTGGGGTTTTAATGAGAGCGAGAATATTGTGCACGTGGTTTTCTCCTCGTTTATTTTGACCAGCCATGAGTTCGCCCACTCTTCCAGCGATGTTAGGGCCGTTTGCATCCGATTTCTTGCTATGGTGAGATTCTTTTCAGAGGTCCACATAGCCAGATCGTCTGCAAACATTGAGCTATGGACTCTTCTTGGTATATTCTCTGTAATATCGTTTATATATACCAGGAAGAGTGTGGGTGACAGTACTCCCCCTTGGGGTACTCCCTGCTCGAGTGTCACCTTTTTGCTCATCTGCCCTTGTACTTGGACTCTGGCCGTTCTTTGTTTGAGGTAGTGGTTGATCCACTTGTACATCTTCCCACAAACATCACTTCTTCTTAGCTTGACTCTAAGTCCATCCTTCCAGACTTTGTCAAATGCCTTTTCCAGATCCACCCAAACAGCTACTGTGTGTTTCTGTGCCTGGTAGGCATCTTCTATCTCCTGGGCTATGAGGATGACCTGGTCCTCAGTGGATCTGTGCTGTCTAAAGCCGGCTTGCTGTGGAATTAGTATTCGTTTTTCTTCCAGATGCCACATCAGTCTGGTGTTTATCATCCGTTCCATCAGCTTGCCGACACAGCTCAGTAGGCTTATGGGCCTGTATCCATTCGGATCTGTTTTGTCCTTTCCTGTTTTTGGTACTGGTACCAGTATTGCATCTTTCCATGCCTGGGGTACAATACCCCTTTTCCAGCTTTGGTTCAGGACTGATAGTAGTTTTTCCTTCGCTGTTTGGCCCAGCCCCATCAGCATTTCGTTTGTTATCCCGTCTTTTCCGGGAGATTTCCTTCTCTTTAGTGTTCTCATAGCCTCTTCCATTTCGCGCATTGTTAGTTTGGCCATCATGTGCTCTTCAGGAGCCGTATTTATGTTTTCGTGCCCCTTTAGCTCTTCGCTAATGTCTGTATGCTTATCTGCAGGGACCTCGATGTGGTTTGCTCTGGCATAGTGATCGACAAAGGCGTTTGCGGCTTTCTTACCTGTGATCAAGTTCTCGCCTTGCTTGATAGTAATTTGTTTATTTGACGGGGTTTCGTCGTTCATGGCTCTGACTAGCTTCCATAGCTTGTTCCCTTCTTTGTCCAGGTTTAAACTTTCCGTTTTATTTTTCCAACTTTCTCTTGCTGTTTGCTTGAGAGTGTGTTTGTACTTCGCCGCGGCGGCTTTGAGGGCGATGTTTGCCTCCACGGATTTTTCTCGTTCTGCCATGTTCCTCGCATTAGTTACTGCATCTTCCACTTTCTGTAACTCATCATTCCAGTAGGGCTTATAGTTTTTCCTAGCTCCTCTTGGGATGGTTTCAGTGGCGGCTTGCATTATTGCCTTGCTTAGGCTCTCTACCATGGGCTTCATTTTGGTGTTTCGTGTGTTGATGGTTTCACACAGCCCATCTGTCAGGATTGCAAATCTGTCCCAGTCGGCTCGTTTGTAATTCCAACGTGGGAGCGGTTTTGTTTCCTGTGGGCCTACTTCCATGTCAATGGTTAGCCTGATCGGCCTGTGGTCGCTACCTGCCAGTTGGTTTAGCACCTGGCGGTCTATTTTATAGTGTATGTCCTGTGTGGAGAAGGCCAAATCTGGAGTCGAGGTGGTATGCCATGTTCTTGAATAGAAGCTAGGGCTATCCTCCGGCCTATTGATTAGGGAGAGATTTGCATCTATCTCCCAATCTTCCACTTCGTCACCTCTACTGTCTGTGTCAGAGTATCCCCATCTCTCCGAGTGGCTGTTGAAATCTCCAACTACTATGCAGTTGGAGTCTCTGACCTCCATACTCGAGAGCGATAGGTCTCTGTTTGGTGGTCCGTACAGATTGAAAATGCGGAGTTTCGTCTCTAGAGCCATTATGTCAACTCCTACAATTTCTGCTTGTCCGGTGTGATTGACAGGTACCGCGCTACTCGGTATGCTGTTTCTGGTCAGTATCAGGACCCCTCCTTTGTGACCTTCTCTATCTAGACGGAAGGTCTGGTATCCTCTGATTGAGAATTTATGGTTATTGTTGAGGTGCGTTTCCTGGATACATGCCACGTCAATCTTACCTTCATGCAGGTGGTGTGTTAGGGAAAGTTTTTTGTTAATGACTCCCTCCGCATTCCACTGTAGTATTCTGAGGGTCTTGAAGTTTTGGCCAATAGACGTTACCCCATAGCCATGTGCCTTGACTCCACGACACATGGGTGGGTGACCACCAGTAGTCAAGGGTGGGCCCCTTCGAGGCGTGAGGCCCGGCGCTATCGCTGCCTGGCGGGTCTCCTCAGGATGAGCGCCATACGTTTTTCGAATAGGTTGTGCTGCCATCATACTGTGATTTACGTTGCACTGTTTTGTTAGGCTTGCGGCCCCGTGCATCCGATTTCAACAGGCGTTTCTGTAGGGATGCCCTCCTTAGCCTTTGGCTGTCCCCAGCCTATCTGCAAGGCAGCAGTTGTTTACGATCAGAGTTTTCTCTCCTATGGAAGTTGTCTTTCCAGACTATCGAGTCTTCACTACTCGTGTCTATAGGGTGCAATGATGGTATGTGATATATGAGATGGACTGGTTTACCCGGAAGAGAGGCAGTCCAGTGTGTCTGTATCCCAGGATCGTCACGTCCTGCCAGAAACGTAGCATTTGCATGTGAGTGGGGTATCTCTTTTTCCCTTTATTTTCTTGGCTTCTATGCAGGGATGGTACGCCTAGCATTCCCCGCCACCTGGGGTGTTGACACAGTGGGGCAGGTGTGCAATGTCCGCTGGTCTGCATCTCTTCTGCGTCCAGCATGATAGTTATGGCTGATAACGTACAGAGGTAGATATCGTAACCGGAGTGCATTTAGCCAGAGGACAAGCCTGGTAATGTCACAGAGATGTTGATCGCCTGGTGTGCGGACAACTCTCACGGTCAGTGGTTGAGTCTTGACAGTTCACAGTGTGGTGGCTGCTCTACTGTTTTCGACACCCCGACCAGGTTCTAAGTCTTTGGTTGGTGTTTTTCGCACCCCATCGCCGTATAGGGTGAGTATCAAGCAGTTTTCCGCCCGCTTTGATTTGCGGGCGGCAAGGACCTCTTACTGTGGCTCTACCTGATAGGGCTGGGGCGCAAGCCCCAGGTCCCGAGCATGTAGGAGCCTCCCATTGCAGTGGTGCTGAGATTTTGGGCGGGATTGCGGCTTTCAAGGGTTCGGCCGTAATCCCCCACATGGTAGCCTCGCGCCCTTGGCTTATCAGCCTGGTACGTGAACCAAAGTGTCTGCGGCTCCTCTCGATTTGAGCTGGTTTTCCGTAGCAACGCCCTGTCATTTGTAGGGTAAAACTGACCTGTCTTCAGATCTATTTCCAGCACCCGTTCACTATTTGGTCAGACGAATTTATTGAGGGCTTTTGTTTGTCAATGACCAGGTATTTGAAATCTGCGGAGTTAAACACGATTTCCGTAGCGTTCTTTCATTTGAGCTGACTTGTCGTCCGTGAGTCTAATACCAGCGTACGTTCATTATTAGACCCAAACGGCAGCGCTCTCAATTTGTCAGTTGTTTTACAGCATTGGCGTGTTCAGTCAAATTAAGCCGCAGGTTCCACACCTGGTGGTGCCCTTTCGTCAATTCCCTTAGCGAGATAGTCAAGTTTCTTAAAGGGTAGCCCCAAAGATTTTCGAGGGTCTAATTCCAGCACATGCTCTCTATTAGACCCCACTAAGGTGTACTTTTTGATAGTCATTCTGCAGTATTGGCGTGGTAAGTTAACTTAGGTCTCAGGCTCCACTCCTGATAGTGCTCTTCCGTCAATTCCTTTATCAAACACTGGATGCAGACAAAACCGAGCCACAGGGGACATAACCCCAGATTCTGGGGGTCTAAGTCCAGCACCAGTTCCATGTTAGACTCCAGAAGAGTGGTCTCGGCATGTCAATCATTTCAGTGTTGGCCGTGTTGAGTCAAATTAAGCCGCAGGCTCCACTCCTGGTGGTGCCCTTCCGTCAATTCCTTTAAGTTTCAGCTTTGCAACCATACTTCCCCCGGAACCCAAACACTTTGGTTTCCCGGAAGCTGCCCGCAGAGTCATCGAAGCAACTCCTGCGGATCGCTAGTCGGCATCGTTTATGGTCAGAACTACGACGGTATCTGATCGTCTTCGCGCCTCTGACTTTCGTTCTTGATTAATGAAAACATTCTTGACAAATGCTTTCGCAGTAGCTTGTCTTGCGGCGATCCAAGAATTTCACCTCTAACGCCGCAATACGAATGCCCCCGTTTGTCCCTGTTAATCATTACCTCCAGTTCCGAAAACCAACAAAATAGAACCGAGGTCCTATTCCATTATTCCATGCACCATTATTCAGGCAGCCGAGGCCTGCTTTGAACACTCTAATTTTTTCAAAGTAAACGCGCCGGCCACCCAGGACGCTCAGCGAAGAGCACCCGTGGGAGAGAGCCGGCAGACGGTAGGGCAGGAGACAACGGGCAGTGAACCGGCGCGAGCCGGACCGCCCGCCTGCGCCTGAGATCCAACTACGAGCTTTTTAACTGCAACAACTTTAATATACGCTATTGGAGCTGGAATTACCGCGGCTGCTGGCACCAGACTTGCCCTCCAATAGATCCTCGTTAAAGGGTTTAAAGTGTACTCATTCCAATTACGGGGCCTCGAAAGAGTCCCGTATTGTTATTTTTCGTCACTACCTCCCCGTGCCGGGAGTGGGTAAGTTGCGCGCCTGCTGCCTTCCTTGGATGTGGTAGCCGTTTCTCATGCTCCCTCTCCGGAATCGAACCCTGATTCCCCGTTACCCGTTACAAACATGGTAGGCATGTCACGTACCATCGACATTTGATAGGGCAGACATTTGAAAGATGCGTCGCCGGCACATGAGGCCATGCGATCAGCACAAAGTTATCCAGAGTCACCAGTGGGGACGCCGCAACCCCGCGAGGGGAAACGACGATTGGTTTTGAACTAATAAAAGCGCTCTTTCCGCGAGGGTCGGAGCTTGGTAAGCATGTATTAGCTCTAGAATTGCCACAGTTATCCAAGTAGGATCGTGTCATCTAAGGAACCTCGACTGATTTAATGAGCCATTCGCGGTTTCACCGTGAGACAGTGTGAACTTAGACATGCATGGCTTAATCTTTGAGACAAGCATATGACTACTGGCAGGATCAACCAGATATCTGTCGGAGACGTACGTACTGCGCACACCGGTCGGCGGAGGAAGGGTGTGTAAAAAGCCTCACTGGGACGGCCGCAGGGACCGACTGACGGGACGGACGGACGGTTGTTCCACCCGTCCCTCACTCCGTCGACCTAGGACCGCCTGGAGGACACACAGTTACTTTGACGTATGTAACATGCATTAGGGTCAGTCGTAGTGGGGGGGGGGGGGGGGGGCCATATGCTTCGCTTGGAGTAACAAACGACTCTTAAGCGTTATTTTCATCTTTGGTCTTTGTGGCTTCCTGCTTCTTTTCAATTGATGATATGTGGCTCCTTGCTTCTTGTAAATTTTTTTATAAATGGCTCCCAGCTTCTTTTCATCTTTGGACTTTGTGGCTCCCTGCTTTTTTTCAATTTTTGATAAATGGCTCCCTGCTTTTTTTCAATTTTTGATAAATGGCTCCCTGTTTCTTTTCAATTTTTTATATATGGCCCCCTGCTTCTTTTCAATTTTTTATATATGGCTCCCTGCTTCTTTTCAATTTTGTATATATGGCTCGCTGCTTCTTTTCATCTTTGGACTGTGTGGCTCCCTGCTTCTTTTCATCTTTTGTTGGTATGTATGTATGTATGTATGTATGCGTGGGGTGTGTGTGTGTGCGTGCGTGCGTGTGTGTGTGTGTGTGTGTGTGTAATATCGTCTGTGGTAGACTCAATTTCTCTTTATTCGCTAACAGTTCAAATTCACTTGGTAGCCTCCACCTAATCGTCTGGAGGTATCATTAGCATTATAAACTGTACTATAGTGTTTTGCTGGGTAATGCTTGTAACAGCTTTCATCAAATTGTGGAGGATTACGATTTGTACTCACATTATATCCATAAAGATGTGTCTGGCTTCTACTAATATTACACAATGTGTTTTATAAATAAATGTTTCTCTGTGTTTGTTTTCTGCTATTGCCGTTTGTCACATTTGTCTGTGTTTGTTTTTGTAACTGTCGCTCGTCACGTTTGTCTGTGTTTGTTTTTGTAACTGTCGCTCGTCACGTTTGTCTGTGTTTGTTTTTGTAACTGTCGCTTGTCACATTTGTTTTTGTAACTGTCGCTCGTCACGTTTGTCTGTATTTATTTTTGTAAGTGTCGCTCGTCACGTTTGTTTTTGTAACTGTCGCTCGTCACGTTTGTCTGTGTTTGTTTTTGTAACTGTCGTTCGCCACGTTTGTCTGTATTTATTTTTGTAATTGTTGTTCGTCACGTTTGTCTGTATTTGTTTTTGTAAGTGTCGCTCGTCACGTTTGTTTTTGTAACTGTCGCTCGTCACGTTTGTCTGTGTTTGTTTTTGTAACTGTCGTTCGCCACGTTTGTCTGTATTTATTTTTGTAATTGTTGTTCGTCACGTTTGTCTGTATTTGTTTTTGTAATTGTTGTTTGTCACGTTTGTCTGTGTTTGTTTTTGTAATTGTTGTTCCATAATTTCGACCGTGTTCGTTTTTGTAACTTTTCTCAAATATATGTCTCTTTGTTGTACTGAGTGTCACATCTTTCGTGGCAGGTCTTTGTTGCATATGTTATCACTTCCATAACAATGTGTATCTATATATGTCAAAGGCACCACAATAGTAGTTTCTCCGTCTGCAAAGCTCACGTCTGCTGAACGTAGTCTGAATTACCGTCCCTACCTCATGAAACCAGCTCAAGGCAACAGAACAGTGTCCGCCATTACTGTGCACAACATCTGCGCCAAATTGAAATGCTAAAATACAAAAAATACAATATCCCTCCGGTCGAGAAACTCTCACGCCATCTGTGACAACATCATTGGTTGACTAGACTCGTACTCTACCCAGCTGAAACCCGCGGCTCCCAAAGCTCACGGGTCTCAAATTGTTGCATTATCAGATTTCACGCTATTTACCTTCGTCTGTTGTTTATATACCTGTTCGTTCGTCTACGATTAGTTTGCCTGTTTTATTCATTGTGTGTTTGTGATACTGGTTTCTTAAAAGTGGAGCTTTTCTACATACATGGAGAGGATACAGTGATACTGGTTTCTTAAAAGTGGAGCTTTTCTACATACATGGAGAGGATACAAAAAAGTGCGACAAAGCTGATAGTGGGATTCCAGTATTACAATTACGAGGAAAGACTCAGAAAAACCGGCCTGCAGTGTCTATAAAAGAGAAGAATTCGAGGTGACTTAATACAGGTTTATAAGATAATCACAGGAAAGGATAAATTAGACTATAACAAGTTGTTGTTTTTTTAATACAACCATCTACAATAACAAGAGGGCATAGCTACACATTAACTAAAGACAGGTCCAGATTATATATTTGGAAATAATTTTTTTAGTCAAAGAAAAATGAATACTTTGATGAATGCATTGCCACAAGAAGTAGTGGAGGCAAGGACAATAAATGCATTTAAGAATAGATTGGATGCGCATAGCTTTTAGAGCAAGGAAATATAAATAAAACTGGTTATATACAAACTCTGCAGTCTTCTAAACCAGTATAAAGACGTTAAGTTAAGTTACAGGAAGGATATACTACAGCCGGTAAAATTATCAGATATGCTGAGTGGTTATTGCTTGCTGATCGAATTGTTTTATTAATTAATAGTTCTAGACGTGGTTTGGTTACATAATCGGATTGCAGTTACAACTGATTTGTTTCAAGGTTGTGATTTTTCAAACATTTAACTAGTGCTTACACAATCAGCGTGTTACTCTGTTTTGGTCCAACTATAACGGACAAGCTGGCAGGTCTGAAATAAATATTATGTATGTTTCTGGAGGGTTTATTATGGATACTGATATGTTATTTCATTAAGTTTTAGGTTTATAATATATGTGAAGTTTTAGGTTTATAATATATGTGAAGTTTTAGGTTTATAATATATGTGAAGTTTTAGGTTTATAATATATGTGAAGTTTTAGGTTTATAATATATGTGAAGTTTTAGGTTTATAATATATGTGAAGTTTTAGAATGTGTCGTCAGTCAGAGGTAGTTTCAGACAAGATGTCACCCTTATATAGATTAGGAGTGGACATTTCACTTTAGATAGATTGAACAGTGGATACATCATTTTTAGATTGTGTAGACACTATACTTTTAGATAGATTAGGAGGAGACACATCGCTCTTAGATAGATTAGGAGCACACATGCCTTTGTTATATAGATTATTAGTAGACATATCACTCTTAGATAGATTAGCAGTAGACATATCACAGATAGTTTAGGAGTAGACATATCACACTCAGATAGATTAGGAATAATTAGATCACTTTTGGATAGATTAGAAGTAGACACATCGCTCTTAGATAGATTAAAAGTAGACAAAACACTCTAAATAGATTAGTACTAGACACAACACTCTTAGATAGATTAACAGTAGACACATCACTCTTAGATAGATAATGAGTAGTTAGATCACTCGTGGAAAAATTAGGAGTAGACACAACAGTCTTGGATAGATTAGAAGTGGACACAACAGTCTAAGATAGATTAGAAGTAGACAAAACACTCATAGATAGATTACGAATAAACCTTTCATTCTTACATAGATTAGCGTACACTAACGTCATGTCTGTTTAGTATGTACACAGAACACAGGTTTCAAGAAAAAGTAAACATGGCAGGTAGTCATTATCGGTGGGCTGTCAATGTATAATCTCAAATATTTGCCAGTGACACGTTTCTGTTAAGGAAAAAAAGTGAAAAAGAAGGACTGAAATAAGTAAACAGAAATATCACGAAAAAATATTGGTTGGACATTGCCACTGAGAAATCTAAAACTGGCACAATTAGCAAAGTATGCAAACAAATCAGCTCTACCGAAAAGAATAAATGATAAAAATTATGGAACAGATTTAGAGATTCTCTTCATGAGATGATGTAAAAAGAGATAATGGAAGATGAGAAAAAAAGATCAGATCGAGAATAGAGAATAGGTATATTGGAGACTGTTTTTGTCAACATGAGACAAACAGAAAAATCCGAACATTGACATTCAAACATTGGCATACCAGTCTTGACATCCAAACATTGAACTACCAGTCTGGACATCCAAACATTGACATCCGAAAATTGCCATCCTAGTCTTGACATCCAAACATTGACATCCAAACATCGACATCCAAATATCGACATCCGAAGATTGACATCCCAGTTTTGACATCCAAACATTGACATCCTAGTCTTGACATTTGAATATTGACTTCTCAGTCTTGACATCCAAACATTGACATTCAAACATCGACATCCAAATATTGACATCCGAAAATTGACATCCCAGTCTTGACATCCGAACATTGACATCTCAGTCTTTATATCCAAACATTGACATCCGAAGATTGACATCCCAGTCTTCACATCCAAACATTGACATCCAAACATTGACATCTGAACATTGACATCCAAACATTGACATCCCAGTCTTGACATCCAAACATTGAAATCCTAGTCTTGACATCCAAACATTGACATCCGAACATTAACATCCCAGTCTTAACATCCGAACATTGACATCCGAACATTGACATCCAAACATTGACATCCAAATATTGACATCCGAACATTGACATCTTAGTCTTGACATCCAAACATTGCCATCCAAACATTCAGATCTGAATATTGACATCCGAACATTGATATCCGAACATTGACATCCGAACATTGATATCCGAACATTGATATCCCAGTCTTGACATCCAAACATTGACATCTAAACATTGACATCCAAACATTGACATCGCAGTCTTGACATCCGAACATTGATATCCCAGTCTTGACATCCGAACATTGACATCCGAACATTGACATCCGAACATTGACATCCCAGTCTTGACATCCGAACATTGACATCCCAGTCTTGACATCCAAACATTGATATCCCAGTCTTGACATTCAAACATTGACATCCGAACATTGACATCCGAACATTGACATCCAAACATTGATATCCCAGTCTTGACATCCGAACATTGACATCCCAGTCTTGACATTCAAACATTGACATACGAACATTGACATCAGAACATTGACATCCCAGTCTTGACATCCGAACATTGACATCCGAACATTGACATCCCAGTCTTGACATCCAAACAGTGACATCCCAGTCTTGATATCCAAACATTGACATCCCAGTCTTGACATCCAAACATTGACATCCGAACATTAACATCCCAGTCTTGACATCCGAACATTGACATCCAAACATTGACATCCCTGGCTTGACATCCAAACATTGGCATCCAAACATTGACATCTGAACATTGACATCTGAACATTGACATCCCAGTCTTGACATGCAAACATTGACATCCAAACATTGACATCCAAACATTTACATCCCAGTCTTGACATCCAAACATTGACATCCAAACATTAACATCCAAATATTGACGTCTGAACATTGACATCCCAGTCTTGACATCCAAACATTGCCATCCAAACATTGACATCCCAGTCTTGACATCCAAACATTGAAATCCCAGTCTCGACATCCAGACATTGACATTTAAACATTGACATCCAAACATTGACATCCCAGTCTTGACATCCGAACATTGACATCCCAGTCTTGACATCCAAACATTGACATCCAAACATTGACATCCCAGTCTTGACATCCGAACATTGACATCTAAACATTGACATCCAAACATTGACATCTAAACATTGACATCCAAATATTGATATCCCAGTCTTGACATCCAAACATTGACATCTAAACATTGACATCGCAGTCTTGACATCCGAACATTGATATCCCAGTCTTGACATCCAAACATTGACATCTAAACATTGACATCCAAATATTGATATCCCAGTCTTGACATCCGAACATTGACATCCAAACATTGATATCCCAGTCTTGACATTCAAACATTCACATCCGAACATTGACATCCGAACATTGACATCCAAACATTGATATCCCAGTCTTGACATCCGAACATTGACATCCCAGTCTTGACATTCAAACATTGACATCCGAACATTGACATCCGAACATTGACATCCCAGTCTTGACATCCGAACATTGACATCCGAACATTGTCATCCCAGTCTTAACATCCAAACATTGACATCCCAGTCTTGACATCCAAACATTGACATCCCAGTCTTGACATCCGAACATTGACATCCAAACATTGACACCCAAACAATGACATCCAAACATTGACATCCCAGTCTTGACATTCAAACATTGACATCTAAATAGATATCTCAAATTACAAATAAGAGTAATTTGCTTTTTTCTATATTCGTCCTTACATTATAATATTGCGCGAGTAGCTCGCAGCAACCCTGACTGGGTGGGTGAGAACAATCTGGCTTGGTGTATGAGAGAACATTGTTTGATCAAATTCCACCAAAACGATCCTTCCTCATCTGCCAACAGGGCAAGATTGTCCAGAAAAAGCTCAGAACTATGCAGCATGTCTCGCTCAACATTCCATCGATATGCAATCTACAGTTCATCATCATATTATTCCTCTCGTTTCCTTAAAGCTGATTGTGCGACATTGATGACTGACAAGGTTTAAATTCCAGAGCACCGAGGAGCAGTCCTGAACTGTTCGTCCAACTTCACCTGTCATACAATATCACACATGCTTTAAGTTGCTATCGACGAGCGATTTCCAGCCTTATATGGGTCATGTTAATACCGCGGCCGCCTTAATGTCCAGCGGCAAGACCCTTGGGTCCGAAGTTGTTCTTTCCGCCCGGGTCACAGTGCAATCGACATATTTACAGTACATGTTTTCTTATTTGCATTCAGAATCTTTGGTCGTGCTTAATCTGCTGACCAGTCGCCATGATGAATATAGTATTCAACAGGTCGGAGTGGCTGCCTCACAGCTTTTGTCTCAGCTTCGCACCCTGTGGCAAAGACTCATTTCCCTATAGAGTGAGCATTCCTGTAGAATGTGTTCTGGATTCTGGCCCCCCTGTTCCACGTGGGCATACCTAAAATACATGAGAGTTTCTAGGAAGAGGACGGTAACCTATATACAGCTTTCGTTTACCTGACCCAGGCCTTTGACACTGTCAACAGAGACCGACACTAGAAAATTATTTTGCAATTCGACTGCCCAGACACATTCATCCCAGCTGTCTGTTATCTTCTTGGTCCGTGTACTGAATAACGTTGTCCGTTCATCCATCACAAGGGATGAAGACTACTCTTTGTTCAGCCGTGTGGACAGTCTTTTCTCTTGCTGTGTCCCCCTGGAATGAATGACCTGTGTGATGATTTGGATTAAAGTGAAGAAGAAGCTGCGCCTTTAGTCAACCTCACTCTCTAGTTCTAAGCTACTTTTGGCCAGTGGCAAGATGTTTATTGAGACGACTGGAGATAGCATAGGATGCAGATTTTTCCTCAAAGTTTAATCCCGAAGCCTTTTCCGTAAACAGGTATCTCGCAAGGCAATCTAACGTTGTGTGTCGTATCTTTACCATAACCACAAGAGGTAGTAGCGACAACACTCTGCGTGTGAATGAGTCTGACATCTCTCCCCTATCATCTATCAGGAAACTATCATTTTCATACGAACTTTTTCCGCAGACTGCATAGAGTCAGCTGGTAAGATAAAATAACCAACTCTGAAGTCCTCAACGGGGCATAAATATCTACTGCAAAGATCGCCGAACAGATGAACTGGACATATCGTACGCATGCCCAACCATCGTCTTTCTAAGCGGCTACTGTACGGTGAGCTCATAACAAGCATGCGCTCAGGCTAGAAGAGCCGAAATGAAGATTGAAAGTGCCTCTGAAACATATTCTCATTGATGTCGCTATCTGGGAAATGCTTGCTCCGGACTGCTCAGCCTTGAGGCACTTAAATCACATGAGGTGCTCACATTGTCAGATAGAGAATTAACTTTGCGGCGTAGCAACAATAATGCGAGCTTCCCGGAAGGACAGCCGCAAGACAGATTTGATCAGTCGATCTTCTATATAGGGATTATAACAGATCTAATCAGGTGATCTTCCATATAGAGATTATAATAGATCTAATCAGGTGATCTTCCATATAGAGATTATAACAGATCTAATCAGGTGATCTTCCATATAGAGATTATAATAGATCTAATCAGGTGATCTTCCATATAGAGATTATAACAGATCTAATCAGGTGATATTCCATATAGAGATTATAACAGATCTAATCAGCGGATATTCCATATAGAGATTATAACAGATCTAATCAGCGGATCTTTCATATAGAGATTATAACAGATCTAATCCGGTGATCTTCCATAAAGACATACATAAGAAATCACATATTATATAATATTGTTCATAGCTATCAATTGTAATGGTTGTATAATATATTATGAAAATATTCAGAGTTGATATTTACAGTGCAAATATCTGAAAATGGATATTTCCAACATAAATATTTGTCACGAGATATTGTTGACTTTATAGAAGCCAGCATAAACACGTTCATGGTGAGTCATATTCCTGGAGTCAATAACAACAGAGACACTTTCTAGTCAGTTAACCTAGCAACTAATGTTACGGCGAAAACGTCTTCGGCAGGGACATAAAAAAAACATTACTTAAAACAACTGACTAATCTGAAGGATAAGGATGATATCTGGAAGGGACATAAGACGATCACTCAACTCGCAGGATTCTATAAGTTAATCAGACAGGCACATGACATTTTGTCAAGGGACAAGTGACGTAATTAGTTTCAACACTGATGACCTCCACGTAATTGTTGTTTTAAGGAGGTACGTCATTGGTAAATAATTTTAAAACATACTATTACTCTTTGGTTTATTAACTATAAACCATCAGTTTAAGATAGATTAACATTAGCTTTGATCGCTCTTAAAGAGGTTGACAATTAATAGATCATTAATATAGATTAACGTTTTTGCATCACAGAATAACAATAGACACCTCTCTCTGGGATAGATTACGAACATACACATCTCTCTGGGACAGATTACAAACATACACATCTCTCTGGGACAGATTACAAACATACACATCTCTCTGGGATAGATTAAAACAGACGCGTCGATCTTGGTTAGATGAGACGCATCACTCCATCATATATTAACAATGGACGCACCAATCGGAGATAGATTAGCATTAGGCACATTTTTTTGAGATAGACAAACGTTATACACATAACTCTTAGATTAACAAACGTCACAAAACTCGTAGGCAGATTAACAATAGACAAATCACTCATAAATTAGAAAGAAATACGTTATTCTTAGCTAGATTAGCAATAGACACATTATTCTTAGATAGATTAGCAATAGACACATTATTCTTAGATAGATTAGCAATAGACACATTATTCTTAGATTAGCAATAGACACATTATTCTTAGATTAGCAATAGACACATCATTCTTAGATAGATTAGCAATAGACACATTATTCTTAGATTAGCAATAACGTACGAAGAGTCAAAACGGCTTATCAAAGCCAGATACATGATCAAATGGGAAACCGAACATACTGGTTACACCAAAAACGATGCCTATTTCCAGTTGAACCGAAAAGAGCAGGTCGTTGTCTTCAGACTTCGCACTGGACACAATAGACTGAGGTACCACCTATTCGAATGCCCGTGCGGTACTGGTAAAATGACCGCTGAACATCTGCTGCAGAACTGCCCGACATACGAGGATCAGAGAGAGCAGATGTGGCCATCACCAGTGGAACTGCAAGACAAGCTCTATGGCAGTGGCGACAGCCTCAGGATGACCGCCGCTTCTTTCGAAAAAATAATGGTTACTGTCTGACTGCGTACGCAGAAGAAGAAGAAGAAGATTAGCAATAGGCACATTATTCTTAGATAGATTAGCAATAGACACATTATTCTTAGATAGATTAGCAATAGACACATTATTCTTAGATAGATTAGCAATAGACACATTATTCTTAGATAGATTAGCAATAGACACATTATTCTTAGATAGATTAGCAATAGACACATTCCTTTTAGATAGATTAACAATAGACAGCTCGCTCTTTGTCAAATTAATATTATTCTCAATATCTCTTAAATAGATTAACAGTCGACAGATCACTTATGAAGATTAACATTTTTTACATCACTCATAGATAGACTAACAATAGATACATTACTCATATATAGACTAATAATAGACATACCATATTCAAATAGATTATCATTATCTTGATAAAGTAGATTTGTAAGTAGAATGTCGTTTGCAGAATGTCGCTTCTAGAATGTCGCATCTTACAACCGCCAACCTATTTGATTCTGAGATCGATGCTAGTGTGTCCGTACAAAACTGTTTGGTATGATTTTCTAAATCGAAAAGGAAGTTGTAAACGTGTGTGATTTAAAAGTCAAAATGACAACTTCAAATGTGTCTCCAACAAGTGTAAAATCGTCTCTAGCGACATCAACTCTGGAGTTGGAAGTTTCGTTTCCTGGACAACGTTTTCTGCTAAAATTCGATCTTCGGCCATGCAGAAATTGAATTTCCTGTCCCCCCTGTTTCATAAAAATGGGAAAAAGAGTGAAGGGCGATTGGGTGGACGGAAAAGTTCAACTGAAAACAGAAAGGGGTCAACGGATAAGTTTGATAAACCCAAGCGTAAAGTATTCACTATTTTCAATTCTTCTAGACACACAGAGGACCTCATCGTTACGCCCTTCGCTCAGATTCTGGCAAGCCTCCGCAGTGTCAGAGCCAACTACGTCAGCCTTACTAATGTCCCGGGAAACAGAGAGAGGTGAGTCTATACCTTTTCTTAAAAAATATTCTCTACTGTTAAGTCATGTCAACATAATTATAAATAATCATGTTTGGATATACAAAAATGGTCATCTCAACGTATCTATACGTAATGTGTGGATATAAATAAATAGCCAGGACAATATATATATATATATATATATATATATATATATATATATATATATATAGAGAGAGAGAGAGAGAGAGAGAGAGAGAGAGAGAGAGAGAAGAAGATAGAGAGCGAGATGTATGTATATAAATAGAAATAGCTATGTCAATATATATATATATATTTATATATACAGAGAGAGAGAGGAAGATAGAGAGAGAAATGTGTGGATATAAATAAATATATATGTCAACATATCTATAAATAATCATGTGTTGCTATATTCATAAATAGCCATGCTAACATAACTATAAATAGCTATGCCAACATATCTATAAATAGCCATGCCAACATATCTATAAATAGCCATATGTTGCTAAATTTATAAATATATCATCACATCACTTGGTCTCCAGTTCGACTGGGCATGTCGCGGATTTTTGTCGGTATCACCACATCTCCAGCAGGTACATAAAGGATTGACAAAACTACTGTACTGCAAAAAAGTTAGTTACCCATCGCAAGCGAAGATGCGACATCATCAGACGATTTTGCCTTGATGATGTTATTTGCGGTGTTTGTAGATTATAGTGAGGAAGTAACTGCGTTGGTCATCAACCTCACTCGCTGGTCCCAAGCTACCTCGTATCAGTGGCAACACTATAAGTTGAGACGACTAGAGGTAATTCGGGATACAGGTACTCTAGTTATTCCTGCGTTGAGAATAGGAGTCGCTTGAAACGCGTGGGGCTCAAACCCACGCCGTTTCCGTTCATCGCTTTGAGAAGCGAATGCCTTTCTTTTCAACTACAGCAACCCCCCACTGTAATGTAAACTGTTGCTGAGGGTGTTCAGAGACATGAGGCATCAAGAATAAATGAGGCCATTCAGAGACTATCGCTCCGAAAGTCAACTCACATCAACCCTTCTTCAGCCCTAGTCGAAGGATGCGTTTTATTTCCCTGTATAAAGTGCAACAAATAATTCAAGGCTCATGTTGGTTTATTTAGCCACCTTCGAACTCATGCGAACAGCTTACAGTGAATGCTGACATGATAACAGTTTACACTGAATGCTGACATGCGAACAGTTTACAGTGAATGCTGACATGAGAACAGTTTACAGTGAATGCTGACATGAGAACAGTTTACAGTGAATGCTGACATGAGAACAGTTTACAGTGAATGCTGACATGCAAACAGTTTACAGTGAATGCTGACATGAGAACAGTTTACAGTGAATGCTGACATGAGAACAGTTTACAGTGAATGCTGACATGAGAACAGTTTACAGTGAATGCTGACATGAGAACAGTTTACAGTGAATGCTGACATGAGAACAGTTTACAGTGAATGCTGACATGAGAACAGTTTACAGTGAATGCTGACATGAGAACAGTTTACAGTGAATGCTGACATGCGAACAGTTTACAGTGAATGCTGACATGAGAACAGTTTACAGTGAATGCTGACATGCGAACAGTTTACAGTGAATGCTGACATGAGAACAGTTTACAGTGAATGCCGACATGCGAACAGTTTACAGTGAATGCTGACATGAGGACAGTTCACAGTGAATGCTGACAAACAAAGTGGTCATCATTGATTACGATGGACGAACAACACTACGAAACTGCATAGTGGAACACAGACAACAGATTATAAACACCATCAATGCACAGGCCAATTCGTCTTGATATAACTTAAAGGACTACGTTCTGAGATTGAAAGCGGCGTGCTTTCACCAGTAGAATTCAGAACAGCAGACCTGCAACCAACAACAAGCAATTGTGTTAATAGTTAACTCATCGATCATGTAAATAGCCATGTCAATATTTGTATATTAATGACCTTCTCGCCCTCTCTATAAATATTATATACTCATATTAGCAGTTCTATAAATAATGCAAACTATCCTGTTTTTAAACTTTTCTATAAATAGTCTTCAATATTTATTTGAAATATACCTTTAAGCCTGTATATACCTGTAAATATTCGTCCCAGTATGTTTATAAAAATCGATTCACTTAAATATAAATATCTATATCATTTTGTTAATATCCCATAACACTTGTCAACAGATGATGAACATTTTTTATTCAATATCTATCACAACTTGTGTATAAAAACTCAACCACAACTTGTCTATAAAAACTCACCACAAATTGTGTATCAAACCCATCACAACTTGTCTATAAAACAAACAATTCACTTCAACTTGTCTACAAATACCCGTAACAACTTGTCTATAAACATCCATGACAACATGTGTGTTTATGTCAGCCTCAACTTGTTTTCTAAAATCCACAACAACGTGTAGATACATAACCCACCCAACTTGACTATAAACAACTTACACAAATAGTATAAATATATCTTTAACAACGTGTAATAAATAACCAGAACATTATAAATATTCATCATCATCATCTATCTACACATATTCCTCACAACAATAGTCCTCATCCAGGTCTAATGTCTTGTGCTACACTAACAATAGTCCTCATCCATACTTAATGTCTTGTGCTGCACTAACAATAGTCCTCATCCAGGTCTAATGTCTTGTGCTGCACTAACAATAGTCCTCATCCATACTTAATGTCTTGTGCTGCACTAACAATAGTCCTCATCCATACTTAATGTCTTGTGCTGCACTAACAATAGTTCTCATCCATACTTAATGTCTTGTGCTGCACTAACAATAGTCCTCATCCAGATCTAATGGCTTGTGCTGCACTAACAATAGTCCTCATCCAGATCTAATGTCTTGTGCTGCACTAACAATAGTCCTCATCCAGGTCTAATGTCTTGTGCTGCACTAACAATAGTTCTCATCCAGATCTATTGTCTTGTGTTCTACTAAGAATAATCCTCATGCGAACCTATATTTTTCATCAGCACTAAAAACAGTTCTAAATCATACCTAAATTCTTGGCCCACACTAAAAGTAGTCCTCATCCAGACATGTACTTTCGACCCGCACTAAAAGTCACAATCCACATCTAAGCTAAGGCTCATCGCAAAAAGTAGTCTTCATAAAGACAAACAATCTGTGTCTGAACTAAAAGTAGTCCCCATCCATACATAAACTATGTGCCAGCACAAAGAATTGTCCCCATCGAGACATAATGTGGGCCAGCACCAAACGTGGTCTCTTCTAGACATAAACTGTAGTTCAGAACTAAAAGTGGTCCCTTCTAGACATAAAAATTGTGCCAGCACTAAAAGTGGTCCCTTTTAGACATAAACTCTGTGGCAGCACTAAAAGTAGTCCCTTATAGACATAAACTATGTGCCAGGACTAAAAGTGGTCCCTTCTAGACAGAAACTCTGTACCAGCACTAAAAGTGATCCCTTCTAGACATAAACTCTGTGCCAGCACTACCAGTAGTCCCTTTTAGACATACACTCTGTGCCAGCACTACCAGTAGTCCCTTTTAGACATAAACTTTGTGCCAGCACTACCAGTAGTCCCTTTTAGACATAAACTCTGTGCCAGCACTAAAAGTGGTCCCTTCTAGACATAAACTCTGTGCCAGCACTACCAGTAGTCCCTTCTAGACATAAAAATTGTGCCAGCACAAAAAAGTGGTCCCTTCTAGACATAAACTCTGTGCCAGCACTACCAGTAGTCCCTTTTAGACATAAACTCTGTGCCAGCACTAAAAGTGGTCCCTTCTAGACATAAACTCTGTGCCAGCACTACCAGTAGTCCCTTTTAGACATACACTCTGTGCCAGCACTACCAGTAGTCCCTTTTAGACATAAACTCTGTGCCAGCACTACCAGTAGTCCCTTTTAGACATAAACTCTGTGCCAGCACTAAAAGTTGTCCCTTTTAGACATAAACTCTGTGCCAGCACTACCAGTAGTCCCTTTTAGACATAAACTCTGTGCCAGCACTAAAAGTGGTCCCTTTTAGACATAAACTCTGTGCCAGCACTAAAAGTGGTCCCTTCTAGACATAAAAATTGTGCCAGCACAAAAAAGTGGTCCCTTCTGGACATAAACTCTGTGCCAGCACTACCAGTAGTCCCTTTTAGACATAAACTCTGTGCCAGCACTAAAAGTGGTCCCTTCTAGACATAAACTCTGTGTCAGCACTACCAGTAGTCCCTTTTAGACATAAACTCTGTGCCAGCACTAAAAGTGGTCCCTTTTAGACATAAACTCTGTGCCAGCACTATAAGTAGTCCCTTCTAGACATAAACACTGTCCCAGCACTTAGAATTGTCCTCATCCATACCAATATTATTCTTTATACATACAAATGATTTGGACATTGATATGGGATCAATGATTGCAAAATTTGCTGATGACACAAAACTATGCAGTAGTGTCTCACCTAAAGCAGAAGTAGATATATTGAGGTCGGATTTAGAAAAAATTCGAGATTGGTTTGTAAGCTGGCAAATGGAGTTTAATGTAGATGAATGTACAGTCATCCACATGGGTTGATCCAATTTGGAACATAATTACAGAATGGGAGAGAACAATATTAGAAAGAAAGATAAGGAAAGGGACCTAGTGGTTATAATAGATCATACAGGAAAGGTGAGTGAGCAAGTTAAGGTAGCAGTGAAAAAAGGCAAATGCAATGTTAGGTATGATAAAAAGAAATATTAAATATAGGAGCAAGGAAGTGATCGTCAAACTGTACAAAGCATTAGTTAGACCTAGATTGGAGTACTGTGTACATGTGTGGAGTCCTTATCATTGAGGGGATATAAACATGCTGGAAAGAATACAAAAAAGAGCGACAAAGATGATAGTGGGATTCCAGAATTACAGTTATGAGGAAAGACTCAGAAAAACCGACCTACGGTGTCTAGAAGAGAGAAGAATTCGTGGTGACTTAATACTGGTTTATAAGATGATCACAGAGGAATGGATAAATTAGACTGTAACATTTTTTTTTTAAATACAGCCGCCCACATTAACAAGAGGCATAGCTACAAGTTGACCAAAGAGAGGTCCAGATTAGATGTTGGGAAATATTTTTTTAGTCAGAGAGTGGTGATTGCTTGAAATGCATTGCCAGAGGAGGTAGTGGAGACAGGGACAGCTAATGCATTTAAGAATAAATTGGATGCGCATAGCTTTTGGAGCGGGGTGATGTAGATGGAACTGGTTGTATACAGACTCTGCAGGGTCTTCTAGACCAGTATAAAGACGTTAAAACCTTTAGCACGCCATGGTCGAGTGCTAGCCGACACACTAGGCCTACAAAAACGGTGTACGGAAAAAAAAAAAAAATTTTTGTACGGCGTCACTCCCGACAGCACGATATTTTGCCGGTTAAAGTATCGTATGTTCGATTACAAATGGCTTTTGAAAAGTTTTAATTTTGTAAACGCCGTTTGGAGCAAGCCGATTTTTTGGGAAAAGGGAAGTAGGTTGTTGGGAAAGATCTTTATCGAGTAGATTTGTGTATTTTGTTTGTTTAAATGAAAGAACTACGTTTGAATTGGAAACTAACAGTTGTGTCGATATTGTAAACACAGTATCGATACGTTGTTATGGTTTCCATGGTTTTCTATCGAAGCGACTAGGCCTAGTGGTCGAGCCCAAATTTTTTCTGAGATTTTCATAAATTTTCAACTTCATCTTTTTGTATCTCAAAAACTAACAAACACACAACAATAAAAATAACACCCACATGTTTGTTATCCTATTGTGTGTCTACACGCCAGAAAATCATATTTATTGACAAACAAACATAAAAATTAAAAATTTAGAAAGACGACTACCATAGCGACTAATTAAGAAAATTAATTAGGTCAAATTTTTTTCCCAAAAAATGTGGCGTGCTAAAGGGCTAAGTTTAAGTTATAAACTCTTCGTCTACGCTAAAAAAGGATCTCACCTTGGAAAGATTGATTTCTGAGCTAATAACTCATCTTTAAGATAGTGACCATATCGTTTCTGAGCTAATAACCCATCTTTAAGATAGTGACCATATCGTTTCTGAGCTAATAACCCATCTTTAAGATAGTGACCATATCGTTTCTGAGCTAATAACCCATCTTTAAGATAGTGACCATATCGTTTCTGAGCTAATAACCCATCTTTAAGATAGTGACCATATCGTTTCTGAGCTAATAACCCATCTTTAAGACAGTGACCATATCGTTTCTGAGCTAATAACCCATCTTTAAGATAGTGACCATATCGTTTCTGAGCTAATAACCCATCTTTAAGATAGTGACCATATCGTTTCTGAGCTAATAACCCATCTTTAAGATAGTGACCATATCGTTTCTGAGCTAATAACCCATCTTTAAGATAGTGACCATATCGTTTCTCAGCTAATAACCCATCTATAAGATAGTGACCATATCGTTTCTTTAGCTCCGGACTCTTAAACTTAATTTCTGCCGCCATTTGTGGTTGCTGTTTGGACAACAATTCTAACCCAGTATGCTGCTGGGGCGGACAAAAATTCTTCGAGCAAGCTGTTGTTTGGACAACAATTCTATGAGCAATCTGTTGTTTGGACAACAATTCTAACCCAGTATGCTGCTGGGGCGGACAAAAATTCTAAGAGCAAGCTGTTGTTTGGACAACAATTCTATGAGCAAGCTGTTGTTTGGATAACAATTCTATGAGAAAGCTGCTGTTTGAACAACAATTCTATGAACAAACTGCTGTTTGGACAATTCTACCGGTAACGAAATGCCTACCCAACAGTAGTTTGATGACGATATAGAGGCTTCCCCACCATCATGCCACGACACAACAGGCCAATCCTGGATATGCCTCCTCTCACGATTACACGTTTTTAAAAAAGGACCTCTACACACTCCACGTGGGTAGAAGAGGAGCGACTATGTGAAATGATGGAAATATTTCTACTTCTGCTTTGTCTTGTTCTTCTTCTTCTTTTTCTGCTTGTTCGTCTTCTTCTTAGGTCGATTGTCGGTGATGAAGGATTAACATGTGAGGTGTTGACCAGAATAGCACAGACAAAAGCGGCACTTGCACGGCTTAACACAATCTGGCAAGATAAACGGTTAGCGCTATGCACGAAAATCAGATTAATGCGTACACTGGTCCTGTCAATATTCCTCTATGCGCGTGAGACATGGACAGTTACAGCTGACCTTCAACGAAGGATACAGGCCTTGGAGATGAGATGTTTCCGAAAACTTTGAAACGTCACGTACAAAGATCGAGTTACAAATGAGGAAATACGAGATAGAATTACAACAGCTATAGGGCCTTACGAAGACCTCTTGGTAAATGTCAAAAGAAGGAAACTCCCTTGGTACGGTCACATATCGAGATCAAATGGTCTTGCAAATACGATCCTGCACGGAAAGGTGCATGGCAGACGACGAAGAGGCCGGCCCAAAAAGAGATGGGAGGACTACATAAAAGAATGGACCAGTCTCCGATCAGAAGAGTCACAGGCAGCGGCATCTCACAGAGAGGAGTGGCGTGGGGTTGTGAGGATGTCTACATGTGTGCCCCAACGACCTCACCGGTTACGGGATGACCTGAACTGACCTGACCTTCTTCTTCTGCGGTCGTCCTGAAAAGGAGGTTGTGCCGTTGTGTTGCATTTTACAGCTACACTAATATATCTACGCCGTTCTAACCGACACATCCGATTTTAGCTTGCTTTTTGTGTGTACTTGTTTTGCCTTTCCACTGCGATTCCTGTTCTATCTGCCAGTCTACAATAGTGCAGCCAGTTTCCAGTGCCGCCGTTTGGAGATTAAATAGGGTCTTAGTCATATTTGTTTCGCTGACAGCTGATGCAAGCAGCCAGTCATGAAAACCTAGCTGCTGTCAGCTGATTCAAGGTACTGAATCGTCGGCCCTCGTATTTACATTCTTTAAGTACGAATACAATTGCAAACTTCACAGCCTACAACAGCAAAGACAAGCATAATTTTAAGCACTTGTTTTGAGTGGGAGTATAAATGTAAGGTTCACTAAGCGAGATTCGTTAGTCCTTACACACACACATGCAGCAACCTACACAGCTGTGCCTGACACACACACACATGTAGCAACCTACACAGCTGTGCCTGACACACACACATGTAGCAACCTACACAGCTGTGCCTGACACACACACACATGCAGCAACCTACACATAGAGTACAGCTGTGCCTGACACACACCCATGTAGCAACCTACACATAGAGTACAGCTGTGCCTGACACACACACACACATGTAGCAACCTACACATAGAGCACAGCTGTGCCTGACACACACACATGTAGCAACTTACACATAGAGCACAGCTGTACCTGACACACACACACACATGTAGCAACCTACACATAGAGCACAGCTGTGCCTTACACACACACACATGTAGCAACCTACACATAGAGCACAGCTGTACCTGACACACACACACACACATGTAGCAACCTACACATAGAGCACAGCTGTGCCTTACACACACACACATGTAGCAACCTACACATAGAGCACAGCTGTGCCTTACACAAACACACACATGTAGCAACCTACACATAGAGCACAGCTGTGCCTGACACACACACACACCCATGTAGCAACATACACATAGAGCACAGCTGTGCCTGACACACACACGCATGTTGCAACATACACATAGAGCACAGCTGTGTTTGATACACACATGTAGCAGCCTACACATAGAGCAAATATGTGCCTGAGACACACATGTAGCAATATACACATAGAGCACAGCTGTGCCTGACACACACACACACCCATGTAGCAACATACACATAGAGCACAGCTGTGTTTGATACACACATGTAGCAGCCTACACATAGAGCATATATGTGCCTGACACACACATGTAGCAGCCCACACATGTAGCAAAGTTGTGTGGTAAGGTTGCTTAACGATATTTGAAGAAGACGTGAGATAATGCAACAATATGCACCTGACCTGGTCTCGGAAGATCTTTCGTTAATTTATGTTTTTATTTAAACATCGTTATCCAGTTCTTCACTGTTGTCTTCGACACACTTTTGTCACCATACACTGCCTGCATTCTGCGATAAATATCAACTGGTCGACATCCTTCAGCTGTCATAAACCGAATCACCGCTCACTGATCAACTCTGGACGGATTCCGTATCACACCCGCCATGTTTTCAACGGTCTGCTGAGGAAACTATGATTCGGAGGATAATGAATATTTTGCAAACATGACGGTTGATATGTGCTGTTTACACCATAAGTGACGTCATCATGCGCATCGTACGTATGTTTACTTGTTGCAGTTTGATCCGGTTTCATTTGAACACTCCTCGTAGGTTGACGGGAAAGTCCTCTTGATCTCCATTACAATGATTGTCGTAACAGGGGACTAAGTAGAGTTGTGCGTGAGGCTAGCGACCTCATAATGCAAAACAAAGTAGCACACGTACTACCTCTACACAAGCACACACATATGCTTTGACGAAGTGTTCCCGCAAAATGGCCAACCCATTGTAGAGACATATGTACGCTGTTTCTACAGTGAAAAACAAATACATATTTGTAAAACTACGGTCTTCAGTATCAACTTTTATTTCTACTAAGCCATTTCTTTGTTTTGGGGACTGCAGGGGCGACATTCCGTAAAAATATGAAACATTAACAGGTGGCCGTAGCAGAGGCTGTGTACACAAACTTCATCTGTTCAGGCTATGAGAAAGTTGGTTAATATAGAAGCAATAGAAGTGGATGCATACGGACAGCGGGCAAGTTATTGTAATTATTGTTGTGTTCTATAGCTGTTTAATTTTTATAGGATCCGTCAACATTTGATACACAGTTTCAGCTGTCAAGGCCAGTGTGTAAGTTGGTCAAAATAGGAGAAATATAATTACATCTAGATGGCTATGTTTCATTTTCTTTTTCTTTTTTGGGGGGGGGGTGGTGGGGGGGGGGGGGGAGATAAACATACACACACACGTGCGCAAACATACACGATAGAGTATATGCATAATGCTGCGGGTTAATCTTATCGTCAGATAGGGACACCTCGGGGAGCAAGTGTTTTGGACTGTTTAAGTTCTTGTCACTTTGGGAAGGAGGTGACATCTCCTAAGTGGAATGCTCAGGATACTGTCAATTATTGATTTCTCCTCACTGGTGAGTGAAGTCGTTTCTATGAACCATTTTCCGTTTCTTGAAAGTGTGTCTTTCATTGCTGGTATTCTTGGCTTCGCATACACGCGCCTAGCTGTTTCCCTGTTCTTACATGCACCTGTTTCTCCGTTCTTGTCTTCCCTTGCATGCCCCTGTTTCCCCGTTCTTGTCTTCCCTTGCATCCCCCTGTATCTCCGTTCTTGTCTTCCCTTGCATCCCCCTGTTTCCCCGTTCTTGTCTTCCCTTGCATCCCCCTGTTTCCCCGTTCTTGACTTCCCTTACATGCCCCTGTTTCCCCGTTCTTGTCTTCCCTTACATGCCCCTGTTACCCCGTTCTTGTCTTCCCTTGCGTGCCCCTGTTTCCCCGTTCTTGACTTCCCTTACATGCCCCTGTTTCCCCGTTCTTGTCTTCCCTTGCGTGCCCCTGTTTCCCCGTTCTTGACTTCCCTTGCGTGCCCCCGTTTCCCCTTTCTTGACTTCCCTTACATGCACCTGTTTCCCCGTTCCTACAGTTGGTTATTTTAATTCTTCTTTCTGTCTTTCTCTTTTATGTCTTTTCACTGGGTTTTTTTAACTCTTTTGTTATTGGTATATCGATCTTCTTTAAGAATCTCATAACAGCAAATGAGTTCTTTTCCCTAAAAATGACAGCAAACAAAATAACACGAACAGACGCACACGAAATAACTCCCCCATTTCATGGACTCGTTGAAGCATGTTACAGTTTCGTGGATCATTGGATTAGATGGCCATCACAACTGTATTTCTACGAGTTCCTGTATTATAGAACAGGCACGAATAGAATTGCAAGAAATAGCGGGGGGCCATTTTTGTTAATGTGCAGACTTAGAGCCTTGGTTTAGCACTTTGTGCTTTCCGTGAGAAAGTGTAGCTGTCTATCGATTGATTCTGTTGAGATGTTTCCAATATTCAGAGTCGTCGCTGGATTATAGGGGCGGGTTTCGTGGAAGGGGGAGGCTGGTGCGGCGGAGTAATTACATTTAGGACACGGAGATGTGGGGTTAGGGAAGTTGGAGCATGCTGGGCGGAACTGTGTGGTCAGTGTTCAAACATAGGATGGCTGCAGACGAGTGGTTGTTGAAATGTGGGTTTAATTACTGCGTACGCTTCATTCAGTGTAGAAATAGTTATGTTCTGCTACGGAAAAACGTCATTGCACCACAGGGAGACCTTAAGGTGCTTAGTACGTCACGCCAAAGGGTAAAGAGTGTAAATACTGATGGTTCCTGTTCGTTGCTGATGGCACACTCTCCTGCTTCGTCCTCTCAGGCACCCCTCTCTGATGAACCCACGTTTGATTTTAAAATCAAACAATCTATGCATTACTGATTCATCGACTGCAGTCATATTAGGTCATCTCGTAACCGGTGGGGTCGTTGGGGCACACATGAAGACATCCTCACAAAATCCCACGCCATCCGTCTCTGTCGGCGATTGGTGCCTGTCCCTCCTCTGGTCGGAGATTGATTCTTTTAAGTTGTCCTCCCACCTCGTTTTGAGACGACCTCTTCGGCGTCTGCCTTGGTCCTTTCTGCGCAGGATCCTTTTTGCAAGACCGTTTGATCTCGATATATGGCCGTACCAAGCGGGTTTCCTGCTTCTGACAGTTCCCAAGACCGTTTGATCTCGATATATGGCCGTACCAAGCGGGTTTCCTGCTTCTGACAGTTGCCAAGACGTTTAGAAGTCTTCGGAAACATCTCATATCCAAGGCATGTATTCTCTGCTGCAGGTCAGCTGTAATTGTCCCTGTCTCACAACTCTTTCAAGCATAGAGGAATATTGCAGTGTCTTCATCCTTCTTCTTCTTCTTCATCGTACGCAGTCAGACATCAACCTTTATTTTTTCGAAAAAAGCAGCGGTCACACTGAGGCTGTCGACACTGCCATAGAGCTTGTCTAGTGTTGCCACTGGTGATGGCCACATCTGCTCTCTCTGGTCCTCGTATGTCGGCAGTTTTACAGCAAATGCTCATGGATTGACACTGCATCTTCATCCACGAGGTATGGATTGACACTGCATCTTCATCCACGAGGTATGGATTGACACTGCATCTTCATCCACGAGGTATGGATGACACTGCATCTTCATCCACGAGGTATGGATTGACACTGCAATCCTCGTAGTGGAGATCTTACTGATGAGCCTCGCCTAGCACTACAGCCAAAATTAACCCTGTCCACCTTCTCGAATTCGACTGGGGATGTATGAAGAGCTACTGTATTCTGTTACCAGAGAAACGACATCAAGAGATCGCTGAACTCCGCACGAGTTACTGACGCAACAACATTGTCAGTTCAAATAAATTTGTATTTTCAATTGAAAACAAAAATGTTTATTTATTACATAATTTCTGGAAATTAGTGAAAAAATTCCTGCAAACTTGTATCGGTATGGCCAGAGACTGAGATAATTTGAAAATAGGAAACTAAATCTACGTTACCACCTTAACGCTTTCATCGGGGTCAAGAATCAATAAAAACAAACTTAAAAATAATAAAGGAAATGATAAATACGTAAACTTGCAGATCGGCCTTGGAATGCGACGTTATAACGGAATTTCTCCTGGAGTCAGAAGGCCTTTATATAAAGTAGGCTGTAGCTCGACTATATGCAACAACTGAGATTGTTATAAAGAAATAAGCAGTGGAATGGCCATGACAGAGGTTAACTAGAATGGAAAACGTATGACAGAAGACAAGCAAAATTACAAGAATAAGATCCTGAGAATTTGCATTTTTCTAGTGACAATTTACTAATGCCAGACATGGTCAACAACAAAACGCCTACGGAAGAAGGTTGAATTCTTCGAGGTAAAATTGAACAGAAGGGTTCTAAAAAATGGATAACGAAAAATAAAAGCGCAGAAATCCTACATGAGAAAGATGTAGAGCATAACTTGCTGGTAGTCGTTACAGATGATCTGTGATCGATAGTGGCAGATAGTGGAGAGCTCGCCAGGGATCGAGTGTCTTACAGATCGGCTATCATGATGACGACGTCCATCAGAGGACATGCTACATAATGATTATGATGATAGCACACACATACATACACATACACACGCATAAACATATATTGATACATATATTGATAATGTATTTTTTTATTGGGACCTAGATCTAGTGTCTAACCAATGTAAAACACGCATCAAAAAACTCTCAATGTGATGTCTACACACAAAGTCTTAATGTGTCGTCCACACACAAAGTCTCAATGTGTTGTCCACACAAAGTCTCAATTTGTCGTCCACACAAAGTCTCAATATGTCGTCCACACAAAGTCTCAATGTGTCGTCCACACAAAGTCTCAATGTGTCGTCCACACAAAGTCTCAATGTGTCGTCCACACAAAGTCTCAATGTGTCGTCCACACAAAGTCTCAATGTGTCGTCCCGACACAAAGTTTCAATAGGACGTCCACAACAAAGTTTCAATAGGACGTCCACACACAAAGTTTCAATAGGGCGTCCACACACAATGGTTCAATAGGACGTCCACACACAACGTTTCAATAGGACGTCCACACAAAGTCTCAATGTGTCGTCCACACACAATAGTTCAATAGGACGTCCAAACACAAAGTCTCAATGTGTCGTCCACACACAATGGTTCAATAGGACGTCCACACACAAAGTTTCAATAGGACGTCCACACACAATGGTTCAATAGGACGTCCTCACACAAAGTTTCAATAGGGCGTCCACACACAAAGTTTCAATAGGACGTCCACACACAAAGTTTCAATAGGACGTCCACACACAAAGTTTCTCTAGGACGTCCACACACAAAGTTTCATTAATACGTCCACACACAAAGTTTCGTAGGACGTCCACACACAAAGTTTCAATAGGACGTCCACACACAAAGTTTCAATAGGACGTCCACACACAAAGTTTCATTAATACGTCCACACACAAAGCTTCAATAGGACGTCCACACACGAACTCTCAATGTGACACGCCCACACAGTCTCAAATTAACCCTCTCAGAAACCTCAGAAAATATCGTCATCGCTTTCTTTACGTTTCTGGTTTGCGGCTTCTATTATTATATATTATAACCATCTTTGTATTTCTGCATATTGCTCTTTCTCATGGCCTTCATATATTTGTCTCTTTTCTAAAAAATGCTCTTTTGTCGACTTGATGTGCTTGGCTTATAAATTCGCCCACACACAGAGCATACATGTCGATTGGGAAGATGATTATACAAGAATATCGATTGGTCATAGAAACCTTCTCGTAGGTAGATATAAAAGCTAATGAGGAGACGAGGGGTAAAAGGATGGGCTATAAATAACCTCAACATGTGCGCTCAGTATAGAAGTACAAGATCCTGGACGTGCGTTCTATATTTGTTATATTGGTCAGTTGTCAAGTTGCCTGATAGGTGTGACGTCACTTCTACTAGTCTTTCTGAGGCACTAACGGATTATTGAATGTCTGGACGGGCACGGCGTGGGCTAGTCGTTAAGTGACACGGCTCACAAACCGAAGGTGCTGGGTTCACTCCCCATCACAGCACCTGCCGTCAACCTGGAGACGCAAACCCTTATAAAATGCACGAGCAAACAGACCCTTACATAAAATAAATGCCGAAGTCGGATGCACTAGGCTGACAGGCGCAAAATAAAAACCGTAGTGCAACGCATACCGCCTTGGGGAATAGAGAAATAACGCGAACGTATTTTAAAAAATGTTTGGATATTTATTTCTCTGGATTCATATATTAATCACAGACTTAATTCTTCTCCTTTCAAACCGATTCACTCAAACTCAAATACGCTCTCCCATCCTTCTCGGCCATTTCTTCGATCAGTCAGTGTTGTCAGAAGAGTTGTATACCTGCTGGTATATGCGACCAGGAATATATATGTTGCGGTCCTAAATTATGTTGTCTGCTTTTTTTCTTTGCCTACTCAGTTGTCCAGTATATTCTCTCTGTGTCGTCATCTGCCATAGTTTCTGTTTGTCAATGTTTTTGTTAATTCTTCAATGCCAAATCACAAAAATAGAATGTTCCAATTAACACGCATTCTATTGTATGACTCTCAAACTGGTGGAAGAACCAGGCAGTTTTCAGTGGAACGTAACGTAAAGACAACACATTGGCTTTTGAACGAACCGGGCAGTTTTCAGTGGAACGTAACATAAAGACAACACATTGGCTTTGGAACGAACCAGGCAGTTTTCAGTGGAACATAACGTAAAGACAACACATTGGCTTTGGAACGAACCAGGCAGTTTTCAGTGGAACATAACGTAAAGACAACACATTGGCTTTGGAACGAACCAGGCAGTTTTCAGTGGAACATAACGTAAAGACAACACATTGGCTTTTGGAACGAACCAGGCAGTTTTCAGTGGAACATAACGTAAAGACAACACATTGGCTTTGGAACGAACCAGGCAGTTTCCAATGGAACATAACGTAAAGACAACACATTGGCTTTGGAACGAACCATGCAGTTTCCAATGGAACACAACGTAAAGACAACACATTGGCTTTGGAACGAACCAGGCAGTTTCCAATGGAACATAACGTAAAGACAACACATTATCTTTGGAACGAACCATGCAGTTTCCAATGGAACATAACGTAAAGACAACACATTGGCTTTGGAACGAACCATGCAGTTTCCAATGGAACATAACGTAAAGACAACACACTGACTTTGGAATGAACCAGGCAGTTTCCAATAGAACATAATGTAAAGATTACACACTGGCGTTAGATACAACCCACATTTAAGGAAACTAGCTGATAGCATTACAAAACAGTCTCTGTTCTGGAATCACCAAGGTAAGAAATGTAGAGGCAGACGTAAACACGCTTGGAGAAGGAAGCAGGACACAAACAAATAAAAGTCAAGACGAGGACAGACAAATGGCTCAGGATAGGACTTGACATGTTTTGGTGAAGCCATATGCTACACAGTGAGTTTAATGGTTTTGATTGATTGATTGTTTGATTCATTTGATTTGATTGATTGATTGCATAATTGATTGATTGATTGATTGATCTATCAATACAATGATGCTTAACTGTCCAGTGTATTTTCTCTTGGTGTCAATGTCTGCCTGGTTTGTTTTTTCTTATAATTGTATGCCTGGCGATGTCTCGTCCATAAAGCCGACCACTATATGTGGTCAACATTCTTACTGCTGTCACATTATCCGTGTTTTGCTTGTATAACATGATGTGGGTACGCAGGTAGTATTCATATAATTTTAAATTTGGACGGTGATTTACGTCGTTAGTTGACTGTATCGACAGATCAATCAATACACTAATCAATGAGATCACTGGATGTTACAGTGTATGATTGTCCCCCAAAAAGTTCAGAATGTATTGAATAGCTGGGTATGGGATCAAGGTGATGAGCAGTGCTTGAGCTATATTCGTCAGCGACCCCTGCTAGCGTCAGGGCCAGCGTACCAGAGCTGCTAAGATCCATCTACACCTCCACGCGGCGATCCTAGATAACAGGCTACAATAAAGTAGGCTGGCTAAGGAGAAAGGATCGAAGAGGGAAAGCTAACCTGGTACCCAGTCGGATGTGTTGGACCGAAAAGTGCAAATCATGGAAATCGTGTAGCCCCACGTAACAATTGGCAAAATTTGAAAGGGGGACGGGACATGAGACGACACAGAGAGAAGGTACTGGACAGATAACGTGACACGGAAGAGCGTCGACAACATAATTGATAAACAGAGGTAGGGACAGCAAACAGTTGCTCGCCTACGCGCCAAGCAAAGACAGCCCACAAGGTGAAGGACAGCCCACAAGGTGAAGGACAGGCGGGAATTTTTTCAGTGTCTTTCAGATTACATCGATAGTGTCAGTGAGAAGAATTATCTGACCATAATGGAGTCCTTTAATAACAGAACAGGAACAAAAACAATTATCACATACATTTTGCATATGAAGGTTCAATGACAATTCAATACAGTCGCACAGTAATGCCGAAAAGCTTATAAAACATGTACTGATTTCAATCTAATCAGAACAAAGACAATCTTTCCACACCGACAGAAGTCATATCACAACATGGTACAGGTGGGACAAGCGAGATGTAGCTTCATAAATTGATTACAATTTATGAAGACAACAACAAAGGAGAAATGTAACTGAATATAGCGTCATCCACAACGTAGGAATAGAAACATCGACCAATGGTAATTACACGCATAACAAGCAGAGAGGAGGCTAACTTCTGGTCGGCCAAAACGTACTGGCCGGACTAGGTAGCCAGGGCCAGGTAAAACATACTGATCGGACATCTTTGTCAGGGTCAGGCAAAACATATTGATCAGACTGTTAGGGACAAGTAAAACATATTGATCAAACATGTTAGTCAGGGTCAGGCAAAACATACTGATCAGACTGTTAGTCGGGGTCAGGCAAAATATACTGATCAGACTGTTAGTCGGGGTCAGGCAAAACATACTGATCAGACTGTTAGTCGGGGTCAGGCAAAACATACTGATCAGACATGTTAGTCAGGGTCAGGCAAAACATATTGATCAGACATGTTAGTCAGGATCAGGCAAAACATATTGATCGGACTTTTAGTCAGGGTCGGAAAATACATAGATTATTTGATGTTATAGTTCGTAGGTTATTTGATAATACCTGGATTGTTTCCACGATTTCAGGCTCCGACTTTCTTCTTCCTCGTTATTTAGTTTTCTTTTCATTGATACGTTTAAACGTCGTATGGAGCTTAAGTCGTCTATCCTGCGCCAAGTGCGTTGCGTCGGTCAATGTCAGCCCGTGTCGCTGCACAATCACTCTAATGGCATCTATCCACCTGCCTTGCGATAGCCCTCTTACCCTGTAGCCAGATCTACCAGCCTTGTAAGCCATCAGTGGATGATGATGAGAGTGCAGTCTCATGGGATGACCAAACCAGTGTATTTTGTGCCTGAAAATGTTTGTTAGTTGCCCATCGCACGCGAAGATGACGACAGCGTCAGACATGTTTCTTCCGATATGACTATACAGTCAGATTTGAGCGTTACAAACTCTACCGCACGTATGGCACACATGAACAGTATTTGCAGTTGGGTAGTTTTGTATTCTTTCCTTTCATGCAGCTCGCTTGTCCTGCGCATCCGTGATAGTCCTCTGCTCAGCGGTGCAAGCACCACGTGTGACAGCGGTGCGACAGGCTGAGCGGTTCGGAGCAAGAAGCTCCCAGTCGGTAACATAAATTGAGAAACTTTTCAAAGAAACTTTTGTCCCTACCAGCGAGCGCTGTCCTGTCATGAACTCACCGTACCACAGCTGTTTAGGGAGGCGCTCATCTGACATGCGCACAACATGCCCTGTCCATCTGATCTGGGCTCTCTGTAGCAGCGTATGGATGCCAGAGAGTCTCTCCCTGCTAAGGACTTTAGAGTTGGGCACTCTCTCCTGCCTACCAACCCTGAACAGTCTGCGGAGACAGTTTACATGGAAATGATTAAGTTTCCTGACATGCCTGCTATAGACTGTCCATGTTTCGCTTGCGTACAAAAGAGTGGTTAGCATAACAGCACGATCCACACTAATCTTGGTGGCAACACTGATTCCCTGCCGGTCTCAAACATTTCCTCCCAGTTTTCCAACATGTACTCTGAATAAGACGTAGTGACGACAATACTGAAGATATCGTTGCCCCTGTAACACCGATGACCTTCCTCAAACACTTCATTTCACACGTCGGAATTCTGCTCTCACGTGCCCTGGACAGGGACCATGTTTGGCACAGGTCAGGTTAGGTCAGGTCAGGTTAGGTCAGGTCATCCCGAAACCGGTGAGGTCGTTGGGGCACACATGAAGACATCCTCACAACACCACGCCATCCTTCTCTGTCAGCGGTTGCTGCCTGTGATTCTTCTGGTCGGAGATTGGTCCATTCTTTTACGTTGTCCTCCCATCTCTTTTTGGGACGGTTAGCACTGGTAGCACAGAGTTGACATAAATACAGGTTTTGCTTTGTTGCCAAACTAATGACCAGGTGCCTAACCATTGCTGACAGCGTCTAAGTGGCCGCAGATACTTTCTGACACCTAGTCTCGATTTCCCTGGCCCTCCTACCGTCTGTCGACAAAATACTACAAAAGTAGTTGAACTCATGGGCCTGTTGGAGAGCAATATCATTGATAATTATGTTGAGTGATTCATATGGTCTTCTTCGTATCCATGTTGTTGTTGTTGTTGTTTAATGCCCATACTGAGTAAGTTTACTATTTTATGCGCCCTGAAAAGGACGTTAAGTGGGGGTGTTGTAGTAGCTTTCTCACATCCCGAGTTTGCTGATGAAGGTGAACCGCTGTGGTTGTGCTTTGCCTGGCTTCATATACGTAGCGCTCACTACTACGAGGATCACGTCGAACCACATCTCGTCAGCTGCCTTGAAAACAACCCGTTTCCAGGAAACGCTTCATGGAAGAGAGACTGGTCTTGGTCAGTGTATTGAGCCTGACGCGACTTCCTGGTCAGTATGTTGTGCCTGACCCTGACGCGACTTCCTGGTCAGTATGTTGTGCCTGACCCTGACGCGACTTCCTGGTCAGTATGTTGTGCCTGACCCTGACGCGACTTCCTGGTCAGTATGTTGTGCCTGACCCTGACGCGACTTCCTGGTCAGCATGTTGTGCCTGACCCTGACGCGACTTCCTGGTCAGTATGTTGTGCCTGACCCTGACACGACTTCCTGGTCAGTATGTTGTGCCTGACCCTGACGCGACTTCCTGGTCAGTATGTTGTGCCTGACCCTGACGCGACTTCCTGGTCAGTATGTTGTGCCTGACCCTGATGCGACTTCCTGGTCAGTATGTTGTGCCTGACGCGACTTCCTGGCCAGTATGTTGTGCCTGACCCTGACGCGACTTCCTGGTCAGTATGTTGTGCCTGACCCTGACGCGACTTCCTGGTCAGTATGTTGTGCCTGACCCTGACGCGACTTCCTGGTCAGTATGTTGTGCCTGACCCTGACGCGACTTCCTGGTCAGTATGTTGTGCCTGACCCTGACGCGACTTCCTGGTCAGTATGTTGTGCCTGACCCTGACGCGACTTCCTGGTCAGTATTTTGTGCCTGACACTGACGCGACTTCCTGGTTAGTATGTTGTGCCTGACCCTGACGCGACTTCCTGGCTAGTATGTTGTGCCTGACCCTGACGCGAATTCCTGGTCAGTATTTTGGGCCTGACCCTGACGCGACTTCCTGGTCAGTATTTTGTGCCTGACCCTGACGCGACTTCCTGGTCAGTATTTTGTGCCTGACCCTGACGCGACTTCCTGGTCAGTATTTTGTGCCTGACTGGACTAGCCTCTGAGCCCCTCCCCCCCCCCCCCCCCTCCCCTTCCCCCCACACAAATTCATGTAAAAACAAATTATTTACTCATTGATTCTTGTTGTTTCTAGAGCTTCCTGTCATACTCAGAAGGCTATTGCACACTTAGTGGACGTTACATTTATGTTGGCAAACCGTTAACATGATAAAAAGAAAGCAGTAAACCAAGCTGAATATTGGGACACAAGTAGATGCGACCATATTTGATGGTACAAGACGATCAGCTCTGTGATCAGTAGCAGCAAACGTAAAGGCTATCCCATAATAGGTACTGCAGTAGGGGATGAAGTTTGAGAGATGTCATTGTTTTATATACGAGGATAGTTAGTAAGTAGATCAAGCACTTATCTGGGATAGCCGAAACATATAGTTTATAGCTTCAAAAAGTGTCATTATGAGGCAGCGACAACCAGCTTTGTGATTACTGTAGGTAGCAGACGGCAAGTGTCGCAATGTTGTTGCGCAGCTTAGATACACAATCTGGTCCGTGCTCACAGTGTACAATCAATGAACAGCCTGTGGTGTGCGGTTTTTGAAGGGCTATTTGGGGGGTGGGTGTTGTGGGAAGGGAGGGGAAATGGACACAAAGAAGTTCATAAAAAAATATTTCCTGTTGACGGTGAGAAATGTTTGTTGCGCATATGGTGCATAACTAGCTCGCCAATTTACTCAAGGACACTCGATAATTGTCTCAAGGACACTCGATAATTGTCTCAAGGTCACAAGATAATTGTCTCAAGGACACTCGATAATTGTCTCAAGGTCACAAGATAATTGTCTCAAGGACACTCGATAATTTTCTCAAGGACACTCGATAATTGTCTCAAGGACACTCGATAATTGTCTCAAGGTCACAAGATAATTGTCTCAAGGATACTCGATAATTTGTCAAGGACACTCGATAATTGTCTCAAGGACACTCGATAATTGTCTCAAGGACACTCGATAATTTTCTCAAGGAAACTCGATAATTGTTTCAAGGGCACTCGATAATTGTCTCAAGGTCACAAGAAAATTGTCTCAAGTACACTCGATAATTGTCTCAAGGACACTCGATAATTTTTTCAAGGACACTCGATAATTGTCTCAAGGACACTCGATAATTGTCTCAAGGTCACAAGATAATTGTCTCAAGGACACTCGATAATTGTCTCAAGGTCACAAGATAATTGTCTCAAGGACACTCGATAATTGTTTCAAGAACACTTGATAATGCTGATGAAGCACGACCTGGTCGTCCTATTAACATTGCAACAGAAGCATTTGTACAGCGGGTTGGGGAGATGATTCAAACTGATAGGCGCGTAACGATAGAGAGTGTAGCATCTGGGATATATTGTCATCGCATTATTTAACCTACAGCATATTGCATTATCGATTGAATTTTCTGAAAGTGTTTTTATTGTTGGTAGACAACTGATGAACACACAAATAAACCGAAATGATAAGGCGATGGGGTAAGTGTATCAATGTTTGTGGAAATTATTTTGGGAACTAAAGAGCAAAGTAAATCCAATTGGTTCGCAATTTCGCACCTCATTTACTTGTTTTTTTAATAGCCATGTGTGACCTATTTACTGACGTCCTCCTATTTTTTTTTTTTTTTTTTTTTTCGTTCGCCTTATTTATCTATTCCCCAAATCGTGTGTGCGTTACACTGTGGTTTTTATTTTGCGCCTGTCGGCCCAGTGCATCCGACTTCAGCATGCATTTTATGTAAGGGTCTGCTTCCTCCTGCATTTTATAAGGGTTTGCTTCCCCGGGGAAACGGCAGGTGCTGTGATGGGGATCGAACACAGCACCTTCTGTTTGTGAGCCGTGCCACTTAACCACTAGGCCACGCCGTCCCCTAGTCCTCCTATTCAACTGTATAGTATTGCCTGTTTCCTTATTCACTAGATAGGCTACTTTAACTCACAGAAGTTAGGTAGACACATCTTGTAACTAGGTAAATTAGAGCGTCGCTTGACGTGGCCACAATTCATGTCCTTTCACCGCGATATCCAAGAGTTGTATCAATGCGCCAACGAACGTAGAGAACTTTTTAATTAGAGAACAGAACTGATCAACGCTTCAGTGCCGTAGGCAGAAGGGAAGATAGTGAAATCACGTCCTTTGATATAAAGAGGGCTATCCGGACTATTAGAAGAGCCTTTGATATAAAGAGGGCTATCCGGATTTTTAGAAGAGCCTTTTATATAAAGAGGGCTATTCAGACTATTAGAAGAGCCTTTGATATAAAGAGGTTTATCCGGACTATTAGAAGAGCCTGATATAAAGAAGGCTATCCGAAGTATTAGATGAGCCTTTGATATAAAGAGGTCTATCCGGACTAAGAACAGCCTTTGATATAAAGAGGCCTATCCGGACTATTAGAACATCCTTTGATATAAAGAGGGCTATCCGGACTATTTGAAGAGCGTTTGATATAAAGAGGTCTATCCGGACTATTAGAAGAGCCTTTGATATAAAGAGGTTTATCCGCACTATTAAAACAGCCTTTGATATAAAGAGGGCTATCCGGACTATTCGAAGAGCCTTTGATATAAAGAGGTCTATCCGGACTATTAGAAGAGCCTTTGATATAAAGAGGTTTATCCGGACTATTAGAAGAGCCTTTGATATAAAGAGGTTTATCCGGACTATTAGAACAGCTTTTAAAATAAAGAGGGCTATCCGGACTATTTGAAGAGCCTTTGATATAAAGAGGTCTATCCGGACTATTAGAAGAGCCTTTGATATAAAGAGGGCTATCCGGACTATTCGAAGAGCCTTTGATATAAAGAGGTCTATCCGGACTATTAGAAGAGCCTGTGATATAAAGAGGTTTATCCGGACTATTAGAACAGCTTTTAAAATAAAGATTGCTATCCGGACTATTTGAAGAGCCTTTGATATAAAGAGGTCTATCCGGACTATTAGAAGAGTCTTTGATATAAAGATCGCTATAAGGACTATTAGATGAGCCTTTGATATAAAGAGGTCTATCCGGACTATTAGAAGAGATCAGAACCAATCCGACCACACTTTAGACTAGCAGGGACATATCACTATTCTTCGCCTCAGGACAGGGTTTGCCAGTCTAAGTAGCACATGTACAGGCTTAGTCTTTCCGCTTCACAACTGTGCTTGTGTGGACTTAGCGGACAAACTATGGAGCATGTTTGACAGAGCCGCACTCTGTGCATCCAGTTGAGGTAGACTTTATTATTAGATTATATTAGATTAAATAACTCAACAAATCAAAGATGTTCGGAGCTAAGGATGTTGCTAAAGATGAGCTAAAGAAGAGCTAAAGACAACGGTAGAGTTGTGAAAATCAGTGGGTAAATATAAGGTGAAGAAAAAGAAGGAAGAGAAAAGAGGAGGTGTGGAAGAACAAAGAGGAGTAGGGGGACTAAAACTAAGCAGGACGAGGAGGAAGAAAAAGAAGAAGAGGAGGAAGAAGAAATGGAATGCAGACGAAAAAGAGGGAGAAGGATAAAGATTGAGGAGAAGGAGAAAGAGGAACGAAATAGGAGCAGCAACAAGAAGGAGAAGAAGAAGGAGAAAAAGAAGATGATGAAGAGGAAATGGAAAGAGAAGAAAATTAAGAAGTAGGAGAAGAAGAAGAAGAAGAAGAAGAAGAAGAAGAAGAAGATAGAGATGATGATGAAGAAGAAGAAGAAGAAGAAATGGGATGCAGAAGAAAGAGGAGAAAGACGAAAATGAGAAATAAAGAAAGACGAGAAGGCGTGCAGTGAGCTAGCAACATCATCATGTCAAACCGACACTTCAAGTGGTGCAAGCTTCTTGTAAAGTCGTCTGCTGTAGTTGTAGCCCTCTTTTGTTCCTGGACAAAATGATGTTGATGAATGACTGAGACGAACAGATGGTCTAGGCTCACCCTGGGGGCAACTCTACCCTTCCTCTCTCTTCTCACCTCACTCTGTTTCATTTGACTCTGTCCTGCAGTCACACCCTTGCACAACTTTCACACGCGCCCTCATGGTGAGGTCCTTCCATTACACATTGGTTGGGCTAGCTTCTGAGGGCGCACAAACCTAGCATAGGTACATACAGATGCATACATTCATCCAAGCGCTGGTTTATGCGTCCTGATATCGCCCAATGGACTACGGTCTGAGATGGAATGAGCGCGCCTCCACCAGTAGAAACTAGTGAGGCAAACATCTAAGCAACAACAACAACTACTGAGACGGACAGTTTCAGTTGTTTGTTAAAATGCAGGTTAGTGAAGAAATAGTCTCTTTCCGATCAGTTGTCGTGCTGTGGTCGCATGGGAATTCGTCTGAAATCGATCCCCACCGTGTTGTGTTTCTTGCCTTAGTTGTTCGTTGAAGGATATTGCACACCGGCCACGTCATGGCTACTGTGATCACCGAACGTTGAGCGAAGGCCTTCTCTACCCCCCCCCCCCATTCCTCCCCCGTTGACCTTCAATCTTTCCCTTAAATACAGGGGCGTCTCTCTTTCTTTCTGTCTCTCTCTCTCTTTGGCTCTTTCTCTCTCTCTCTCATGCTCCTTTTCTCTCTTCATTTAGCGTTCCCAAAGACCCTCGTCTTTCTCATATTATCTACCCTTTCTTCTCTCTACTCCCGCCCCTTTTTATCTCTTCCTTTCTCTTTCTTTCTCTGCTTTCTCCCTCTCTACTTCTCATTATCTCTCACTCCTTGTACCTTACTATCATTTTTTCTCTTTCACTTCATTTCTCCCTATATCTCAACATCTTCCCCTCTCTTTCTCTCTCTCTCTCTCTCTCTCTCTCTCTGTATTTATATTCCCCTCTCTCTTTCACACTCTCACTACTTCTCAATTGTATCTCCACCTTTCCATCTATAAACATATCTATCTATCTGTATCTCCCCTTTTTCTTCTCTCTCTCTCTCTCTCTCTCTTTCCCTGCCCATTTCTCCCACTCTCTTCCTCCCTCTAATTTGTCTCTTTCTCTGTATCTCCACCTCTGCCTCTATCACTCCATTTCTTATTCCTTCTCTCTCTTCATACAACAACTACACGCCACACCCATTTGTGTGCTTCCTTCTTTAGCTCAGACTATAAAACTCCTGATTCTCAATCTGCATATTCCACTGTTCCTCGCCATGTGGTCTGTCTTTTCTCTACTTTTCTTTTCCCAGCTGAGTTCGTCCAACGCATTTCTGTTTATATTGTTTTGCTCTTCCCTCATGATATACCAATGTCTACTACTACTCTCTATCTCTCTCTCTCTCTCTCTCTCTCTCTCTCTCTCTCTGTCTCTGTCTCTCCTTCATCTATAGCTGTGTTGTTTAATCATTTTTTTAAAATAAATATGAATCTTTTATTTCGTGAATCTATTCATCGTAAAGTATGCTAATAAGAGATTTTGGTGAGAATCGTCAGTTTGTTGGTGAAGGTCGTCAATTTGTTGGTGGAGGTCGTCAGTTTGTTGGTGAAGGTTGTCCGCTTGTTAGTGAAGGTCGTCAGTTTGTTGGTGAAGGTCATCTGCTTATTGGTGGATGTCGTCAGTCTGTTTGTGAAGGTCATCTGCTTGTTGGTGAAGTCGTCTGTTTGTTGGTGAAGGTCATCTGCTTGTTGGTGAAGTCGTCAGTTTGTTTATGATTAGGACAGTTAGGTTATGAAATCAATAGCCTGGATCGAGTACATTTAGGGCACTATTTTTAAGTTGTGGGCTGGCTGATATTCCTTAAAACTCATAAATGCCAATAGAACGGTCATAACGCTCGTCTATGAGAGCAATTGGCACCAGAACAACTCTAATATAGCTAAACTGAACATTTGACCACACTTTTTGTATAGTTTTATGAACGTTTCAGTATTTTAATTAACATTGCATTGAAAGGGAAGTAATTCAATGTATTTTCATTTATGAAACCAGCCATGCGTGTTTGCAAGAAATATGTTTTAAACAATTCCGAGCAGTAAGACATTCATGTCTTGTGGCAAGACACTTTCCTTACCTGAATGTCCGTGAATTGTCTTTTATTTCACTTCCTTTTGTGTTGTCCGTTGTATATAGTTTGTAATGCAGAGAAAATAACTTTCCCTATTGATCGTTGTTACTATCAAACATACTCTCTATATGTTTTTCTCCATCTCTACTTCTCTCTCTCTCTCTCTCTCTCTCTCTCTCTCTCTCTCTCTCTTCTTATCTCTTTCGACTTCTGCTTCTCTTCTTGTATGTTATAAAAACTGTGCTTCAAGTTTTTGAACTTCTAAGATATTAATGACATCTACAAATTATATGACAAAAGTTCACCTCTGATGGAGCGAAAATGGTGCTTCAGTGGACACATGGCCATGTCGGAGACCCAGAGAATAAGAAAGCTGATGAGCTGGTCAGATGTGGAGCAATACTACCACAACATACTACCACAGCATACTACCACAACCCCTACATACTACCACAACCCCTTCATACTACCACAACATACTACCACAACATACTACCACAACCCCTACATACTACCACAACATACTACCACAACCCCTACATACTACCACAACATACTACCACAACCCCTACATACTACCACAACATACTACCATAACATACTACCACAACATACTACCACAACATGCTACCACAATATACTACCACAACATACTAAAACAACATACTACCACAACCCCTACATACTACCACAACATACTACCACAACATACTAAAACAACATGCTACCACAACCCCTACATACTACCACAACATACTAAAACAACATACTACCACAACCCCTACATACTACCACTACATACTACCACAACATACTACCACAACCACTACATACTATCACTACATACAATCACAACATACAACCACAATATACTACCACAACATGCTACCACAACAGGCTACCACAACATACTACCACAACCACAACATACTACCACAACATACTACCACAACATATTATCACAACATACTACCACAACATAATATCACAACATACTACCACAACATACTACCACAACATAATATCACAACATACTACCACAACATATTACCACAACATACTACCACATACTACCACAACAGGCTTCCACGACCACAACATACTACCACAACAGGCTTCCACGACCACTACATACTACCACTACCACAACACACTACCACAGTACAGACCAACAGACAGATGGTTAAATTAGTGGACTACATTTCAGACAGGTAGAATATATTTGCCACGAATTCTTCTTCTTCTTCTTCTTCTTCTTCTTCTTCTTCTTCTTCTTCTTCTTCTTCTTTGTTCGTTCTCAATCTCCCGCCACCAAATCCTGAAAAAAAGCTTTGCAAGTAACGGAATGTAGTCCAGAAAACACAGAATGCGTTGTGTCGTGGTTTACAGACTGCGAAATTTGCACCTTTCGGTCCAACACATCCGAATTCAGCAGGCATTTTTTAGTATCGGCTAACCCTACCTCTTCGATCCCTTCTACTTAGTCAGTCTGCTCTGTTGCAGATTGTTATTCAGGATCATCGCGTGGATGTTTAGAAGCGTCTTGGCAGCTCTGGTTCGCTGGCACAAATTAAATCTAGATCCCAGGACCAAGCCACGAAATTGAAAAGAACAGACCAGAGTTTGATCTTCAAGCTGAGAACAGGCCATACCCCTGTCAACCAACGACAGAATAGAATAGACCAGATTTTGATCTTCAAGCTGAGAACAGGCCATGCCCCTGTCAACAAACAACAGAATAGAATAGACCAGAGTTTGATCTTCAAGCTGAGAACAGGCCATGCCCCTGTCAACAAACAACAGAATAGAATAGACCACAGTTTGATCTTCAAGCTGAGAACAGGCCATGCCCCTGTCAACAAACAACAGAATAGAATAGACCAGAGTTTGATCTTCAAGCTGAGAACAGGCCATGCCCCTGTCAACAAACAACTGAATAGAATAGACCAGAGTTTGATCTTCAAGCTGAGAACAGGCCATGCCCCTGTCAACATCAAACTGAATAGAATAGACCTACTTTGTAAACTAAATTGGAGATTCTGTTACGACCATGTCCAGAGCTAACTGACCTGCCAAGACCCTACAGCACTAATCCGTACACAACACCACAACAGCTGAGGAAGATGTGTGCGTTTTTCCGGGGGGCATTATGCTGTCAACAGCTACGTCTGGTTAGGACAATATACTGATAAGACATGTTAGTCAGGGTCAGGCAAAATATACTGATCAGACATGTTAGTCAGGGTCAGGCAAAATATTCTGGCCAAGACCCTCACCTTGGCTTCCTTGTAACCCCTTGGCTAACGAGGAGTGATCGACGTGATCCAATTAGTAGTGAGCGATACACAGATAAAGCCAAGCATAGCACAACCACCTGGAGGACCCCGGTCCACCTTCATTAGCACGCACGGGATGTGAGGAAAGCTTCTGCAACCTGCCACTTAACGTCCTTTTAAGGGCGCACAAAAGAGTAAACTTACTCTGGGCATTCGCAAACAACAACTACTGTTCCAATAAGCACTCCTCTTTCACATATTATCTACTCGTTCCTTTCTCTATTTCCCCTCTTTCTCTCTCCAAATTTTTTCTTTTTTTTCTCTCTTCCTTCTCTCTACTTCGCATTATCGCTCTCTCCTTCTACTTTTATCTTCTTTTTTTTATTTTTCACTTTATCTCTACCTCTATCTCCACCTCCGCCTCTCTGTGTTTTTGTATTTCTCTCGCTCTACTTCTCTTCTCTATCCCCCTTTCAATCTTAAAACCTCCATCTCTGCATCTCCCCTTTTCCTTCACTATCTCTCTCTCTCTTTCTCAATCTCTCTATCACGATCTTCCTGCATCTAATTTTCTCTATATTTCTCTTTCTCTCTATTTCCACCTCTACCCTTCTCTATCTCCTCTCTCCCTCTACCTCACTGTCTTTTTCTATCTCCCTACTCTTTATTCCCGTCTCCTTTTTTCTGTCTTTCATAACTTACCCCCACCACCACCCCCACCCCCCCACCCACCCCCCCACCCCACCCCACCCCACCCCACACTCCCTTGCTATCTCCACCACTCCTTTCTATACTTCTCCGTCTCTCTCAACCACACCCTACCTCCTCTCTCTCTCTCTCTCTCTATCTCTCTCTCATCCAATCACCCTATCTCTCCCCCTGTCTATCCCTCCTTCACTCAAACGGCCTCGACACACCATCGTCTTACCATAAGCTACTAAACCCTGTACCTGGGCATGCTATCACAATACGAACTAGCGACAGCGGGAAGCGCCTCCTATTCAAGATATAGATCGCACATAACGGACCAACGCTTCGACTCTCCCAATCAATACCTGCCTGGCGCCCTCTATTAAGTGAACAGACTGGAGATTAGTTTTGCTTACAAAATCTCTTCTTGTATTTTGAAATACCCCAGTTCTTGTAAGAGACTGGCATATATGGTCGAATGTGCAAGCTGGTAGTGTGAAATCTCTCAGACTTGTTATATTTCACGAAATGTTCATGATATTTTAGAGACAAGTGGGAATTTGTTTAATAGGACCTGTTGCTTCTTTCTTGTAGAGAATAAGTTCTTGCTTCTCATGTGATGGTGTTTTGTTTCATTTGTTCAGTTTTCGATGCGCATTTGAGGATATGAGCTAATGATGGGAATTTGGATGTCTTATGGCAGTGATCAGTTATCCTTGTAGAGACAGTGATCAGTTATCCTTCTGTGTGGGACAGTGATCAGTTATCCTTGTAGAGACAGTGATCAGTTATCCTTCTGTGTGGGACAGTGATCAGTTATCCTCATGTGTGGGACAGTGATCAGTTATCCTCATGTGTGGGACAGTGAGCAGTTATCCTTCTGTGTGGGACAGTGATCAGTTATCCTCATGTGTGGGACAGTGATCAGTTATCCTTGTGTATGGGACAGTGATCAGTTATCCTTGTGTGTGAGACAGTGATCAGTTATCCTCATGTGTGGGACAGTGATCAGTTATCCTTCTGTGTGGGACAGTGATCAGTTATCCTCATGTGTGGGACAGTGATCAGTTATCCTTGTATGTGGGACAGTGATCAGTTATCCTTGTATGTGGGACAGTGATCAGTTATCTTTCTGTGTGGGACAGTGATCAGTTATCCTCATGTGTGGGACAGTGATCAGTTATCTTTCTGTGTGGGACAGTGATCAGTTATCCTCATGTGTGGGACAGTGATCAGTTATCCTCATGTGTGGGACAGTGATCAGTTATCCTTGTGTATGGGACAGTGATCAGTTATCCTTGTGTGTGAGACAGTGATCAGTTATCCTCATGTGTGGGACAGTGATCAGTTATCCTTCTGTGTGGGACAGTGATCAGTTATCCTCATGTGTGGGACAGTGATCAGTTATCCTTGTATGTGGGACAGTGATCAGTTATCCTTGTATGTGGGACAGTGATCAGTTATCTTTCTGTGTGGGACAGTGATCAGTTATCCTCATGTGTGGGACAGTGATCAGTTATCTTTCTGTGTGGGACAGTGATCAGTTATCCTCATGTGTGGGACAGTGATCAGTTATCCTCATGTGTGGGACAGTGATCAGTTATCTTTCTGTGTGGGACAGTGATCAGTTATCCTCATGTGTGGGACAGTGATCAGTTATCATCTTGTGTGGGACAGTGATCAGTTATCTTTCTGTGTGGGACAGTGATCAGGTATCCTCATGTGTGGGACAGTGATCAGTTATCCTCATGTGTGGGACAGTGATCAGTTATCCTCATGTGTGGAACAGTGATCAGTTATCCTCATGTGTGGGACAGTGATCATTTATCCTCATGTGTGGGACAGTGGTCAGTTATCTTTCTGTGTGGGACAGTGATCAGTTATCTTTGGGACAGACAGTGAGTGGTTGTGATTGTGACCGACAGTAACTAATTGTGATTGTAACAGACAGTGACTAATTGTGATTGTGACAGATAGTGACTAGTTGTGATTGTGACAGACAGTGACTAGTTGTGATTGTGACAGACAGTAACTAATTGTGATTGTGACAGACAGTGACTAGTTGTGATTGAAACAGACAGTGACTAATTGTAATTATGACAGACAGTGAATAGTTGTGATTGTGATAGATAGGGACTAATTCTGATTATACAAACGGCGACTAATTGTGATTGGGACAGAAAGTGACTAATTGTGATTATGACAGACAGTGACTATTTGTGATTGTGACAAACAGTGACTATTTGTCATTAGGACAAACAATGACTAGTTTTTATTGTGACATACAGTGTCTAGTTGTGATTATGACAAACAGTGACTAGTAGTAATTGTGACAGACAGTGACTAGGTGTGATCTTGACAAAAAGTGACTAATTAGGATTATGACAGACAGTGACTAGTTGTGATTGTGACAAACAGTGACTAGTTGTCATTAGGACAAACAATGACTAGTTTTTATTGTGACATACAGTGTCTAGTTGTGATTATGACAAACAGTGACTAGTTGTTATTGGGACAGATAGTGACTAGTTGTGCTTGGGACAAACAGTGACTAATTGTAATTGTGATAGACAATGACTAGTTGTGATTGTGACAAATAGTGACTAGTTGTGATTGGGACAGACAGTGATCAGCTGTGATGGGGACGTACATGGATTAGTTGGGATTCGAACAGACAGTGATCAGTTGTGATTGGGATGGACAGTGAACAGTTGTGATTGTGACAAATAGTGATCAGTTGTGATTGGGACAGATAGTGACCAGTTGTGATTGGGACAGATAGTGACCAGTTGTGATTGGGACAGATATTGACTAGTTGGGACTGGGACAGATAGTGACCAGTTGTGATTGGGACGGATAGTGACTAGTTGTGATTGGGACGGATAGTGACTAGTTGTGATTGGGACAGACAGTGACAAGTTGTGATTGGGACAGACAGTGACTAGTTGTGATTGAGGCGGATAGTGACTAGTTGTGATTGGGACGGATAGTGACTAGTTGTGATTGGGACGGATAGTGACCAGTTGTGATTGGGACGGATAGTGACTAGTTGTGATTGGGACAGATAGTGACTAGTTGTGATTGGGACAGACAGTGACAAGTTGTGATTGGGACAGACAGCGACTAGTTGTGATTGGGACGGATAGTGACTAGTTGTGATTGGGACGGATAGTGACTAGTTGTGATTGGGACAGACAGTGACAAGTTGTGATTGGGACAGACAGTGACTAGTTGTGATTTGGACGGATAGTGACTAGTTGTGATTGGGACGGATAGTGACTAGTTGTTATTGGGACGGATAGTGACAAGTTGTGATTGGGACGGATAGTGACAAGTTGTGATTGGGACGGATAGTGACAAGTTGTGATTGGGACGGATAGTGATCAGTTGTGATTCTTGCTGCTGGTGTCAATGATTGTGATGTCGATGATGTTTAAATGATTGATTCCTGTCATGTGACTATGAAATCGATTTGATCACAGCTATTAAGGAATGCAACATACGCGGAGTCATATAGTAGGAGGTACTATGTTTGGTTATCTGTACACTTTTCAACATTATTGTACTCTGGGCAACTAATAGGTTTTCACTCTATTCAGCCACTGGCTTATGGTGTGTATATTGCCATTCCTGCTTCTTGCTGGTTGTATGTACCAGTTTGTGTTGCGTCCTTTCAGGCCCCCTTCGCTGCATGATCTAGCAACTGATCGTTTGTTGATTGCATTGTGTATTCCTTGGACGATACTGATTGTTAGCTTTGTTTAAAACTTCATTGTACAGTCTCTCTCATTTTGTTAGCTCGCGTAGCCAGCTCTTTTCCTAGTTTACCTTAACCTGAAAAAAACCATGTGATACCCATTTTCAACAGGGCTGACTGTATGGCAGTATTACCGAGCCACGAACCATTACCCATTACCCTGAAACCCGTCGTCATAGAAGACAACATTTGTGCCTTGATAGTTTCTTGCAAACAGCAAATCGTCATAGAAGCCAACATTTGCTCTTTCATAGTTTCTTGTAAGCAGGCAATCGTCATAGAAGCCAACATTTGCTCTTTCATAGTTTCTTGTAAGCAGGCAATCGTCATAGAAGCCAACATTTGCTCCTTCATAGTTTTTTTGTAAACAGGCAATCGTCATAGAAGCCAACATTTGCTCCCTTTTAGTTTCTTGTAAGCAGGCAATCGTCATAGAAGCCAACATTTGCTCCTTCATAGTTTCTTGTAAGCAGCCAATCGTCATAGAAGCCAACATTTGCTCCCTTATAGTTTCTTGTAAACAGCCAATCGTCTTAGATCTATGCATTAGCTCAGCCTGCGAAGACCCATTTGTTATTGTTGCACACGTTACCTTGTGGGTCCCAGTCCAACGAAAATCTAGCTATATTTTTCTTAATCTTCTTGTTCATGTATTTTTCTTCCATAAGTCCTTTGTGATGTTACATGTGGCCATCTCATTTTGAAATATGTTTGAGAGACAACATGAAGATCTGCTGTATGAATGTGACGGAGACAACAGGAAGATCTGCTGTTTGGGTGTGACGGAGACAACAGGAAGATCTGCTGTTTGGGTGTGACGGAGACAACAGGAAGATCTGCTGTTTGGGTGTGACGGAGACAACAGGAAGATCTGATGTCTGGGTGTGACGGAGACAACAGGAAGATCTGCTGTCTGGGTGTGACGGAGACAACAGGAAGATCTGCTGTCTGGGTGTGACGGAGACAACAGGAAGATCTGCTGTCTGGGTGTGACGGAGACAACAGGAAGAGCTGCTGTCTGGGTGTGACGGAGACAACAGGAAGATCTGTTGTCTGGGTGTGACGGAGACAACAGGAAGATCTGCTGTTTGGGTGTGACGGAGACAACAGGAAGATCTGCTGTCTGGGTGTGACGGAGACAACAGGAAGATCTGCTGTTTGGGTGTGACGGAGACAACATGAAGATCTGCTGTCTGGGTGTGACGGAGACAACATGAAGATCTGGAGTATGAATGTAAAGAAGACAACAGGAAGATCTGCTGTCTGGATGTGACGGAGACACGAAGATCTGCCGTCTGGTTATCAGAGATCTGGTAGTATGCATCTGTAGTTTATATGTGTCTTTCAGATCTAGTTGGGAATATCTGCTTCAATTAGGGAAAATGGTATGACAGGTGTATCTGTTTGTGAAGATCTACATTCTGGATGTGACGGGGACATCTGTTTGTGAAGATCTACATTCTGGATGTGACGGGGACATCTGTTTGTGAAGATCTACATTCTGGATGTGACGGGGACATCTGTTTGTGAAGATCTACATTCTGGATGTGACGGGGACATCTGTTTGTGAAGATCTACATTCTGGATGTGACGGGGACATCTGTTTTCGAAGATCTACATTCTGGATGTGACGGAGACATCTGTTTGTGAAGATCTACATTCTGGATGTGACGGGGACATCTGTTTGTGAAGATCTACATTCTGGATGTGACGGAGACATCTGTTTGTGAAGATCTACATTCTGGATGTGACGGGGACATCTGTTTGTGAAGATCTACATTCTGGATGTGATGGGGACATCTGTTTGTGAAGATCTACATTCTGGATGTGACGGAGACATCTGTTTGTGAAGATCTACATTCTGGATGTGACGGGGACATCTGTTTGTGAAGATCTACATTCTGGATGTGACGGGGACATCTGTTTGTGAAGATCTACATTCTGGATGTGACGGCGACATCTGTTTGTGAAGATCTACATTCTGGATGTGACTGGGACATATGTTTGTGAAAATCTACATTCTGGATGTGACGGAGACATCTGTTTGTGAAAATCCGCACTCTGAATATGACAGAGACATGTATTAGAGAAGATATGTGTTCTGGATGTGACAGAGCCATCTGTTAGAGACGATATGTGTTTTGAATGTGACAGAGACATCTGTTAGTGAAGATCTGTGTTCTGGATGGGACAGAGCCATCTGTTAGAGACGATATGTGCTCAGGATCTGGTCTTTCTTCCCCGTGTGACATTGGTGAAATACCTATGGCGCCTTACAGTAAATATTGTAAAGTTCGAACTAGCCTACACAACTGTTACAGCTCAGCTGCGTCCCTCAAGAACACGAAAAATATTATTCCAAACAGCCTTTCGTAACAAGTGATTCAGTATTAGTACAATAAGTTATAGGTGCGTGCGGGCTAGAAATCCAAGGACTAATGCCTACCTACATGGGCTGTTCCTATTCGGCGTGTTGCCCAAGACGCAGGTAAGTCACCTGGTCATAGGTTTGCCTATATGTTGTCATAGTTGCCTGCACATTACCTTGATTGGCGGATCGTTAAATGTGTTGTATTGATTGTTAGATTGATATACTGATTTCGTCATTTCTATTGCTTGAACATTTATATATTTATGGTTGGTTTGTTCCATTGTGGCTACACTACTGTCGGGAAATGAAGTTGTTAGAGACCCCAGTATACTAAGTCACGGTGTGTTCCATTGTGGCTACACTACTGTCGGTGAATGAAGTTATTAAAGACCCCAGTATACTAAGTCAAGGTGTGTTCCATTGTGGCTACACTACTGTCGGGAAATGAAGTTATTAGAGACCCCAGTATACTAAGTCAAGGTGTGTTCCATTGTGGCTACACTACTGTCGGTGAATGAAGTTATTAGAGACCCCAGTATACTAAGTCAAGGTGTGTTCCATTGTGGCTACACTACTGTCGGGAAATGAAGTTATTAGAGACCCCAGTATACTAAGTCAAGGTGTGTTCCATTGTGGCTACACTACTGTCGGGAAATGAAGTTATTAGAGACCCCAGTATACTAAGTCAAGGTGTGTTCCATTGTGGCTACACTACTGTCGGGAAATGAAGTTATTAGAGACCCCAGTATACTAAGTCAAGGTGTGTTCCATTGTGGCTACACTACTGTCGGGAAATGAAGTTGTTAGAGACTTCCGTATACTAAGTCAATGTGTGTTCCATTGTGGCTACACTACTGTCGGGAAATGAAGTTATTACAGACCTCAGTATACTAAGTCAGGGTGTGTTCCATTGTGGCTACACTACTGTCGGTGAATGAAGTTGTTAGAGACCTCAGTATACTAAGTCACGGTGTGTTCCATTGTGGCTACACTACTGTCGGTGAATGAAGTTGTTAGAGACCTCAGTACACTAAGTCAAGGTGTGTTCCATTGTGGCTACACTACTGTCGGTGAATGAAGTTGTTAGAGACCTCAGTATACTAAGTCACGGTGTGTTCCATTGTGGCTACACTACTGTCGGTGAATGAAGTTGTTAGAGACCTCAGTATACTAAGTCAAGGTGTGTTCCATTGTGGCTACACTACTGTCGGTGAATGAAGTTGTTAGAGACCAGTACACTAAGCCACAGCTTGTATATATACACGTGCACGCACGCTCTCTCCTCTCTCTCCTGTCCGCTCTCTCTCCTCACTCTTCTCTCTCCTCTATTCTCTCCTCTCTCTCTTCTTTCTCCTCTCGCTCCTCTCCTTTCCTCTCATATTTTCTCTCTGTACTCTCTCTTCCTCTCTGTCCTCCTCTATCTCCTCTTTCCTCTCTCTTCTCTCATCTCTTTTCTCCTCTCTCTCTCCACTCTCCTCTCTCTGTCCTCTCTGTCCTCTCTCTCTCTCCTCTCTTCTGAGGCATAGGTGGCACCACATAGTACGCTGCTCCAGGTCCCGATGGATTGCAGTTTTGCCACATTAAGCGTTTTTGGAATGACGTTTTGTGAATGACGATTTGTGAATGACGTTTGTGAATGACTGAAATGCCTGTAAGAACAAGGCATCAGTGGCTGAAAACTGGCTTCACAGCATTCTGTGCGCACTTCTTAAACCAGGCAAGGGTCCCATGTTCCTTAGTAGCTAAAGGGCAGTCACTCTGCAGAACGTATATGACAAGTTGTTTGAGAAGATAGATACCAGAAAAATGATGTCCCATCTAGAACGTGAACACATTCTACCTCAAGCCTTCAGCAGTTAAAGACCAACGAATGAGACCTGGGTAAATCCATGTGGATTAGCATAGAATGTGTATGAGGACTTCCAGACTAGGTAAGAAACAGTTGCAGCTTCTTTAGAACATGATGATGTATATAGCTGGATAAGGAAGGAGATTAATTGTTTGAAAGATTGTGAAAGCAAACTGGTTGGTGCGCTGTATAATAGCTGCCCTAATATAGAAAACATTTGCACTCCGCTTTAGATCTTGGAAGTCAGAGCGTATGCGAATATGCCTAGGACTGTTCCGATGATCTCCACTCTCATCGGTATTGTCCAACAACTAAAATATTTAAGGTAGTCAGCATTCAACCTACAGGTACAGGACAAATATTAACATTCACAGATGATATCCTTACGAACAGGACTGGCAAGATATGCGTGAGATAGTCAGAGAAATCCATGAGATATTGCAGTCAAAATTTCAGAGTGATGTTCGGGTTTCAGAGTACATATCAATCCTGTCAAGCCTGCATGATGTAGCCAAACCTTATGTGTGGATTACTACAAACAAGCCGCAGTAGCGGCATAATAACACAGTAGACGTCAAGAATCCAGATAAGAACGTCGTGGATGGTAGAGAGAGAGAGAGAGAGAGAGAGAGAGAGAGAGCGAGCAATTGGACAAGTCACTACAATGGAGACGATGGTTAAGGGAGAAGAATGGACTCACGCAGGTGATAGAAAGCCAGATTACCATGGATACATCATAACCCTAGACAGAGAATGACGACTGGTGCAGCGGGAGGGCAGAGTTCAAGGTTAACCGGCTGGTAAATGATAGCATGCAGTATAGTGATGCCAGACGCAGTCGGACATCCGGTTAGGGTTTCTCTGCTAGAGTGGGAGGTCATGTTGCAGCTGAGCAGAACGGGGCACACAGTACAGCAACATTTAGTACGAAAAATGAGATAGAAACAATAAATGCAGCTCTGAGATGGCGATTTTAAACCTATTTCATCGTATCCGACTCTAAATCCTTACTTCACAACAATGAGTGGATGTCAGCTGTAGGGGCATCAAACCTGCACATACTAGTGTGGGTCTACTTTCCTGGCACGGTTTAGGACAACGAAATTGCTGACATAATCGCTTCACAACCCCCAACTAGATATGAATTGGAGTGGCATTTTTAAGTGTATCAATCACCGCCTGTTAGATGCCGGTACCGCAATGGATGAATCAGCAATTTGCATTCTGCAGAACTTTGATATCGAACGAGATTCCAGCGGGCTGGGATGCCAGAGAGGACGGAGAAGAAGTGTGTACAACTATCGAGCTGTAGGAATAATTAGTATCCACACACTTCGTGATTTACTGAGTGAGACAGGTCACCTATGGTTATGCCAGTCGATCCTTAGGGACCGAATATTACTACAAACCGTATCTATCAATGTTTATAATGCCAAACTATTTGTAATACAAAGAGGTGGGTCTGCTTTACAGTACATTTACCGTAATTCTCCCAATAACTTCATGTTTTTAAACGCAATGCGTGTTTGCTGTTTTAGATAAAAGCGCCTTCAACTTAGCGGTGAAGTCATACACAAGCCTGCAATCACAATTAGCCGAGATATTTTGAGATCTTGCCTACTCAGCGTATGGGAGGAAACTTATAGAATGATACATGTCACATCTTGAAAGCAAACATGTATCGTCACTGTCCTAAAACCACGCACATTCCGATGATGTATGTCTTCTCTCTCTATCATTACCGTCTATTTCTAAAACCAGGCATTTAGATTGCCTCATACGACTAGCACTGACACGCATTTCAAGTCTGGCTTCTTGTTCAGCTTAGCTTTCGTTATTGCAGAGTTTCTCTGTTACTAGTGTTCGTCATAAGTTTGTTTATAAGGCTAAGGAATAAATATCGTTTGCTATGAAAGTCACCGAGCGGTGTGAATTCTTGGTTTTTTCACACCTGATAATAAAACGACATGTGAGGTGGCAAGCGGTAATCAGGTTTAGGTGAACAATACTGACCAAAATCTCACATGTCCTCGTTTGTTCTCCTCGAAACAAGCTGTGTCACGGCAGTCTGGTGTAAGATATGGGGATCAACACTGACATCCCCATTGTGTTTAGCTTATTCAAAAGACCCGCATTCCATTACAGCTAGGAGGACCCATTAAGGTGAAAGAAAATCCACTGTAACCTGCGGACAAAATGGCATCTCAGGAATTAAGTCAATTCAGAACGAGTGGCTACCAACAGCAACAACAACATAAGAGCTCACCTCAGTCGTTAGCTCTTTTGTAACGACACTCTTCGGTCTACTCGGGTGAAAATTATTACCTAACTAACTGTGAATGAAGACAGACATTGAGGAAGTTAACTTTTTATCCAACCACACCAACAAGAGACCTGGTACAATCATGTGGTCAACACTAAGTACCCAGTGGCTGTCTGTGCTATATGACTGCCTTTATCTTTTTTATTCCAGGATTCGAACCCGTGACTCTCGTCTAACAGGTTGGTGAATTATTTCACAAGTCTTGGATATATGGTTAAATATAATCCCTTTAGCTCTGAGCTGATATCTCTTGACCGCACAATGACACCGGGCAAAAGAACATGACTTCATCTGTTGTTATGGTGTAAAGAGTGTGTTAGGTGGGGTGTGTATAGTTGGGTGCGTTGGAAGCAGCTGCTTGCGCAGATCAGGACACAGGTTCAGGAGGTGCTCGACTCATTTCTCGAGGGGACGATAGAATCTGCAATTTGGTTGACGCATTGTCAGTTTGATTCAGAAGTTTGTTGAGAGAATAGTGACCTGTTCTCAGATAGAAGTGACCTGTTCTCAGATAGAAGTGGCCTGTTCTCAGATAGAAGTGGCCTGTTCTCAGATAGAAGTGACCTGTTCTCAGATAGAAGTGACCTGTTCTCAGATAGAAGTGGCCTGTTCTCAGATAGAAATGACCTGTTCTCAGATAGATGTGGTCTGTTCTCAGATAAATGTGGGCTGTTCTCAGATACAAGTGGCCTGTTCTCAGATAGATGTGGTCTGTTCTCAGATAGATGTGGCCTGTTCTCAAATAGAAGTGACCTGTTCTCAGATAGAAGTGACCTGTTCTCAGATAGAAGTAACCTGTTCTCAGATAGATCTGACCTGTTCTCAGATAGAAGTGGCCTGTTCTCAGATAGAAGTGGCCTGTTCTCAGATAGATGTGGCCTGTTCTCAGATAGATGTGACCTGTTCTCACCAGAGATAATCAACCTCTGGTCTCTTCTCTTCAATTCCTTGCCTGGATACTGTGAATCTAGTTTTGGTCTCTTCTCTTCAATTCATTGGCTGGATTCTGGGAATCTAGTTTTGGTCTCTTCTCTTCAATTCATTGGCTGGATTCTGGGAATCTAGTTTTGGTCTCTTCTCTTCAATTCATTGGCTGAAATCTGTGAATCTATTTTTGGTCTCTTCTCTTCAATTCATTGGCTGGATTCTGGGAATCTATTTTTGGTCTCTTCTATTCAATTCATTGGCTGGATTATGTGAATCGTTTTCGTCTCTTCTCTTCAAATCATCGGCTGGATTATGTGGATCTGGTTTTGGTCTCTTCTCTTCAATTCATTGGCTGGAATCTGTGAATCTATTTTTGGTCTCTTCTCTTCAATTCATTGGCTGGATTCTGTGAATCTATTTTTGGTCTCTTCTATTCAATTCATTAGCTGGATTCTGTGAATCTAGTTTTGGTCTCTACTCGTCAATTCATTGGCTGGATTATGTGAATCGTTTTCGTCTCTTCTCTTCAAATCATCGGCTGGATTATGTGGATCTGGTTTTGGTCTCTTCTCTTCAAATCATCTGCTGGATTATGTGGATCTGGTTTTGAACTCTGATCTCCTCTCCTTAATTGCTTCACTGGGTACTGAAGATCAAGTTGTGTTTGGTCTATAAATGAAACAACAAACGAAAATATTCTTAATTTTTCTGAATGTGAGTCGACCTACTTTGCCAACAGCTGTTGTTGGTCTGTCAGAAAGTGGTGTAGGCAAATATCGATTGAACGGCTTCACAAACTGAGAAAGTCCGGGGCTATAAGCAAGTTAGATTAAATTGGAAATATAATCCGTCTGGTAATTTTGCTTAGGTTTCTTAGTGTGCGAGTTGTCGTTACTGTGTCGTTTCTGTCTTTCTTATTCTTCTTCTTCATCTTCTTCTTCGGCGTTCGTTCTGAAAATGACATTTTGAGTTAATGTCATAGTTAACAATAAGGCTATGATAGCTGTACCTTTGATCCCAACGCATCTTTTTTTCAGCACAGCATGTTTGGGACCGGGTTTGTCTACCCTCATCAATCCATAATCTCTTAGCAGGGCTGTACGGTTGCAACCTGTTTCCAGGGCTGTCATGAAAACACGGAATAGGGTCTTGGCTAGTTATGAGTCGCGGACTCTGACAAAATCAGTCAGCTGTCAGTCGCGAACCGTGACACGGTCAGTCAGTCATTAGCTGCTAGCCTGACACAATCAGTCACCTCTGAGTCGCTTGCCTGACACAATCAGTCACCTCTGAGTCGCTTGCCTGACACAATCAGTCAGCTATGAGTCGCTGGCCTGACACAATCAGTCAGTTGTGAGTTGCTGGCGTGACACAATCAGTCAGTTGTGAGTTGCTTGCCTGACTCACAACAACACAAGTACACACGCAATCACACACAGAAACATACAAATTCATACACCTACAAACACGCAAGTCCACACACCCACAAACACGCAAGTGCACACACCCACAAACACGCAAATTAAAAAATCCACAAACACGCAAGTTCACAAACCACAAACACGCAAATTCACACACCCACAAACACGCAAGTTCACAAACCCATAAACACGCATGTTGACACATCCACAAACGCGCAAGTTCACAAACCAACAAACACGCAAATTAAAAAATCCACAAACACGCAAGTTCACTAACTCACAAAGACGCAAGCTCACACACCCACAAACACGCAAGTTCGCAAACCCATAAACACGCAAGTTGACCCATCCACAAACACTCAAATTCACAAACACGCAAGTTCACAAACCAACAAACACGCAAATTAAAAAATCTACAAACACGCAAATTCACAAACCCACAAACACGCAAGTTCACACACCCACAACCACGCAAGTTCACAAACCCACAAACACGCAAGTTGACACATCCACAAACATTGAAGTTCACAAACACGCAGGTTGAAACAACCATAAACACGCATGTGCGCACACACCCACAAACACGTAAACTCACATACCCACTAACACATAACCTCAGATAGAAGTAACCTGTTCTCAAATAGATGTGGCCTGTTCTCAGATAGATGTGACCTGTTCTCACCAGAGATAAACTCACACACCCACAAACCTCAAGCGCACACACCCACAAACACGTAAATTCACACAACCACAAATAAGTAAACTCACACACCTACAACCGTGTAAACTCACACCTACATACACGTAAACTCACGCCCACAAACACGTAAACTCACACACCCACAAACACATAAACTCACACCCACAAACGTGTAAACTCACATACCCACAAACACGCAAACTCAACACCTTTACACACGTAAACTCACACACCCACAAACCTCAAGCGCACACACCCACTAACACGATGGTTCACACACCCACAAATACGTAAACTCACACACCTACAACCACGTAAACTCACACACCCACAAACACGTAACGTCATACACCAATAAACACATAAACTCCCACACCAACAAACACGTAAACTCACATATTAACAAACACGTAAGATCACATACCCACTGATACCCAAACTCACACATCCTTAAACACGCAAGCTCACACCCACTAACACGTAAACTCACACACCCACAAACACGTAAGCCCACACACCCACAAACACGTAATCCCACACACCCACAAACGCGCTAACTCCCACACCCACTAACAAGTAAACTCACACACCCACAAACATGCAAGTTTACACACCTACAAATACGTAAACTCAAACACCTACAATCACGTAAACTCACACACCCACAAACACGTAACTTCACACACCAATAAACACATAAACTCACACACCAACAAACACGTAAACTCACATATTAACAAACACGTAAGATCACATACCCACTGACATGCAAACTCACACACCCTAAAACACGCAAGCTCACACCCACTAACACGTAAACTCACATACTCACAAACCTCAAGTGCGCACACCCACAAACACGTAAACTCACACACACACAAACACTTAAACCCACACACTCACATACACATAAACCCACACACCCACAAACGCGCTAACTCACATACCCACAAACACGTAAACTCATACACCCACAAACTCGTAAATTCACGCACCCACAAACGCGTAAACTCACATACGAACAAACACGAAACTCACATACCCACAAACACGCAAACTCACACACTTTTAAACACGCAAGCTCACACCCACTAACACGTAAACTCACACACCCACAAACCTCAAGCACACATACCCACAAACACGATGGTTCACAGACCCACAAATACGTAAACTCACACACCAACAAACGCATAAACTCACATACTAACAAACACGTAAGATCACATACCCACTGACACGCAAACTCACACACCCTTAAACACGCAAGCTCACACCCACTAACACGTAAACTAACACACCCACAAACCTCAAGCGCACACACCCACAAACACGTAAACTCACATACCAACAGATATGTAAACTCACACATCCACAAACCTCAAGCGCACACACCCACAAACACGTAAACTCACACACCCACAAAACGTAAACTCACACACCCACAAACACGTAAACTCTCACACCCACAAACGCGTAAACTCATTCACCCACAAATACGTAAACTCGCACACCCACAAACGCGGAAACTCACACACCCACTAACAAGTAAACACACACACCCCCAAACATGCAAGTTCACACACCCACAAATACGTAAGCTCACACACACCTACAACCACCCAAAGTCACACACGCACAAACACGTAAATTCACACACCTACAAGCACGTAAACTCAAACACCCACAAATACGTAAAATCATACACCCACAAACTCATAAATTCACACATCCACCAACACATAAACTCACACACCCACAAACACGTAAACTCACACACCGACAAAGACGTAAACTCACAAACCCACAAACACGTAAACTCACAAAACCACAAACACGTAAACTCACAAAACCACAAACACGTAAACTCTCATACCCACAAACACGCAAACTCACACACCCTTAAACACGCAAGCTCACACCCACTAACAGGTAAACTCACACACCCACAAACCTCAAGGGCGCAAACACGCAAGTTCACACACCCACAAACACATAAACTCACACATCCACAAACACGTAAACTCACACCCACAAATTCGAAAACTCACACACCCACAAACACGTAAACTCACACACCCACAAACTTGTAAACTCACACACCCACAAATACGTAAACTCACACACCCTTACAAACTGAAGCTCGCACCCACTAACACGTAAACTCACACACCCACAAACTTCAAGCGCACACACCCACAAATACGTGAACTCACACACCCACAATTACGTAAACTCACAAACCTACAAACGCGTTAACACACACCCACAAACACGTAAACTCATACACCCACAAATACATAAACTCACACACCCACAAATACGTAAACTCACACACCCACAATCACGTAAACTCACAAACCCACAAAGACGTAAACTCACACACCCACAAACGCGCAAAATCACACACCCGCAAACACGTAAACTCACATCCACAAACACGCAAGTTTACACACTCACAAATACGTAAACTCACACACCTATAACCGCGTATACTCACACACCCACAACCACGTAAACTCACATACCCACAAACACGTAAGCACGCCCACAAACCTCAAGCCCACACACCAACCAACACGTGCACATATAAAAAACGTTAGTACACAGAAACATATAAATACAAACGTACATGCTCAAACGCGAACAAACACATAGGTAGACCCTTCCACCCCCATACCAAGTATGGGGTCACAAATACACTCGGCCCATTGCCTCTTCTGTGCGCACTGAAAAGGGCGTTAAGTGGCGGTTTGTAACTGTCCTCACATCCCGAGCGTGCTGATAACGTTGAACCGCGGTTGTTCCATGCTTGGATTCATCTGCGTGATACTCACTACTATGGGGATCATATCGATCTACATCTCGTCGACCAAACTGTCTTGAAAACAGCTTGTTTTCATGAAACGCTAAATGGAAGAGAGATTGTGGTCTTGGTCAGTGTATTGTGCCTGACCCTGACGCCACAGCCTGGTCAGTATGTTGTGCCTGACCATGATCAGGACGCGACGGCCTGGTCAGTATGTTGGGCCTGACCATGACCTGACGCGACGGCCTGGTCAGTATGTTGTTCCTGACCACGACCTGACCCTAAAAATACGGCCCGGTCAGTATGTTGTTCCTGACCATGACCTGGCGCGACGACTTGGTCAGTATATTGTGCTTGACCATAACCTGACCCTAACACTACGGCTTGGTCAGTATGGTGTGCTTGACCCTGACGACACGGCTTGGTCAGTATATTGTGCCTGACCCTAACACTACGGCCTGGTCAGTATGTTGTGTCTGACCGGACTAGCGTCTCAGTTCTTCCATTGAATGCTGTTTATAGTTTCCCATTCAAATGAGTATCATTTATTGAGCGTTGATCTGCTAAGAACATGCAGCCAGCGAATGTGCAATCTGAACTCGCTGCCGACGGATAAGGTAAGCTTAGTCCCATAGCAGGCAATTCGGTCGGGATGAAGTGCAACTGTTCTCTCCATCAGGGCAGCTGATAACGACCCACAGGTTTATTCCGCAGTCCTTCAAACAGCACATCAGTGTAACAAAATCGAACCTGTTAAAGGTATCCTCGAGGTCGAGTGTAACGGCGCTGGCTCTTGCCGACGTTGGAATCCCTCGTACACATCGTATGCGAAAGTACCGGCATTACCCCAGGCCTCCTTCTTTGGTCTGTAGCTGCCCAGTGGATCGGGTAGAATAAGTTCACGCTCCAAAAAGGACACTCATTTTCTTGCCACTGTTTTCTCAAACAGTTTGCCATAGACATTTTGTAGGGTGATCATTCTATAGCTGCTGAGGAGCGTAGAATCCTTGCCAGGTTTAAGTAGAGGCCGTAGATAACTATGCAGCCAGTCTTCAGGCACATATTTTGTTATATGAAATCCTGCACCACATTGCCCATATCTGTCTCATCTAGATCCCTTAGGTGGCAGTACTGTACTCCATCAGGGCCTGGTGCGGTATTCTTGCTGGAACGTAAAATATATTCTACCTCTGCCTTGTTTATTAGGTATATATAAGTCACATCCTTGGTAGCAGTCTCCAGAACGTCTTGCCGAATCTCCAGCCGAGTATCTCTGTCCCCTTTGTCAGTTTGAGCTACATATCGGTTAAAGAATGCCATACCTTTTTCTGCCTCTGTCCTCATGGGATTTCCTGTGGAATAGTGCACAGTGGGAATTAGCTGGCTTGTATTCTTTCCATTCATCTGTCGATGCATGTGCCAGAACTTCTGTAGGGTGCTATCATTCCCTACACCTGTTGTGAATTCCTCCCATCTCTCACTTTTGGATTTCCTTGCCCCGGCCTTGAAACGGTTAATGGCAGTACATTTTTTGTCGCTCAAGTTAGCAACCTCACCATTAGCCATCGGCCTTCTCTTTCTGGCTTTCCGCCACGCTTTTGTTACCATCTCCTTATTTTTCCACGCTATTTCCACGATTGGATTCCACCATGGTGGCTGAACGAAAGCCGTTTTGTTGGGCATGCGCTTGACGGTCTGGCGGAGTTTGTTTAATGCGTTATTTTGTTCATCTTCCTTGTAGCTGAACGCATGTCTGGGTTTTCTGGGTCTGGTGGCTTTGCCTTTTGCAACGAAGACGACACATGGCAGATGATCACTGTCCTGTGCCCCCAACACGTCCCAGATGATCACTGTCCTGTGCCCCCAACACGTCCCAGATGATCACTGTACTGTACCCCCAACACGTCCCAGATGATCACTGTCCTATACCCCCAACACGTCCCAGATGATCACTGTACTGTGCCCCCAACACGTCCCAGAAGATCACTGTCCTGTGCCCCCAACACGTCCCAGATGATCACTGTCCTGTGCCCCCAACACGTCCCAGATGATCACTGTCCTGTGCCCCCAACACGTCCCAGATGATCACTGTACTGTACCCCCAACACGTCCCAGATGATCACTGTCATATACCCCCAACACGTCCCAGATGATCACTGTCCTATACCCCCAACACGTCCCAGAAGATCACTGTCCTGTGCCCCCAACACGTCCCAGTGTGTAGAGGGAGAGGCTTCACTGGATACCAGAGCCAGGTCAATGACTCCGTCTGTATCACCAGGCCGAGTTGCCAGCCCTGTTGGACGCACATCATTCATGTTTGTGAGGTTTGTGTTGAGAAGTGCCTGGCTCAACGCGATCCCCTGCCTATTTTCAGTAGGATTTCGCCACTCCTTGGATCTAGCATTGAAGTCGCCAGCGATGAGGCACTTCTTGGTCGGCACTTCTTGGTCGGCACTTCTTGGTCGGCACTTCTTGGTCGGCACATCTGATAACTCACTCAACAAAATCCCATTTTATTTCCTCCACCAGGAGGTCGACGTGAGCACATAGATTATACATTCTCCAATCCTGGTTTTTGATTGTCGTTTCAATCCCTTGTAGTTCTACGCCTTCGATTGTGCTGGCACTCATATCTATCAATGTGTCTGGTAGTTCATGCTTGACATACATTGCCAGCCCCCGCCTACCAGTCCCACATGGGTTGGTGCAGCACTCGTATCTATCAATCTATCTATCTATCTATCTATCTATCTATCTATCTATCTATCTATCTATCTATCTATCTATCTGTCTGCCTGCCTGTCCGAGTGTCCACCCGCATGTCTGTCTGTCTGTCTATTTATCTATCTACCTATATATCTATCTATCTAACTAATTTATATATATATATATAATATATATTTATATATATATATATTTATATATGTCTATCTATATCCCTAAATTATATATATACATATATATATATATATATATATATATATATATCACTCAATATATCTATCTATATGTCTATCTAGCTATTTATTTATCTATCTATTTATATATCTATCTATATGTATATTTCAATATGTCTATCTATTTATCTATCTGTATAGGAAACTGTGGTAGAGTCTAGGTTTAGACTGAGTAGTTTACTTATCTAAAGAGTTACAACATTTATCTACACCCCACAAACGACTTCACACAGTGAATTACACAGTAAACACTACCCAACAAAAATGATATGGTTTAATATCGTGAATATCAACCAAAAAAACTAAGTACATCTAAACTAAATAATTATATATATATATATATATATATATATATATATATATATATATATATATATATATATATATATATATATATATTGAACTTACAATAGGTGGTTTTTAAGCACTGGCTTTTGATGTTTCCTCCAAACTACATAACCTACATTTATGTTACTGCACTCCCTTATCTGCACACTCAACACACAATCACAAACTCGTTCTCACGATCGGATTACATACTTAGTCGTTCTGTGCATTCACATATAATCAGATCACTTTCAATAAGGCGATCTGTATATTCACATACAATAGGTTCAAGTATGCTCAGGCTATCTGTGCATTCATGTATAATTAGATCACGTCAATTATGATCGGATCACTTACTCACTTGTGATCACGTACTCAGTCGATCTGTGCATTCATATATAATCAAATCATTTTTATTCAGGCGATATGTTCATTCACATACAATCGGTTCACAAAGTGTCCTACACATACGACACACATTCCGATTTCTTACTATTTCAATGGTGTCTAACATAAACACCTATAGAGCGACTGGTCAAAACTCGAGGTGTGTGCTGGTCCAGTCACCCTGCAAACTCACTCACTCTCAGACTCCTGACAGCCTATCAGCTTCCTTCCCAGTCAATCCCTTGAGTTCATCCTTGCAGAGTATTTTATAGTCTCAAGCAACACCATGGCTACCCAATGGTCTTCTGTTGGTTGTCTGACTTAGCCATCAGTCTAACTAATTGTTATTGGATGACTATCCCCGAATCCCTTTCACTGTAAATGTCGTAGCCGATCGTGACAGCATCTAACTGTCACCACCCCGCATATATACTAATACTTAACCCCAGAGTGGTCAGCTCAGTTCCCCCACCCCAGCTCCGAACACCCAACCCTGTACCAGTCTTCCACCTAAACCCCTCGTTTCCTTTGTAGAACTAGTGTCGAAACAGTGAATGACCTTGGCACGCATTCAGGCAACTTTTGTTCTTTGAGTCGCCAGCCCAATCTCCCCTGCCCTAAACGCCTATGTTCCAGCTGGGTTGGTTTTTTTTTCTTTTTCGGTAGCGAGATTTAAATTTAACCTGCACACTGCACAACGATTTTCTGAGCGAGCTACATTTATTTGTTAACCTTATATATTCCGACATAGGACAATCAGCAAATGGCAAAAAAGGACCGCAAATATATGAGCTGGGTTGGTAATCATTGTGTGCTATCAATCTCTCACTTGGCCTCTCTCTCACTCCTCTCATTCTAATAATACTTTTATATTACTTTCTTATATCTCCCAATGTCATCCATTCCCAACGGCATATCCATATATATACACGAGGGGTGTTCAAATCAAACTGGACCAAATTGCAACAAGTGAAAATACGTACAATGCGCATGATGACGTCACTTCTGGTGTGAACAGCACATACCAACTGTCAAGTTTACAAAATTTCATTATCCTCCTATTCTTGGTTTCCTCGGCAGACCTTTGAATGCATGGCGGGTGTGATACGGAATCCTTCCAGAGTTGATTAGCGAACGGTGATTTGGTATCTACCAGCTGAAGGATGTCGACCAGTTGACATTCATCGCAGAATACAGTCAGAGTATGGTGACAAAACTGTGTCGAAGACAACAGTGAAGAACTGGACAACGATGTTTAAAGAAGGACGTGACTTAACGCAATAATATGCGCCTGACCTGATCTCGGAAGACCTTTCGTTAACTCGCGTCCTTCTTTAAACATCTGCCCGGTTATTCACTGTTGTCACCAAAGACTGCCTGCTGTTAGAAACCGAATCACCGCTCGCTGATCAACTCTGGACGGATTCTGTATCACACCGGCCATGTTCTCAACGGTCTGCTGAAGAAACTATGATTCGGGGAATAATGAAATTTTGCAAATTTGACGGTTTATTATGTGCTGTTTACACTCGAAGTGACGCATCATGCTCATCATACGTATGTTTGCTTGTTGCAGTTTGGTCCGGTTTAATTTGAACACGCCTCGTATATACGTCTATGTGCCTCCTTTCGTCTCTCGCTTACTTATTCTGAAAATAGGCTTCACTGAAATTGATTACCTATCTTTGGCAACATATCTCTTTCTCGTTCTGGTCTGATATGGAATCGAGGACAGACAGTTTCAAGAGTTCCCTTTCAGGATTTCGATGACAGACATAAAATGTCAGTGTAGCATTATGGGAAAATGTACACAATTATATCCACAATTTAAAGCACTGATATGATTGGATGAACTGGCCGACACAAAAATAAGGCAGAATTGGAATATTGTTTGATGGAGGGAAGAGTAAGAGGGGGGTAGGGTTCTTTTGAAAGCAAAACAGAACTATAAATATATGGTCTTTCATCGCCAACCACAGCGCCTAAGGCAGAACTAAAAATTATCCAGTTCGATCCGCCCGCTGCTAGTCTTTGGAGTTCCTGCATGTTCTCTAGCCGTTTGGTTGTACCCTCCCTGGTAATTGTTCTGCAAAGAGTCTCTCTGGGTCTACCGCGCTTCCTTTTGCCGTTAGGTTTCCATACAATCGCCTGTGTCGGAAGTCTTTTATCGTTCATAAGGTGCACGTGCTCAACTTTTGTTTCTATGACATTAGAAACATCATCTCGGTTAAACTGCAACCATATTTTCTCAGTAGTCATAGATTCTTTCCATCCAATGCCCAATAGACGTCTAAGGCATTTAAAGCCTAATGCATTCAACTTATTTTCAAAAGTCTTTACCAGTGTCCAACTTTCCCAACCATCTGTGAGCATTGATATGACGTTAGAGTCAGTATGCTGAGTTTGGGTACTTTTACCCAGTGCTTCAGATTTCTTAATATTCGTTAATAGGTTAAAGGCATTGAGATCAAAGCAATTAGAGTGAGAATTTCCTTTGTTGCATCACCAGCTTGCATTAATTTGCCACGGAAAAAGACATCTCAACGTTATATATCCCCTTGCTCTTTCAACTCAACATCGACTCTTGTGTACGGTAGATTCGTGGTGTTCATTGTTGAAGCTGTTGCCCCTATCTGTTTGGCTGTGCTGTACAGTTCTATCTTTTTATGTGCTTCCTGTGCATTAGAATTCAGGAGTGCTAGATCATCTTTTAAATCCAGGTACTCTAGGAGTTTGTCATCTACTCAACTAATATATGTGTGTGTGTGTATATGTATATATATACATATGAGGATTCCGTGGCGACGGGGTTAAACCGTCGGTCTCGTGATCATGTGGTGTGGGTTCGACTCCGGACTCCGCCGTCTTTTTCACGGGTGCTTGATACGGAGTCCCCTGCATCTCGTAGTCGCCTCCTAGTCGTCTTGTCCTTGACTTGCCACTGGGGTCGGGCGGCTCGAGAAGAGAGAGTGAGGATACAAATTAGCGCAGTTAATCCTTAGTTAAAATAGCGCTAGCAAAATTAATTATGCCATCATCGTCTACGATTGACGGCGGCCTTTGCCTTGTATATACACACTAAGTGGTCTCGGGGTAAGATGTTCGCCTCGGGTGCTGGAGATCGGGGGTTAAAATCACGGTGGAGACCGGAATTTTTTCACGTGGATCATCCTGAAATATTTTCCCTGATCTCTGAGTAGTGAGATCAGACACTCGTGTGCAGTGGCGGGCACGTTATAAATCCCTTAGCAGTTGGAAATTGAAAAGAGTAGACTGCTTGGGCAGAGTTCAAGTTTAAAATGTACTCAATTTATTCTAGGGATATTGGCCCCACAGAGGAAACTTTTGGCTATACCATGAGGTCTTGGTTATGTGGTTAGCGGAGCGGCATAGATAGCGCCTAACAGGCTGCGGGTCTACCTTGCTCTAATTTACGCTTCCATCTCCACCAGACCCAAAAATAGGTGATCGTATATTCCAGGGTATCGTATATTTAGATGCTGGGATTGACGTGGCAAGTCTCCAGTGGATTTTTATCTGCCAAAATAAAAATTAGACAAAGGAGGTCACACCTCCCCACGACGTCTAACGTCCTTTGCAGAACGTCGCTTCTTATAAGCCCCAATTTATTTGGCTGTTATAAGTTTCTTGGCAGATGTGCGTACGGTAGGTTACCATTACTTTCCATTCATGGCGCACCGAGAAATATAACGCGTGTCTGCCAAACTGGGTACCAGCGTGATTCGAACTGGGTGCGTTGGGGGTTGTGAAACAGACGTTTCACCCATAAGCCACGCTGCCTCCATATATCCTTTTCTTTCATATTCTTGAATCAGTCACCGATGTCCGTACTATAGAAGATCATTGCGCGTAGTCCTTAGATTTGTGTGAGCTCCAATTACCATTTCTCTTTCCCACTGTTTTTCGTCTCTAATTGTAAGCCGGGTGTCCATTTACAGTTATATCGGCTTAATCCTGGCCTGCTTTAGATAGGCCGTCGACTAATCGGGAAAATCCGATGAAGCGTCACATTCCACCGCCGACTAAATAACGGAACTCATATTGTGCCACGGTTTATAATCAAGCCATGCTCCACACGGAGAAATAAAACAAATTCATGGTTACAAAACAGAGCAAACAACTGTTGAGAGTGATCCTTTCACAGAATCCATCCCCGAAACCAACTGCATATCTATCTGTGTTTCCCGAACACGCTATTATAGTTGCACTGATAGTTGACACATTTAAGTTCCGTTATTTAGTCAACCATGGAATGTGACGTTTCAAATGGATTTTTTTCCATGACCCAGGAGGCCTGTATCAACAGTAGACTGTAATTTAATGGTGTGAAAAATGAGGTTCAACTTGATACCTTAGTCACGAGAGACAAAGCGGTCTCATTATTGCATCAAAATGTACGGTAAATGTTGAAGTCGATTGTGTATGAAGTGTTGATTGGAGAAGGTCTCAGAGTTTGTAAGAATGGAGTGGTGAGTTTCTTTCTTTACTGACCTGTATTTTTTTTTTCAAACTTATAGTCAAGTACCAGCAAGGTTGTCTTACATAACTGTCGAGTTTGACTGTGATAGCAATCGATTTATCCACGTTAGGTTCTGATTTTCCTCTGGATATGTCAGTAATGGCGGAGGTCGTGCGGCCAGATGTACTAGAAAAATAAAGCCTTGGTTGGATCTATCGCCGGTTCCTTTTCCGTGAGAGATAAGGGCTCTAATCACTCTGTCATTCGGACACATGATTGTATGTGTATACGTCATTCCAACACATGCATTTATATGTATAGTATCAGCTATTTGACATCCATCAGTTCCTCCTCCTTCCACATTTTTCACTTACACTGCTACAGTTGTGTTATGTTACATCATGTTATGTTATGTTATGTAATGATATGTTGATTTATATTGTGCTACAGTATGTTGTGTTATGTTGTGTTATGTTATGGTGTTATATGTTATAGTGTGTCGAGTTATATTTTGCCGTGTTATGTTATGTAAGCAAAACCGTGATTACTGCACTACAAGAGGACTTATTGGATCTCCGCCACTTTCAGCTAATTACCATGGACATTAAAACTGATGGGACCGTGTAGCTAGTTGGATGTACACACTCCTAGTCTGTCCTCGAGTAAGCATTTATTTGTTTGATCAAGCCGTTAATTCCTTACTCTTACAGTTAGTGTTGTGACTCACACACTTTTGTTAATGTACACCTAACTGTTCTCTCTAACGTTCCATCGAACGTTCGATAGCGATATCGAAACCGGATACCAGTACACCTCTGTTGTAATCTATATATTGTCACCACTTCTTCAACACTCGAATATCAACGTGTCTGTTAAACAGCCGTCGATAGACATCACATTAATCAACGCTTTGCTAGCAGTGCTAAACTTGGTCCTTAACCACAACACGAAACAGGAGAATTGATAACATGAGAAATAAGAAAATGAGAACATTAGAAATGAGAAGATGAAAAATATGAGGATAACTAGACCTTATACTTAACACACATCACGACAGAACATTAATGGCTTGTTCATCGCCTGAAAATGCAACTTGATCAACTGCCACTGTAGTCTTTCAAGGCAAAACGATCTGGCTACAAGACACGAGGAAGAAGACGTTCAGATAGATAGATGACATAACATAGTTCCGACAACAACACCTTCTTACAACAACATACCCAGCACACTTGGCTCAAAAAAGGTGACTTGGTCTCTCCCAAAGGCCTAGCGGCATAGGTGTTCAAAAAGTAATTCTACACCAAAAACGATGCCTATTACCAGTTAAACAGAAAATTGCAATCTATCTACTCCGACACCCTCTCTGTCTATCTCTCTCTATATATGTATATATTCGCTCTCTCTCTCTCTCTCTCTCTCTCTCTCTCTCTCTCTCTCTCTCTCTTTATTCTCAATTCAGAACTTTATTTTTCAAATGTCCTTATAATGAATGAGTTATGGTTACTCTCTCTCTCTCTCTCTCTAGTCTCTCTCTCTGTCTCTCTCTCTCTCTCTCTCTCTCTCTCACACGTTCTAACATTCTATTGTTATCAATTTCTGCAAATATATATATATTTAAAGAGCAAGAGAGAGAGCGATTTCTCTCTTGATCTTAATGACCCGTTCTTCAGCGTAGCTGCGGGTCCCAACTTCGTCTCCAGCGGATCTTGTCTTGGGAAAATGGAAGTGCAGTGGGTAGTGAGTACTCCTCCAGAGGCGTCTCACATTTTGATGAAAGGGAGTCTGGCCAACGCATTGGAAGTCTTTCCCGGGGTCTCTTTTTACCTTAGGGGTACCAGATCGTTGTCGCCTTGCTCCATCGGCCAACGTTTCGTCACAAAATAGGACCTACCCATCTAGTGAGAGTGATTCCAACCAAGCGTCTCTCAAGAGAAGCCTGGGTCACTCTCAATTTGTTCTCCAGTGATTCTGTTAGTGTCCCTGTCTCAGCACCGTAAGCACATCGCAGTGAGCACATCGCAGTGAGCACATCGCAGTGAGCACATCGCAGTGAGCACATCGCAGTGAGCACAGTAGAATTTAAGAGGTTCTTGTCTTGGCAACCGTCCAGGACCGTGTTAATTGACGCGGCGACGTCTTATCAATTCAGTTTTCAGGTTATTCTCCATACTGAGAAGGCGCCCAAGATAAATGTACTCGTTGACATCCACTAAACCTACCACTCCAAGGAAGACTGGATCACAATTGGCGAAACGATTGCGCAAGACTTTGGTCTTCGATAAGTTAATCTCCAGTCCCGCTTTTCTGCCCTCACCATGGAGTAGCTGCATCATTTGGTTGACTTCTGCAGCTGACTCCGTGATGAGCGCTATGTCGTCGACAAATCGAAGGTCACTGAGGCGTCTGCTGTCAACATGTATGTCAAAAGTATCTCAGTTGCATCGACTAGTGACTGATTCCAAAAATGAGAAGAGGTTAGGTGAGTTAGGATCACCCTGACCTATATATTTATTCAGGTCTACGTGAAGTTAATTTCCTCAATAAATGACCCGTCAATATTCTCACTCTCTCTTTCTATCAGACACATACACACACACACTGTATCTCTTTCTCTCCCTCTCTTTGTCTCTCATTCTCTCTCTCTCTCTCTCTCTCTCTCTCTCTCTCTTCAGATATATATAGACTTAAACGTACTAGTTACAATTACTAACTTCTAACTGTTCTCTCTTCCTGCCCTCCTCAGACCTCGCCGAGGGTCCTCGGACCGTCACGGATTTGGGCTGGGACTTCTCAACTCAGGAAATATTATGTCCCCTCAGCATCAGGGGATGCAACAACTGTCGCCAAACTCAAACAAAGTTCCAGGTGAGTATCATTAACTAAAGCACCGAGTGTACCTGTGTGCTGGGACAGAGTGCAGAAGGTTGGATCAATAGCGTGTACAACCAGTGAGTTAAAAGAACCAGAACATAACCTTTACTCTGACTGCATTGATGTCGGACGTCTCGAGTTTATCATAACTAATTGAAAGAAGTATTAAAAATGAAATAGACAAGGGATATAATAAAACAAATTTGTGTTGATAATTCAGAATTCAGTTGTTATTTCCCTTACCACATTTTCAATAGGTGTTTCATAACGATGGTAATTTGTACCATTTATAGACATCGTTATATAGGCACACAAATCTCTAGTATTGAATTGTCATTTGACAAGAGCTATGACACCTGATAATGGGTGCCTTGGCAACGCCCAAAATAACAAAGTAAAAATGTAATCATGATCAACACAAGCCTGCTGAGTGTGGGGAATGCATGGCCGGCTGAAAGAAACATCTAGAAACATACACCAAGAATTTTACAAGGCATAAAATAGGAAATAACTTCTTTTCCTGAGTATCGATCGAAGAAGAAAGCAAATGATTCCAACGAACAAAAGGGATGACAAGCAAACAGAATGTTAAAAATAGAACAGGAATGATGGCTTTATAATTCAATAAAAATAATTCTAGCATTTAGAAAGTCGGTCGCAGAAAAAAAATATATATATTTGTTTTTATTTACTTTTCGTATAACAGACGGGTTGTTGCTAGTATATTATAAGTGTATTGAGATGTGTGTCTGTCCGTGAAAATTCTATGACTAGCGGCTATAGGTAAATTGTGTGACGATTTGCAGCCAATCGGAAAAAGGCTATTAATACCTTGCACGATGTTATCGAAACATGTGTAGACGTATCATCCAACTTCTTTGAGAGTTTATCAGTTAGTGTTGCAGCATTCATAAGATCACATGACTGGAAGTACTGAATGACTGCATCTCCGTTCTGTCTGTCGTAAAATCACGTGACTGACTTAAAGTACTACTTGATTGTATTTCCCTGTCTTAGAAACATGTCGCTGTTTGGAAGAACTGCATCTGCCTGTCGAAATAGCAGGTGAATGATTGGAGATACATCTACATGCCGTGGAATCGTGTGAATGATTAGAACTACGGCATCTGTCGGACATATAATAATGTGGATGATTAGAACTACAGCATCTGTCGGACATAGAATCATGTGGATGATTAGAACTACAGCATCTGTCGGACATAGAATCATGTGGATGATTAAAACTACAGCATCTGTCGGACATAGAATCATGTGGATGATTAGAACTACAGCATCTGTCGGACATAGAATCATGTGGATGATTAGAACTACAGCATCTGTCGGACATAGAATCATGTGGATGATTAGAACTACAGCATCTGTCGGACATAGAATCATGTGGATGATTAGAACTACAGCATCTGTCGGACATAGAATCATGTGGATGATTAAAACTACAGCATCTGTCGGACATAGAATCATGTGGATGATTAGAACTACATCATCTGCTTGACATAGAATCATGTGGATCATTGGAAGTATTGTATGAGCATGTCGTAGACAGATTATGTAATAGCCTAATGTGCGAATACACTGACCAATAGCAGCCATGTCAGCTATTATTGACGTGCACTTCCTTCCATCTCGGGGGGCAGATTCAGGGGCAGATCCAGAGCCATCTTGTTATTAAAATTGTTCCCACAACTCCAAAATTTGATCATGACTTTAATCTCCCCGACCCGCTCTATTTCATCGACTCGACCCAGTTGCCCCTGCCCTAATTCTGACCACACTGATAACTGTACCAACCCGATTAAAAGTTGTCTTGTATATCTCATGTTTGTAAAGTACACAAGTCAGTTACTCCTGGCTTGCAGTGTCTGTTTGTTTTTTGAGCTTCTTCAAACATGCATGCTCGATCGAAGATTGAAGTTTACAGAATTCAATGCTCATAGCTTGCAGTGTCTGTATGTCTACCTTTTTCTTCTTCTTCGTTCATCCTCAGATCAAGGTCCCGGTTTCACTTACAAAGAACACTGTTGTTTGTAAGGCTGTTTTATCTCCATACAGCTTTTGTCTCATGTCTGCCTCGAGAGGCCAGTATGGCTCTCTCTTTTCCTGCGTGAGCATGCAGCTTTGTAGGATGTGATCCACGGTCATGGTATGCTCCCCGCGTGGACACTTGTCATCTGTCCCAATCCTCATTTTGTTGTAAAGATGACCCTTGAGTCTTTTAAGCCCAGTTCTCAGTCTGAAGATGATGACTTGCTTTTCTCTAGTTAAGTTAAAGTAGCTGTCTTCTTTTCGGAAGTCGGGGTGTTGATCGGCCAATTTACCATGAAGTTGGCTCTAATTATGGTCTTCGTATAATGGTATGCGATTCTCCGGTCTTTTTGTGGGGATGCTCCTCCAAACACTTTGCAAGTTTGTCTGTGCTGCTACATTGCCTTCAATATTGGAGTGCGATGGGATCCACTGTATTTTTTTTTGAATTTTTTTTTTTGCGTTCTCTTTATTTCTTTATTCTCCCAAGGTGGTGTTCGTTGCACTATGTTTTGATTTTACGTCTGTCGGCTCAGTACATCCGACTTCGGCATACATTTTATGTAAGGATATGCTTCCTCCTGAATTTTCTAATGGTTGGCTTCCCCGGGGTAACGGCCTGTGCCGTGATGGGAATCAAAACCAGCATCTTCGGATTGTGAGTCGTGTCACTTAACCACTTGCCCACGCCGTCCCCTGGATCCACTGTATGACCAACCTTGTGTGTTCTGCTGAGAGCTATGTCAGTGAGAACATACATTATTCGAGATCTCCATCTTTAAGTTTGGACGATCGGGCTCCACCCCTGATGATTGTTCTGCCAAGAGTCTCTTTTGGCTGTTCTCTCATTCTGCTGCCAGATGAAGCCTCATAACTGAGGTGAGGGGTATCGAGTGATTGGAGAAGATAAAGAACGATATAAATATATATAGTGATATACAGATAAAGATACAGCGAGAGATAGAGACATACAAAGTGATATACTGAGACAGATATAGAGAAATAGGCTTATATCTCATTTTGATGTGAGGTAAAGGGGACATCATTCTTAATTTATCTCAACTTAATTTTTTTATTCTGGTTTAGAAGATTCTGCAGAGTCTGTATACAACCAGTTGCTTTTACATTCACTTGATCTAACGATTTAAAAATACCTATGCGCATCTTCTTCTTCTTCTTCTTCTTCGTACGCTGTCAGACGTCAACCTTTATTTTTTCGAAAAAAGCAGCGGTTATCCTGAGGCTGCTATGCGCATCTAATTTATTCTTTAATTCATTAATTGATCCTGCCTGCCCTATTTCTTGTGGCAATACATTCCAAACATTCACCACTCTGACTAACAAAATAAGCCCTTGTATCTAATGTGTACGTTTCTTTATTTAATGTGGGGCTGTGACCTCCTGTTCTTTGTAGGTGGCTGTAGTTTGAAAAACTTGCTATAGTCTAATGTATCCTTTCCGTTGATTATCTTATAAACCTGTATCGAATTCTTCTCTTTTCTAGATGCTGTAGGCCGGTTTTTCTTGGTTTTTTTTAATTCATAACTGTACTGGGACCAAACTGCAACAGTCAAATCATGAAAGTTATGCCCTCCAAGTATAGATATAAAAAGAGGAGTGAGACAGGGATGTGTATTATCCCCTTGTTTTATTTTATATCTACGCAGAGCAAATTTTAAATCAGAGAGAATGCCAGGGCTTGTCATTGGAGGAGTGGCAATGGAATAATCTTTGATATGCGGAGGATACAGTTTTGATGACAAAAAGTGAGCAAGAATTACAGGAGCTTGTGGCAGCAATATACAAAATAAGTCAAGAGTTTGGAGTAGACATAAACATTAAGCAAATAAAGACTATGATACTTTGGAAAAGGGACAAGAAACCATGTATGCAGATAAAAATAAAAGATCAACTACTGGAACAAGTACAGTGTTTCTCCTATCTAGGTCATATAATACCGGAAGAAGGCAGCTGTGAAAAAGAAACCAGAAAGAGAATAGGTATGACCAAGATGGTATTCGATAACATGCGAGACATACTGACATCTAAACAGGTAAATCATAATTTGAAATTGAGAATTGTCAGTGGCTGTGTATAGTCATCAATACTTTGTGACGCCGTAACCGGCTGCGGGTCTACATTGCTCTGCTGTTTTAGTTCATAATGGATGCCACCAGACCACGGATCTGCCTGTAATTCACACTAGTCGACGACTTACACTTGTGTTCAAGGAAACGTGTTGTTGTTTTCCATTTGAACTGGTTTATTCGTTCATTTTTTTGTGATTTCTTCCATCCGATTATCCTGGTCTCGACATCGGCTATATGAATAGCACTACGCTTAAACCTGTGTCGTATTTCACGGTCTAGTTCACACGGCTGAACTTCACGAAATTGGCGTAGCAGAAATTTAGATGCGACTATAATGGACTGAACACAGCCTTGGAGAGATGCCAAACTCACTGACACGCTGAGTGATGTCCCTACGACCTCTTGTGGTTATGGAAAAGGCACGACACACAACGTTAGATGCCATCCCTCTTCCGCTGCCTTGCGGGATACCTGTTTACGAGAAAGGCTTCGGGAGTAAACCCTGTGGAAAAATATGCATCCTGTGCTATCTCCAGTCGTCTCAATAAATATCTTGCCACTGACCAAAGGTAGCTCGTGACCAGAGAGTGAGGTTGATAAAAGGCGCAGTTAGTTCGTCACTTTAATCCAAATCACCGCGCAAGTCACACATATCAGCGGACACAACAAGAAAAAAAGACTGTCCACACGGCTGAACAAAGAGAGTAGTCTTCATCATTTGTGATGGACAAACATCATGGCGCAGAGACATGGACAATGAATAACAAGTTGGAAAAGAGTATTGAAGCCTTCGAAATGGGGGTATATAGAGGATTTGGGTCATTTTTCTTGGAAAGAGAAGAAAACAAATTTGAAGATATTAAAAAAGTTGTGAGTGAAAAGTAATTAATGACAGTAATCAGGGTTAGACAGTTACGCAGTACTGAAGAGTACAGTATTGAACACAGTACTCCAATCTAAGTCTAACTAATGCTTTATACAGTTTGACAATCACGTCCTTGCTCCTATGTTTAATACTTCTTTGTATCATACGTAACATTGCGTTTGCCTTTTTCACTGCTACCTGGACTAGCTCCCTCACCTTACCTGTATGCTCTATTATGACCCCTAGGTTCTTTTCCTTTTCTATCTTTCAAATATTGTTCTCTCCCATTCTTAAATTATGTTCCACATTGGATTTACCCATGTGGATGACTGTACAATTATCTACTTTAACGCCATTTGCCAGCTCTTATACAATTCCCTAATCGTAACTAAATCCGACCTCAAAATATCCACATATCGGCCTGTCACTACATTTTGTGGTGTTTCCTCTGTTATTGGACCACTATTTTGATACTTGAAATTAGAGCTAAAATAACAGCTATGTTCTTCATTGCTGGATGCCACTGGTGTATGTTAGAATTTAACCTGTCCCGATAGTCGCTGCACAATCTGCAGGTTGGTCTAGGTTTGACCTGTTGGGGATTTCGGAGTTACGTACCTTGTCCTGCAATCTAATTCTGAGAAGTGGAGACGGCCCGTGTGGAAATGATTTACCTGCAGCAGCAGTAGTTCGATCAGATAAAAGTCAACCAGAGACAAAGACACACACAACTCCCATATCTGTTCAACAAATTAGGAATTGGACACATCCGCGTTTTATGCACTTTTGGGAGAGAACAGGCAAACAATGTTCTCGAGACAGATCACCAAGTTTGTGAGGGAAATAAATGTAGACATTTTAGATGTAGACATTTTAGATGTAGACATTTTAGAGACATTTTAGATGTAGACATTTTAGATGTAGACATTTTAGAGACATTCTATATGGAGACATTTTAGATGTAGACATTTTAGAGACATTTTAGAGACATTTTAGATGTAGACATAAAGAAAAACTACAAAGAAACGCTTCAAGTGTTTGAGGTCGATCATCAGAAACGGTTTTTGAACAAAACTATTGAAGCAATTAGTCTTGTATCTGAGTATGTAAAAAGGTTCATAAGTCAGCCTGGTCATTGACAGACACCTGTCAAATATATTATTTATCTTTGATATGAATACACCAATCAGTGACAAACTTGATAACCCAGTTACTTAACAGACAAGTGGATTGTTATTGTTGTTGTTTACTCTTTTGTGCGCCGTGAAAAGGACGTTGAGTGGCGGGGTTGTCGTAGCGTTCCTCACAACCCGAGCATGCTGATGAATCGGGACCGGGGTCCTCCATGCGGTTGTGATATTTTTGGCTCCTTCTGCGTGTCGCTCACTACTACGGGGATCACGTCAATCCCTCACCTCATTAACCAGGCTATCATGAATACATCCCGTTTTCAGAAAGGGCAGCATTAAAGCCGACATGATGGTTTTGTCCAGTATATTTTGCCTGGCCCTGACTAGCATATCTGATCAGTATGTTGTGCCTGACCCTGACTAACATGTCTGATCAGTATGTTGTACCTGACCAGACGTTAGTCTTCCTGCCCATACATCTGGATAAAGTCAGCTACGTGACTTGACTATATTTTATTTTCTATCATTTCCATATTTGATATATTTGACTAAATAATTTCTGATCGTATTGACGTGTTTGTTGTGTCCAACCTTTCGTAAACAGCTACGGACGTTATCACGGCTAGCAGATTGTTCCTGATCCACCACGAGTGGCCATCCTCAACTTGAGATAGCTGTTGAGAGTCGCACTCGAGGGATAATGTCTCCAGGGCTACCCAATTCTCTTCCTAGATATTGTAAACAGGTGGCTTCACGACCATTTGAAAATATCAAAGTTCACTTGTACTTCTATCCTGGCTCCGCATCTATTCGTCCGTGTGTTATCTGAGTCCAAAAGTGGACGGGATAAAGGCTGCACTGTTACCTGCCAGGCGTGGCGTAGGAGATAACTGAGGGTTGGAAATGGAACCCCATATCCCATCATGTAGAAAATGTAAGACCACATAAAATAAAAGGAAACATCTACACTCCTATGGTAGAAGAGGGGTGGATATGTCAAGTCAGACTAAGGAGGCTAGGGCATAGAGCCGACTACCCTATAGTGTAGAAATAAAATAAGCTACAAGAAGAAGAAAACATGTACACCCACATGGTAGAAGAGGAGTGACTATGTCAAGTCAGACTAAGGAGGCTATGGCATGGGGCCGACTATCCTATGCTCTAGAAATAATAACCCACACGAAAACCAAAAACAAAACTCTACACTCCCAAGGTAGTAGAGGAACGAACAAGTCTAGTCCGAGTCTTTTGGCCGCAATTATTGACTGAGAATGGTCGACATTTGGATCACTATTTGCACATGTGTATCAGGGATTCTTAGCCTACTTGGCCACACACCTCCATTGTTAAATGTGAAAAAACCTGCCCAAAATGGCACAGCAACTGCCCATTGTCGCTATTTTAGCCTACGATATAGTAGTTGTGAATTCTGGTTATTTTAGTCTAAGATATAGTAGGTGTGAATTCTGGTTATTTTAGCCTACGATGTAGTAGTTGTAAATTCTGGTTATTTTAGTCTAAGATATAGTAGGTGTGAATTCTGGTTATTTAGCCTACGATATAGTAGGTGTGAATTCTGGTTATTTTAGTCTAAGATATAGTAGGTGTGAATTCTGGTTATTTTAGTCAAAGATATAGTAGGTGTGAATTCTGGTTATTTTAGTCTAAGATATAGTAGGTGTTAATTCTGGTTATTTTAGTCTAAGATATAGTAGTTGTGAATTCTGGTTATTTTAGTCTAAGATATAGTAGGTGTGAATTCTGGTTATTTTATTCTAAGATATAGTAGGTGTGAATTCTGGTTATTTTAGCCTAGGATATAGTAGGTGTGAATTCTGGTTATTTTAGCCTACGATATAGTAGTTGTGAATTCTGGTTATTTTAGCCTAAGATATAGTAGATGTGAATTCTGGTTATTTTAGTCTAAGATATAGTAGTTGTGAATTCTGGTTATTTTAGTCTAAGATATAGTAGTTGTGAATTCTGGTTATTTTAGTCTAAGATATAGTAGGTGTGAATTCTGGTTATTTTAGTCTAAGATACAGTAGGTGTGAATTCTGGTTATTTTAGCCTAAGATATAGTAGGTGCGAATTCTGGTTATTTTAGTCTAAGATATAGTAGGTGTAAATTCTGGTTATTTTAGCCTAAGATATAGTAGGTGTGAATTCTGGTTATTTTAGTCTAAGATATAGTAGGTGTGAATTCTGGTTATTTTAGCCTAAGATATAGTAGGTGTGAATTCTGGTTATTTTAGTCTAAGATATAGTAGTTGTGAATTCTTGTTTTTTTAGCCTGTGATATAATAGTTGTGAATTCTGGTTATTTTAATCTACGATGTAGTAGTTGGGAATTCTGGTTATTTTAGTCTACGATATAGTAGTTGTGAATTCTGTTATTTTTTTTCTGCGATATAGTAGTTGTGAATTTTGGTTATTTTAGTCTACAATATAGTAGTTGTGAATTCTAGTTATTTTACCCTTCGATATAGAAGTTGTGAATTCTGGTTATTTTAGCCTTCGATATAGTAGTTGTGAATTGTTGTTTTTTTTTAGTCTACGATATAGTAGTTGTCAATTCTTTTTATTTCAGCCTATAATGTATGTAAAAATATTATTTGTTCATGTTCACTTTTTTTACCTGCGCAACGGAAGTTATCAATTCTTGTTCTTTTAGCATACCTTGGCCTGCTCTTTCTTTAGCCTAAGACCTTAATGTAGCGGAATATCGCCTATTCATTTGTCGTATTATAGTGCGGCTGTTAGGTCAATTCTCTTGTGTCTGTCCGCCCTAAGAAGAATTTGGTTGTTTAATGAATGCCCACAATGAGTAGGATTATTCTTCTGTCCGCCCTAACAAGAATTTGGTTGTTTGATGAATGCCCACAATGAGTAGGATTATTCTTCTGTGCGCTCTAAAAAGGACGTTCAGTGGTGGGTTGTCGCAGCTTTCCTCACATCCCGAGCGTGCTGATAAAGGTGGACTGTGGTCCTCCAGGCGGTTGTGCTATGCTTGGCTTCATCTGCGTATCGCTTACTACTATGGGGGATCACGTCGATTCCTCGCCTTGTTAGATACTTGTGTAGCCCTCAATAGTCGCAGCCTACAACATCAAAGATTGCATATATCGTATTCTATCTTCTCCAGTATCACGTCAGTGACCTACTTGCGTACCTGTACAATGTGTTATCAACTAAACAACATGACATTGACTTCTGTCTAGCAACCAATTAACAGTTATAGTTATTCATTTTACCTAATCTATGTATCCGCTAATACTTTCTTCTTTTTTTCGGCGTTCGTCCTGAGAATTACGTTTGTGATGTTATATCGTAGTGTAGTTTACGGCAGGGCCGCAATGTTATCCCCTTTCGGCCCGACACATCCGATTTCAGCACCGCATTTGTGGGACGGGGTTTGCTCTCTCTCTTCGATCCATAATCTCTTAACCATGCTGAATGGTTGCAGCCTGTTTCCGGGGCTGTAACTTGGATGCTTGGTCATTTAAGTGTCAATGACCCTGATGCAAGCAGTCAGCTGTTTTTCACTGAGCACTGCCAGCGTATATGTTGACATCCCCCATAAATGTATTCTTCTCTTATATGATTCGCTAGATCAGCATTGTTGTTATTTGTTGTCCCTGATGAAAGCCTATTGGTTGTAACGTTGGTTTCGTTTGTGTTTTCATCTCGGTGAGGTATCTGACCATACCCATTTTGCATTTAAATGACATTTAATTTTGATTAACTTAATTTTTTTTTGCTCATTTATTTTTGCTTGCCAACGCATTTTCTGCTGGCTCTTTCGAATTTCTGCTAATACTGTATCTGGGCGACGTGCCCAGGGGGATTCTTAGAATGTTCTAGTCAAACTCCATTACCAATCGAGAGCTGCTTGCTTAGACCAACCAAGGAGACGTGCACATATTCGTAGTAGGTCGACACTGGAATTGGATCGGCGTGTCCACAGATGAGAAATTGGTACCATCAGGACATCTGCAGTGGAATGGATCGGAGAGAAAAGATGAAAGAGAGGTCACTCTAACACGGCTAGGCGAAAAACTAGGGAAGTCGAGATGGTAATCATGAATTAGAGCTAGAGATCCGTGCGTACAATGGCTGCAGACTAGGCGAAGTGGAGGGAATTTGTTGCTACATCGGACGACGCCACCAGCGGTGATGGCAACTGACCAATTTTCCAACCTTTGACCAAATTTCCAACCACTGACCACTTTTCTAAGAAGAAGAAGAAGACAATATTGAGTTAGCTTCCCATTTCCAACATGCATTTCTGCCTTCACAACATCCACCATTTCTAATCCCCCACCCTATCCCTACCTCCAATCCCCACCTCCAATTCTCCCCCCCCCCGTTCCTGTCTCCCCCCACCTTCAATCCCCCCCTTTCCAGTCTACCCCCCCCACCTCTAATCCCCCCGTTCCAGTCTCCCCCCCCCTTTCCAGTCTCTCCCCACCTCGCTTTCCCCCGTTCCAGTCTCCCGCCCTACCTCCATCCCCCCCCGTTCCAGTGTCCCGCCCTACCTCCAATCCCCCCCCGTTCCAGTCTCCCGCCTTACCTCCAATTCCCCCCCCCCGTTCCAGTCTCCCGCCCTACCTCCAATCCCCCCCCCCGTTCAAGTCTCCCCCCACCTTCAATCCCCCCACCTTCAATCCCCCCGTTCCAGTCTCCCCCGCACCTCTAATCCCCCCCCCCCGTTCCAGTCTTCCCCCCCCCCACATCCAGTCTCTCCCCACATCCAATTCCCCCGTTCCAGTCTCCTCCCTCCACCTCTAATCCCCCCTCCCCGTTCCAGTCTCCCCCACCTTCAATCCCTCCCACCTCCAATCCCCCCGTTCCAGTCTCCCCCACCTTCAATCCCCCCCCACCTTCAATCCCCCCACCTTGAATCATCCCCACTTTCAATCCCTCCCACCTTCAATCCCCCCACCTTCAATCCCCCCACCTTCAATCCCCCACCTTCAATTCCCCCCCCACCTTTAATCCCCCCAGTTCCAGTCTCCCCCACCTTCAATCCCCCCGTTCCAATCTCCCCCCCCACATCCAATCCTCCCTCCCCCCGTTCCAGTCTCCCCCCCCCCACATCCAATCCTCCCTCCCCCCGCTCCAGTCTCCCCCCCCCCCACATCCAATCCTCCCTCCCCCCGTTCCAGTCTCCCCCACCCCACATCCAATCCTCCCTCCCCCCGTTCCAGTCTCCCCCCCCCCCCCACATCCAATCCTCCCTCCCCCCGTTCCAGTCTCCCCCCCCACCACCTCCAATCCCCCCCGTTCCAGTCTCCCCCCCCACCTCCAATCCCTCCCCCCGTTCCAGTCTCCCCCTCCCACATCCAATCCTCCCTCCCCCCGTTCCAGTCTCCCCCCACCCCACATCCAATCCTCCCTCCCCCCGTTCCAGTCTCCCCCCACCCACATCCAATCCTCCCTCCCCCCGTTCCAGTCTCCCCCCCCCACCTCCAATCCTCCCTCCCCCTGTTCCAGTCTCCCCCCCCCATCCAATCCTCCCCCCCCCGTTCCAGTCTCCCCCCCCCACCTCCAATCCCCCGTCGTTCCAGTCTCCCCCCCCCCACATCCAATCCTCCCCCCTCCCGTTCCAATCCCCCCCACCTCCAAATACACCCTGCCTCCACTCTGACCAATCCTCCCCCCTCCCGTTCCAATCCCCCCCACCTCCAATCCACACCCTGCCTCCACTGTGACCAATCCTCCCCCCCCACCTCCAATACCCCCCCCCACCTCCAATCCACACCCTGCCTCCACTCTGACCAATCCTCCCCCCTCCCGTTCCAATCCCCCCCCCACCTCCAATCCCCCCCCCCCCTCCAATCCACACCCTGCCTCCACTCTGACCAATCCTCCCCCCCACCTCCAATCCACACCCTGCCTCCACTCTGACCTATCCTCCCCCCACCTCCAATACACACCCTGCCTCCACTCTGACCATTCCTCCCACCAAGCCTTCCCCTAAATACCGTCGTTCTTGTCATTTGCCACGAGTGTGTCCCCATGACATCCAGTTTGAGAATCGCCGTACCAAGAAATTATATATGAAAACCTGAACTTTTTTAATAAGGTCATCAAGATCACATGGACGCGGTCGTTGTCGATAGGTGGAGCAACAGGAGAAGGGGGAGGTGGTTCTGTAGTGGGAGATTATCTTAAAGTACACGATCTTGATGATGTATGCATAAAGGCCGTGGTTCAAACCTTTCACATGAATGATGCGGCCTTTCTTTAGCCGTTAATAATTTGATGCAAAAAAATTGAGAAGTCGGTAAACTAAGCAGTGTCTCAAATACGCAGGCGCATACTCGCACACGCACAAACGTCCAAGCACATGTGTACAAATGCATACACACACGTGTATAGTCACACACTTACACTCACAGACACCAAATGATATATACACAAGTACACACATACACACACACTCACAGAATAATATATGTACAAGTACACGCACACACACACTCATTGAATAATATATGTACAAGTACACACATACACACACTCACCGAATAATATTTGTACAAGTACACACACTCACTAACCAAATAATATATGTACAAGTACACACACACTCACTTACCGAATAATAAATGTACAAGTACACACACACACACACACACCGAATAATATATGTACAAGTACACACACTCACCGAATAATATATATACATGTACACATACACACTCACTGAATAATGTATATACATGTACACACACACCCGCACCGAATAATGTATGTACAAGTACATACACATGTGGGTTTAGGGCAAACAGAAGTACTCAAGACCTTATCTTTACACTCAGACAGCTAAGTGAAAAGGCTCTTGAATATGATAAAGAGATGCATCTCTGCTTTTTTGGATTTGGAGAAAGCATTTGTTCCTTGGGACAAACTCTGGGAGTGCCTGACAAGGAAGAACATCCCAGGACCCATGATCTCTGCCATACAGAGTTTCTATAAAACATGCAGAAATTATGTGCGGACATCAAATCAAAAGTCAGGAGAGTTCAAGACCACTAGCGGAGTAAGTTTTCATACTCCTCATGGATGAAGTCATCAAAGCCTGCAAGGAACGGACAAAAAAGTATGAAGTAGGGTACTGGAAGATGAGACCAAGTTACATATCGGAACTAGCATTTGCAGACGATGTGGCCCTGATCACGAAAACCGAAGCACACCTCCAGATCAACTTGCAGGTCTGGGAAGAAGAGTTGAAGAAGAGAGGAATGCACATCAGCAACTCCAAAACAAAAACCATGGTGATCGCCAGAGATGGAAAGATACATCAGATAACCCTGGGAACACGAGCACTGGAGCAGGTCAGCAACTTTAAATATCTAGGAGTGGTAATAGACAGCATGGGAGGAATCAAAGAGGAGTTAACTGCACGAAGGGCAGCAGCAGGTAGACTGTTCCATGCAATAAACAGAGGTTTCCTCAGCAGAAGAGAAATAAGCAGGAAAACAAAGATGGATGTATACCGCTCGACCTATGTGCCTATCCTGACATATGGATGTGAGTCATGGGCAATGACTACAGCCCAAGAAAGGCAATTATAAACTTCAGAAATTAGGTACCTAAGAAAGGCGGTTCAGGTGACGAAAAGGGACAAGATCCGTAACCAGACAATACGTAGCAATCTTAAAGTTCAACCCCTGCAGACACGAGTGGAGCAGTCCCAACTACAGTGGTTTGGCCATGTCTGTAGAATGGAAGAAGATCGGATACCAAAGCGGTCATGGGAGATCAAAAGTCAAGGACACAGACCCCGAGGACGTCCCAAAGTACGTTGGGAAGACAACATACGACAGTCCCTAAGTGATAGAGGGCTGGATTGGAAAAAAGCCAGGAAAAAGACGGCGGATAGAGCAGTGTGGCGTCCTCTTTGGCAAACCTCTACACCTCACGGTAGAAGAGGAGCGACTAAGTAAGTACATACACTCACCGAATAATATATGTACAAGTACACACTCACCGAATAATATATGTACAAGTACACACACTCACCGAATAATATATGTACAAGTACACACACACCGAATAATATATGTACAAGTACACACACACACCGAATAATATATGTACAAGTACACACACTCACCGAATAATATATGTACAAGTACACACACACCGAATTATGTATGTGCAAGTACACACACGCCGAATAGTATATGTACAAGTACACACACACACCAAATAATATATGTACAAGTACACACACACTGAATAATATATGTACAAGTACACGCTCACATACATTTACTGATTGACTTAGTCGCACCTCTTCAACCCTGATGTGTAGAGATTTGCCAGAAAGACGGCCAGACTTATCTATCCGCTATCTTCCTATTGGCTTGATTCCAGGCTAGTCAACAGTCTCTTGTAGACCGTCTTATGCTGTCATCTCAGCAGACTTTGGCTTGTTCTCGGGGGCTGCATCCTTGACCCCCTGCTTCCCATGCTTACCGCAGTAACCAACCCTCTTAATTCTGCAGTCATGCCATACCACCCAAGTTGAGACTCCTCCACTGGAGTTTACTAATACTAGGCTTGGAGATCGTGTCTTATTGTCTGATTGCAGGCATTATCTGTTCGTATTACGCGGACCACCTTCCCTAGATATCTCATTTCTAAGCTAGCTTTTCTGTGTTGTCGTCATTGTCCATGACTCACATCCATAGGTCAAAACTGGTGAATAGGTTTAATGGTACACAATTATCTTTTTTTTCTACTTGTTTCTCTTGGCTTGGTGAATCCTTTATGAAAACGTTTACCAGTTTCTGCCCTTCGCAGTCAACTCTTCTCTTTTACCTCGTTTTATGTTTCTTACAGCTCCAATGTATTTGAACTGCTAGACCTGTTCCAGGGGCTGCGCATCCAGAAAAACGAGCTGTCACTTCTCTTTTCTCGAGACCACAATGGTTTTTGTTTCTGAACTGCTAATGCTCAACCCTGACTTCCCCGGTTCCTCTGTTCAGATTGTAGGTTGATCTGAAGATGTGCTTCTGATTTGTTAACCAGGACATCGTCATGAAGCGCCAGGTCCAATACAAAAGTTGGTCTTATCTGACATGTACAAAATAAAGTGACAAACAATTATGAATGGGTATGGTGAGATACTGCACTGAGACGAAAACTACGTTACGACCAATAGCACCTTAACAACAAATAACAACAATAATTAACTAACGAATCAAAGTAAAGTAAAGTAACGCATAATCATTACTGCCGTAGGGGTGAAAGAGGAAGAGATTAATACATAAATAGGGGATGTCGATACATAAGAGTAAAAAAGTGTTCCTGCCCTCGTCTCGAAAGGAGGGATCTTTTTATCGGTTAAGTAATCTCTTGTTCTACCCCTATGTATTGACATCCCTCTATGTATGTATTAATCTCGCCCTCTTTGATTCGTTAGATAATTATTGTTGTTATTTGTTATCCCTGATGAAGACCTATTGGTCGTGACGTAGGTTTCATTCGTGTTGCCGTGTCTGTGCGGTATCTGACCATACTCATTAAAAAAAATTTTTCACTTTGTTTTTTTACATGATATATCCGCAGTGTCGCCGCACCCTCGCCTTATTTAAACAGTCTTGTCTTACAGTACCTCAATGAGTACTTGTTGGTCCTCTCCTTACAGGCTTTGAAGACATCATCCATGAGCAGTATAAAGTGGTATGACAATATGATATCACCTTGTCCTGTAACACTAATGGTCTTGATCTTCTCTGACGTTTGGTTTCTTGCCCTAATGTAGTTTCTGTGGGTGTTGCAAAAACTACACGTAGCGTAAATCAAGGGTGATAGGATGTTCTTCCTTTACGCGTATTTCCAGTGTCTGCTTCTGGGAACCTTATCGAATGTCTTTTTTTTCAGGTGCTAGAAACAGAAATGCATTTCATCCTTCTAATGAAGAGATTTTTTCATTTAGTTGCTTGAGTGTGAAGGTAAGGTCTTGAGTATTTTGGTATGTTCTGAAACAACATTGGACTTCGCTCATCTGTGACTCAACCAGACGTCTTGGTCTTTGCTCCAGTATCCTAGAGTAGACTTTGTCGGGGATACTTTCTTAGAAGGAATGTGCATGCATGTATGGTTTAATCAAAGACAGAAGCTGGTCTCTGTGCTAATAGAAAAATGCAGAGAAAGCCGCAATGAACCTCGCGCGCAGATGCACAACGCATTACATCTCCAGACAAGCAAACTAGGTCATGGAGTCACAGTTTAATATTCATCTCTGCTGCCTTTGTAACAAAATAATTTTTAAGTCGTATACAATTGCCATGTTCTTCCCGGACAAGTGTGGGGCATCCAAATTCACGTGATCAGTTAAGTCCTAAGGGTTCAAAACAGTATGTTTACCAAATTTATTTCAGATCGATGGAAACGGATTAGAATTGTATAAGTAAGTTATTGCCCATCGCAAACGATGATGACCACAACATCAGACAGGTATCAGACGGGTGGGTATTTGGGTGGGTTTGTGTGTGTGTGTGTGTGTTTGTGTGTGTGTGTGTGTTTGTGTGTGTGTGTATGAATATATACTTGAGAAGCCAGCGATCTAACCACTCGGACGTCTGCACCCTCCTCTGCGACAACAGACAATGATTATCTACGATATGAAGATCGTCTAGCTCAGTGTTACCTAATCGCTGGTCCACGAACCGACTCCAGTCCACAGAAATGTCCTACCGGTCCGCAGAAAATGTTATTGCGGTCTCTTAACTCCTTAACTGTAGAGGTCGCCTTGATATAATCCCAGCTTTGGTGGGATAACGTTTGTTAACTCAAATGACGTCAGTTACACAAGTATCCGTACTTGTCAGACACCAGATCTCATCTAAACGTTTAATGCGAGATGGGTTTGTTTTTAATGATTAGAGCTCCAAGTTGTGCTAAACGTAAATTAGGTCCATTCGAAATTGATAGACAAGTTTTAGAGGTGAATTAATCTGCAATGACGGTGATGTGGTATTTTGGAAGACAAGTTATTTCTTTTAGTGGTTTTTTTATTTCTGGCTGAGCTGGTGGCGAAAAATTTTTCTTAACTTTAATGGTCCGCGAAAAATGTTTCCTATTTTCACCGGTCCGTAGGGGTAAAAGGTTTGGGAAACAATGCACTAAATGATCACCAACAAAGTAGCGACAATATCATCAAAGACAGATGTACTATACATACTCAGAAAACATGTACACCTAGACTAAATAGGGAAGTATTAGGCAATCCGGATTAGAACAACGGACTACCAGATGCTCCTATATTATAAAAACACACCAGCTAGGGGATTGAGATATCCAGACACCCTCAAACATTTGTCAGGATCAGCCAAGCCTGCCTTGCTCCAATCTATTGCAACTCTGGAATATAGAGACAGGTTGTTCTTGTTGGTGGAAGCTACTCGTGCTGGGTTGTCTTACCTTGTGGAGGCTACTCGTGCTGAGTTGTCTTACCTTGTGGAGGCTACTCGTGCTGAGTTGTCTTACCTTGTGGAGGCTACTAGTGCTGAGTTGTCTTACCTTGTGGAGGCTACTAGTGCTGAGTTGTCTTACCTTGTGGAAGCTACTCGTGCTGAGTCTTACCTTGTGGAGGCTACTCGTGCTGAGTTGAGTCTTACCTTGTGGAGGCTACTCGTGCTGGATTGAGTCTTACCTTGTGGAGGCTACTCGTGCTGAGTTGTCTTACCTTGTGGAGGCTACTCGTACTGAGTTGTCTTACCTTATGGAAGCTACTCGTGCTGAGTTGAGTCTTACCTTGTGGAAGCTACTCGTGCTAAGTCTTACCTTGTGGAGGCTACTCGTGCTGAATTGTCTTACCTTGTGGAGGCTACTCGTGCTGAGTTGTCTTACCTTGTGGAAGCTACTCGTGCTGAGTCTTACCTTGTGGAGGCTACTCGTGCTAAGTTGAGTCTTACCTTGTGGATGCTACTCGTGCTGAGTTGTCTTACCTTGTGGAAGCTACTCGTGCTGAGTCTTACCTTGTGGAGGCTACTCGTGCTGAGTTGAGTCTTACCTTGTGGAGGCTACTCGTGCTGAGTTGTCTTACCTTGTGGAGGCTACTCGTGTTGAGTTGTCTTACCTTGTGGAGGCTACTCGTGCTGAGTCTTACCTTGTGGAGGCTACTCGTGCTGAGTTGAGTCTTACCCTGTGGAGGCTACTCTTGCTGAGTTGAGTCTTACCCTGTGGAGGCTACTCGTGCTGAGTTGAGTCTTACCTTGTGGAGGCTACACGTGCTGAGTTGTCTTACCCTGTGGAGGCTACTCCTGCTGAGTTGAGTCTTACCCTGTGGAGGCTACTCGTGCTGAGTTGAGTCTTACCTTGTGAAGGCTACTCGTGCTGAGTTGAGTCTTACCCTGTGGAGGCTACTCGTGCTGAGTTGAGTTTTACCTTGTGGAGTCTACTCGTGCTGGATTGAGTCTTACCTTGTGGAAGCTACTCGTGCTGTCTTACCTTGTGGAGGCTACTCGTGCTGAGTTGAGTCTTACCTTGTGGTGGCTACTCGTGCTGAGTTGAGTCTTTCTTGTCGATTCTTCTGTAGCGAGTTACATGGGCTTTTCTTATATCACGAGCCGTACCGAGAAGGTACACATGAGTCCTCCTGGATAAAGTGCAAAATGAATCTTCTTTGTAAGCTCGCCACTAAGGGGATTACAGTGTCGATTCCTAGATCGTTAGTCAGACGGATACTACCTGTTTTCATGATTACGAATGAGAACCTAATGATGGGTCTTGATCCAAATGTTTCACCTGGCCTTGATTTAACTTCGCCCATACCTTGATCAGTATGTTTCACCTGGATCTGATCTCCCTTCGCTCCCACCTTGATCATTGTGTTTCACCTGGCTCTGAGCTCCCTTCGCTCCCACTTTGATCAAAATGTTTCACCAGGCCTTAATCTCCCTTCGCTCCCACCTTGATAAGTATGTTTCACCTGACCCTTATCTCTCTTCGCTCCCACCTTGATAGTATGTTTCACCTGGCCCTTACTCTCTTCGCTCCAACCTTGATCAGTATGTTTCACCTGGCTCTGATCTCTCTTCGCCTCCACCTTGATCAGTATGTTTCACCTGACCCTTATCTCTTCGCCCCCACCTTGATCAGTATGTTTCACCTGACCCTTATCTCTTCGCCCCCACCTTGATCACTATGTTTCACCTGACCCTTATCTCTTCGCCCCTACCTTGATCAGTATGTTTCACCTGACCCTTATCTCTTCGCCCCCACCTTGATCAGTATGTTTCACCTGACCATTATCTCTTCCCTCCCACCTTGATCAGTATGTTTCACCTGACCCTTATCTCTTCGCCCCTACCTTGATCAGTATGTTTCACCTGACCCTTATCTCTTCGCTCCCACCTTGATCAGTATGTTTTACCTGACCATTATCTCTTCGCCCCCACCTTGATCAGTATGTTTCACCTGACCGTTATCTCTTCGCTCCCACCTTGATCAGTATGTTTCACCTGACCCTTATCTCTTCGCTCCCACCTTGATCAGTATGTTTCACCTGACCCTTATCTCTTCGCTCCCATAGACTGAAACTGTCCCAGATACAATTATTGACTATCACTTCCTTTCCTTTCATCAAGCACGACAACACACACACACACACACACACACACACATATACACACACACTCCGGTCCCACTTCAACAGCAAGCTCGGGATGTAAGTAAAGCTACTGCAACCCGCGATCTGACGCCCATTTCAGGACGCCCTAAAGAGTAAAGTTACTCAACATGAACATTAAACAGCAACAATAACATCGTCTTAAATTAAGAAACGTGAACCCTCTGTCCTGTCATCTGTTGGTTTCCGGTTCACCAATTTAATCAACTTAGATTAGGGTAAGCATGTCAGTAACTATGTTTCTGATGAAGATGATGATGATGAAGATGATGTTGATGTATCCACAGACGATTCCTACATGAAGCTGGCCATGGAGACACTGGAGGAGCTAGATTGGTGCATGGAGCAGTTGGAAACAATACAGACACATCGGTCAGTGAGTGACATGGCTTCTAGCAAGGTGAGTTGGTCAGTGTGCATTATAGTGACTGATGAGACATATCGGTCAGTGAGTGACTTGGCTTCTAGCAAGGTGAGTAGGTCAGTGTGCATTATATTGACTGATGAGACATATCGGTCAGTGAGTGACTTTGCTTCTAGCAAGGTGAGTAGGTCAGTGTGCATTATAGTGACTGATGAGACACATCGGTCAGTGAGTGACTTGGCTTCTGGCAAGGTGAGTAGGTCAGTGTGCATTATGGTGATTGATGAGACACATCGGTCAGTGAGTGACTTGGCTTATAGCAAGGTGAGTAGGTCAGTGTGCATTATAGTGACTGATGAGACATATCGGTCAGTGAGTGACTTGGCTTCTAGCAAGGTGAGTAGGTCAGTGTGCATTATAGTGACTGATGAGACACATCGGTCAGTGAGTGACTTGGCTTCTGGCAAGGTGAGTAGGTCAGTGTGCATTATGGTGATTGATGAGACACATCGGTCAGTGAGTGACTTGGCTTCTGGCAAGGTGAGTAGGTCAGTGTGCATTATAGTGACTGATGAGACACATAGGTCAGTAAGTGACTTGGCTTCTAGCAAAGTGAGTAGATCAGTGTGCATTATAGTGACTGATGAGACATATCGGTCAGTGAGTGACGTGGCTTATAGCAAGGTGTCCGCGTCATTCACAGCAACACGATAGCTGACTTAGGATGGCATTACTGCGGCTATTTAACGTTTGATGCTTTATAGGATCGATGTAATGAGTGAGAGGTAGTAGGAGGTATGGTGGTATCAGATAAATTGTGGGTGAGAGACAGAAGGAGAGATGGGAACATCAGATATATTTTGATCGAGAGACAGAATGAGAGATGGGAACATCAGATACATTTTGGTCGAGAGAAAGAAGGAGCGGGTGACATAAGATATATTTTGGTCGAGAGACAGAAGGAGAGGGTGACCAAAGATACATGTTGGTCGAGAGACAGAAGGGGAGGGTGACATAAGATACATTTTGGTCGAGAAACAGAAGGAGAGGGTGACATAGATATATTGTAGATGATAGATATAATGAGAAATGGTGATATCATAAATATTGTGAGTCCATTTCCTGTAATGAATACGTCGATAATAGTTCGACAGAAAATGAGAGTATTCGATCGTCTCGTGTTATGGAACCCGACAACTTATCAATGCACGTCTATAATAAATAGATATCTTGTTGCAAGACACGAGGAAGACTATGGGGCACGATCAGTAGCTAACCACATCCATCACAACAGAAACGGATCTGGATATGAAACTTCCTCGCCGCAGCATCACTGACGGACGAATGCAGTAAATAAGTTGTTATCGTCTAGCGTGCTCCTATCTTACTATTTCACCCTCTTGCACCTCTCATTCTCTCCCTCTCTCTCACTCTCTTTCTATCACTCTCTTTCTCTCACACTTTCTCTCCATCACTCTCTTTCTATCACTCTCTTTCTCTCACACTTTCTCTCCATCACTCTCTCTCCCTCACTTTCTCTCACTCCCTCACTCTCCCTCACTTTCTCTCCCTTACTCTCCCTCCCTCACTTTTTCTCCCTCACTTTCCCTTCCTTATTCTCCCTCACTTTCTCTCCCTCAATCACTCTCCCTCACTTTCTCTCACTCACTATCTCACTCCACTCACTCTCACTCACTCTCTTTCTCTCATTTCAGTTTAAACGAATGCTCAATAGGGAACTCAGCCACTTCGCCGAGTCCAGTAAATCAGGCAACCAGATTGCAGAGTACATCTGTAGTACATATTTAGGTGAGTACATCTCTCGCTCTCTCTTTCTCTCTCTCTCACTCTCTGTCTCACTCTCTGTCACTCTCGCTCTCTCTCTCACTCTTTCTCTCTCTCACTCTCTGTCTCTCTCACTCTCTGTCACTCTCGCTCTCTCTCACTCTCTCTCTATCACTTTCTCTCACTCTCTGTCACTCTACCACTTTATCTCTCACTCTCTCACTTTCTCTCACTCTCTCACTCTCTCTCACTCTCTATCACTCTCTCTCTCTCACTATCACTTTCTCTCACTCTCTCACTTTCTCTCACTCTCACACTCTCTCTCTCTCTATCACTCTCTCTCTCACTATCACTTTCTCTCACTCTCTCACTTTCTCTCACTCTCTCTCTCAGTCTCTCTCACTCTCTCTCACTTTCTCTCACTCTCTCTCACACTCTATCACTCTCTATCACTCTCTATCACTCTCTATCACTCTCTCTCACTCTCCCTCACTCTATCACTCTCTCTCACTCTCTTACCCAATCACTCTCTCACCCTATCACTCTCTCACTCTCTCTCTCACTCTCTCTCCCTTTATAACAGTGTATTCCTAATTGGGCTGCCATGAAAAGCCCTACCCATGAACTGATTTGCCTTGCAATGACGTGCCCCACCTTCCTTATCAACACAGCTCGTCCCTTACCCTGTGGGTTTTGTTCTCCGTTACTCTCTGCTACTCAGTATCTCAGTTGTATCTTTATACCACTATCTGTTACTCTCTCTTTTATTCCAGCTTCATTTCTCTCAAGTCTTTACCTAACCCGCCCTCGGTACATATCCTTCTACAAGCACAATCCAGAAGGAGTAGTTCTACACAAGAATGATCATCTCCTACGTCCACAACACATACTTCGACCCCATCTCCTACGTCCACAACACATACTTCAACCCCATCTCCTACGTCCACAACACATACTTTAACCCCATCTCCTACGTCCACAACACATACTTCAACCCCATCTTCTACGTCCACCACACACACTACAACGCCATCTCCTACGTCCACCACACATACTACCACCCCATCTCCTACGTCCACCACACATACTTCAACCCCATCTCCTACGTCCACCACACATACTTCAACCCTTTCTCCTACGTCCACCACACATACAACAACCCCATCTCCTACGTCCACCACACATACTACAACCCCATCTCATACGTCCACCACACATACTACCACCCCATCTCCTACGTCCACCACACATACTTCAACCCCATCTCCTACGTCCACCACACATACTTCAACCCTTTCTTCTACGTCCACCACACATACTACAACCCCATCTCCTACGTCCACCACACATACTACAACCCCATCTCCTACGTCCACCACACATACTACCACCCCATCTCCTACGTCCACCACACATACTACCACCCCATCTCCTACGTCCACCACACATACTACAACCCCATCTCCTACGTCCACCACACATACTACCACCCCATCTCCTACGTCCACCACACATACTACCACCCTATCTCCTACGTCCACCACACATACTACCACCCCATCTCCTACGTCCACCACACATACTACAACCCCCATCTCCTACGTCCACCACACATACTACAACCCCCATCTCCTACGTCCACCACACATACTACAACCCCATCTCCTACGTCCACCACACATACTACAACCCCATCTCCTACGTCCACCACACATACTACCACCCCATCTCCTACGTCCACCACACATACTACAACCCCATCTCCTACGTCCACCACACATACTACAACCCCATCTCCTACGTCCACCACACATACTACAACCCCATCTCCTACGTCCACCACACATACTACAACGTCATCTCCTACGTCCACCACACATACTACAACCCCATCTCCTACGTCCACCACACATACTACAAACCCATCTCCTACGTCCACCACACATACTACCACCCCATCTCCTACGTCCACCACACATACAACCACTCCATCTCCTATAAATAAGAATGATCCATCTTCCTTTCCTACACCCTCCTCCCCAACCCTCTCGTCTCACCAGACATACTAACATCCCTCTCCTACAAAAAGAATCACCTCCTACCCCCACTCTACCCCACCCCACCACATATACTAACACCCCTTAGCCTCCGAGAATAATCACCCCAACACTTACCCCAACATTTACTCCACCACTTACCCCACCACACATACTAAAACCCTCTAGCCCCCAAGAATAATTACCCCCACCCCACCACACATACTAACACCCCCTACCCACCAAGAATAATCACCTCCCACTCCCACGCCACCTAACTCTAACTCACCACACCTGCCCCAGATACCCATAGACCATCCTTACCATCACCTCTCCTACCGCAGCACACCATTGCTGTCACAAAATGACATTTGACGTTCAGTTTTGCTTCACCTACCTTAGCTTTTCCTTTCTTGTTATGTTTTAGCGTAGCGACATTTCTTCCCACTTTCATCTACTCTAAATCTTTCCCTTTTCATCTTAATACGCTAGTTTATTTCATCTGTGGTGTGTGGTAGAGTGGTCTATGAGTTGGGAGTTGGGATGTTGTTGTTGTTGTTGTTGCTGCTGCTACTGTTGTTGTTGCTGTTGTTGTTTCTGTGCTGTTGCTTCTGCTGCTGCTGTTGTTGTTGATGCTGCTGTTATTGCTTCTATGCTGCTGCTGCTACTGTTGCTGCTGTTATTGTTGCTTCCGCTGTTGTTGTTGTTTCTGTGTTGTTGGTGTCGTTGCTGCTGTTGCTGTTGTCGTCGTCGTTGCTGTTGTTGAATGTCCACGATGAGTAAGTCTACTCATTTTGGTGCCCTGAAGAGGGCGTTAAGTAGCGGGTTGCAGTAGCTTTCCTGACATACCGAGCGTGCTGATGAAGGTGGGCAGAGGAAACTATCCCAATATACCACGTTCAAATCAGATCGCGTTCGGTTTGACAGACAAAGCATGCTGTCAGTTTGTTCATGGTATGACAGCTTTTGTCAGGGAAACGACACGTGTTCAAGCCCCGCTGGTTTCATGCCAACCCAAAGAGGTGGGACCAGAGTGCATGCATCCTGAATTACTTCCAGCCGTCTTGACGTATGTCTTGCCACTGGTCTGAGGTAGTTGGGGACCAGAGTGCATGCATCCTGAATTACTTCCAGCCGTCTTGACGTATCTCTTGCCACTGGTCTGAGGTAGTTGGGGACCAGAGTGCATGCATCCTGAATTTCTTCCAGCCGTCTTGACGTATGTCTTGCCACTGGTCTGAGGTAGTTGGGGACCAGAGTGCATGCATCCTGAATTACTTCCAGCCGTCTTGACGTATGTCTTGCCACTGGTCTGAGGTAGTTGGGGACCAGAGAATGGGGTTGATTACTAGCCCAGTTTTTTTATTTCACTATAATCCAAATACAGCGCAAGTGACGTCATCAAGACAAGAAATTGTCTGATGTCGTCATCGCTTGCGATTGTAGCAGACCCTCTGCTGGCCGCGATCTAACTTAGAACATTCTCACACTCATCCACATCATCATGACCATACTCAGTAAATGACATATCAAACAGCATGTGGCATATTTATTATATCATACTCATATCATAGAATGAGTAGAGAAATTACAAACACAATATAATACATATCTTAACTAAACATTCTACTAAAACGGGAATTGTAAGCATTAGCTATTGATGGAATTCCCAACTATCTAAAAAACCAGTTCTATTGCCTTGCAATTACATCACACACACATCGCCTTAACTGCGTCTTCAACACACCTTATCAAATACTCTTCCTCACTGAAATCCCCTCAGGCGGGCGATCTCGTATTAACTCGTTCACAATGTGTCCTTGCTTACAAACACACGTTCAGATTATCTATTAATGCAAAACTCATTCACCTATTTGAGCGACCCTGTTCTATCACTAAACATTCGTCCAACAGTCTATCAATCGCTCCTCTATCTAAGTCGGGGAGTAAAACATACTATCTACATTCAGTCTCTCTCTCTCACTTTCCTCCATACAGCCTCTCTCTCTCCCTCACTCTCCATCTCTCCTCCAGCCTCCCGAGCTAAACTTTGTCTCGAGTTATATATCCTCAAGCAAGGCCAGAGCTTGACCAATCGATCTCAGGTATGGTCATCTTCAATCCCAATTGGAACGAAACACTTTGCACACCTGTCACTCATTTTCTCGCAGCAAGCCCCGCTGCCAATTTCGTCTGTCAATCAATCTCCCCCTACCAAAATCGGAAGGCCAGTGGTCAGTTTCTACCTGTCCACATTCCTTAACTCAACTCTGTTCTCCTTTGCTGAGACGGTGAGTGACCTTGACATGCATTCAGGTAGCTTTAAGCTTTAACATGTTCAGGCATCCTTAACTCCCCTTGCTCCGGCGGGAACTGTTACACGATGTGCAACTAACTTTTTAAAAAATTGGGAATCGGCCTGACGTCAGGAGAAAACGTCAGAGCCGCCACCGGAACCAGGCAGTTTTTGCTCTGTTGTTTTCAGAATCATCTGCTTGTCACAGTCATCTGACTGTCAGCCATGAAATGAACTGATCACGCTTGGGGGCGCCCTGGTGCAATGAAGTCCGTTCTATGAACAATTGTTCATTTATGTTTTATCTATGTCGTCCTCTGTCTCTGACGAAGACCCGTATGACCGTTGTGTGCGTTGATGTTTCAAATGTGTTGCTAGTAGACAAACCAATAGTGCATATGTGAGCATTTACATTTCTGCAACCTACAGTTAACTTTGTTGTTCTTGTCGGAATATTTCAAACAAGCTACTAATACCGTGTAAAGCTCTACCAAGAATGCCCCTGTCCATAATCCTACCTTTAAATCCTAGCAGTCATTTATTCCCTAGCAACTGACGCCAAGCTCACGTCCATCTTGGTGAATTATTGGTCCGGTGCTGACCTAATTCTGTTGTCTATGTAATTAGGTCACAAAATAAAATACATTTTCTTGACGTTTCTGAAAAACTTGGCCTAACAACCCAGATAGCATTTTCTATTTTTAGAATTGCATCAATCATCAACATGTGGCCAACGATTACCAAGATTTAGAACTGAACGAAAGTTCTTGTTTCTTTGTTTCTGTGTGGCCATTGATCTGTTCTTCCTTTGAAGTCTGAGCACAAATGGCATGCAGTGGCTTGTTCTATCACAGAGATTCAAGCCACTCTACCCGGTATGATGTGTCTAGCACCACGCGCAATATAATTGACGTCACAAGTTCCAAAAAATAGTTAGACAACAATATAGATCAGTAAATATATTACTAACTGGGACACCCAAGAGCCGTCCTGTCCGAGATAATTATGCAAGAATTGTTAATGTCCTTTTCCCCCGTGTACGTCTTCTCTGTCGCATCCCTACTACCCCTCAATAACCCTTAACCTTCAAAGGCACGATATTTTAACACGTTTTTTCAAGTTGTGCACTACTTTGGCAGAGTCCCAATTGCACATCAAATATAATGACTTCATTGCACTGTCTAACTAAGCTCGTTCACGTAGTTCAATGTAAATTTGTCAATAACGTCAGAATTCACATTTCTTTATCCTTCCTTAGTAGTCAATATTTACGAAAATTGTAAAAACGTGTCTTCTATATTTTTGTGCATTTTCTAACGTGGTTTGAAACTATACAAGACTCAAAAGGATTCCAGATGCCATATTTGGTGAAGCTGAGATGTGTGAATGTATAAGCAGGATACTTTTCCTTTGCAGACACAGGCACTCATTCTCGATTATTACTATAGATACATAGCTAAATATATATTTTTTTAGTAAAGAAAAAGATAGTCCCGTAGCATAAACTGTTGGCAGGGATGAAGTGTTGGAAATGTCATTGTGCTGAAAGTCAGCATTTGTAAGGTCAATTTACTTCCTCGCTGACTTTTCTTTCCTAATACTAAGCCAAGATTGCAGCTCCAACGAACGGTGCGTGTGGATAAATAGCATCGAACCCGGTTACCTTTGCTGTGAGAAGTGCTCTCTACCACTCTGGTGCTCGGGTGGTCAGATCTAAATACGATCAAACCAAAATCAATGATCAAAACACCGGAAATAGCACCAATGGTTTATTTGGCTCTAGCAGATTGACAGAACAGTTTAACTAGATAGTAATGAATCAACTCAGAGTCAGATAAGACTGGAGCATTGGCTAGAATTGATCACGTGGTAGGAACTATGGTTAATCAAAGACAAGAGAAATGCCTGTGCTATTTGCACGAAACTCTTGTGAGACATTAAAGTTAGTTGACTGTGATGAACATTAGAATATCACTCATGAGTAAAATTTATTGATATAATGTTATGAAGTTTATATAATAAACATTCATTTGTTTTTGCTGCTGTTAAAATAACTGTTTTAGTTAGGGTAGTCAGTTAAGGAGTGATAGTTGTAAGATAGAAAGTTAAGTGGTGATAGAGTAACCTGTAACACTGTGTACATGTGTGGAGTCCTTTTCGTAGAGGAAATATAAACATGCTGGAAATGATTCAAATAAGAGCGACAAAGCTGATAGTGGGATTCCAGAATTACAGTTATGAGAAAAGACTCGGTAAAACCAGCCTACAGTGTCTAGAAAAGAGAAGAATTCTAGGTGACTTAATACAGGTTTATAAGATAATAAAAAGAACTAATAAATTAGACTAAAACAAGTTTTTTTTCTTCAAAATACAACCCTTTACAAGAACAAGAGGTCATAGCTACAAATTAACTAAAGAAAGGTCCAGATTAGATATAAGGTAAAATTCTTTTAATCAGAGAGTGGTGAATATTTGGAATACATTTCAACGTGAAGTAGTGGAGGCAGGAACAATTAATGCATTTAAGAATAGATTGGAAGTGCATAACTTTTAGAGCAATAAAATGTAAAGGATACTGGTATTTAACTTATTAGTCTTCTAAACCAGTATAAAGACGTTAAGTTAAGTCACGTTAAATTTTAGGTTAAAAGGAAATATTAGATTAAAATAATATCTTAGGTTAACAGTGAATATTAGGTTCAAAGTGCATATTAGATTTACAGTAAATATTACGTTAAAATAAATATTAGGTTAAAAGTAAATTTTAGGTTAAAAGAAAATTTTAGGTTAAAAGAATATTTGGGTTAAAAGTAAATTTTAGGTTAAAAGTCTATATTAAGTGAAAAATGATCGTTAGGTTAAAAGTCAAAATTAGGTTTATAGTAGGTATTTGATTTGAAGAAAATGTTAGGTTAAAAGTCAAAATTAGGTTTATAGTAGGTATTTGATTTGAAGTAAATGTTTAAAGCCTATTTTAGAATTAAGGTGAATATTATGTTAGAAGTAAGTAATAGGATTAAAGTAAATATTTGGTTAAAAGTCAATAACAGGTTAAATATGTATGTATTAAAATAAGTTCAAATTTTCAGATATCTGGGAGTTTCTTACTAACATACAGAATATACCGGACACAATAACAGACCGAGGCGTGCTATAGCTGAAACTACTGTAGTCGGTCTCTTGTGATGGCATACATAGACTACTGTGGTCGGTCTCTTGTGATGGCATACAGAGACTACTGTAGTCGGTCTTTTGTGATGGCATACAGAGACTACTGTAGTCGGTCTCTTGTGATGAAATACATAGACTACTGTAGTCGGTCTCTTGTGATGGCATACAGAGACTACTGTAGTCGGTCTCTTGTGATGAAATACATAGACTACTGTAGTCGGTCTCTTGTGATGGCATACATAGACTACTGTAGTCGGTCTCTTGTGATGGCATACAGAGACTACTGTAGTCGGTCTCTTGTGATGGCATACAGAGACTACTGTAGTCGGTCTCTTGTGATGAAATACATCGACTACTGTAGTCGGTCTCTTGTGATGGCATACATAGACTACTGTAGTCGGTCTCTTGTGATGGCATACAGAGACTACTGTAGTCGGTCTCTTGTGATGGCATACATAGACTACTGTAGTCGGTCTCTTGTGATGGCATACATAGACTACTGTAGTCGGTCTCTTGTGATGGCATACATAGACTACTGTAGTCGGTCTCTTGTGATGGCATACATAGACTACTGTAGTCGGTCTCTTGTGATGGCATACATAGACTACTGTAGTCGGTCTCTTGTGATGGCATACATAGACTACTGTAGTCGGTCTCTTGTGATGGCATACATAGACTACTGTAGTCGGTCTCTTGTGATGGCATACATAGACTACTGTAGTCGGTCTCTTGTGATGGCATACATAGACTACTGTAGTCGGTCTCTTGTGATGGCATACATAGACTACTGTAGTCGGTCTCTTGTGATGGCATACAGAGACTACTGTAGTCGGTCTCTTGTGATGGCATACAGAGACTACTGTAGTCGGTCTCTTGTGATGGCATACATAGACTACTGTAGTCGGTCTCTTGTGATGGCATACATAGACTACTGTAGTCGGTCTCTTGTGATGGCATACAGAGACTACTGTAGTCGGTCTCTTGTGATGGCATACAGAGACTACTGTAGTCGGTCTCTTGTGATGGCATACAGAGACTACTGTAGTCGGTCTCTTGTGATGGCATACAGAGACTACTGTAGTCGGTCTCTTGTGATGGCATACAGAGACTACTGTAGTCGGTCTCTTGTGATGGCATACAGAGACTACTGTAGTCGGTCTCTTGTGATGGCATACAGAGACTACTGTAGTCGGTCTCTTGTGATGGCATACATAGACTACTGTAGTCGGTCTCTTGTGATGGCATACATAGACTACTGTAGTCGGTCTCTTGTGATGGCATACATAGACTACTGTAGTCGGTCTCTTGTGATGGCATACATAGACTACTGTAGTCGGTCTCTTGTGATGGCATACATAGACTACTGTAGTCGGTCTCTTGTGATGGCATACATAGACTACTGTAGTCGGTCTCTTGTGATGGCATACATAGACTACTGTAGTCGGTCTCTTGTGATGGCATACAGAGACTACTGTAGTCGGTCTCTTGTGATGGCATACATAGACTACTGTAGTCGGTCTCTTGTGATGGCATACAGAGACTACTGTAGTCGGTCTCTTGTGATGGCATACATAGACTACTGTAGTCGGTCTCTTGTGATGGCATACAGAGACTACTGTAGTCGGTCTCTTGTGATGGCATACAGAGACTACTGTAGTCGGTCTCTTGTGATGGCATACATAGACTACTGTAGTCGGTCTCTTGTGATGGCATACAGAGACTACTGTAGTCGGTCTCTTGTGATGGCATACATAGACTACTGTAGTCGGTCTCTTGTGATGGCATACAGAGACTACTGTAGTCGGTCTCTTGTGATGGCATACATAGACTACTGTAGTCGGTCTCTTGTGATGGCATACAGAGACTACTGTAGTCGGTCTCTTGTGATGGCATACAGAGACTACTGTAGTCGGTCTCTTGTGATGGCATACAGAGACTACTGTAGTCGGTCTCTTGTGATGGCATACAGAGACTACTGTAGTCGGTCTCTTGTGATGGCATACAGAGACTACTGTAGTCGGTCTCTTGTGATGGCATACATAGACCACTGTAGTCGGTCTCTTGTGATGGCATACATAGACCACTGTAGTCGGTCTCTTGTGATGGCATACAGAGACTACTGTAGTCGGTCTCTTGTGATGGCATACATAGACTACTGTAGTCGGTCTCTTGTGATGGCATACATAGACTACTGTAGTCGGTCTCTTGTGATGGCATACATAGACTACTGTAGGTCGGTCTCTTGTGATGGCATACATAGACTACTGTAGTCGGTCTCTTGTGATGGCATACATAGACTACTGTAGTCGGTCCTCTTGTGATGGCATACATAGACTACTGTAGTCGGTCTCTTGATGGCATACAGAGACTACTGTAGTCGGTCTCTTGTGATGGCATACATAGACTACTGTAGTCGGTCTCTTGTGATGGCATACATAGACCCACTGTAGTCGTCTCTTGTGATGGCATACATAGACCACTGTAGTCGGGTCTCTTGTGATGGCATACATAGACCACTGTAGTCGGTCTCTTGTGATGGCATACATAGACTACTGTAGTCGGTCTCTTGTGATGGCATACATAGACCACTGTAGTCGGTCTCTTGTGATGGCATACATAGACCACTGTAGTCGGTCTCTTGTGATGGCATACATAGACCACTGTAGTCGGTCTCTTGTGATGGCATACATAGACTACTGTAGTCGGTCTCTTCTGATGCATACATAGACTACTGTAGTCGGTCTCTTGTGATGGCATACATAGACTACTGTAGTCGGTCTCTTGTGATGGCATACATAGACTACTGTAGTCGGTCTCTTGTGATGGCATACATAGACTACTGTAGTCGGTCTCTTGTGATGGCATACATAGGACTACTGTAGTCGGTCTCTTGTGATGGCATACATAGACTACTGTAGTCGGTCTCTTGTGATGGCATACATAGACTACTGTAGTCGGTCTCTTGTGATGCATACATAGACTACTGTAGTCGGTCTCTTGTGATGGGCATACATAGACTACTGTAGTCGGTCTCTTGTGATGGCATACATAGACTACTGTAGTCGGTCTCTTGTGATGGCATACAGAGACTACTGTAGTCGGTCTCTTGTGATGGCATACATAGACTACTGTAGTCGGTCTCTTGTGATGGCATACATAGACTACTGTAGTCGGTCTCTTGTGATGGCATACATAGACTACTGTAGTCGGTCTCTTGTGATGGCATACATAGACTACTGTAGTCGGTCTCTTGTGATGGCATACATAGACTACTGTAGTCGGTCTCTTGTGATGGCATACAATAGACTACTGTAGTCGGTCTCTTGTGATGGCATACATAGACTACTGTAGTCGGTCTCTTGTGATGGCATACATAGACTACTGTAGTCGGTCTCTTGTGATGGCATACATAGACTACTGTAGTCGGTCTCTTGTGATGGCATACATAGACTACTGTAGTCGGTCTCTTGTGATGGCATACATAGACTACTGTAGTCGGTCTCTTGTGATGGCATACATAGACTACTGTAGTCGGTCTCTTGTGATGGCATACATAGACTACTGTAGTCGGTCTCTTGTGATGGCATACATAGACTACTGTAGTCGGTCTCTTGTGATGGCATACATAGACTACTGTAGTCGGTCTCTTGTGATGGCATACATAGACTACTGTAGTCGGTCTCTTGTGATGGCATACATAGACTACTGTAGTCGGTCTCTTGTGATGGCATACATAGACTACTGTAGTCGGTCTCTTGTGATGGCATACATAGACTACTGTAGTCGGTCTCTTGTGATGGCATACATAGACTACTGTAGTCGGTCTCTTGTGATGGCATACATAGACTACTGTAGTCGGTCTCTTGTGATGGCATACATAGACTACTGTAGTCGGTCTCTTGTGATGGCATACATAGGACTACTGTAGTCGGTCTCTTGTGATGGCATACATAGACTACTGTAGTCGGTCTCTTGTGATGGCATACAGAGACTACTGTAGTCGGTCTCTTGTGATGGCATACATAGACTACTGTAGTCGGTCTCTTGTGATGGCATACATAGACTACTGTAGTCGGTCTCTTGTGATGGCATACATAGACTACTGTAGTCGGTCTCTTGTGATGGCATACAGAGACTACTGTAGTCGGTCTCTTGTGATGAAATACATAGACTACTGTAGTCGGTCTCTTGTGATGGCATACATAGACTACTGTAGTCGGTCTCTTGTGATGGCATACATAGACTACTGTAGTCGGTCTCTTGTGATGGCATACATAGACTACTGTAGTCGGTCTCTTGTGATGGCATACATAGACTACTGTAGTCGGTCTCTTGTGATGGCATACATAGACTACTGTAGTCGGTCTCTTGTGATGGCATACATAGACTACTGTAGTCGGTCTCTTGTGATGGCATACATAGACTACTGTAGTCGGTCTCTTGTGATGGCATACATAGACTACTGTAGTCGGTCTCTTGTGATGGCATACATAGACTACTGTAGTCGGTCTCTTGTGATGGCATACATAGACTACTGTAGTCGGTCTCTTGTGATGGCATACAGAGACTACTGTAGTCGGTCTCTTGTGATGGCATACATAGACTACTGTAGTCGGTCTCTTGTGATGGCATACATAGACTACTGTAGTCGGTCTCTTGTGATGGCATACATAGACTACTGTAGTCGGTCTCTTGTGATGGCATACATAGACTACTGTAGTCGATCTCTTGTGATGGCATACATAGACTACTGTAGTCGGTCTCTTGTGATGGCATACATAGACTACTGTAGTCGGTCTCTTGTGATGGCATACAGAGACTACTGTAGTCGTTCCTTGTGATGGCATACATAGACTACTGTAGTCGTTCCTTGTGATGGCATACATAGACTACTGTAGTCGGTCTCTTGTGATGGCATACATAGACTACTGTAGTCGGTCTCTTGTGATGGCATACATAGACTACTGTAGTCGGTCTCTTGTGATGGCATACAGAGACTACTGTAGTCGTTCCTTGTGATGGCATACATAGACTACTGTAGTCGTTCCTTGTGATGGCATACATAGACTACTGTAGTCGGTCTCTTGTGATGGCATACATAGACTACTGTAGTCGGTCTCTTGTGATGGCATACATAGACTACTGTAGTCGGTCTCTTGTGATGGCATACAGAGACTACTGTAGTCGGTCTCTTGTGATGGCATACATAGACCACTGTAGTCGTTCCTTGTGATGGCATACATAGACTACTGTAGTCGGTCTCTTGTGATGGCATACATAGACTACTGTAGTCGTTCCTTGTGATGGCATACAGAGACTACTGTAGTCGGTCTCTTGTGATGGCATACATAGACTACTGTAGTCGGTCTCTTGTGATGGCATACAGAGACTACTGTAGTCGGTCTCTTGTGATGGCATACATAGACTACTGTAGTCGGTCTCTTGTGATGGCATACAGAGACTACTGTAGTCGGTCTCTTGTGATGGCATACATAGACTACTGTAGTCGGTCTCTTGTGATGGCATACATAGACTACTGTAGTCGTTCCTTGTGATGGCATACAGAGACTACTGTAGTCGGTCTCTTGTGATGGCATACAGAGACTACTGTAGTCGTTCCTTGTGATGGCATACATAGACTACTGTAGTCGGTCTCTTGTGATGGCATACAGAGACTACTGTAGTCGGTCTCTTGTGATGGCATACAGAGACTACTGTAGTCGTTCCTTGTGATGGCATACATAGACTACTGTAGTCGGTCTCTTGTGATGGCATACAGAGACTACTGTAGTCGGTCTCTTGTGATGGCATACATAGACTACTGTAGTCGGTCTCTTGTGATGGCATACAGAGACTACTGTAGTCGGTCTCTTGCGATGGCATACATAGACTACTGTAGTCGGTCTCTTGTGATGGCATACAGAGACTACTGTAGTCGGTCTCTTGTGATGGCATACATAGACTACTGTAGTCGGTCTCTTGTGATGGCATACAGAGACTACTGTAGTCGGTCTCTTGTGATGGCATACAGAGACTACTGTAGTCGGTCTCTTGTGATGGCATACATAGACTACTGTAGTCGGTCTCTTGTGATGGCATACATAGACTACTGTAGTCGGTCTCTTGTGATGGCATACATAGACTACTGTAGTCGGTCTCTTGTGATGGCATACATAGACTACTGTAGTCGGTCTCTTGTGATGGCATACATAGACTACTGTAGTCGGTCTCTTGTGATGGCATACATAGACTACTGTAGTCGTTCCTTGTGATGGCATACATAGACTACTGTAGTCGTTCCTTGTGATGGCATACATAGACTACTGTAGTCGGTCTCTTGTGATGGCATACATAGACTACTGTAGTCGTTCCTTGTGATGGCATACATAGACTACTGTAGTCGGTCTCTTGTGATGGCATACAGAGACTACTGTAGTCGGTCTCTTGTGATGGCATACAGAGACTACTGTAGTCGTTCCTTGTGATGGCATACATAGACTACTGTAGTCGGTCTCTTGTGATGGCATACAGAGACTACTGTAGTCGGTCTCTTGTGATGGCATACATAGACTACTGTAGTCGGTCTCTTGTGATGGCATACAGAGACTACTGTAGTCGGTCTCTTGTGATGGCATACATAGACTACTGTAGTCGGTCTCTTGTGATGGCATACAGAGACTACTGTAGTCGGTCTCTTGTGATGGCATACATAGACTACTGTAGTCGGTCTCTTGTGATGGCATACAGAGACTACTGTAGTCGGTCTCTTGTGATGGCATACAGAGACTACTGTAGTCGGTCTCTTGTGATGGCATACATAGACTACTGTAGTCGGTCTCTTGTGATGGCATACATAGACTACTGTAGTCGGTCTCTTGTGATGGCATACATAGACTACTGTAGTCGGTCTCTTGTGATGGCATACATAGACTACTGTAGTCGGTCTCTTGTGATGGCATACATAGACTACTGTAGTCGGTCTCTTGTGATGGCATACATAGACTACTGTAGTCGTTCCTTGTGATGGCATACATAGACTACTGTAGTCGTTCCTTGTGATGGCATACATAGACTACTGTAGTCGGTCTCTTGTGATGGCATACATAGACTACTGTAGTCGTTCCTTGTGATGGCATACATAGACTACTGTAGTCGTTCCTTGTGATGGCATACATAGACTACTGTAGTCGTTCCTTGTGATGGCATACATAGACTACTGTAGTCGGTCTCTTGTGATGGCATACATAGACTACTGTAGTCGTTCCTTGTGATGGCATACATAGACTACTGTAGTCGTTCCTTGTGATGGCATACATAGACTACTGTAGTCGTTCCTTGTGATGGCATACAGAGACTACTGTAGTCGGTCTCTTGTGATGGCATACAGAGACTACTGTAGTCGGTCTCTTGTGATGGCATACAGAGACTACTGTAGTCGGTCTCTTGTGATGGCATTCATAGACTACTGTAGTCGGTCTCTTGTGATGGCATACAGAGACTACTGTAGTCGGTCTCTTGTGATGGCATACAGAGACTACTGTAGTCGGTCTCTTGTGATGGCATACATAGACTACTGTAGTCGTTCCTTGTGATGGCATACATAGACTACTGTAGTCGTTCCTTGTGATGGCATACAGAGACTACTGTAGTCGGTCTCTTGTGATGGCATACATAGACTACTGTAGTCGTTCCTTGTGATGGCATACATAGACTACTGTAGTCGTTCCTTGTGATGGCATACATAGACTACTGTAGTCGGTCTCTTGTGATGGCATACATAGACTACTGTAGTCGTTCCTTGTGATGGCATACATAGACTACTGTAGTCGTTCCTTGTGATGGCATACATAGACTACTGTAGTCGTTCCTTGTGATGGCATACAGAGACTACTGTAGTCGGTCTCTTGTGATGGCATACAGAGACTACTGTAGTCGGTCTCTTGTGATGGCATACAGAGACTACTGTAGTCGGTCTCTTGTGATGGCATTCATAGACTACTGTAGTCGGTCTCTTGTGATGGCATACAGAGACTACTGTAGTCGGTCTCTTGTGATGGCATACAGAGACTACTGTAGTCGGTCTCTTGTGATGGCATACATAGACTACTGTAGTCGTTCCTTGTGATGGCATACATAGACTACTGTAGTCGTTCCTTGTGATGGCATACAGAGACTACTGTAGTCGGTCTCTTGTGATGGCATACAGAGACTACTGTAGTCGGTCTCTTGTGATGGCATACATAGACTACTGTAGTCGTTCCTTGTGATGGCATACATAGACTACTTGCAGTAGACGTGTCTACGAGCTACTATTTTCTTACCAATGAACCTAGATCCAGTAATTAATTGAATGAGAGAAGGAAATACTCGCGAGCTATGGTGGCAGCAAACTCGCCCGAGTGTTAACGAGGAGTAAGTAATAGGACAACCGTTTCCTTGCTTTTCCCCCATGTATTTATTGCTCGAATTATGAAAAATCAATTTGGTAATATAGAATTTTGTGGAATGAAGTCCGTGACCTGAAATATGATGATGATGATGGACGCTATAAGTTATTGAGGTATGAGCGGCGGTGATTGGTCATATGAGGGCTTATTTTGTAAAGGAACTACAATTTCGACTGGTATCATTACCAGTAGGTTTAGGAATTAGCGGACACTTCTTGTTTAAATATCCAAATAGCTTATGTATACACCAAGCCCATCTTTTGCATTAGGTCATATAATCAAATAGACAATAGGGTGGTATTAACATTTATTGGTAATGATGTCGGTAAGGATGATCGATTTCTATAAGATTATATTGTGTTTGATAGATAATCTGTAAAAACATTACAACATGTACAGTAATTACAAAACAATCCAGTTTAAAGACTCATAGGTGTATCTTTATTAATCTAGTGGTATGCAACCAGATTCTAGTGTGACATACGAAGAGTCCAAAAGGCTTATTAGGGCCAGATACATGGCCAAGTGGGAAACAGAACATACTGGCTACACAAAAAATGATGCCTATTACCATTTGAACAGAAGAGAGCAGGTCGTGGTATTCAGACTCCGCACTGGCCACAACAGACTGAGGTACCACATATTCAATAAACTGAAAATAGGTGGCACTGACGAATGCACTTGTGGTACAGGGAAAATGACCGCTGAACATCTGCTGCAAAACTGCCCGACATACGAGGACCAGAGAAAGCACATGTGGCCATCACCAGTGGCAACACTAGACAAGCTCTATGGCAGTGTCGACAGCCTCAGGATGACAGCTGCTTTCTTCGAACAAATACAGGTTGACGTATGACAGCGTACGAAGAAGAAGAAGAAGAAGAAGAAGAAGAAGAAGAAGAAGAAGAAGAAGAAGAAGATGAAGAAGAAGAATCTAGTGGTATGGCCTATGAAGGTAGCGTGACAAAAACTGTATTTAATCAATTGTAATAAAGTCATCGTTCACTAAGCTGTAACATAATTTAAATATCCATTAGACAAAAGTCTTGATTGATCAGTGTAACAAGTGGAATGAATCTTAAACCATCCTTAAATCAATATTACTCTTCCTCTTCCAGTACATCGATCGTCACATTTAATCCAGTAGTCTTTGTTTATGTTTGATAGTGCATTATCTGTAACTTTCTTAACGTCCCATATTTTAAAAGTTGTATATTTTTTTAGCCCCCACCAAACCTTTCACTTAAGCCCACACAAGCTCTATAGAATATAAATGAGAATTGTAATATGGAAGTCTTAAACACATATGGCCATGTTCTTGTATTATTTAATCAATATGGAATATTTTCTCCTTGTGCGTTCTAATTTTAAGGACATCTCACTGAAATGAATGTTTTCCTTGGTAAGCCAAGACTTTTCATTGTCAGTACTTGAGGAGGTGGGGACATCGTCTTCGAGTGTCAGTACTTGAAGAGGTGGGGACATCGTCTTCGAGTGTCAGTACTTGAGGAGGTGGGGATATAGCCTTCGAGTGTCAGTAAGTACTTGAGAGGGTGGGGACATCGTCTTTGGGTCTCAGTACTTGAAGAGGTTGGGACATAGTCTTCGAGTGTCAGTAAGTACTTGAGGGGGTAGAGACATCGTCTTCGAGTGTCAGTCAGTACTTGAGGAGGTTGGGACATGTCTTCGAGTGTCAGTCAGTACTTTAGGGGGTAGAGACATCGTCTTCGAGTGTCAGTCAGTACTTGGGGAGGTTTGGACATGTCTTCGAGTGTCAATCAGTACTTGAAGAGGTCGGGACATCGTCTTCGAGTGTCAGTACTTAAGGAGGTTGGGACATAGTCTTCGAGTGTCAGTACTTGAGGAGATAGGGACATCGTCTTCGAGTGTCAGTACTTGAGGAGGTTGGAACATCGTCTTCGAGTGTCAGTACTTGAGGAGGTTGGGACATCGTCTTCGAGTGTCAGTACTTGAGGAGGTTGGGACATCGTCTTCGAGTGCCAGGGAATTATGGTCTGAAGTATTGTCCTTTACCAAACATGAGGGTCTATCTGAAGACGGAAGTAATGTCTTCTCCACAAAGTTTCTGAAAATGCGGCCGTTCATCTCTTTATGACTGTCACGATTCTCAGTTGATTTGCAATAGATAACGAGTTGTATATGCTTCACTAAACCAGTATGCCTGCTACCTGCGTGAGGTAGTATCAAGCGTTGTTCTTTGCTACTAGGTACAAATCTAGTAATTGTTCCATCTACTGACTGCCATTCCCTATCACTATCATGGTGGAAGTTTATCCATGTTTCATCGATAAACACTATGTCGTAATTGTCTGCACGCATTTCTTGTACCTCACGTAAATACATACTTCTAGAAACAACAAGGTGGGGCTTCTCGCGTATGTATTTCCACATCCTGTATATTTCCGAAATGTGACGCCAGCCCCGCCTAATTTCACATTGTGTTGATGTAGAAACGTAAATTTCGTTTTCTTCCCAGAAACCTTGCTATTTCCTTAGTAAACGCTTCTCTAGAATCCAACATTTTTAGGTATTTCTCGTTTAATAACTCCATTGTCAGAATATATAAATTCCCTTTCAGTCCTTGTCTTTGTTATACTCACAAACTAAATGTCATGCTCTGGAACGCAGCGAGGAAACGAACAACTACGAATAAACAAGGTGCGCTCTGTTCTTTTCTTGGTGTTTGAAATATGGAAAAGAATGCCAAGATTCAACTTCTTTTACTAAATATTTATTGTTTCTTTACGATTATTTTAAGCGTCAGAAATGTTATTTTCAGCGCAATTGCAGTAGTTCAGACAAGATATAAGCGTGTAGTATGTACCTTAGCATTACTTTACTACGTTTACGGGACCTAACTAAATTCCAGATTCAATTTGTAAAAAAAATCAAGGTGCGACATCAAGTAGCGCAGGTATACGCCAACGTTGCCAACAACAAACACCACACCAAGACTTGGATGCACTCAAAGGCAGTTGCATTAAGCGAGGAAGGTCATGGATGGCCGAGACAGATGACTCTCTAATGAGGGTATGTGCTCTGGAAGAAGTGGGAAGAGGTAGTGAATGGGTAGAAGTAGGAAGAGATAGTGGATGGGTAGAAGTAGGAAGAAATAGTGGATGGGTAGAAGTAGGAAGAGATAGTGGATGGGTAGAAGTGGGAAGAGGTAGTGAATGAGTAGAAGTAGGAAGAGATAGTGGATGGGTAGAAGTAGGAAGAGATAGTGAATGGGTAGAAGTGGGAAGAGGTAGTGAATGGGTAGAAGTGAAAAGAGGTAGTGAATGGGTAGAAGTAGGAAGAGATAGTGGATGGGTAGAAGTAGGAAGAGATAGTGGATGGGTAGAAGTGGGAAGAGGTAGTGAATGGGTAGAAGTGAAAAGAGGTAGTGAATGGGTAGAAGTGGGAAGAGGTAGTGAATGGGTAGAAGTGGGAAGAGGTAGTGAATGGGTAGAAGTGGGAAGAGGTAGTGAATGGGTAGAAGTGGGAAGAGGTAGTGAATGGGTAGAAGTGGGAAGAGGTAGTGAATGGGTAGAAGTGGGAAGAGGTAGTGAATGGGTAGAAGTGGGAAGAGGTAGTGAATGGGTAGAAGTGGGCAACGAGAGCCCCCTGACAAGGGTGGTGATACAACTGAGCAGAGAGTGGGGCAGCACTAGGACAGAAGCTTCAATACAGGAGCTGATCCAGCAATACTTGGGACTACAAGACACAATTCTATACACAGATGGCTCCGCCGGTAGAGATGCAAACAAGTGCGGCGGTTGGGGTTTTCGTCGGCTATCAAAATGGCAAGGAGGTGGGGGAGAAATCAGTTGCCTACTTTACTGTAACATCAAGTATGAGGATGGAGATTGAGGCGGTAACAGCGGCCCTGACCTGGTTGGTGACGCAACCGGTGACACACAGAGACATACTGTCAGACTTGCAGGGCATGGTCGTAAGATTCGAAGCTGCATGCTAAGATAGCAGTGGGCCTCTCTTCTAAACGTCACTAGTGTACAAGGTGTCACATGGATCTACTGTCCGGGACATGCAGGCGTCAGGGCCAACGAAAGAGCTGATGCAGTGGCGGGACGAGCTGTGGTGAACGACGCGGTGATGGCGAGAGACAGGGTTGAGTTGATAAGGGCAGTCATGGACACTCTACAGAATGATGAAGAGACAGGGTTGAGTTGATAAGGGCAGTCATGGACACTCTACAGAATGATGAAGAGACAGGGTTGAGTTGATAATGGCAGTCATGGACAGTCTACAGAATGGTGAAGAGACAGTGTTGAGTTGATAAGGGCAGTCATGGACAGTTTACAGAATGATGAAGAGAAAGGTCGGGAAAATACATATATGCAGAGGATGATAGGTTTGGGAGTGACTATGGGAGAGGGCAGAAAGTGTGTCCTGTCTGGAAAGATCCGAAGAACACTCAATGAACACGTGACTGGAACTCTGAGTATATATACGCTTGACTGGCTGCTTGGGCGGAGAACGGAGCACTTACGGTAATGTCCCCTGTGTGATGATGTTGGTTCCTAGAATCAAGAATCAAGAATCAGTACGTACAGACTAGTGAGAACGGATAATTAATCTATAAAACACCGTTCAAGATATGCAATGTTTAAATGTCCACAATGTTGCTATACATTTATTATAATGTTGTTTATTGAAGACTACGAGTTGTTTTTTTTCATATATAACATAAAAAGTATATTTTTGTCCATTATTGATATGAATGTACATACATTTTCAGTTAACGTTTTCGTAACATTTACTTTAAATATAAATTGTCATCAAAGCTAGATTTTGAGTTACAATTTTGTTTTCTTCAAATGGGAGGACTTTATAAACGCACTATAGGTTTTAGTTCACCCCACCTTTGTTGTGGTAATAGAAGGCGAGCGAACTCAGATCTGTGGCCATCTTGCGCATATCACTTTTGGTGATGGGGGAGCCAATGAGATTGCCACATTCACTTTGTGGAAGAGCTTTGATATCGACGTGGTTGGTTGGGGAACTCCTTTACGGAGAAACCCCAGTAGGGAGGGGGAGGGAGGGGGGGGGGTGACCAACAGAAGAAACGATCATCGAGGAGAAGAGACCATTACTGAGGCGCAGAAAAAGGGAGCTGCACGAACGGACAGAATGCAAGGCAGTGCCCAATTACTCAAATTGTTCATGTGTGTCCGCATGCGCGGTATGGTTTGTCGCGTTCAGATCGGACTGTAGTCATTTACGGTCACATCTGAATACACATGTCTTGACGCTGTCGCCATCTTCGCTTGGGATGGGTATCTATTACTCTCTTATATCATATGGCTATCTTCACTTTGGGATATGAATCTATTACTCACTTATATCATATGACCATCTTCCCTTGGGATGTGTATTTATTACTCTCTTATATCACATGGTCATCTTCGCTTGGGATGGGCATCTATTACTCACTTATATCATATGACCATCTTCACTTTGGTATATGAATCTATTACTCACTTATATCATATGAACATCTTCCCTTGGGATAGGCATCTATTACTCGCTTATATCATATGGCCATCTTACTCTCGATACGACTGGCGGTAACTCGGGATGCAGGCACTCTGGTCTTATCTCCTGTGGGACCAGTGGTCGCTGGAAACTTGCGGGATTCGATCGCCCACCGTTCATCACTGTGAAAGGAGAGTGTCTTAACCTCTTGACTACAGCGACCCCAAAATATAACTACATACAATCATGAAAACAAGTTTCAAATGTAATGGTCTGATATCAGACCAAGAACAAAAAACAAATAGCGGCTTAAGTAGGTTGACCATTAGGCTTGCACACAAAAGTACAAAACTAATTTCTACAGAAATTGTAAGGGTTTTCTTTCAAATATGTTTCCTTTTACGTGGTATGTCGGCATCTGATTCGTATGGAGAAAAATATAGAAAAGGTAAACATGTGAAACTGGTACTATATTATAACAGATTGTTTAAATTAAATAGAGGGTATAGGCTCTCGAGTTCACAGACGTGATTTGTATAATTCTTGTCTCGCGTTCTTACAAAATTATCTCCCTTTCACGCACACACACACATATATATAAATATATTAACTTAACTTAGCGCCGTTATACTGGTTTAGAAACCTGCAAAGTCTGTATGCAAGATGTATCGAATATATATAAACATACACACGCCACCATTTTTTGCCTCCCTTAAGTCTAGGGCCAGTATCTATTTATTATGTCACTGACTAATATTTTTAGATTTCTCTAAGATAAGCAGGTGACCTATTTTTAAAACCTGTTCAGGTGTACAACTTAACCACGCTCTGTGACTTAACACACAAGTTTTCAGTAATGTTTTTGTTTACTTTTCCAGTCTAGTAAAACGACTGACTGCAGGATTTTCTTCTGCAGGCCGATATACTATCAACCTCTGGTTATCTTGAGCAAATCAAGGTACTTCGGTATTATTTCACTGCAAACAGTTCACTGCGTTCACATCGTACGTAACAGTACATTTCATTTTAAGTTAAGGGGAGGACTGGTCTATATCATTTTATTTTAAATAAATAGTTAAGGAATTAGATACAGAAAGAAATGTAGAAAAGACGATCATAATAAGTTTTTAGGGTTATGCTTAGGTTTACGGTTATGGGTTGGTTTAGGGTTATGGTTAGGGTTAGCGTTAGGGTTAGGGTTAGGGTTAGAGTAAGGATTATCATAATAGCTAGGTTTAGGGTTAGTATTATGGTTAGGGTTAGATAATATGGTTGTCATGACATCGTCTGACAGCATGGATAATGCAATGTTGCTGTAGAAACTGGATGCTACTCTCCTTATCATGGACCAACGTTGACAGATCCCAGAAACTGGATGCTACTCTCCTTATCATGGACCAACGTTGACAGATCCCAGAAACTGGATGCTACTCTCCTTATCATGGACCAACGTTGACAGATCCCAGAAACTGGATGCTACTCTCCTTGTCATGGACCAACGTTGACAGATCCCAGAAACTGGATGTTACTCTCCTTGTCATGGACCAACGTTGAGAGATTCAAGAGAGTCATTGCTAGGACGGCAGGAATAACCGAAAGCAGAAATTGCCATCTATTCTCGCAGAATGCTTGACACCCCTGGCAGTTTGTAAAAAAATGGGCTTGTATGTGACGTCATTACCTAAAAATTTGATGCAAAAAAACCTTCGGTTTTTTTTTGGGGGGGGGGGGGGTGGGAGGCAGGGGGTGAATTAAGACGTAAGTACCATGATTAATACAATGGTTGCACATAAAAAATACAGACATAGACCAACGCAAGTACTACACAGCACAACACACACATACCAAACACGAGCACTGCACCACACAATATGCACAGACCAAAACAAGCAGAACATCACAAAATACACACAAACATTGCTACCAGCCAACACACACAAACATTGCTACCAGCCAACACACACAAACATTGCTACCAGCCAACACATACAGACTCTGCTACCAGCCAACACATACAGACTCTGCTACCAGCCAACACATACAGACTCTGCTACCAGCCAACACATACAGACTCTGCTACCAGCCAACACATACAGACTCTGCTACCAGCCAACACATACAGACTCTGCTACCAGCCAACACATACAGACTCTGCTACCAGCCAACACATACAGACTCTGCTACCAGCCAACACATACAGACTCTGCTACCAGCCAACACATACAGACTCTGCTACCAGCCAACACATACAGACTCTGCTACCAGCCAACACATACATACTCTGCTACCAGCCAACACATACAGACTCTGCTACCAGCCAACACATACATACTCTGCTACCAGCCAACACATACAGACTCTGCTACCAGCCAACACATACAGACTCTGCTACCAGCCAACACATACAGACTCTGCTACCAGCCAACACATACAGACTCTGCTACCAGCCAACACATACAGACTCTGCTACCAGCCAACACATACAGACTCTGCTACCAGCCAACACATACAGACTCTGCTACCAGCCAACACATACAGACTGTGCTACCAGCCAACACATACAGACTCTGCTACCAGCCAACACATACAGACTCTGCTACCAGCCAACACATACAGACTCTGCTACCAGCCAACACATACAGACTCTGCTACCAGCCAACACATACAGACTCTGCTACCAGCCAACACATACAGACTCTGCTACCAGCCAACACATACAGACTCTGCTACCAGTCCACACATTGTTACAGTTTTGGTGCCTTTTCCATACACAAAAACTATTACTGTTAAGTGCCTTTTCTATGTAAAAATCTATTACAACTTTGGTGCTTTTTCTATGTCCAAAAATATTACTGTTTTTGGTGCCTTTTCTATGTACAAAATGCATTACAGCTTTGTTGCCTTTTCTATGTACAAATCCTATTACTGTTTTGGTGCCTTTTCTATGTACAAAGGCTATTACTGTTTTTGTGCCTTTTAACACACACAAACTATTACAATTCTGGTACCTTTTCCACACATAAAAACTATTACAGCTTTAGTACCTTTTCCACACACAAAAACTATTACAGCTTTAGTGCCTTTTCCACATAAAAAACTATTAGTTTTTTGGTGTCATTTCCACACACAAAAACTATTATAGTTTTGGTGTCTTTTCCACACACAAAAACTATTATAGTTTTGGTGTCTTTTCCACACACAAAAACTAGTACTTTAAAGGTGCCTTTTTAACACATAAAAATCGTGACACTTTATTTTACATCTTCTCTACCGCCGCCCATACCCCCCCCCCCTTTTTACACCTCTCCCAATAGTTGTGGTGTTGATTCCCTTCTCTTCAATCCCCCCCTCCCCTTCACACCCCCGCCCATTCCTTCCACCTCCACTCCATAAATTGATGACAGTTGTAGTGTCTTTCTCTTCAAACACCCCCCAGCCTTTCCCTATTGTCTAGCCGTGCAGATGTTAGTTATTCGCCTATTAACTCTATAGACAGTGTTGAAACCTTTGTTCCTACTGTATCACAATCCATGAAGACACCAAGTCAAATTTGCCACACACCAACATATGTGTGGGCTGATAAAAATCAAGCTGCTATAACAAGGAAGTGATTGCCTACCAATAGATCATGAGTCTTGGTCAGACTTTCTAATAGGGCTAATCTTAACCACATAGGATCTACTTTTTTCACGTTCTGATCTCTCTTGTTTGGAAGATTCGAAAAGATGATCCGAAATGATCCTTTAAAATTGAAAAAAGGATGCCATTTCCTGACCTACTCCTCCTCCGCTATCTTCTTCTTCTTCTTCTTCTTCTTCTTCTTCTTCTTCTTCTTCTTCTTCTTTTTCTTCTTCTACTTATTTATATGCTTCCTCTGCCTGTTCTTATTTTAATATTATAATTTCTACTTCTTATTCCTCTTTTTCGTCTTCTTCTTTCTCTTGTTATTATTATTATTTCTCTAATGTTTCTCCTTCTGCTGCTTCTTTTTCTACTGCATCTTTACATATTCATCGTCTTCTTCTTTGTCTTCTGCATCTTCTACTAGTGCTTTTTCCTCTGTTGCATCTTCTACTAGTGCTTTTTCCTGTGATGCATCTTCAACTAGTGCTTTTCCCTGTGATGCATCTTCTACTAGTGCTTTTTCTCCTGATGCATCTTCTATTAGTGCTTTTTCCTCTGCTGTATTTTCTTCTAGTGCTTTTTCCTCTGCTTATTCTTCATCTTTTACTATATCTATCGTCTTCTTCTTGATCGTCTTATTCTGCTTCTTCTTTTTCTTCTTCTTCTTCTTCTTCTTCTTCTTCTTCTTCTGCATCCTCTGCTAGTACATCTTCTTTCATTTCTTCTTCCTATTCTACATCTTCTGCTTCACTTTAGCGTATTCTTCTTCTTCCTCTACATCCTCTGCCTCTCCTTTAACTTCTTCTTCTAGTTCTGTATTTGTTTTTTCTTCTGACAGCTACTCAAAGTGAGTGAAGGACTTAGAAGTATTAGTCAGTTCAGCCTTATCGTTGGTAATAATTACAAATACATTTTAAGAAACATACATTGGCATGTTTGTTTTTATGCATGAGCAATCACTGGAAATATTGCACTTGTTATTGTGCGAGGGGTATCCGAAAAGAAATTATTAGAACCACTGAGGCGCGCGTTAGCTCAGTTCATAGCAAGCAATCCGCTATTTTCTGTGGTAACAGCGTGCCTCGGTTCGAATCACGTTCGGAGACTAAAATTAATCCGGGTCGTGATTTTAATTGCCTAGTACCGGCTGTGCACATACCCATTCGAGTACCAGCTTTGCACATACCCATTCGAGTAGCAGCTGTGCACATACCCATTCGAGTACCAGCTTTGCACATACCCATTCGAGTAGCAGTTGTGCACATACCTATTCGAGTACCGGATGTGCACATACCCATTCGAGTAGCAGCTGTGCACACACCCATTCGAGTAGCAGCTGTGCACATACCCATTCGAGTAGCAGCTGTGCACACACCCATTCGAGTGGCAGCTGTGCACATACCCATTCGAGTAGCAGCTGTGCACACACCCATCCGAGTACCAGCTGTGCGCACACCCATCCGAGTACCAGCTGTGCGCACACCCACCCAAGAACCAGCAGTGCACACACGCACCCAAGAACCAGCTGTGCACACACCCATCCAAGAATCAGCTGTGCACACACCCATCCGAGAACCATCAGTGCACACACTCATCCAAGAACCAGTTGTGCACACACCCATCCGAAAACCAGCAGTGCACACACCCATCCAAGAACCAGCAGTGCACACACCCATCCAAGAATCAGCTGTGCACACACCCATCCGAGAACCAGCAGTGCACACACCCATCCAAGAACCAGTTGTGCACACACCCATCCTAGAACCAGCAGTGCACACACCCATCCAAGAACCAGTTGTGCACACACCCATCCAAGAACCAGTTGTGCACACACCCATCCGAGAACCAGCAGTGTACACACCCATCCGAGAACCAGATGTACATACACCCATCCGAGAACCAGCAGTGTACACACCCATCCGAGAACCAGCAGTGCACACACCCATCCTAGAACCAGCAGTGCACACACCCATCCTAGAACCAGCAGTGCACACACCCATCCAAGAACCAGTTGTGCACACACCCATCCGAGAACCAGCAGTGTACACACCCATCCAAGAACCAGCAGTGTACATACCCATCCAAGAACCAGCAGTGTACACACCCATCCTAGAACCAGCAGTGCACACACCCATATAAAACCATCTATCACCATCTCTGTAAACGCCCGGCACTCAATGACGTTAGCTAAATGCTTCTTTCCCCGAGGTCATTTTGATTTCATGCTTTTTATGGAACAAAACAATAACGGACAAACACATGCAGATACCGTTACATAGCATTAGGTCAAAGAGCAACAATATCACCAACAATAACACCAACAATAACATTAATAATAGCACCAACAATAACACCGACAATAACGGTCATAATAACACCAACAATAACATTAATAATAGCACCAACAATAAAACAACAATAACACCAACAATAACAGTAATAATAGTACCAACAATAACACAACAATAACACCAACAATAACAGTAATAATAGCACCAACAATAACAGTAATAATAACACCAACAATAACAACAATAACACCAACAATAACACTAACAGCAACAGTAATAATAGCACCAACAATAACAGTAATAATAACACCAACAATAATAACAATAACACCAACAATAACACCAACAATAACACCAACAATAGCACCAACAATAGCACCAACAATAACACCAACAATAACTGCAACAATATCACCAATAATAACACCTTTGTTGTTATCATTAAAAGGACATTTTGTAATATTTTTGGGGAAATTATACATTTTGTGTTTTCGTGGAAGATGCCGAAATAACTACGTCCCTCTTCCCCAGCCTACCTTCTCGTCTATGTGGCACACCTCGAAGCCCCAGACACGGCGAGGACAATAGAACTAGTGTCCTTGACATACGAACGTCTGTTATCAGAGGGGTGTAACATTAGAAGCTGGAAACTCTGGCATTCGTTTTGCTTGTTGGGGAATTCCCAAACTGTACTGAGTCATAAAACACGCCTCCTTGAAAATCCCACATTTTGGCCTGACAATTCTAGGAATATAACAAGCGATATCAATAAAGCTGTCGTAATGGAACACCATACACATATACACACACGCATTCATAAACTGGCCAAAACTTCTGAGTTTGAAAGGGGCATGCCTTCATACAAACACACGCACACATACAAACACACACACACACACACACACATATATATATATATACTATGTAACTCTGCTGCTTAATATCTACATGTTAAAAAAAACTAATCAGAGATCAGTCAAATTTAGACATCAGAATTACTACCTAACTCAATACACGTGTTGCTCTTTGCAGATGTTCATTGTCTGTTGTACGACGATGAAAATAAACTGCAAAATCATATGAACGCGCGTGCGACAACCTGTGCTAAAGACAATTGACTACTTAGGAGACGAAAACAGGAACTATGAGGATCATCGGAGCATTTGGGACAAACAACATGATATTGCTCTTCAATACTATATACTATACTATACTATATACTATACTATACTCTTCAATAGGCTTACAAGTTCAAGTATTTGGGCAGTCATTCTTCAGTAGAGGGTAGGGTCGATAAGGAAATCGAGACTAGGTGTCAGAAAAGTATCTGCTGTGACTTATCAGCTGTCGTTACTGCTTATACGCCCGAGCAGTTGTATGAGAACTAAGCAACAGTATATGTATTCCGACTCTGTGTTACAAGTGGCAAACATGGTCTGTGTCCAGGAGTGTGAGAGCAGAATTTCCTCATGTGAGATTAATTGTTTGAGTAAGGTTATCAGTGGTACCAGGTAAGACAGAATGCGAAACAAAGACAATCGAAGTGTTGTCGGCACTACGTCTTTGACAGAGTACATTTCCACAATATTCGCTGGGCTGGTAATTTCATGATAATGCACCCTCATCAAATTCTACTGATGGCTTACTACGCTGGTAGATTTAGGTATATGGTAGGAGGGCGACCGCGAGGCAGGGGGATAGGTGACATTAGAGTGATTGTGTAGCGACAATGGCTCACAGTTACCAACACAAGGCTCTTGGCGGAGGACAGACAACTTAAACTCCCCACGCCTCATGTCATAAGTAGACAGAAAACTAACTAACTACCATGTGCCTTATCACTCCAGATAGTGCAAAGAATGTTCAGCACTACATTTGGTTTACTCTAACCAGCTATTAAGGAATCCTGAATTCATTTATTTGCAGTGCATCATTGGTGTCAATTGTATTTACATGGTGAGGTGGCCATCCTCATGCAGTCTTCAGTAGTCGCATGTTTCAACCTACCTGGAAGAGATCAGTGAACCTATTATACCTAATGAGGGAAGCACTCTGGAGTCGAGGCGCTAAGTCCATTGAAAGACGACAAGTAGTGCCAGGGGGCGACGAAGATGTTGCTTTACGAACAATTCTCACAACCCAGGTTGGGTTCTAGCAGCTTGCAGTGATTGTTCGATGCTACAATTAAGACCTAGACCTGGGTATCTACGCTTTGGGCATTCTAATTTGACATTCGTACTTCCTGGACGACGGGGTAGGAGATACTGTCTGCTTTTCGAATAAATTGCATAAACCATTCATTAGATAGACTAGAGACTGCGCATCATAAATTCCATTTATGCGCGTCACTAATTAGGCGAGGCATTTGGCTGACTCAAGAGAGTCATAGTTACTCTTTCTTAACATTTAGAGTCAGATCGCTGGGCAGAAATCACATTGGGGCAACACAGGATGGCGGCTGCAGTGATGCTTTTGTTTTAGACAGTCAAATTCTCCTGATCCGAACCAGTTCTGAGTTGTTTGTTGAATGCCAGCAGGCGTGGAGATGGCCAGAGTAGACACCGTCAAATAGCTGGGGCGGTCCACGGAAAGTTTGAAGTCATGTTCCCGTCAGAATATTGCTTGGTAATGGTAACGCCACACCATGTACAACCGTTGGAGATAATGTGTTACAAAATTGTATTGGACCTGGTCTCAGCGCATTGTTTGGTGGTGGCAGGTACCTTCCTTTCTGCTTTACCTTCCCTAAATGTAACAGAGTAAAGTGCCAATATATAATGAACTGCTACCTGGAGAGAGATAGGCTCCGTCAGGTGTGTTGCGGCTCAAGACAGACCGTTGTTGTATGGCGGGAGCTGGTACTACAAACTGCAATAACGGAGCCTCAATGACCTTATAGGTTATGCGACTGATGATGATGAAAGTACCAATTTACTACTCAGCAAACTGGAGCAAATTATCTTCCTGGTCATTTTTGTCGTGAAACACAAGCACACTAACTACTCTGGTACTCGACACCTCATCTTCTTGTTCACCATTCTTTAAACATCATGTCTGTATGCGTGTGTTCAGGCGGTCGTGGTTCGAATTCGAGCTGCGACGGTCGGTCCATGATGTCAATGTTTTCCGGAGATCCCTGGGTTCATCGCTAGAGCTACGGAGCTCGTGCTTCGTGCGATGCTCTCGACATATGGGGAACCCATCTACCGAGAGAGACCGAGCTAAAATGGGGAATACCCCGAGGCGATGAAGTCGAGTCCTCGCTTAAAGTTGTTTTTGTTAAAGTCTGTATGCGAAGACAAGTTCTCTTGGTAAACGTTGCTGTGATAGAGAGCTCTTCAATGCTCAATAATAGCTTTGTGGGTAGCTTCGTCCCCGCGGGCCAGTGCTCAGTTCGCAGCTGCCTAAGCATATAACAGTCATGTAAGATGTCTTCGGATGTACGTGTTGCTTGTCAGCACCTCTACATTGGCGATTGTGCCAGTTTTAATCAGTGTAAGCGGCTATTCAACTTCTCATGTCATGTCCTAAAGTGGAACAGGATTACTTGCTCCGCTTGATGAAGGCAGTGCTAGTTGTCTCTCGTTTTGTCGTCTTTCTTCGGGACTTGGATATTGGACGTGCTTTCCTTGCTTGTGATTAGTAGTTCTGATTGTTTTTGTTGTACTCCCTGTGTTCCTGTTGTCTGCTCTCTATCTAGTATGCCCCTGTGTGATGCTGTCCACTGTAGCACTAGCCTTCTTCAGACTTTTTGTTGACTTGTTAAGCTTTGAGAAGTTATCATTATTGAGGTCTTGCAGAACTGAGTGTATCATAGGGAACACAACATGCTGATATTGTCTTGTTATGTTGTTCATTATTGATATAATTAAATGTGATCAATCTACTCTTTAAAGCTCATAAAATCTCTTCATCAACAAAAAGTCAGCCAAGTTTTTGTGCGTCAAGTTTCTACACCTCATGCTTTTGCAGACTATAGTGGCATCTTTCGGCGTGTGGTAGGTTACAGTTGTACTATTCTTTGTTCTCTTTTCGTGCTCCGGCAGCAATCAGACTACGTCTTTAAGTAGTTGGGGAAAGGAGACAGTGAAGTAAACTTGAGATCAATATTCATGTTCATACGAGAAAGTATAAAACATAACTGCGATAATGAGTATGAGTGAGTGAGTGAGCGTGAGTGAGTGAGTGTGTGTGAGTGAGTGAGTGAGTGAGTGTGTGAGTGAGTGAGTGAGTGAGTGAGTGAGTGAGTGAGTGAGTGAGTGAGTGAGATATCCAGCCAGGGTATAGTAGAAGCTGGTCTGTTAGGTCATAACAACGTGGGGTCAGGAGCGGGAAGAAATGGTGGACAGACTGAAACAGTCATTTCTTGAACAAATAATTTCTTGCTGGGAGTATCCTCCTCAAGAAGATGCGAGATTATGAGATGAGGTAGAAGGATTGACAAATGCTGCTTTCTTTGGATACCGATGTATATGTGGGAGATCTACCAAGTGCAAATGGTGAACATATGATGATTTCTTGTTTCTCATTGTATGTAGGGGAGACACCACTAGTGATGATCTCTTTACGGATTGGTTATTTCATTTGATGTCTAATTTGTGACCCATGTGCAGATATATTCCATGATCAAACTTAAGTACAAGTCTACTTTGTGGAGTGTGCAATGGACGCCCAATGATCAAACTTGAGTACAAGTTTACTTTATGGAGTTGGGAACTGGTCGCCCAATGACCAAACTTGAGTACAAGTCTACTTTGTGGAGTGTGAACTGGACGCCTAATGATCAAACTTGAGTACAAGTTTACTTGTAGAGTGGGAGCTACATATCTAATAACCTACTCACGAGAACAGGGCAAGCACAATTCATTACATTTTTATTAGATCCAGCATTTATATTAGATCCAGCATTTATGTTAGATCCAGCATTTATGTTAGATCCAGCATTTATATTAGATCCAGCATTTATATTAGATCCAGCATTTATATTAGATCCAGCATTTATGTTAGATCCAGCATTTATGTTAAATCCAGCATTTATATTAGATCCAGCATTTGTATTAGATCCAGCATATATGTTAGATCCAGCATTTATGTTAGATCCAGCATTTATGTTAGATCCAGCATTTATGTTAGATCCAGCATTTATATTAGATCCAGCATTTATGTTAGATCCAGCATTTATGTTAGATCCAGCATTTATATTAGATCCAGCATTTATATTAGATCCAGCATTTATATTAGATCCAGCATTTGTGTTAGATCCAGCATTTATGTTAGATCCAGCATTTATGTTAGATCCATCATTTATGTTACATCCATCATTTATTTGCAAGATTAACGGCTTGCCATTGTTAACACCGCTTCTAATAATATTATAATTATCAATTTTTGGTGTTCAAAATATGCTCTGATTAGCTACTTGGGCAGTGGATCGCACTGGAAAGGTTTTTGGTCAGTGCTGTACTAAGGTTCAACTTAAGATAATTCTTCATCTTCTTCATCTCCTTCTTCTTTATTCATTCTAAAACTCCCACTACTAAGGCCTGAAAAGGCCTTTGCAAGTAGCAGCGTGTAGTCCAGAAAACGGAATATTACGTGTCATAGCTTACAATTGGACTGCGATATTTGCACTTTTCTATCTGACACATCCGACTTCAGCAGTTATTTCTGAGTACCGGGCTAGCCTTCCCTCTCTCGGTCCCCTCTCATTAGCCAGTCTACTCTATTGCAACCCGTTATCCAGGATCACCGCGTGGAGGTGTGGAAGGGTCGCGTGGAGGCGTGGAAGGGTCTTGGCAGCTATGGTTCGCTGGCCCTGACGCTAGCAGTCAGCTATGGTTCGCTGGCCCTGACGCTAGCAGTCAGCTATGGTTCGCTGGCCCTGACGCTAGCAGTAAGCTATGGTTCGCTGGCCCTGACGCTAGCAATCAGCTATGGGTCGCTGACCGCCACAGCTCGTGTAATGATCAGCAACTTGATCCCACTAAAGGTAATAAATCTGGCATTAAAGATGAGGGCGCGTGTGTGAGAGATGGGAGAAACTAACCAATTATCTTTGCATATCCACCCGTGTGTGTATGCCGGTCGGCTGTGCTGGTGGTGGACGCTGGGGGTTGTTTGTGTTTGAAAAAGTGAAGAATTTAAAAAGCTAAATATGCTATTTTTAGAGCCGTTTTTAAGAATGTCCAAGACAGACAAGGCGACCAGATTCCTGAAGATAAAACACAAATCTTGTTTTACTTCGCTCCTGAAATGAGTTCCGGTCGATGTGGCATCTATACCGCGAGCTACCAGGAGTGCTCTAGATGCTTGCGTCATAAACATGGCGGGTGAAGGCGGGGAGGTGTGAGGATAAACGATAAGAGATGAAGTCTAACATTCCAGACGTGTTTATCTAGTGCTATCGGATGTGATGTTTGTGGGAGGCATCAGCGGCATCATGTGGTATACCTAAGGGCGTAGACGATGAATGATGTCCACATCTGCTTGTATCGAATCGTCGGTGTCAATTCTGGCTTTGGCCGTCAACAGAACCACGATGTTAAACCGTCCAAGATTCTTTCTCTCTCTATCTCTCACTCTTTCTCTCCCTCTCCCTCTCCCTCTCTCTCTCTCACTCTCTCTCTCTCTCTCTCTCTCTCTCTCTGCGTCTTTGTTAACCGCTATCCTTTTATTCCATCCATTATGTCCATTATTACGGTATTTTTTACGTTTTACTGAAAAAAGCGAGTTGGTCTCTCAACTGCTTGGGACGTCTTCCCACCGTGACCTTTCTCTCTAAGCTCCATTCGAAACATAGTGCTGCTGCTCCAATTGCTCTTCTTCCGTAAACTGCTCTACACCCATGTATTGTCCCCATCTCTACACCCATGTATTGTCCCCATATCTACACTCATGTATTGTCCCCATCTCTACACCCATGTATTGTCCCCATATCTACACCCATGTATTGTCCCCATCTCTACACCCATGTAATGTCCCCATCTCTACATTCATGTATTGTCCCCATCTCTACACCCATGTATTGTCCCCATCTCTACACCCATGTATTGTCCCCATCTCTACACCCATGTAATGTCCCCATCTCTACACTCATGTATTGTCCCCATCTCTACACTCATGTTATGTCCCCATCTCTACACTCATGTATGCCTCCATCTCTACACTCATGTTATGGCCCCCATCTCTACACGCATGTATCCCCCCCCCCATCTCTACACCCATGTTATGTCCCCATCTTTACACTCATGTATCACCTCCATCTCTACACTCATGTTATGTCCCCATCTCTACACGCATGTATTCCCTACCCCCCCCCCCCCCCATCTCTACACCCATGTTATGTCCCCATCTCTACACGCATGTATTGCCTATAAAATATTTCCTAATATCTAATCAGGACGTCTCGTTAGTTAATTGGTAGCTTGGCCCTCTTGTTCTTGAAGGTGGTTTATCTTGAAGAAACTTGTTAGACCCGCAGCCTGTTAGGCGCCATCTATGCTGCACTTAACAAGCCACCTAACCATCGCGGGTATTATGCCATTTCACAAAGTTAGTCGCCTCTTACGACATGCTCTCTGTGGGGCAGTGGTGCTATTCTCGTCCTTGTCATACACAAAGACCCCGGCGGGCCATATATATGTGGTTGTGTAGTCTATTCTCTATTTTCTATAGATTTGAAACAAATCAACGTATTGGTGACAAGCTAGCATTAACAGGGTTTTATTTGTAGGGTAACTAAGAAAATGAATACAATTTACGTCACTGTTCGCCTGACTTCTCAATGTTGAACCCTGACCTTCCGAACCCGGATTGCAATCTACCCACACAGATATTTCGATGCCATAATCCTGTCTGTTGTGGATTTTTTATTTAATTTATTATCCGTGTTTAGTTTAGTATTAATTTTGTTTGTGTGCGTGTGAGTGTGTCTGTTTGGTTGAGGTTGTAATTGGGGGGTGTCGCAGGTTAGGTATTCGCAGTGGCGGCTCCTGGATTTTTGTTCTCGAGGGGCTCAACCAAAGAAATGAAAAGAAATAAAGAGCAGTGAGAATAGTGTATACAGTAAAGTATATCGCTCACCCTTAGTTGCAAACACCACTTAAACTTTCAGCGTTGTTACATGTTCCGAGAAGTTGACGATTTTGGTTGTGTGTTTTGTTGAATTGGCTCCCTTCTTTATTGTATCCTGAAGATGTTTTAGGTCACAACTCTTTTTACTGTCTAGCAATCATCCCATCCAAACTGTGCACATACAAAACAGAACCGAGCGAGTTCACTCCTCACCGCAACACAACCAGGACATCATGTCGGACATAAAAGCATCACATTTGCGTGTAAATGCACCTGGACTCTTACATGCACATTGTTTTTGCTAAATATCCAATTTATGCACTGGACGATTAATCATCATCATCATGTAGCATACCCTTTACAGAACGTCGCTCCCATCACAATCTGTCTGAAAGAAACTCGTTCCCTTGCCAAAACTCCAGCCTCCGCCACAGTCATACTCAGGCATTCCTGGATATCTTGGTGCCATCGTCTTGTTTGTCTACCCCTGCCTCTTTTGCTCAACTCTTGCCGAATGTCTACATTTGTCTTTTTCTCTGTCCAGGGTATTCTGAGGATCTTTCTGTAACATTTTAACTCGAAGGATTCGACCAGTCGCCATTCACTGAGATGAATAATATGCAAAGTAAACCCAATTTCCTTCATAATTCTCCACAGATTTTGATGTTGTACCGTTTCGAAGTATGGACGACTACCGTCTTTTAATGTCATTGTCTCTGGTAAGCTCAGAGAGCTGAACGCTTCTTGTTTTAATTCGCGACCCGCGTTCATAAATACACGTCTGAGTGACAAATCAACAGGCTAGGTCTCTCTCTCATGAGAATCAATTGCAACTACTTGCCGTCTGTTCATACACTGTTTGGAGGTCGCTATATACAATGAAACCCAATAACTTAATGCAAGGTTTGGCTTTGTCTTCTGAGCTGTAAATATTTAGCAGTTCATGGTGTAGTGCTATAAAGTTAAACACACTTAAGGTTTGTAAATTTGTTTAATTGACTGTCATGAAACGATTTTTTGAACTGTAAATTGTGCACGGTTTAAGAGTTTAACAAATACAACATCGCCAGAGTTGGAGAATCGTTCCACTACATAAATTATGAAAGAGTCAAGAACTTCACGCAACTTAATAAAATAATGACATTCAAATCGCAATCCCGAAATTAAACAATAATGCACTGAAATAACATGTGAAACACATTTTGAGAGCTCAGACTAATATGGTTAGTCAGGGAAGGCCGGCCTAATTTGTGGCCAGTTGGCTGAGAGAAAGTGTGTGTGTGTGTGTGTGTGCGTGCTTTGGTGAGTGAGTGAGTGAGTGCGTGCGTGTGTGTGTGAAAATTGGTACCTCTGTGCATGTGAGTGTGCGTATTTGCGTGTGTCAAAATGTATGTATGTTAAAGAATAGTGTAAAGAAATTGAGAGGATTTTAGATGCGAATCTTGTATGCGTGTGTATCTCAGTTGATGTGTGAGTCAAATGTTTCCTGTGCGCCTCGGTATTAGCATGTAGGAAAGACAAATAATAGGTGAGACTCGAATCTCCGCCAACGTGCTCTCTTTCTCTTCCTCCCTCTCCTTCTCTCTCTCTCTCTTTCTGCTTCTCTCTCCCCCCCTCACTCCCCTCTCACTGTCTCTTTCCTCCTCTCATCCCCTCTCTTTCCCTCTCTCTCTTTCCCTCTCTCTTCCTCTCTCTTTCCTCCTCTCTCTCTACCTCCTCTCTCTCTTTCCCACTCTCTGTCCTTCTCTCTATCTCTTCCTCCCTCTCTCTTTCTCTCTTTCTGCTTCCTACTCTCTTTTTCTCTCTTTCTTTCTAGCTTCCTCTTTCTCTCCTCTCCCCCCCCCCCTCTCTCTCTTTATTCTTCAATCTCTTCCTTTCTATGTCGGTCTCTTCCCTCTCTCTCCACCTCTTTTTCTCGTTCCCTCTCTCTTTCTCTCCCTCTCCTTTTTTCTCTCTTTCTCTCTCTCCCTACCTCTCTCTTTATCTCTCTCTTTCTTTAGATCTCCCTCTTTCTCTCTCCCTCTCTCTCCCTCTCACTCTGCTTTTCTCTTTCGCTTTTTGTCTCTGTCATTCTCTCTCTCCCTCTCTCTCTCCCTCTCTCTTTCTCTCCCTCTCTCTCTCTCTTTCTCTTTCCCGACCTCTATCCTTCTCTCTTACTATCTTTCTGTTTCCTTCTCTCTCTCTTTCTTTTTCCTATTCTCTTTTTCTCTCTTTCTTTCTCTCTCTCACTCTCCCTCTCTTTCTGCTTCAATTTCTCCCATTCTATGTCTGTGTCTTTCCATCTCTCTCTCTCTCTCTCTCTCTCTCTTTTTTTTTTCCCCCTCTCTTTTCTTCTCTTTCCCCACCTCTTTCTTTCTCTCTTTCTCTCTCTCAATCTTTCTGTTTCCTTCTCTTTCTCTTTCTGTTACCTTCTCTTTCTTTTTCTACCTTCTCTCGTTCTCTTCCCCTCTCTCTCTCTCTTTCTATCCCTTTGTCCCTCTCTCTCTCTCTCTATTTCTCTTTCTGTTTCTCTCTCATCCAGTTAACGTGAAGTAGTCCTATATTGGGCAATGCTGTCGGGGAAAAGTGTTAGAGACGTCAGTGATCTACTGTAGGTCTCAGCTTGTTTATGAGGCTGAAGCTCACAGTTCCTTTCTTCGCTGCCTATTGCCATGACATGTACCAATTTACAGCCAAGTTGATTATACCGTCTCGATAACGATAATCGAGCCCTGTACCTTTGCTTTGACAGGTTAGCGCTCTACCTTTCCATTGCCCAGCAGCTCCTCAGCCTCTTACCTGGTACGTAACCGACTTTTCCTGAATAGACCCACCTGTGTCAGGTAACACACAGGTGTCGACACGACGTGACCTGTTCAACTCCACAGTTAAGACCACCTGTCCTGTCAGCACCACTGTGAGCCCTAGATGTTAGAGCTGCACTCTGGTCTTTGAATTAACCTTCAGTTAGATGTACACCTACATCCCCGCGGAGCACGGCGTGCGTGCAAAGAAATGACATGTCATAAATGTGACAATAAACATGGCATCCTTGTGATGATGTCAAAATGGAAATTATGTCATTTTACAGTTCCAATGGCGTGAATTTGTTGATGAGGTAGTGACATGAGGCGATGCCAAAACTTCCTCACACAGACAAACGATAAATCACACACCACCCGGTAGAGGGTTAGGCGCCGATCGGCTAGAAACATGCCCCAGACACATCACTCACAATTGGGGGGGAGGGGGGGAAATGCCCCTGCGGTCATTCTGAGGGTTCGCGGGAGAGACGAAGACGAGACAGCTCCACTACTTGCTCTTTCATTAACTGCTCACCGTTCTGTGTTGAACGTCGGTGTTACCATTTATTGTGTGCTTTTATTTATCTTGTTCTTCGTTACTGGGGAAGACTTATTTGTCGTAACGGGGGTTTAGTTTCATCTCTGTTCTCTGCGTGGTATCTGGATCATATCTGTTTTGGTTGACGATCAATTAGATTTATTGTCTGGTTTCTGCATTCTGAGTCGGCTAGCGATAGTGTCTATCTACATCGCTCTGACAAGTCAGAAAATATGTCACAAATAGCTGTTAAAAAGAAACACCTTGTTCTTCAGCCTTGGGTCTGAACAGAACATTGTGTCGTAGTTTATAGTGAGGCCGAGATATCTGCGCCTTTCGACCTGACACATCTGGCTTCAGTGCAGATCATTGTGAGACCTAACTGCGATTCAGGTTCTCTTATCATAGCTAGACTGATGTTAGTGTTTCTAGATCTGCCGCTTAGAGGTGGAAAAGGGTCCATGTCAGCTCTGTTTCACTGACCCTGATGAAAGCAACCAGCTCTGTTTCGCTGACCTGATGCAAGCAACCAGCTCTCTTTCGCTGACGCTGATGCAAGCAACCAGCTCTCTTTCGCTGACGCTGATGCAAGCAACCAGCTCTGTTTCGCTGACCTGATGCAAGCAGCCAGCAGTGGGTCGCTGGATGCCGTCAGCTCATTCACTGTGTTGCATCTTCGTCCCCCCCCCCCTCCAATAAAAAAGAATACTAAATTACATACGAAAGCGAGATCAATGTAATCTTGCACTAACATCGTATCCTTGTTTTTCCCCCATCATTTCCACCAACATTGAAACATTTATCCCATCGCTTTTATCAATGCACTAAAACCTGCAGCATATAAGTTTTAGGTCTGCTGTCTCGGCCATATTTACACTTCACATCAAACGTCTTCGTGGGATCAAGATGCGGAGCAGCGCGTGATCTGCAGTGGTCAGCGACCCATAGCTGACTGCTAGCGTCAGGGCCAGCGAACCAGAGTTGCCAAGACCCTTCTACACCTCCACGCGGTGATCCTGGATAACAGGCTGCAGCAGGGCTAAGGAGAAGGGATCGAAGACGGAATGCTAACCCCGTACTCAAAGAATGTTGACTGAAGTCGGATGTGTTGGACCGAAAGGTGCAAATATCGCAGTCAAGCTGTAAACTACGACACAACGCATTCCGTCCTCTGGACTACATTCTGCAACTTAGGCCCTTTCAGGGTTTGGTAGCGGTAGATTGAGAACAAACGAAGCCAAACCATACGTTTTCGTCAATAGGGACACCTGTCCCGCCAACGTGGGTTTTCAGTGTGCCACACAGGGGGGAGGAATAACTGGAGGCTTAGTCAGGGCTGTTAGTTTGATGTGGAATAACCTGTCACCCCAGTTGATACATGTTATTCTAAGTTAATCAAGTCGTATTTAGTCTGGGATTGTCATGATGGAGTAGCAGTCCTTGTCAGCAGGCCTAGACATTCTCTTCGATTTGCATTATGTGGTATGAACAGAACTTCATAGTACGATACAGCATTCTGAGGTATGAACAGAGCTTCACAGTACGATACAGCATTCTGAGGTATGAACAGAACTTCACAGTACGATACAGCATTCACATTGCCTTATTTTTTCTGGAAATTAGTTAACAGCACTCCGTGAGAATCCCAAAACATTGTAAGACTAACCTTCCCTGCTGATAGCGTAACCTTGAATTTGTTAGCAGAAGGTGAAGAATGATGTTTCCATTGAAGCCCGCTTTGATTCGGGTTGGTAGTGATGCACACACCATGCTTCGTTCCCAGTAACAATCCAGTTAAGCATGTGATTTCTTTGATCTGCATAACGACACAGAAGCTGCTAGTACGTGCCCATTCGGTTGATTCTGTGTTCCTCGGTTAGTTGTCTGGGTATGCACTGCAAGCATACTTTCTAGAAATTCAATCGTTCATGCATTATGATGTAGGCTAAACCATGCAAACACCCTGTTGCAGTTGTTACAATGTATATCGTTACTTGTATGTCAGTTCGAATCCCATCTCCCAGTCACTGCACATATACGTCTGCTGCAATCTGAACAGGACGACTACGTAGGACTTCATCAGAAATATTTGAGCGTCCTAGATAAAACTGATCGACCCAGTTGTGTATCTCTTTACCCATAAATCCTTTCCAGATAGTTCTCTACTTCACCTCCACACCCCCCCCCCTCACCCATTCCCACCCCCTCCTCAATAAAAATACCGTTTTGTATCTCAGCTGCGCACGTGTATGCGACACAACCCGTATTCTACCTAAAGTAATCACTAAACTGAATGTCGCTGCGACCTTTAGAAACTATCATTACATCTGTCAACTATCCCAAATCAGTGTGTGCCCTACTTAATGGTTGACCTCGTTTTTGCTTTCAACCGCTTGATGACGATTTACTATTACCCTTTCGTCACTTCGCAATCAGGTGGCTCTTGTAACTTCAGGTCGAGTCTCTTCTTAGTTTTCTCTTTACTTTTAGCCTAAGGTACGTTGTGCTGCATATGACAGCTGATCTGCGAAAATTGCAATGTTCGGTCTGTTACATCATCTTAAGAGAAGTATTTATATTTATCTTCAGTTTTTTACTTTCACCAGACTACCTGCAAGGCAGTTTTTTTTACCAAAAAAAAGGTTTTATGCTTAGTACAAAATCGTCATCATTTGAATTCCCAATTATTATCAAACTGCAGAAGCAACGACTGCCACCAACATATTCCATCACCAACATATTCCATCACCAACATCTTCCATCACCAACATCTTCCATCACCAACATCTTCCATCATGAACATATTCCATCACCAACATATTCCATCACCAACATATTCCATCACCAACATCTTCCATCACCAACATCTTCCATCATGAACATATTCCATCACCAACATATTCCATCACCAACATCTTCCATCATGAACATATTCCATCATGAACATATTCCATCACCAACATCTTCCATCACCAACATCTTCCATCACCAACATCTTCCATCACCAACATCTTCCATCACCAACATCTTCCATCATGAACATATTCCATCATCAACATCCTGTATGGAGAACAGTGCAACTCCAAAAGACATGCATATTCTACAACAGGATACAGGTAAAACTTGTATTTTCTGCTTCCTAACACAGGTAAAAATATGTATTTTCTACTACCTGTTCTTAGTTCTTAGTCGACCTGTACTTCTACAAGGGCAGATACCCCTATACAGGTCCCAGCTCTGGTATGAGCTGGATGTAGCCGGGACAAAGATTTCCCGCTTAGCGGGCTAGGCTCGAGCAGCTTAATACTCCGCGGAGTTAGGACAAGCGCTTATGGAGAGTGGTTAACCGATGTGCGAATCCATCTTAATAGACTCAAACACTAGAACAAAGTAGACCCGCAGCCTGTTAGGCGTCATCTATGCTGCTCTAAACAAACCACTTAACCATGGCCAGTGTTTTGCCATGTCACGCAGTTAGTAGCCTCTTACGACATGCTCTCTGTGAGGCAGTGGTGCTATTCTTGTCCTTGTCATACACAAAGACCCCGGCGAACCACTCGGGCAATTTCTACTACCAGAGACAGGTAAAAACAGGTATTTTCCACTACTTGACACAGGAAAAAAAAATGTATTTTTTACTACCTGACACAGGTAAAAATGTATTTTCTTCTACCTGACACAGGTAAAACATGTATTTTCTTCTACATGACACAGGTAAAACATGTATTTTTTTCTACCTGGCACAGGTAAAACATGTATTTTCTTCTACCTGACACAGGTAAAACATGTATTTTCTTCTACCTGACACAGGTAAAACATGTATTTTCTTCTACCTGGCACAGGTAAAACATGTATTTTCTTCTACCTGGCACAGGTAAAACATGTATTTTCTTCTACCTGACACCAGTAAAACATGTATTTTCTTCTACATGACACCAGTAAAACATGTATTTTCTTCTACATGACACCAGTAAAACATGTATTTTCTTCTACCTGACACCAGTAAAACATGTATTTTCTTCTACATGACACCAGTAAAACATGTATTTTCTTCTACATGACACCAGTAAAACATGTATTTTCTTCTACATGACACCAGTAAAACATGTATTTTCTTCTACATGACACCAGTAAAACATGTATTTTCTTCTACCTGACACCAGTAAAACATGTATTTTCTTCTACCTGACACAGGTAAAACATGTATTTTCTTCTACATGACACCAGTAAAACATGTATTTTCTTCTACATGACACCAGTAAAACATGTATTTTGTTCTACATGACACCAGTAAAACATGTATTTTCTTCTACCTGACACCAGTAAAACATGTATTTTCTTCTACCTGACACCAGTAAAACATGTATTTTCTTCTACCTGACACAGGTAAAACATGTATTTTCTTCTACATGACACCAGTAAAACATGTATTTTCTTCTACCTGACACCAGTAAAACATGTATTTTCTTCTACCTGACACCAGTAAAACATGTATTTTCTTCTACATGACACCAGTAAAACATGTATTTTCTTCTACATGACACAGGTAAAACATGTATTTTCTTCTACCTGACACAGGTAAAACATGTATTTTCTTCTACCTGACACCAGTAAAACATGTATTTTCTTCTACATGACACCGGTAAAACATGTATTTTCTTCTACCTGACACCAGTAAAACATGTATTTTCTTCTACCTGACACCAGTAAAACATGTATTTTCTTCTACATGACACCAGTAAAACATGTATTTTCTTCTACATGACACCGGTAAAACATGTATTTTCTTCTACCTGACACCAGTAAAACATGTATTTTCTTCTACCTGACACCAGTAAAACATGTATTTTCTTCTACCTGACACCAGTAAAACATGTATTTTCTTCTACCTGACACCAGTAAAACATGTATTTTCTTCTACCTGACACAGGTAAAACATGTATTTTCTTCTACCTGACACAGGTAAAACATGTATTTTCTTCTACATGACACCGGTAAAACATGTATTTTCTTCTACCTGACACAGGTAAAACATGTATTTTCTTCTACCTGACACAGGTAAAACATGTATTTTCTTCTACCTGACACCAGTAAAACATGTATTTTCTTCTACCTGACACAGGTAAAACATGTATTTTCTTCTACCTGACACAGGTAAAACATGTATTTTCTTCTACCTGACACAGGTAAAACATGTATTTTCTTCTACCTGACACAGGTAAAACATGTATTTTCTTCTACCTGACACAGGTAAAACATGTATTTTCTTCTACATGACACCGGTAAAACATGTATTTTCTTCTACCTGACACCGGTAAAACATGTATTTTCTTCTACCTGACACAGGTAAAACATGTATTTTCTTCTACCTGACACCAGTAAAACATGTATTTTCTTCTACCTGACACAGGTAAAACATGTATTTTCTTCTACCTGACACAGGTAAAACATGTATTTTCTTCTACCTGACACAGGTAAAACATGTATTTTCTTCTACATGACACCAGTAAAACATGTATTTTCTTCTACATGACACAGGTAAAACATGTATTTTCTTCTACCTGACACCGGTAAAACATGTATTTTCTTCTACATGACACCAGTAAAACATGTATTTTCTTCTACCTGACACAGGTAAAACATGTATTTTCTTCTACCTGACACCAGTAAAACATGTATTTTCTTCTACATGACACCAGTAAAACATGTATTTTCTTCTACATGACACCAGTAAAACATGTATTTTCTTCTACATGACACCAGTAAAACATGTATTTTCTTCTACCTGACACCAGTAAAACATGTATTTTCTTCTACATGACACCAGTAAAACATGTATTTTCTTCTACATGACACCAGTAAAACATGTATTTTCTTCTACCTGACACCAGTAAAACATGTATTTTCTTCTACCTGACACCAGTAAAACATGTATTTTCTTCTACCTGACACCAGTAAAACATGTATTTTCTTCTACCTGACACCAGTAAAACATGTATTTTCTTCTACATGACACCAGTAAAACATGTATTTTCTTCTACATGACACCAGTAAAACATGTATTTTCTTCTACATGACACCAGTAAAACATGTATTTTGTTCTACCTGACACCAGTAAAACATGTATTTTCTTCTACCTGACACCAGTAAAACATGTATTTTCTTCTACCTGACACCAGTAAAACATGTATTTTCTTCTACCTGACACCAGTAAAACATGTATTTTCTTCTACCTGACACCAGTAAAACATGTATTTTCTTCTACCTGACACCAGTAAAACATGTATTTTCTTCTACCTGACACCGGTAAAACATGTATTTTCTTCTACCTGACACCAGTAAAACATGTATTTTCTTCTACCTGACACCGGTAAAACATGTATTTTCTTCTACCTGACACCGGTAAAACATGTATTTTCTTCTACCTGACACCGGTAAAACATGTATTTTCTTCTACCTGACACAGGTAAAACATGTATTTTCTTCTACCTGACACCAGTAAAACATGTATTTTCTTCTACCTGACACAGGTAAAACATGTATTTTCTTCTACCTGACACAGGTAAAACATGTATTTTCTTCTACCTGACACAGGTAAAACATGTATTTTCTTCTACATGACACCAGTAAAACATGTATTTTCTTCTACATGACACAGGTAAAACATGTATTTTCTTCTACCTGACACCGGTAAAACATGTATTTTCTTCTACATGACACCAGTAAAACATGTATTTTCTTCTACCTGACACAGGTAAAACATGTATTTTCTTCTACCTGACACCAGTAAAACATGTATTTTCTTCTACATGACACCAGTAAAACATGTATTTTCTTCTACATGACACCAGTAAAACATGTATTTTCTTCTACATGACACCAGTAAAACATGTATTTTCTTCTACCTGACACCAGTAAAACATGTATTTTCTTCTACATGACACCAGTAAAACATGTATTTTCTTCTACATGACACCAGTAAAACATGTATTTTCTTCTACCTGACACCAGTAAAACATGTATTTTCTTCTACCTGACACCAGTAAAACATGTATTTTCTTCTACCTGACACCAGTAAAACATGTATTTTCTTCTACCTGACACCAGTAAAACATGTATTTTCTTCTACATGACACCAGTAAAACATGTATTTTCTTCTACATGACACCAGTAAAACATGTATTTTCTTCTACATGACACCAGTAAAACATGTATTTTGTTCTACCTGACACCAGTAAAACATGTATTTTCTTCTACCTGACACCAGTAAAACATGTATTTTCTTCTACCTGACACCAGTAAAACATGTATTTTCTTCTACCTGACACCAGTAAAACATGTATTTTCTTCTACCTGACACCAGTAAAACATGTATTTTCTTCTACCTGACACCAGTAAAACATGTATTTTCTTCTACCTGACACCGGTAAAACATGTATTTTCTTCTACCTGACACCAGTAAAACATGTATTTTCTTCTACCTGACACCGGTAAAACATGTATTTTCTTCTACCTGACACCAGTAAAACATGTATTTTCTTCTACCTGACACCGGTAAAACATGTATTTTCTTCTACCTGACACAGGTAAAACATGTATTTTCTTCTACCTGACACCGGTAAAACATGTATTTTCTTCTACCTGACACAGGTAAAACATGTATTTTCTTCTACCTGACACCAGTAAAACATGTATTTTCTTCTACCTGACACCAGTAAAACATGTATTTTCTTCTACCTGACACCAGTAAAACATGTATTTTCTTCTACCTGACACCAGTAAAACATGTATTTTCTTCTACCTGACACAGGTAAAACATGTATTTTCTTCTACCTGACACCAGTAAAACATGTATTTTCTTCTACATGACACCAGTAAAACATGTATTTTCTTCTACCTGACACAGGTAAAACATGTATTTTCTTCTACCTGACACAGGTAAAACATGTATTTTCTTCTACCTGACACAGGTAAAATCAAAGTAATTACTAGTTATCCCGTGAAACTACCTAGTGTATTCTGATTGTTAGGCCCCCAAAGACTCGAACCTTCGCCCTTCTCAGTTAGAGGGGGCAGTTCTGACGTGGGAAGGTCTGAAGAGATTTATCTGTCATTTAGATGGTATCTAACTGCGCATGCTTTTGTCGTTTTCGTTAAATATGCCTGCTCATCCTCGGGCACTCCTGACTTTGACATCATTTTGATAACGATAGGTCCCGTTACAGTCGATATATTCAAGAACCAGTAAAGATGAAGAATAGGTGTCCCCCACACCTGTGTTCTGGTATACCGGATGTCACATTTAACAGAAAGTGAAATGGATACTCCGAACAAAGGTGTCAATTCTTGACGTCAGAGGTGTCATGAATGTCGTTAGACAATTATGAGGATCAAAAAGGAGGTCATATATCATTTACATCGATGGTTCCCAAATAAAACCACCATGGGGACAGCGAAAGGTCAAATCTGTTATTGGAAGAAGGCCGTTTGAAGTCCAGTCAATGCACTGTAGGTTGTTAGATTTCAAGTTAGTCTTCTTCTTCTTCTTCTTCTTCTTCTTCTTCTTCTTCTTCTTCTTCTTCTTCTTCTTCGTTCGTTCGTTCGTTCTCAGTCTCCCGCTACCAAGACCTAAACAGGGTTTTGCAAGTAGCCGCGTGTAGTCCGGAAAACGGAATGCGTTGTGTCGCTAGTTTACAGATTGACTGCGATATTTGCACCTTTTGGTCCGACATTCAAATTAGTAAACTGAGGGATGCATTAAGTCCAAATAACTGACAAAGATCCACGTAAAGTCCAGTTAATAGATCAAGGTTCACGTGAAGTCAAGTCCAGGTACCAAGGGCCGGCTGAAAGCCAGTTGTTGAATCAAGGTCCAGGTGAAGTAAGTCAGTGGACCATGATCCGCATGAAGTCATTCCAGTGCACCAAGGGTCGCGGGGAAGTAAGTTACTGAATCGAGTTGCACATGAAGTCAGGTCAATGGACCAAAAGCCGCGGGGAGGTAAGTTACTGAATCGAGTTTCACATGATTATTGAATGAACCAAGGACAGCGTGAAGTCAAGTTAATCGAATCATAGCCATCTAGACAAGCTACTACTTTAAGGACCACATATAGACAATTTAGACTGGCAGAGGAACTTGAATTGTCCTCTAGAGGTTTCCTGACAATGAGATGGAGAGACTCATTGAGTTAATCCTTTGGTCCAGCCTGGTCCTCTATGTCAGACCACAATTAATGCAAACAGTTGTGGGCTACCTGCCATCCGAGACAAGTTGATAGAAAGTGTCCTTATACGGAAACTGTATGGAAGTAAACAGAGCCTCGAGTTGACTGTTGCCTTTGATAGAGTTATTGAAGTCGCAGTCTGAAGAAGAAGAAGAAGAAGCAAAGAAAGAAGAAGGAGGAAGAGAAAAGAAGAATAAGGCATTCCAGTACTACAGAAACACTTCGGTAATCTGTTGTAATCAAACGTCTTGTTGTTGTTGTTGTTGTTGTTTTGTTGACGTTGTTGAATGCCCACAATGAGTAGATTTACTCTTTTGTGATCCCTGAAAAGGACTGAAAATGCCGGTATGTTGTAGCTTTCCTCACATCCCGAGCGTACTGATGACGGTGGACCGTGGTCCTCCAAGCGGTTGTGCTATGCTTTGCTTCATCTGCGTGTCACTCACTGTTACGGGCATCACGTCGATCCTTCACTTCGCTAGCCAGGTCGCCGTGAAAACAGCCCGTTTCCAGGGAGCACTACGAGGAAGTCGAGCAGTTGACATGTATGATCACAGCTGAATGCTGGTCCACTCAAACTTTACATCCCTCTGTAACCCTAGGATATCGTACACCGCATTCCGTTCTCCGGACAACATCCTGCTACTTGCTTGCAAAGCCCTTTTCAGACTTGGTAACGGGAGTTAGAGAACGTTCATGCCTTGGTAGCCGGAGTTAGAGAACGTTCATGCCTTGGTAGCCGGAGTTAGAGAACGTTCGGGCCTTGGTAACGGGAGTTAGAGAACGTTCATGCCTTGGTAGCCGGAGTTAGAGAACGTTCGGGCCTTGGAAACGGGAGTTAGAGAACGTTCATGCCTTGGTAACGGAAGTTAGAGAACGTTCATGCATTGGTAGCCGGAGTTAGAGAACGTTCGGGCCTTGGTAACGGGAGTTAGAGAACGTTCATGCCTTGGTAACGGGAGTTAGAGAACGTTCGAGCCTTGGTAGCGGGAGTTAGAGAACGTTCATGCCTTGGTAACGGGAGTTAGAGAACGTTCGAGCCTTGGTAGCGGGAGTTAGAGAACGTTCATGCCTTGGTAGCCAGAGTTAGAGAACGTTCGGGCCTCGGTAACGGGATTTAGAGAACGTTCATGCCTTGGTAACGGGAGTTAGAGAACGTTCGAGCCTTGGTAGCGGGAGTTAGAGAACGTTCATGCCTTGGTAACGGGAGTTAGAGAACGTTCATGCCTTGGTAACGGGAGTTAGAGAACGTTCATGCCTTGGTAACGGAAGTTAGAGAACGTTCATGCATTGGTAGCCGGAGTTAGAGAACGTTCGGGCCTTGGTAACGGGAGTTAGAGAACGTTCATGCCTTGGTAACGGGAGTTAGAGAACGTTCGAGCCTTTATAGCGGGAGTTAGAGAACGTTCATGCCTTGGTAACGGGAGTTAGAGAACGTTCGAGCCTTGGTAGCGGGAGTTAGAGAACGTTCATGCCTTGGTAGCCAGAGTTAGAGAACGTTCGGGCCTCGGTAACGGGATTTAGAGAACGTTCATGCCTTGGTAACGGGAGTTAGAGAACGTTCATGCCTTGGTAACGGGAGTTAGAGAACGTTCATGCCTTGGTAACGGGAGTTAGAGAACGTTCATGCCTTGGTAGCCGGAGTTAGAGAACGTTCATGCCTTGGTAACGGGAGTTAGAGAACGTTCATGCCTTGGTAACGGGAGTTAGAGAACGTTCATGCCTTGGTAGCCGGAGTTAGAGAATGTTCGGGCCTTGGTAGCCGGAGTTAGAGAACGTTCGGGCCTTGGTAGCCGGAGTTAGAGAACGTTCGGGCCTTGGTAGCCGGAGTTAGAGAACGTTCGGGCCTTGGTAGCCGGAGTTAGAGAACGTTCAGGCCTTGGTAGCCGGAGTTAGAGAACGAACTACGAAAAAGAAGAAGATGTACCATTAGTTAAACCAGCCACATTATAAGGCATGTTACAACATGCTTGAGAAATGGTTCCTAACAAAGTGTATTTAATTCCATTTAATGACGGTTTGTTTGGTGCTGGCGGTAACTGATAGCGAATACATGGTCCGTTTTATGATATACCAACAAGCAGATACTAAAGGTGAAAAACTGTGGTCTCTTATCGTGTACATTAAGTAGTTGTAGGGAATCAAGTGTGAGAGACATTATTGTACAATTTCCTTGCTATTGTGATTTGAGGTGAACACCTACCCACTCTTTTCGATTTCCAACCGTCAAGGCATTTCCAACGTGCGAGCCACTGCACACGGATGTCTGATCTCACTACTCAGAGATCATGGGAAATATTTACTGGATGATCCACGTGAAAAAATCCCGGTCTCCACCATGATTCGGACGCACGACTTCCAGCACCCGAGGCGAACACCTTACCTCGAGACCACATATATATATACGACATTGTTTCTGAATTTACGCTGGTATGCCCCATATGCCCACCTTTTTAAATTGTTACATATACTTCATGATACAGCAGCTAACAACAGCAATATTAAAGACATACCATCTTTTAATAGAAAACACAGTACACCCATCTTGTTTTGAAGAAAACGTTTATATATATATATGTGTGTGTGTATGTATATGTTTGTGTTTATGTATATATATATATATATACATGCATACATAATAGGGCAATTCTTAAATATGTCACAAATAGCTTGTGAAACAAACTAATGAGATACGACCTCAAAAACCATTTATTATTGCTAAAGCATTGTCCCTTATTTCTCAGCATAATGTCCACAAAATTTAAACACGTATTCCATTGATTTATGCGTGGAAGGACAGAACCATTCGATTACTTTTATGTTTGTCGGTCAGTTGTCTTGGTATCCACTATGGGCAGAAGATGTCGGATATTCAATATCGTTCATGCATTATGATGTAGGCCAAACCATGTGCACACCTTTTTGAAGTTGCTACATTGTCTATCGTTACTCGTCAGACAGTGAAAGTCATCTCCCCCATTTGCCGAAATGATATTACACTGTCTATCGTTACGTCTGCCAGTTCAAGCCATCTCCCCCACCAGTCACACAGTTCCTACACTGTCTATCGTTACTGTTAGCTCAAGTCCATCTCCCTCACCAGTCACACAGTTCCGACACTGTCTATCGTTACTGTTAGCTCAAGTCCATCTCCCCCACCAGTCACACCGTTCCGACACTGTCTATCGTTACTGTCAGCTCAAGTCCATCTCCCTCACCAGTCACACAGTTCCTACACTGTCTATCGTTACGTGTCTGCCAGTTCAAGTCCATCTCCCCCACCAGTCACACAGTTCCGACACTGTCTATCGTTAATGTCAGCTCAAGTCCATCTCCCTCACACAGTTCCTACACTGTCTATCGTTACGTGTCTGCCAGCTCAAGTCCATCTCCCCCACCAGTCACACAGTTCCGACACTGTCTATCGTTACTGTCAGCTCAAGTCCATCTCCCTCACACAGTTCCTACACTGTCTATCGTTACGTGTCTGCCAGCTCAAGTCCATCTCCCCCACCAGTCACACAGTTCCGACACTGTCTATCGTTACGTGTCTGCCAGTTCAAGCCATCTCCCCCACCAGTCACACAGTTCCTACACTGTCTATCGTTACTGTCAGCTCAAGTCCATCTCCCCCACCAGTCACACAGTTCCGACACTGTCTATCGTTACTGTCAGCTCAAGTCCATCTCCCCCACCAGTCACACAGTTCCGACACTGTCTATCGTTACTGTCAGCTCAAGTCCATCTCCCCCACCAGTCACACAGTTCCGACACTGTCTATCGTTACTGTCAGCTCAAGTCCATCTCCCCCACCAGTCACACAGTTCCGACACTGTCTATCGTTACTGTCAGCTCAAGTCCATCTCCCCAAGTTGCCGCACAAGCGCTTCTGTTGCAATCTGAACAAGACGACCAGCAATTTATGAGCGTCCTTGAGCTCAGGTATGTACCACTTTACGCGACAAACACTTCTCACCATAAACAGGAAGCATATGATTATCCTTTGCAGAAAGTCCTTCTTCCGCGCATAAACAAAAATTAATTAATAATAGTCAATAATCATTTTAAAATCCGTACAACAGCACTCTGTGTCTTGGAGTGTATACTCTTGTTCTTGGAGTGTATACTCTGTGAGCAAGGACGCCATTTTGTATCAGAGCGACGGAATGTGCATGCGACACAAAGCTTCTGCTACTAAAGTACTGACAAATTGAGAGGCCACCAACTACATGCTTCAGTTATCCAATATCTGTTTGTGACCTACGTACTGACTTACCCTCTTAGATATTTAGTGTGGAACAAGATGGTGTGAATTGAAATTTAGTCACGTTGGTATGTTTTTGTTCAATGTGTCTGTTTTAATGATGTGGGTTGATTGTTTTCTTATTCGCAGTGTTTCTTTACTGTAAGGAGTTAGGTAGCAGGTTCCGACAATATAGTCTGTCTTTGACCTCGTCAGTAGTAACCCAGCACATGTGCTACGAGAGGAGGCTGTTTTCAACGCAGTCTGGCTAACGAGATGTGGATCGATGTGATCCCCGTAGTATACGAGAGGAGGCTGTTTTCAAGGCAGTATGGCTGAGGAGATGTGGATCGATGTCATCCCCGTAGTATACGAGAGGAGGCTGTTTTCAAGGCAGTCTGGCTGACGAGATGTGGATCGATGTGATCCCCGTAGTAGTGAGCTTCACAAAGATGAAGCCAAGCATAGCACAACCGCCTGGGGGACAACAGCCCACCTTCATCAGCATGCTCGAGATGTGAGGAAAGCTGCTACAACCCCCCCCCCCCCCCCACTTAACGTCCTTTTCAGGGCGCACAAAAGAATAATTTTACTCAATACATGAAATATTGTGAAGTTTACTCATAAATAAATGTGCCTTAAACGATTTTACTTTTAACACCACAGCAATAATACATCGTGTTATATGTCAATAATATGTCAAATGTTGGGGGATTCCATGGCGAAGTGGTTAAGCCGTCGGCCTCGTGATCAGGTGTTGTGGGTTCGACTCCGGACCGCCGTCTTTTTCACGGGTGCTTGATGCGGAGTCCCTGCATCTCGTAGTCACCCCTTAGTCATCTTGTCCTTGACTTGCCACTTGGGTCGGCGGCACGAGACGAGAGAATGAGGATAAAAATAGCGCAAGCAAAATAATTATACCATCATCGTCTACGATGGACGGCGGCCTTTGCCTTTGTCTTATATGTCAATAATCAACAGGACGTACGTGTCGGGCCGAAATGCGTAAATACTGCATCCTCACTGAAAACTTCGACACATCACAAACCTACTTTTCAGGATGAACACGAAGAATAAGAATATGACATACCATCCCCGTTTCTTATCATTGTCCTGGTTAATTGGATAAAATAAAAACATATGCGATAACTAGATGTAGACGTATGGTGTATAGGGTGCATGTGTGACGAGCAATACCCGGATTCTACATACCGTCTTGCCCTTTTGACTACTAATTCAGACGTCACTCGTTGCTAGACAACCGGCTTGAATCAATCGACCATGGCACGCGCAGGCCAGATACTGTATTCTGAAGACCTCGATAGATAAGTCTCTCGTGTTTACGGCCCAAAACTAAAAACGTCAAAATGGCTTTAAGCACGATTGTGATAATCTGACTGCGGTTTCTGACACGTTGTGATAACCGTTCACAATAGGCACTCGTAGATCTGGGGTTGTTCTCTGGTCACGAGTAGGGTTCTTCAAGGTTAGAGCAATCCTCATTTTAATTTATATATATATGGGGAACTGAGAGGCTAATCCGGTCAGACACAACATACTGACCAGGACGTTACGTCAAGGTCAGGCACAACATACTGACCAAGACCACTATCTCGCTTCCATGTAGCGTTCCCTGAAAACATATGTTTTCAGGGCAGTCTGGCTGACGAGATATGGATCGATGTGATCCCCATAGTAGTGAACGTCACGCAGATGAAATCAAGCATAGTACAACCGCCTGTAGGACCACGGTCCACCTTCATCAGCACGATCGGCATGTGAGGAAAGCTACAACCCACCACTTAACGCCCTTTTCAAGCGCACTAAAGAGTAAACTTACACATTATGGGCATTACACAACAAGAACATATGGAGGCTTGAGGTGAAGCATTCGTTTCACAATCCCAACGCACCAGGCTCCAACCCCACTCGTGTCCAGTTTGGCAGATATGAGTTCTTTTCGCTCCTCCACGTACGGAAGGTAAGGGTAACCTACTGTACTGCACACTTGCCAAAAAAGCTGTAACAGTCAAAATTGGGACGGTTGTAAGACGTGACGTTCTGTAACGGACATGGTACTTACTTTATATATATATATATGAGTGTGTGTATGTGTGGCCATATGTGTGTTCATGTGTGTGTCCATGTGTGTGTATGTGTGGCCATATGTGTGTTCATGTGTGTGTCCATGTGTGTCCATATGTGTGTCCATGTGTGTGTATGTGTGGCCATATGTGTGTCCATATGTGTGTCCATATGTGTGTATGTGTGTCCATATGTGTGTTCATGTGTGTCCATGTGTGTGTGTGTATGTGTGTCCATATGTGTGTCCATGTGTGTGTATATGTGTCCATATGTGTGTCCATGTGTGTGTCCATGTGTGTCCATGTGTGTGTATATGTGTGTATGTGTGTCCATATGTGTGTCCATATGTGTGTGTATGTGTGTCCATATGTGTGTCCATGTGTGTGTCCATGTGTGTCTATGTGTGTCCATATGTGTGTCCATGTGTGTGTATTTGTGTCATGTGTGTCCATGTGTGTGTATGTGTGTCCATGTGTGTCTAAGTTTTTAGTTTAGTCTAGTCGAAGAATCGCTATTATTGCACACGGTTGTCTTTCCATATTTTTGGGGAGACTCTCGACACAATGGACGAAATCCGTGGCACCTGGCAAGGATCCTGTAATAGATTGGGTAGATTTTAAACATAATTGTGAATGGGCAGCGGCCGTTAAGCCTACTCTTTTCGATTTCCAACTGCCGAGGGATTTTTAACGTGCGCGAAACTGTATGCGGGCGTCCGATCTCTACTATCCAGAGATTCGGGAAAATATAAGAAAGTTCACGTGAAAAAAATTCCGGGATCCACCGTAATATGAACCCATGATCTCCAGAACCCGACACCGATGTCTTATCGCAAGAGCACTCACTCCCCATACGTATTCGGGTGTGTGTGGGTGTTAAGTTGTGTGTGTGTGGGGATGTATATGTATGGGTGGTTGAGAAAGTGTGTGTGTGGGCGGTGGAGGTGTGTGGATGTCCATTTGGGTGTTTGTGTGTGTTCAGGGGGAGGTGCATGGATATCCATTTGGGTGTGTGTTAAGGTGGAGGTGTGTGGGTGTTAAGGTGGAGGTGTTAAGGTGGAGGTGTGTGGATGTCCATTTGGGTGTGTGTGTGTGTTAAGGTGGAGGTGTGTGGGTGTCCATTTGGGTGTGTGTGTGTGTTAAGGTGGAGGTGTGTGTGTGTTAAGGTGGAGGTGTGTGTGTGTTAAGGTGGAGGTGTGTGGGTGTTAAGGTGGAGGTGTGTGGGTGTCCATTTTGGTGTGTGTGTGTTAAGGTGGAGGTGTGTGGGTGTCCATTTGGGTGTGTGTGTGTTAAGGTGGAGGTGTGTGGGTGTTAAGGTGGAGGTGTGTGGGTGTTAAGGTGGAGGTGTGTGGGTGTCCATTTTGGTGTGTGTGTGTTAAGGTGGAGGTGTGTGGGTGTCCATTTGGGTGTGTGTGTGTTAAGGTGGAGGTGTGTGGGTGTTAAGGTGGAGGTGTGTGGGTGTTAAGGTGGATGTGTGTGGGTGTTAAGGTGGAGGTGTGTGGGTGTTAAGGTGGAGGTGTGTGTGTGTTAAGGTGGAGGTGTATGGGTGTTAAGGTGGAGGTGTGTGGGTGTTAAGGTGGAGGTGTGTGGGTGTTAAGGTGGAGGTGTGTGGGTGTTAAGGTGGAGGTGTGTGGGTGTTAAGGTGGAGGTGTGTGTGTGTTCAGGTGGAGGTGTGTGTGTGTTAAGGTGGAGGTGTGTGGGTGTTAAGGTGGAGGTGTATGTGTGTTAAGGTGGAGGTGTATGGGTGTTAAGGTGGAGGTGTGTGGGTGTTAAGGTGGAGGTGTGTGGGTGTTAAGGTGGAGGTGTGTGGGTGTTAAGGTGGAGGTGTGTGGGTGTTAAGGTGGAGGTGTGTGGGTGTCCATTTTGGTGTGTGTGTGTTAAGGTGGAGGTGTGTGGGTGTCCATTTGGGTGTGTGTGTGTTAAGGTGGAGGTGTGTGGGTGTTAAGGTGGAGGTGTGTGGGTGTTAAGGTGGATGTGTGTGGGTGTTAAGGTGGAGGTGTGTGGGTGTTAAGGTGGAGGTGTGTGTGTGTTAAGGTGGAGGTGTATGGGTGTTAAGGTGGAGGTGTGTGGGTGTTAAGGTGGAGGTGTGTGGGTGTTAAGGTGGAGGTGTGTGTGTGTTAAGGTGGAGGTGTGTGTGTGTTAAGGTGGAGGTGTGTGGGTGTTAAGGTGGAGGTGTGTGGATGTCCATTTGGGTTTAAGTGTGCGTCCGGCTGTGTGTGTATGTGTTTCCAATATAATAAAGTCTTGGAAATGTATTTTTCTCCTGAGAAACTAAATGACCTAGCGTTGTTATTAGCCTCAGTGAGAACAACTGGCGAACATGAAAGTATATATATAATCATATAGCATTTATATAATCATATAGCATTTATATAATCATATAGCATTTATATAATCATAAAGCATTTTTAGCTCCTTGTGCAGCACAGGCGTTTAACAAATACATAGCAGGTTATCAATCCCATACCTGTAGAAGTTTTAGTGGTTTCAAAAGTCTACAGAATGCGGCAGTCAACGCCATATCCAGCCTTCGCTCAATAACCTCACACCACATGCCTGTCTGGTTACAGTGTTATTATTAGTAGTTCCTATTTCGGGCACCGCTACCTAAATGAAGAAGCCAGTGATCAGACAGCTCATGGCCTACTTTAGAAAGACCGTCTGTCTCACCGGGAAAATCATTTTGAAACGTCACATTCCAAGATCGACTAAATAACGGAACTCGTATTGCGCCAAGGCTTATATATAATCAATCTATTATCCACACAAATACATAAACAAATTCGCTGTACAAAACACAACAAATCACTGCTTAGAGTGTTAATTTCACATAATCCTTCTCTGAAACCATCTGCAAATCCTTCTTTGCTTCCTGAGCACTTTATTATACTTGCACTAATCGTTAACACATGCAAGTTCCGTTATTTATCCAGCCTTGACATGTGACGTTTCAACGGGATTTCTCCGGGAGTCAGAAGGACTGTATCTACAGTAGGCTGTGGACAGCATAAGGTTATCGGTATCTGCAAAGAACGTCTCCTTCCCCGCGCACTTTCTTACGTCATCTTCAATGTGGCTAAAGAAATAAGTCAAAGTATGACGTCATTGGATCTCCAGCTTCTGCAGTAATCATAGGCACTGTGATCAACGCATACACTATCTCTGTTACTTCAAACATTGGTCACAACTTGTAACCGATATTCAGCAGTCATTTGATATGTATCATCATAGTTTTCTATCTTAAATTTATTGGATCTTTGGTATCCAAATCTGTAATGACGTTCGTGATGTCCAGAGACCGCCATGTGTTTACTTATGTCCAGCATGTAATATCTAAAGATACCCACTTGTTGTCCTCAATCCAGCTTTTAATAAGTACTGTGTCCTGAGACACCCACTGACGGACCGGTGAAAATAGGAACAATTGTTTGCGGACTAGACGAAATAGAAAAATTGTTTGCGGACTAGTGGGAATAGAAAACTTGTTCGCGGACTAGTGGAAATAGAAAACTTGTTCACGGACTAGTGGAAATGGAAAACTCGTTCGCGGACTAGTGGAAATAGAAAACTCGTTCGCGGACTAGTGGAAATAGAAAACTTGTTCGCGGACTAGTGGAAATAGAAAACTTGTTCGCGGACTAGTGGAAATAGAAAACTTGTTCGCGGACTAGTGGAAATAGAAAACTTGTTCGCGGACCAGAAGAAATAGAAAACTTGTTCGCAGACTAGTGGAAATAGAAAACTTGTTCGCAGACTAGTGGAAATAGAAAACTTGTTCGCAGACTAGTGGAAATAGAAAACTTGTTTGCGGACTAGTGGAAATAGAAAACTTGTTCGCGGACTAGTGGAAATAGAAAACTTGTTCGCGGACTAGTGGAAATAGAAAACTTGTTTGCGGACTAGTGGAAATAGAAAACTTGTTCGCGGACTAGTGGAAATAGAAAACTTGTTCGCGGACTAGTGGAAATAGAAAACTTGTTTGCGGACTAGTGGAAATAGAAAACTTGTTCGCGGACTAGTGGAAATAGAAAACTTGTTCGCGGACTAGTGGAAATAGAAAACTTGTTCGCGGACTAGTGGAAAAAGAAAACTTGTTTGCGGACTAGTGGAAATAGAAAACTTGTTCGCGGACTAGTGGAAATAGAAAACTTGTTCGCGGACTAGTGGAAATAGAAAACTTGTTCGCGGACTAGTGGAAATAGAAAACTTGTTCGCGGACTAGTGGAAATAGAAAACTTGTTTGCGGACTAGTGGAAATAGAAAAATTGTTCGCGAACTAGTGAAAATTGGACAAATTGCGCCGTTCAGAATACCGGCGGTTGAGAATCACAGCTCTAGATTGATGTGCTATGCTTAACTTTATCTGGTGTTGCTCAGTACTGCGGGGATAACGTCAATCCCCCACCTCGTCAGCTAGGATGCCATGAAAACAGCCAGTTTCCAAATAGACCTACGTGGATATGAAGTGAAGGGTCTTAGCCAGTATATTATACCTGACCATGACTAACATGCCCAATAAGTATGTTTTGCCTGACCAGACAATAGTCTCCTCTCCCCATTTAACAGTTCTAGGATTCACAATGCACGGCTGAACCCTTCACAACCTGTTTCCGGTATCGGCTAATTTCGGTATGCGCATATGTTAATTCCGACATGCGGGCGATGGATATTCTAATAATGTTTTGACGGCCAATGTTAGGATGCCAAGTTTAAACATAATCTGTGACGTCAAATCGCTCGTGCTAAACGAAACATCCCACTCGAGGAGATGAGTTTTGGACCCATTTCCGTGCCAGGGCTCAAGTTAGAATGAAGCATTCTTTTGTCCCGTAGTCTGCTTAACGCGGACAGATGTTTCCAGTCAGTGAGCGGGCTCCAAGTAAACACAATACGAGGTATTTCCTAGATTTAGATCATGCACATTCTGCCTGCGATTAATCGGGGTCCTTCAGTTCAGTTTACGTCTCCTCTTGTTATTGTTGTTGTTGTTGTTATTTTTATTATTATTGCTTTTATTATCTTAATTATTGATTATTGCTGAGTTTGTTACTAAAAAACGTTGACTGGAGCGTAGACGTACATGAATTGGATCCGTTCCCTTTTCTGTAGATTAAGTGCTCTAACAGCTCAGCCACCAAGAGATTAGCACGCAAGAGACCGTCTAGATAAATAGTTTGTGAGTTAACTGTCTTCATGTGTGGACCTGATGGTGTGTGGCCTAACCGTCTCCCCATGTTGACCTAATAATGCATGACCTGTCTCTCTGTGTGGCTTGGCTTCGTTCGTTCTCAATCTCCCGCTACCAAACCCTGACACGGGCCTAAGTAGCAGAATGTAGTCCAGATAACAGAATGCGTTGTGTCGTAGTTTACAGCTGGACTGCGATATTTGCACCTTTCGGTCCAACACATCCGACTTATGCAACCATTTTTGGTGTACCTGGTTAGCATTCCCCGTTTCGATCCCTTCTCCTTAGTCAGTCTGCTCTGTTGCAGTCTGTTATCCTGGATCACCGCGTGGAGGTGTAGAAGGGTCTTGGTAGTACTGGTTCGTTGGTCCTGACGCTAACAGTCAGCTATGGGTCGCTGACCGCTGCAGCCCATGCGCTGCTCGGCATCTTGATCCCTTGTGTGGATCTAATGGTGGATGACCTAAATATCTATCTGTGTGAATCTAATAATGTGTGACCTGTCTCTCTGTGTGGATCTAATAATGTGTGACCTGTCTCTCTGTGTGGATCTAATAATGTGTGACCTGTCTCTCTGTGTGGATCTAATAATGTGTGACCTAAATGTCTCTCTGTGTGGATCTAATAATGTGTCACCTAAATGTATCTCTGTGTGGATCTAATAATGTGTGACCTGTCTCTCTGTGTAAACTAAAAATGTGTGACCTGTCCATCTGTGTGAATCTAATGGTGTATGACCTAAATGTCTCTCTGTGTGGATCTAATAATGTTTCCTGTCTCTTTGTGTGGATCTAATAATGTATGACTTGTATCTCTGTGTGGATCTAATACTATGTGACCTGTCTCTCTGTGTGGATCTAATAATGTGTGACCTGTCCCTGTGTGGATCTAATGGTGTGTGACCTAAATTTCTCTGTGTGTGGATCTAATGGTGTGTGACCTAAATGTTTCTGTGTGTGGATCTAATGGTGTGTGACCTAAATGTCTCTGTGTGTGGATCTAATGGTGTGTGACCTAAATGTCTCTGTGTGTGGATCTAATGGTGTGTGACCTAAATGTCTATGTGTGTGGGTCTAATGGTGTGACCTAAATGTCTCTCTACGTGGATCTAATGGTGTGTGACCTAAATGTTTCTCTATGTGGATCTAATGATGTGTGACCTAAATGTCTCTCTATGTGGATCTAATGGTGTGTGACCTAAATGTCTCTGCGTGTGGCTCTAATGTGGGTGACCTAAATGTCTCTCTATGTGGATCTAATGGTGTGTGACCTGACTTCCAGTCTGGATTTGAAGGGCCCAATGCTGGAGAAGACATAATTGGTCACCCAAACCCCCACGTATGTCGTAAATGGCAGCAAAAGAGGCATTTGCGTGGGATTAGCAACTTCATTATGGAATACACATTGAAGTACAAACCACAATTTACAAGAGTACATACAACACTTTGGCAGCTATCGGTATGGAGCTAGCTGCAGTGGGGATCCTGTACTCTGTAAGGAGCCACATGGAGTAGAAGTAGAATAGAAGAAGTGAATAGCAAGAAGAAGAATGGGAGTAGAAGAACAATTAGGAGTAGAAGTAGAGAAAGAAGAGAGGCGGAGAAAGAGGGTGGAAAAGATAGACAAAGAAAGCGAAGAAAGATGTAGAACGCCTGAAGAGGAAAATGAGGATAAGAAAAAGAAAGGTGAGGTGACGACATTTAAAGATATGAATTTAGAAGAAGGTAAGGGAAGAAGAGGAGGTGAAAAGAGAGAAGGAGGACAAGAACAAAGAAAAGAACAAAGAGGAAGAAGATAAGAACAAAGAGGAGAAGAAGAAAGATAAGGATGAGCAGAGGAGTGAGGCGTAGGAGGCAGAGAAGAAGAAAGAAGAGAAGAAGAGGAAAATTGAGAAGAAACAAAAGAAGAAAGAGGCGGAAAAGAAGAAAGGTGAGGTCGAGGAGGAGGAGGAGAAGAAAAATAAAGAGAAGAAGGAGAAGAAGAAAGGAGAGGAGGATTACATGAAAGAGGAAAAAGTGGGAAAAAGAAAAAGAAGACGTAGAAAAGAAAGAAGAAATAGTCAAAAAGAAGAAGAAAACGTTTTACTTGTCAGATAGAAACTGCCCTCTGAACATCAGTACAGGCCACGTATTGCTCTCTCTCTCTGGCCTCTCCTCTCTATTTAAAACTGTTTCTTACAGACTGTAAACTAACCGAGAAGACAACGTGGCGGACGGACTGACAAGCACCTGGACCTGGGAGCTTCAATCCCAACCGACCTCCTGGCAATTTTGAAATTTGCACAACTGTTTACGCTGTACTTACGCAATCCTTTTCAGCAAATACCCATTTGCACTGAATTCTTTCTGCTGTGTTCCCAGTTAACCTTTGATGTGTATTCTGTATGCTTGATTACCGACCAGTTGGTCGTGTTCTCTTTCTTACATACAGTTCTACTTTAGACTGTGTGTTACCGGGACCGAAGAATAGAAACACTGGAAGCTGTTAAATATGGTGTAAGAGGCGACTAAGAGGGCTGGGTATGGGGATGGCTGCTGCATTCTGTAGAAACTATAAACAACATATAAATGTAAGCAAGACATCTACATGCCATGGTAGAAGACCCTACACCCCATGATAGAAGACGCTACAAATTATGGCTGAAAACTCTACACCCCATGATAGAAGACTCTACACCCCATGTTAGAAGACCCTACACCCCATGCTAAAAGACTCTACACCCCATGATAGAAGACCCTACACCCCATGATAGAAGACCCTACACCCCATGTTAGAAGACTCTACACCCCATGATAGAAGACCCTACACCCCATGATAGAAGACCCTACACCCCATGATAGAAGACCCTACACCCCATGTTAGAAGACTCTACACCCCATGGTAAAAGACTCTACACCCCATGATAGAAGACCCTACACCCCATGTTAGAAGACTCTACACCCCATGGTAAAAGACTCTACACCCCATGATAGAAGACCCTACACCCCATGATAGAAGACCCTACACCCCATGTTAGAAGACCCTACACCCCATGTTAGAAGACCCTACACCCCATGATAGAAGACCCTACACCCCATGTTAGAAGACCCTACACTCCATGTTAGAAGACCCTACACCCCATGTTAGAAGACTCTACACCCCATGTTAGAAGACCCTACACCCCATGTTAGAAGACTCTACACCCCATGGTAAAAGACTCTACACCCCATGTTAGAAGACCCTACACCCCATGATAGAAGACCCTACACCCCATGTTAGAAGACTCTACACCCCATGTTAGAAGACCCTACACCCCATGTTAGAAGATTCTACACCCCATGGTAGAAGACAATACACCCCATGATAGAAGACCCTACACCCCATGCTAGAAGACCCTACACCCCATGCTAGAAGACTCTACACCCCATGATAGAAGACCCTACACTTCATTGTAGAAGACACTACACCAAATGACAGGCTCCAGAGAAGAAGAGTAACTCGGATTAGTAAAGCGACTTCACCTATTGCAACAAAGTACAACAATTTAAGAAGAGAACACACAAGACATTAGTTATAACAAAAATATATAACCTGTGTTCGTTAACAAGCCCAACAACAAAAGCTACACAAGTTTATGTAAGTCATCTTCTACCAGAAACCTACTCAGAAATACGTCAGGAACGAACAACAAACAACATGGACATAATAATTAAAGGTACAAGTCAGTTTAGCCTTGACATAATTAAAGGTACAAGTCAGTTTAGCCTTGACATAATTAAAGGTCAAGAAATCGTCTCTAGATATCCTACCCAAGCAATAATGGCCGAAAGATAAAACTTTAAAATAGAAAGAGCCTGATTGAAGAAAGAGTCATGTATAGCAGATGTGGACTCTATTGATGGGTCCTGAAGAGGTCTGTTGGTTTGAAGTGGCGTACTATTAGCAAGTGCATACGTCTGATTTGATTGCACGGATGCTAGAGTGCACGGCACAGCGGGGTACAAACACGGCACAACGGGGTTCGTTCACTGTCTTATTTGTGAGCCAGATCGGAGACCTGTTGTACTTTTGTTCACTTTTCGTGCGGAAATGGGGGGGGGGGGGGGGGGGTTTCAAGTCTATTTAACCTGTAAGGATTGTAGAGTACACGCACGTTAAATAAAATGTCGGGAGAGGGGGGGGGGCGGTTGAGGAAGAGACAGGAGAGAGAGATTGAGAAAATATTATAGTATACTAACATTTGAAATCTACCGTTGAGATGTGTTTGTTATTCTTTACTATGTTGTCATATGTCCCTGACGAAGACTTGTTGGTAGTAACGTCAGCTACTGTTTCGTACGTGAGCCTGTTGTCTTCATCGTGTACCTTGCCAACTGGAGTTGGGGTGGGAATCGTGGAACTTGTCCCCTTCCGGTCACAAATGTGTGTGTCACTTTTCCATGCACGTTATAAGAGTGTCCAGGAGTTTATTGCATGACTACCCTGTCCATTTGGCCAGCAATTCTGTCCACATTTACAGTGCGCTCTGGCCGTGCTCCCTTCGTAACTCCTGGTACCTTGATACAAGTTGATGCCTCCTGTGGACAGTGTGCAACAAAATGCCACGCAAGCTGCGCTAACCACGAGTAAATGCAGCTTCGTCTCCTGATTCCTTTTTTTGGAATTATGTCTATGTTCATATTCATGTGTTATTAGCCGTTATGTCATGGACACTGTCTTTAAATCTGTCACGTTTGAGGGACTCACTTCAATGTTGCCAGATAGATGTCGTCACCTGGGATATGTCTTGCGCAAAACATATGTAATTGGGGACACGAGGTCAAAGCGGGCGTAGCTTCAGATCTCGTGTGTCCGTTATGCAGCAGATGTTTGCATGCCCGCGTTGGGCTATTCAGTCACATACCCACCCACACCCATGAGGATAAGCTGTGACAAGGTAGATGTTGCCAGTTCTCATGGACAACATGGACAGCTAATATATTGTGCAGGAACATTGCTACCTGGAAGGTTCACAGCTTGTTCACCTAATGAAAGAAGGATACGTTTTATTCTATTAGGAATCAACTTTATCGCACTCTGGGCATAGCCAAATGTGCTCAGTCTCCTTCGGAGTGTAGACGCTGATGACTCCAAAAGAACGATGTTTGTCCAGACCTCAGCTCCGTATTGGTATTACCACAAAGCTATTCCTCTTATAAGCCTTATGGATCAGAAGACTCGATGTTGGTCAAAGATGCAGCAGTGAATAAACTGACAACAGCCAGCAACTCGCAGTTGACTACTTGCGTCAGAGTCAGCGAACCATAGCTGACCAATCCTCCAAGCGGCGGCCCTGGAAACAGTCAACACTAGTCACCAGAGTAGTCTGGCTAAGGGATGAGGGTCGCAGAGGGAAGTCCAACTCGCAGATAAAGAAAGACAGCTCAAATCGGATGTGTCGGGCCGAAACGAGCAGATATCGCACGTGGTGTGCGTCCAGTGAGTTCAGCGAGTTGTAATTTCTCAGTTGCAAAACGTGGTTACTAATCTATTGTTTTGCGCTGTTGTTCGGCAATGTATTATTGCGATCGTCTTGCCCCATTATCTGCGACACACGACACTGGGCTCGGGTTTCCTGACGGCCCAGATAGCTGAACTCGTTCATGCGGATTTCTCACTGATTCATTAACTAGCTTTCGGCTGTCACTGGGCTCCATACAAGGCAGCAGGCAGGTTGAGGTGAAAGATTTCCTTCTCGTGGATTGGAGTTCATCTATTTGGACCATTATTGTTTGACGATCCTAGAGACTTGCACCTCGCTTCTTCTCATGTTGGTATATACAGTAGCAGTCCCGAATTGAGAATATCAGGAGTCGAACTTCAGCGTCAGAGTTTATGTACTGCGCATGCTTTGTAAGTATTTAATTCGAATTTAGAGTTTGTCCTGGCTTTCACTCCCGACTATGACAACATCTTAGACCATAAGGATACTGCAGAAAAGTGAACGTAGGATTGGTGACTACAACATGCACATCAAAGTACGAATATTCTGACTTCCTCACCGAGAGAGCCCACACAGACTTTGGCGCATGCTTCTTACTTGGGTTATGTAATGTTATGAAACGCCGACATCACTGCATTCTGAGCGTGTGTATAGGTCCTCGTGGTCCAACTGTAAAGTACAGCACAGAGCAGCTTACAATAAAAATGCGAGCCAGCCTAGAAGTTGCCCTTTCTTCATCTATGTAGGGCGCAGGGTTATTCAAATATGAGACCTGATTAGCGCATTCAAGGTCAGTCACAGCCTTGTTTAACTAGTTTCTACTTTTGTCATTAGGGCAGGTGGGGATCTCGAACATTCGAAGATTGGCCGTTTGCATCAGGAGCATCGAATCTGAGCTGACCAAGACCCTACACAGTCTCCAAGTGCTGGTCCTGGAAACAGGCTGCACTGGTGAGGTCTGGCTAAGAGAATATGGATCGCAGTGGGGGATGGCAGTGGAGGATTGCAGTGGGGGATCGCGGTGGAGGATCGCAGTGGCAAGGCAAACCCGGTACCAACAAAAGACAGCTGAAATCGGATGATGTGCTGGGTTGAAAGGCGCAGACATCGTAGTCTCGCTGTAAGCTACGACACAGCGTTCATCGTCCTCTTCAAAACGAACGCAGAGGAACAAGACGAAGAAGAACAAAAAAGAAAAAGAAGAAGAAGAGTCTTATCGTTTTATTAACTATCGGGCACATATATAACATACAAACGTGCCACGCGTTTGTTTGTTCTGGAAAACTTCTTAACTCAAATATTTTATTAGCGTAATGTTGTCTGGCGTCCGATCAGGAACTAGCTTTATGCAGACTGCGCAAATATCTAATAGTATAGCATTCTCCAACTCATGGTCTAACGTACTTCAGCAATCTCACAGGTAATTGGCCTGTTGAGTGTGGAATAGCGTTCTTGGTATGAAAAGAAGTTCCAGAAACAATGCCATACATTATTTTATTTATATCATGGTTAATAACTGGTTTTCCAAACAGTAGAACAGAGTTTCCCAGCATGTTGACTCCAGGAAAGGATTAGAGGAATAGACCATGGTCAGCAAGCATGTTGACTCCAGGAAAGGATTAGAGGAATAGACCATGGTCAGCAAGCATGTTGACTCCAGGAAAGGATTAGAGGAATTGACCATGGTCAGCAAGCATGTTGACTCCATGAAAGGATTAGAGGAATAGACCCTGGTCAGCAAGACTGTTGACTCCAGGAAAGGATTAGAGTGATAGAAGATGGTATCCAAGACTGACTCTACGAGAGGATTTGAGTGACAGAACACGCCTCTAACAAATTGGGGGTAAACTTTATGATGGTCAGAGAACCATGCGATAGTCCACCCGTATTTTGAGGCTGTAGATGAGCTCGCTTGAGGGATAAACTTTATGATGGTCGGAGAACCATGCGATAGTCCACCCGTATTTTGAGGCTGTAGATGAGCTTGCTTGAGGGATAAACTTTATGATGGTCAGAGAACCATGCGATAGTCCACCCGTATTTTGAGGCTGTAGATGAGCTTGCTTGAGGGATAAACTTTATGATGGTCAGAGAACCATGCGATAGTCCACCCGTATTTTGAGGCTGTAGATGAGCTTGCTTGAGGGATAAACTTTATGATGGTCAGAGAACCATGCGATAGTCCACCCGTATTTTGAGGCTGTAGATGAGCTTGCTTGAGGGATAAACTTTATGATAGACAGAGAACCATGCAAGAGTCCACCCGTATTTTGAGGCTGTAGATGAGCTTGCTTGAGGGATAAACTTTATGATGGCCAGAGAACCATGCCACAGACTACCTGTGTGGAAGGTCAGATAAGCCTGGACTAGACCATCACATTTATGAGCGAAATTAACGACACAAAAGAAGACGTAGAATGAATAGACAACCTTAGCGTAGCCCTGCTATGCTTTTTCTCATCTGCATGATCGTCAAAAAAGTTACTCATAATCCCGCATTTATTTTTCTGATTGATCGTGTCTGTTCTCTCAAGTCGAATTTGTTGTTCTAATTACCATCTATTGTTCTCGTGCCTCCATGCACGTGAGACAAGCGTTACTAATAATATGTAACCTTTTCTTTCTTTTGATCCAGATATGATTGGTTATTTCTGTATGTACTTATATTTATAGGCAGTTTTTCACCTTGCTTTTTTGGGGTGTGTTCGTTATTAACTGTTTGTTGTGTTGCTCAGGTGGGTCTTACAGACTTAGCCACGCCCCTTTCTACCTGGGAGTGTACAGGTGTTGAGATGGTCCAATTTTTTAATAGAGGGAAACTTATGGGAGTTAGAGACGGAGGGACGAGGAAGGGAATGAGTGCGATAGGTTGATTATGGGAGAGACAGATTTAAGAGAGTAAGAGATGGGGAGGAAGACTAACGTCTGGTCAGGCAAAATATAATGATCCGACATGTTAGTCAGGGTCAGGTAAAATATAATGATCAGACATGTTAGTCAGGGTCAGGCAAAATATAATGATCCGACATGTTAGTCAGGGTCAGGTAAAATATAATGATCAGACATGTTAGTCAGGGTCAGGCAAAATATAATGATCCGACATGCTAGTCAGGGTCAGGTAAAATATAATGATCCGACATGTTAGTCAGGGTGAGGTAAAATATAATGATCCGACATGTTAGTCTGGGTCAGGTAAAATATAATGATCCGACATGTTAGTCAGGGCGCACAAAAGAGTAACTTTCTCATTGGGGGCATTGGCAAACAACAACAACATAGGAGTAAGAGAAAGAGAGACTGAGAAAGAGAAAGAAATGATGAGAGAAAGATTCAGAGAAAAAGAGCAAGATTTATGGGAGTAAGAGAGAGAGACGGGGTTGAACCAGAAATATTGAAAGAGCGTCCTCCTGACTGTAGTGCAATACGAGGCTCCTCAGTAAACATAATGCTGTGACACAGCCTGTTTTCAACAACATGAAAGAGGCCGCAGGTATACTTCACCTGACATTGATTACTCTTGGCTTCCTACGGAAACTGGGAACAACAGTAAGGAAGGACGGGACGTAGTTGTGTGACCTGATCATGATTGAATGTCAGAAAATGAAGAACAAAATTGTCCTTAAATAAACACTACCGTTGGGGTAAAGTGTTGGAAAGTATTCTGTATTATTTCTCAGCGTTAAAGATATAAAGATACAAATTGCCTTCCTCGCTGACTTGCAATCTGTAGGATTAGCAGGTATCCATATACAGCTGCGTGAACTGGAGCATGGAACCGATCCCTGGCGTGTGTATATGGGGGAAATACGAATTAAACTATGCGACACACGGCCGCTTGCCATGTTGGAGAACAATTGACAAACAAGGTTCCATAATTTAGACTTTGTTTATTCATTTGTCTCCGATGTTCATTCGTTTCGAGACTTCGGCCTACGCAGTTTAGCTCAGAACGCCGAAAACAACAGGCAGACCGACATATCGGCTTCATAAATCAAGTCTATGAACTTGCCAGAATGGCTACTGAAAATAATAGGTTCCTCTCAATTTGAGGACATCAACAATCGTCTACAAGTAGATTGTTAGTAATGACATGGGCGTGTTATAACATGAAATGTTTGCAATATGGTCTCTTTAGTCATAAACGTCGGGCATAACCGCACATTTATGTCTTGCAATTGCGCTTTGCTCTCTCTCTCTTTCTCTTTCTCTCTCTCTCTTTCTCTTTCGTCTCTCTTTATCTTCCCCCCCCCCTTCTCTCACACTCACACACACAACACACACTGAAAGTCTCTTTATTATTTTTCTCTAACTGTATCTATCCATATATATATATGAGAGAGAGAGAGAGTGCGTGTGTGTGAGAGGGGGGTCTCCATTTCTATCTCTCTCACTCTGTCTCTCTCTCTCTCTCTCTCTCTCTCTATATATATATATATATATATATATATATATATATATATATATATATATATATATATCTTTCAAGGAAGGTAAAACCAAAGTGCATGCATCCAGAGTTACCTCGTCTTACCACTGATTCAAGGTAGCTCGGGACGAGAGAGTGAGGGTGATGACCAACACAGTGTCTGATTCACTATAATCTAAACACATACAAAGACCGAGTTACAAATGAGGAAATACGAAAAAGAATTAAAACAATAATCTGGTCTTTTTGAGACCGCTTGGCGACGGTCAAAAGGCGCAAACTCAATTGGTAAGGCCCTATATCGAGATCAAACCGTCTTGCAAATACGATCCTGCACGAATAGGTTGTCCCAAAAAAGAGATGGGATGACAACATAAAAGAATGGACCAATCTCCGACCAAAAGATTCACAGACAACGGCCGCTGACAGATTGGGGGGGGGGGGGGGCCGTGTGATATATTGAGGTGTCTTCATGTGTACGCCAACGACCTCACCGGTTACGGGATGACTTGACTTGATTATCCAAATACAACGCAAGTTACATCATCAAGACAGAACTGTCTGATGCTGTCGGCATCCTCGCCTGCGAGGGGTAAGTAACTAAGTATAGTGGTTTCTAACAAGTTCATCCAGCGACATTTGTGTAGCAGCTGTGGGACAAACCGTCCCTAGACTTTATACACGCAACCACACTTGTGTAGCGATGTTTATGTCTGTCTGTCTATCTGTCTGCCTGTCTATCTGCCTGTCTGTCTGCCTTTCTGCCTGCCTGTCTGTCTGCCTGCCTGTCTATCTGCCTGTCTGTCTGCCTGTCTGCCTGCCTTTCTGCCTGCCTGTCTGTCTATCTGTCCGTCCGCCCGTCCGTCCGTCGTCCGACCATTTTTAGAAACCATACACTTCGATAACATACAATCAACTAACTGCCCAAATGGCAAACTGGATGGGATACACAATAGTGCAGCAAGTTTGCACTTCACACACAATACAGAAATCTCTTACATACAGGATAAGGAAAGAATCTATGAACCGTAACAAAACAAATCAACAAGCAGGAACGACGTGCCAAGAATAGTATATACAGTCAAGTCAATTTCAATATTATCCCACTAATGATCTAATTGCAGAAAAACATTTCCCAAATATAATTAACAAACGCCTACACTAGTACCCCACGAACAACATCATTATTTTCAACAATATTAATTGTCGTCTTGCTGTCTTTCGTAATGAGCAAACGATGACAGCTTCCTTCCATAATATTTGCTGATTGTCAGCGCCTGTCAATTCTCAGTTATTGTTGGCTGTGGGAGGGAGGTTTTATTGGCGTTTGTCGACGGTTGGTGTAGCTGGCCGGGAGTGGTTATTGTTGTATCTAGCCGGTCTGAGGAACAGAGAACTGAACTGATTAGTTCGTTGACATCGCTGGGTGGATAATCAAGTCTGTCGCCCAGATTAACAATCAGTCAGTGACACAGTCAACATGTGACCTCACTTTGGGAATAGCAGGGTACCTTATTGGAGAAGAGTGAATAGGGTCGTTGCACTCTATAAGAGAAGGTTATTGTTCCAATCTACACATGTTATATTGAAACAGGTTACATGGGCTATTTTTATATCAATGGGAGTACCGAAAAAGGTGAATCTAGATTATGTTGGCTGTCTTGCAATACGAAGCTTCTCAGCAGGCTTGCCACTACAGGAAATACCGATTCTCACCTCGTTGGCCAGGCTGCTGTGACACGAGAAGTTTCCAGTAGCACGACGAAGACGTGTGGTCAGGTCTTGGTCAGTATGTTTGCCTGGCTCTGAAATGGGCTGGGTCCTGGTCAGTATGTTTGCCTGGCTCTGAAATGGGTTGGGTCTTGGTCAGTATGCTTGGCTTGCCCTTAAATGGGTTGGATCCTGGTCAGTATGTTTGCCTAGCCCTTAAATGGGCTGTGTCATGGTCAGTATGTTTGCCTAGCCCTGAAATGGGTTGGGTCTTGGTCAGAATGTTTGGCTAGCCCTTAAATGGGTTGGATCCTGGTCAGTATGTTTCACCTGGCCCTACAATGGGTTGGGTCTTGACCAGCATGTTTCACCTGGCCCTGCAATGGGTTGAGTCTTGGACAGTATGTTTGCCTAGCCCTGAAATGGGTTGGGTATTGGTCAGTATGTTTGCCTGGCCCTGAAATGGGTTGGGTCTTGGTCAATATGTTTAACTGGCTTTGAAATGGGTTGGGTCTTGGTCAGTGTGTACGTATAACATGGTCCTGACTATAATCTTCGGTTCCAACTGTAAAACAGAAGGTGCTCTAACTACTCTGGCACTTAGAAGCATCTCCTTAATGTCATAACAGATGGATATAGAGAGTTGTTCGTGGGAACGGCAACCGAACCCATACCCTAAGAGTGACAGTTTCTGTATGAAAACACCGTTTGTTGTCAGCAGATTACCCTAGCCCAAGACAGACGACATGGACAGGGGAAACCTACTGGCCAAGACCCAACCCATTTCAGGGCCAGGTGAAACATACTGGCCAAGACCCAACCCATTTCAGGGCCAGGTGAAACATACTAGTCAAGACCCAACCCATTTCAGGGCCAGGTGAAACATACTGGCCAAGACCTCACTACACATCTTTGTCGCTCTTGTGTGTTACGGTAGCCTGTACAACGAAGTGGTGATCGGCACTGTGATCCCCATAGTAGTGAGCTTGCTGAGAAGTTGTTGTAGCAGATGTCACTTGTAGTTGGGTGCCTTTGACGACTTTTTTGTGATGGGTTACAGTGGCTCTCCTCGCATCCCGAGACGTACTTGAGATTGTGGACGCAATGGGTCCTCTTGTCTGTAGTCAATTCGAGGCTGCTCGCTAAGCTCACTCGTATAGGGATCACAATGCAGGTCCCCACCAGTTAAGTCATTTTGCCATGAAACAGCTCGTTTCTATTGAGAGCTGCTTGGATGTGAGGTGGGGGTCTTGATCAGTATCTATCATCTGACCCTGACTAACATAGTCTGATCAGTATGTTTCATCTGACCCTGACTAGCATAGTCTGATCAGTATGTTTCATCTGACCCTGACTAACATAGTCTGATCAGTATGTTTCACCTGACCCTGACTAGCATAGTCTGATCAGTATGTTTCATCTGACTCTGACTAACATAGCCTGATCAGTATGTTTTATCTTACCCTGACTAACATAGTCTGATCAGTATCTGTCACCTGACCCTGACTTAGTTCTCTATTCCCCAAGGCGGTGTGCCTTGCACTGTGTTTTTTATTTTGCGCCTGTCGGCCCATTGCATCCGACTTCAGCATGCATTTTTGGAAAGGGTCTGCTTCCTCCTGCATTTTCTAAGGGTTTGCTTCCCCGAGATAACGGCCGGTGCTGTGATGGGGATCGAACCTTCTGGTTGTGAGCCGTGTCACTTAACCACTAGCCCACGGCACCCCCTAACATAGTCTGATCAGATTATTTCACCTGACCCTGACTAACATAAACTGATCAACCTGGCCCTGACTAACATAGTCTGATCAGATTATTTCACCTGACCCTGACTAACATAAACTGATCAACCTGGCCCTGACTAACATAGTCTGATCAGATTATTTCACCTGACCCTGACTAACATAAACTGATCAACCTGGCCCTGACTAACATAGTCTGATCAGATTTTTCACCTGACCCTGACTAACATAAACTGATCAACCTGACCTTGACTAACATAGTCTGATCAACCTGACCCTGACTAACATAATCTGATCAACATGACCTTGACTAACATTGTCTGATCAGATTGTTTCACCTAACCTTGACTAATATAGTCTGATCAACTCTGAGAAGCGAAACGACAACGCCACGAGGAAAAAAACACGAAAAACACAGCAGAGAGCTAGCACTCCAAGGTCGCTTCATCATATAGTCAGCCATGGCTGAAAGTGGCTCCTAGCACTCCAAGGTCGCTTCATCATTTAGTCAGCCATGGATGAAAGTGGCTCCTAGCACTCCAAGGTCGCTTCATCATTTAGTCAGCCATGGATGAAAGTGGCTCCTAGCACTCCAAGGTCGCTTCATCATTTAGTCAACCATGGATGAAAGTGGCTCCTAGCACTCCAAGGTCGCTTCATCATATAGTCAGCCATGGATGAAAGTGGCTCCTAGCACTCCAAGGTCGCTTCATCATTTAGTCAGCCATGGATGAAAGTGGCTCCTAGCACTCCAAGGTCGCTTCATCATATAGTCAGCCATGGATGAAAGTGGCTCCTAGCACTCCAAGGTCGCTTCATCATTTAGTCAGCCATGGATGAAAGTGGCTCCTAGCACTCCAAGGTCGCTTCATCATATAGTCAGCCATGGATGAAAGTGGCTCCTAGCACTCCAAGGTCGCTTCATCATATAGTCAGCCATGGATGAAAGTGGCTCCTATACTACAGACAATAGCTCTTTAAGAGCACATTTATAGTTTGATACACAGCCGATACGTCGGCTAGCAAATTTATCTTACAATGCCATATAGCCAATATTTAGGCTTCAGGCTTGCATAATGGCCATGCATATATATTCACGTTTCTCATTATCAAGTTTTCCTCAGTGTATACATGTGACCGAACTTCTTACATATAGTTTTCACATTGCAAATATGAACGCGCCTGGAAGCCAAGTGTCTACTGGTCTTCCTTAGATATGTCTTCTACAATGTGTTGTCTTCATTGATGGAGGCCATCATCTTGTGTCGTTTCTCAAGTGTCTAATGGTCTTACTTATAGGTGTCTTCTACAATGTGTTGTCTTCATTAATGGAGGTCATCGTGTCTTGCCGTTTTCCAAATGTCTTATGGTCTTACTTACATGTGTCTCCTCCAATGTGCTGTCTTCATTAATGGATGTCATCGTCTCTTGTCGTTTTCCAAATGTCTTACTTAGAAGTGTCTTCTCCACGGTTGTGTCTTTGAATAATAGATTAGGATAGGATAACTTCTCAATACAATTAAGTCAGATAACTATCTCATAGCTGAAGTACCTGCCTCATTCTCCATTATATAATACTAGAGACTGCTGTCGTGTACAGACTGCTCCACTTGTCTCTCGCCCCAGCAGAGAAGCGCCATCCTCTTTTTCAACTATACAACAGAGAAAAAAAGCAAAGCATGAGCAAAGTGTCGAAACGCAAAAGAAGAAATTGATAAACCGAGAAAATACTGTCTTTCTAAACATAATTATCACGTTAGTCGAGTAAGGAGCGGAATCTTAGACTAAAGATCCGGAGTGTGTGTAATCAGAGAGCCCCAGGAATCATCAGCGTTTATACAGTTCGTCATGGGTGACAATTACCAGCAGAATTGATCATGAAACAATAGAACACTTAAGACAAATTAGTGCTGTATCGTGATCGGGTCTTACGGCAGACAGCACTCCACATGATGATGATGATTAGAGTATTTCTTGCGTGCTCTATTTTTTATATACAGTACAGAATGATGAGAAATTATAAAAATGGCTGGCAAGGGGCCCCTTGGAGGGAAAACTAATGCCGAGTGCCATTCTGGTTTTTGTGGTCGTCATTTGGGACAGTTGCTTGGATAGACGACGGACTCCTCTGGCAGTGCTGGTAATGACAGGCTAAGAGCTCGGGAAGACATCAGGCCGTGGCAAAGTGCAAAACAAAGGTCTGAGGAGAATCTGTTTATTAAGGTAATCACTAGGGGAGGATTGAAAATGGATCTAGCAGCCTTTGCCACAAGAAATTGAGATCGTGGAGCGACGGGTCGACAGCAACAATGAAAGGACTGAGATAATGGATTTGAGGAATATACAAAGATGTATGTTTTTTTTGTGGGTTTTTTTCTTCAAATTTAGGTTTTTATTTTAGTGGTTATAACGTTTTATTCTCGTGGCAAAGGTCCTGTGTTCGATTCTTGGTGTCCAGGAAGTTTTAATATAACCACCAGTAAATGCATACTTGACTTAAGGAGGACAAGGTAGCTAAATAAAGAAATGGCCAGTCTATTTCATCTCACAATCATCAACTGGGACCTGATATGCTGGAGTCTATAACATGTTAATGCTGAAGGTAGAGCCTCTCACGGATCTTTACTTTGATTATTGTGCATTCGTACTCTAACTGAAGTCTCTAATAACTTCATTCTCCGACAATAGTGTAACTATTGAGAGACAAACCTTTACTGAAGTCTCTAATAACTTCATTCTCCGACAATAGTGTAACTGCTGTGGGACAAACCTTTACTGAAGTCTCTAATAACTTCATTCTCCGACAATAGTGTAACTGCTGTGGGACAAACCTTTACTGAAGTCTCTAATAACTTCATTCTCCGACAATAGTGTAACTGCTGTGGGACAAACCTTTACTGAAGTCTCTAATAACTTCATTCTCCGACAATAGTGTAACTGCTGTGGGACAAACCTTTACTGAAGTCTCTAATAACTTCATTCTCCGACAATAGTGTAACTGCTGTGGGACAAACCTTTACTGAAGTCTCTAATAACTTCATTCTCCGACAATAGTGTAACTGCTGTGGGACAAACCTTTACTTAAGTCTCTAATAACTTCATTCTCCGACAATAGTGTAACTGCTATGGCACAAACCTTTACTTTACTAAGTCAACTTTCTCGTCACAATTAGAAGCTTGCGATGTGTCTATTTTTCTGTCACCAACAAGTGGCACAGTCCAAGAGAGATAACATAAAACCAAAACACAATTGAGAAGAGAGCTTGTAACAAATGTACACACGAAAGAGGTGGACGGAGCTGGGGCGGATAGCTCGGGGTTGAAGAACTTGGTGTTTAAGACCCATGCTCCACAAGGTAGCTGAAAAGGTTCTAAGAAAGTTGAACAAGAGGCATGGGACATGCCTGGTAGTAGAGAACATTCCTCCAGTGTTCTTCTATCTTCTCTCACAATGTAGGTGTTGCTTGGGCTGTCCTCTCATTCTCCATCGCTCTCTCACACACCAGATAACTTTTCACGTGATTATATTACTTCCTATATCATTGTACCACTATAGACAAATCGGAAGGCAAGGATATTGATGTCACAATACGGATACAAAAGTCGAGGAGTGCTTTCGTTGCTTTTGTGAAACTTTTTGATATCAAAATAAATTAAATCCGACATAAAAAATACAAATCTTCAACCTCTTTGTTAAGTCTCTTCTACTGTGCAGCTATGACACGTGGAGGACAACACACAATGATAAGAAAGGTACAGACTTTCATGAAGGAGTGCCTGTGTGGAATAGAGGGATTGAAATGATATGATAAAGTTACTAATGTTGTTCTGCGGGAGATAAGCGGGCAGATGACGGGGGAACAGGATTTGAAGCGGTGGGGCTGGCGTTGAATAGGTCTTATTACTGCATTACAGAGATTAGTTAATAGCTTTACAAGCCATGCTATTTTCTGGAAACCAAAGGGGCAAGAGAAATGGAGGCAGATATATTCACTCATGACGAAGAGAGCTCGAGGCAAATATCGTTGGGACTGGGAAGACGTGGATTCAGCTTACGCTGGCTACCTATGAAAGGAAGACGTGGATTCAGCTTACGCAGGCTACCTATGAAAGGAAGACGTAGATTGAGCGGGTGCAGGCTACCTATGAAAGGAAGACGTGGATTCAGCTTACGCAGGCTACCTATGAAAGGAAGACGTGGATTGAGCTGGTGCAGGATACCTAAGAAAGGAAGACGTGGATTGAGCGAACCCAGGCTACCTAAGAAAGGAAGACGGATTGAGCGAACCCAGGCTACCTAAGAAAGGAAGACGGATTGAGCGAACCCAGACTATCTATGAAAGGAAAACGTGTATGGAGCGGACCCAGGCTATCTATGAAAGGAAGATTTGGCGTGTATTTCATGAAGACCTATGCCCCACAAAAGGCGGAGATGGTTTTGATTGATTGATTGATATTACTGGATTTGTATTTCCTTTTTTGCAGGTTCTCCTTAAAATAATTACATCCACTAACTCCTTACAAAACTAGTGTGCAGTAGACCATAACTGCGTGTGCGTGCCGCAAGCACCCCCCCCCCCCCCCCCGGGCCCCAGGTTTGAGATTCCCTGTCTGAGTACAGTTTGTACCCTACTATTTTTAGGGTCGACATCAGAACTATCGATCACAGAATACTGCCTATTTCGATAATGGGGTTTTAATTAATCCCAAACATAAGAAATATACATTTTTAGCACCGGATATAAATTAGCGACGTCACAGAATATTCCACTTTTTAACTTTTGGGGGGTGTCAAACATTTTGCGAGATTAGACGAGAATTTATTATTCCATTTATTCCTACCGTCTTAGGAAGAATTTATTTAATCTGTCAACGTTGGTCCATGATAAGGACTAGCATCCAGTTTATCCATGCTGTCAGACGATGTAATTCCAACTAGGTTATGGTGTTGTCTTTGACTGGAGATGTCGATAGGCACAATGTCAATTTTACAAAATAGACCTGTCCTCCCTTAACCCGAAATGAGAGGGGACGGCGTGGGCTAGTGATTAAGTGACAAGGCTCACAGCCAGAAGGTGCTCGGTTCAATCCCCATCACGGCACCGGCCGTTACCCCGTGGAAGCAAACCTTTAGAAAATGCAGGAGGAAGCAGACCCTTACATAAAATGCGTGCTGAAGCCGGATGCACTGGGCCGACAGGCGCAAAAATAAAAACCACAGTGTAACGTACACCGCCTTGCGGAAAAGAGAAATAAGGCGAACGCAACAAAAAAAAAGGGTTGGAATGTCCAGTTACAGTCACAGAGTAAGGAATAATAAGTGAGAAAAGAAATTAAAGTTCATTAAAATGTAATTAAATTACAAATAAAAATCGATATGGTCAGATACCGCACCGAGAGGGAAACACTAACGGAACCAACGTTACGACCAAGAGACATTCATCAGGGACAACGCATATCAACAATAATGAACTAGCGAATCATAGAAGAAGGGATGAATACATAAATGAGGCTTGTCAACATGTAAGGAGAAAATAGTGTAATTATCTGATAAAATGGCTCACATCACTACTTGTCAGGTCTGGGGCTGAACTTTAAGTCACAGTCATCAGTTGTCAATTACGTACAATGGGAACCCAGTGAACTCTGTTTAGTGTGAATTAAGACGCAGTGCCCCCATTTCTTCTACTTTCTGTCATGTCTCCCCCTGCACATGAAACATAGGGCCACGCTACAGATGTCCTCCGTCTGGATGCCTGCGCCAAAGCAATTTGCCTACTTTCGCAGTTATGGTTTCTCTAGCAATTTGTTTGCAAGCCCCAAGTACAACCCTATTTAGTCATCTCCTACTGCCTACATGGAAATGCAGAGAACCTATTCTTTCCTCCTCCGTGCACGAGGTGCACGCGATGGCCATACACTGCGCGCGCCGTTGTTGACATCGATACTACGTCTCCAAGCCTGGATTGAGAGAAAAATGAGAAACAGAACAAGAAAAGTCGTATCGTTCGTAATGACAAATACAATACAGCTGACTCGCGACCTGAACAGCCCTCCTTTCCTCTCGATTACTATCCCCTTTCCCTCCGACAATCAATCCTTCCGACTTAACTGTGCTGTCTTGTCTCGCTTGCCTGGCTGCTCTCGTCTTGTCCAGGCTGCCGGATTAAACCTAGACGCTGTAGTCGATGACAAAACGTGGCTTAGTTTGGTCGCGGCTGGTATAAAACCCAGGCTATCCTCTTCCCCACAGACATTTACCGTGTCCGCGCGCATATCAATCTGTTCTACTTTGTGTGAGTAAAAGCTAAGTTTTTTTAGATTTAACCGTGTCAATAGTTAGCCAGACCTATAGTACATATGCCACCACACTCCATTGTTATGAACGCGATGCTCAAGAGTTGTGTTCTGGATGTCAGTTATTTTTATTGAATATACGCCATGATATCACAAAAATGAACGTCACGTGTTGAAAAGTAAGAAAAGTTCGTGTAATAACAAAGTTGGTTGACTCAGAATTAGTTGTCCGGCATCTTGAGTACAGTTTTTTAATTAGACGAGAATCTGCTAAACTGTGTTTTCCGTTACGCGCCATCTAATCGTCTGCTGATGAATTATGTCGTTGATCGATTATTTGTGATAAATCTACAATTAAATGCACTACCAACTTATGATAAATCTACAGTTTTATACACTACGAACTTGTGATAGATCTACATCTGTATATATCACCAAGTTGTGTTGTCGTCAGCAACGGAGTGTTTCAAGACTAGGGACTATCCAACTTCTAGGATGCCTTCTGTATGCACGCTCCATCCAATGCAGACACACTCGGTCGACCAGGTTTACTCGCGGCTGAACGATGTCGTCCTGAAGGCAATCAAGACCGAAGCTCTCATCTTGTCTGTGACCCCAAACGGTTACAACTCGGGATACGATTGTTCTAACAGCTTCGATGGCTACACGTGTAAGTTGGTCAGCGTTTTATAACCATCATTATGCGCCATGCAGTCTGGTTTAGCCCATCATGGCTCTTCACCACTTCTTCAACTTTTCCAAAAGTCTTCTCTGAGATCGAATGTAAGCTGCCTCTTTAATTCTTCTGGCTTGATGATTGTTCATGGCTCAATCGTTATAACAAGACTGGTTTTATATAACTAGTGATTTTGGAGTTACATCTCCCATCTGATATTTTTATAAGGAAATTTTCCTACCTGTGATTCCACAGTGACATCGCCTCACTTGTGATTTCAAAGTGAAACTTTACATATGATAATTTAAGATAGAAATCTGCCATCTGATGTTTTTAGAGTGAATTTTTCCATCTGATATTTTAAGAGTGATATCTCCCATTTTATGTAATTTTAGAGCAATATCTCATACTAATGATTTAAGAGGGACATCTTCCCCATCTGATATTTTAGAGCGACATCTCCCTACTTATGATTTGATTTCAGAGTGAAATCTGTCATTTGATGTTTTTAGAGTGGCATCTTCCATTTGTTTCCTTTACGGTGCCATCTCGGGTCTGATGTTTTAGCGTATCGGTGTATTTAAATGCATGAACCTGTTTTAATGTTATATCACAGAGAAATATGGACCAGTTATATAAACCACAAGGGGGGTAAGTACTAAACCAAGGGGGTTGCCTGGATCAGGTCGTGCCATTCATCTGTCAGGCATGTCTGTTCGGCACAAACACCATTCACTTACATATCGCACAGTTTATGCTCCTTCAAGTTCAGAGAAGTGATAATACCGCTGCATAACCTCCGACCTCTGGAACCTTGTATCAGTCTCACTGTGGACTTTCACCCAAGCCGTTGGCAAGTGAGAAATAGAAAAAGAAGAAAGCCGGTCATGTTGTTCAACTGTCTTTTGACTTTTATTTTCGACATCTGTCGATCTTTAACAAGCGGTTGGCGGTCTCGTCACTAGGAAGCTTTAGAGCTGGTTATGCACGCTGCCCCCTCCTCCAATAATAAAAACTTCTTCTACAGGTAATCCCTCCCCCTCCACCTCCTCTCAGGCCCTAGCGATGGCCACTTATTTGAGTCGGATGCGACATATTCAGCGGCGTGTCTATAAGGTTATGTAGCTTGCTGGACCATCTCTAAGTGTGAATGGTTATTAGTTTATCAAGCTTTTCTTGACACATTCTTCAAGAGTGTGTATTAACGCCTCTGCGGTTGAAGACTCAACAACTCATAGTTTTGTATAGCTTTTCGAATTTGGTGCAATCAGAGTTTGAAGAAATTTCTAGATCGAAATTAGCCAGTTATGAAACATGGAACAATTATGAATAACTCGTCCACTGGGTGCAGAAGAAGAAAAAGAAGAAGAAGAAAACTAGAAGATGAAGAAGAAGAAGAAAACGAGAAGATGAAGAAGAAGAAAAAGAAGGAGAAGATGAAGAAGAAAAAAAAAGGACGAACATGAGTGCAAGGATGGAGAAATATGAGAGAATGGAAGAGGAGAAGAAGGATAATGAGAAAGAAGAGGAGGAGGAGAAGGATAATGAGAAAGAGGAGGAGGAGGAGAAGGATAATGAGAAAGAGGAGGAGGAAGAGAAGGATAATGAGAAATAAGAGGAGGAGGAGAAGGATAATGAGAAAGAGGAGGAGAAGGATAATGAGAAAGAGGAGGAGGAGAAGGATAATGAGAAAGAGGAGGAGGAGAAGGATAATGAGAAAGAGGAGGAGAAGGATAATGAGAAAGAGGAGGAGGAGAAGGATAATGAGAAAGAGGAGGAGGAGGAGAAGGATAATGAGAAAGAGGAGGAGGAGAAGGATACTGAGAAAGAGGAGGAGGAGAAGGAAAATGAGAAAGAGGAGGAGGAGAAGGATAATGAGTGGTAGAAGAAGAGGAAAGGAGAACGAAGAGGATGAAGAGGAGGATAATGAAAAGGAGAAGAAAAGAAAAGCGAACACATCCTACCCCTGTCTAAGCGAACACATCCTACCCCTGTCTAAGCGAACACATCCTACCCCTGTCTAAGCGAACACATCCTACCCCTGTCTAAGCGAACACATTCTACCCCTGTCTAAGCGAACACATCATACCCCTGTCTAAGCGAACACATCCTACCCCTGTCTAAGCGAACACATCCTACCCCTGTCAGAACGAACACATCCTACCCCTGTCAGAGCGAACACATCCTACCCCTGTCAGAGCGAACACATCCTACCCCTGTCAGAGCGAACACATCCTACCCCTGTTAGAACGAACACATCCTACCCCTGCCAGAACGAACACATCCTACCCCTGTCAGAGCGAACACATCCTACCCCTGTCAGAGCGAACACATCCTACCCCTGTTAGAACGAACACATCCTACCCCTGCCAGAACGAACACATCCTACCCCTGTTTGAGCGAACACATCCTATCCCTGTTTGAGCGAACACATTTGACCCCCAGTTTAACAAGTCCATCCAATCTCAATGTTTTCTGCCCTAGCTTGATTTCACATCCGGGTATCACTTACCCAAAATACTTATAATCCAAACGCCCATACCTTTCATTTTTCTGGAACATAAACCCGCCCAAGGATTGGGGTTTTCTGGGTCGGTCTATCCTGGATCCGGTGCACACACACTCAAACACACACCTGCAACTATTTTTAATATATTGCCGTTGTATATCGTGTTTATTTCCGTTCCTGTTTTCAATTAACTCACCACCTAAACCTTCCCACCCTGTCATTATGTTGAACTCCCTTCATGATTCCAGTATCCTCGAAGCCCCAACATAACACATGTATTATCACTCCTAAACTTTGAAATAACTTTTGAATAACACACAAGTTATCAAACCTGCTGGTACTGACACCGAACACCTGTAGATTGATGGCACTACTATCTTTCTATCTACAGAGTGACTAAAGAAAAACGCCGTATCTTACGTAAATAAGATGTAACTTGATCAGAGTTGAATTTAAGCACTGCGGCTTAATGGGATAACGTTGATTAGAAATTGATGACCAAACCTGGAAATAAGTGTGATATGAATTATGAATCAAGGCCAGGTTATCCAATGTTAGGGTACGACCATGTTATTTGGGTTTTTTTCAGAGTCGGCTGGCTGTCTATTTGTCTATCTATCTATCTATCTATCTATCTATCTATCTATCTATCTATCTATCTATCTATCTATCTATCTATCTATCTATCTATCTATCTATCTATCTATCTATCTATCTATCTATCTATCTATCTATCTATCTATCTATCTATCTATCTATCTGTCTGTCTGTCTGTCTGTCTGTCTGTCTGTCTGTCTGTCTGTCTATTTATCTATCTATATATTTATCTATCTATCCATCCGTCTGTCTGTCTGTCTGTCTATCTATCTATATGTCTGTCTGTCTGCCTGAATGTTTATATTGATCGATATATCTATCGATCTGTATCTATATATCTATCTATCTATCTATCTATCCATCCATCCAACCATCCATCTATTTACCTATCCGTCTATCGATCCATATATCTATGTTTCCATTCATATATCATGACAACGATGTTTAGTCACACTGCTGTTGTCCGTCATGACGATAGACAAGGCTAGACATCACTGTACACGATAAATCTCTACATCACCTCCGATAGAAAGACAATATGTCTCTCTGAAGTTTCTGAACCCATGCTCCTTTGGTGGAGAGACATGTATCTTTACAACTCGGCCACCACAAGTGAAAAATCAGCAATACTCCTATAGAAGTAGTTTGTAATCAATCAACCACAGGTAGAGCAGAACAAGATGAACAAGAGTTTGTACAACCAGCGAGCTACATGAACCATCACTATACAAACTATTTGCCATGAACTATTTGACCTCAACGGGAGAGAAGCAGAGAGGGCAGCCCAAGACAAAACTTGCTGAAGTAGAGTTGTCGGTGATTTCTGCCGTGAAAGGCGCGGACAGGCATTGCGATTGACGTAGAACACTGCACCTTTTAATCTACCCGGACTGCAGTGATGGTGGTTCAATTAAACATAACATATTACATACACAAACTATGCATTCACATTTTCACAATAACAGGCGTTGGCGACAACAATCAGTCACAAGGGAAAACCCACAGCTACTCACGTAGAAAATTTTGTATTACGAATTCCCTACGTGGAGAATTCTTTATTTATCTACTTATGAAACGCGAGGACATGACACATATAAGCATATCTTGTTGAATGTCGCATGGGTTTTCTCATACCTACATCAGGTATTGTGCCTTCCTTTGTTAAAAACCGCGTCTGTAACTCAAGCTGACTCATTCTAAAACTTTCCCCCTGCATCACAGTATTTACCTTCATCATCGATTACACAGATCAATACGCAACGAGAAGGATTGAAATCGCAGTAATGATAGCTTGTGTCTCAGAAACTCTCCTACAGTATCTTCGTTTGAGTCATTTTGATTTGTAAAAACCCATAGAAAGTGTGCCCACGGGGGTGCATTCAATAAACAATTACTCAGTACACACTGCCATCGTGGATGGAGTGTTGATTTCAGGGCGCTTGGTCCCGATTCGCTTCCTCGCTATCTAACTGTAACAATAGTTTGAAGTTATTGTCCATCGCGAGCGACGATGGGCACAACATGAGACGAGTTTGCCTGACTAATGTGATGTTGGGTTATAGTGAGGGGTGGAATGCGCTGGTCATCAATCTCACTCTTATCCCGAGTTACCTTGGATCAGTGGCAAGACTATTGGTCGAGACAACTGGCGGTAACTTGGGATGCATGCACTCTGGTCTTATCTCCCGTGAAACCAGGGGTCGCTTGAAACTTACGGGATTCGATCACCCACCGTTTCGTTCATCAGTGTAAGAGAAGAGTGCCTTCACCTCTTGACTACAGCGACCCCCTGTAACAATCAGGTACCCAATTACAGCTGGGTACGTTTGTTGTGGTTTTTTTGGTTTAATGCCCACAATGAGTATGTTTACTCTTGTGTGCGCGCTGAAAAAGACGTTAAGTGGCGGGCTGTAGTAACTCTCCTGGTGTTACCATCTCTTGATATATTGAAGCCCAATAGATGGGATGTTACACTTCACTCTCACCAGCAGCTTTGTATGACTCGACCAGGTTTATCTAGCGAGTACAGCCATAAAATAGTATATAGACGACACACGTCAAGTTCAAACTGGCATAATTTCATGTTTCCTTACATGTGTACACAAACTGGGACATGTAAGGATATGACAAAGAGTTTGGGTACTTGCCTAATAATTCACCCCAAACAGAGTTCCTAGGTTCCTATCGTACGAAACGGGACATTCCTTTTCGGATTAAGGGGAGGACAGGTCGATATAATTTTATTGAAAAAAAGATGTAAAGACTTTGAAAAGCATAGAAGTGAATAAATTATGGTTATATTCTGTTTTGTGAAGGTTAATGGTAGGGTCAGGTTTGTGGTTAAGTTTAGGTTTAGGAAACAGGGTTGTTATTACATCGTCTGATGGATATTAGATGATGGCTATGCTGCTGTGGAAATTGGATGCTACTCTCCTTATCATGGACCAACGTTGACAGATTCCAGAAACTGAATGTTACTCTCCTGATCATGGACCAACGTTGACAGATTCCAGAAACTGGATGTTACTCTCCTTATCATGGACCAACGTTGACAGATTCCAGAAACTGGATGTTACTCTCCTTATCATGGACCAACGTTGACAGATTCCAGAAACTGGATGTTACTCTCCTTATCATGGACCAACGTTGACAGATTCCAGAAACTGGATGCTACTCTCCTGATCATGGACCAACGTTGACAGATTCCAGAAACTCGATGCTACTCTCCTTATCATGGACCAACGTTGACAGATTCCAGAAACTGGATGCTACTCTCCTTATCATGGATCAACGTTGACAGATTCCAGAAACTGGATGCTACTCTCCTGATCATGGACCAACGTTGACAGATTCCAGAAACTCGATTCTACTCTCCTGATCATGGACCAACGTTGACAGATTCCAGAAATTCTCGCAGGATGTTTGACATCCCCAGCAGTTAAAAAAGTGGACTATTCTGTGACGTCACTACCTCAAATTCGGTCCTAAAACTATATATCTGTCTTTTGTTTGTGGTGAATTAAGTTGCAAGTACCAGAGATTATTAATGATTCAAAGTGCCATACCTCAACCAATAAGAAACGTTTTAACATTTCGCGTTTCAATAAAGACCTTTTTTCCCCTATGAAATGGTATGTTCGCTTATACATCTGATGCCCGTTGCGTTGATCGGCCATATACATGACTCACAGCTGCGGCACGGCTCCAGGCCCCATCCAGAGCGGAGAGAGGCTGTTATCTGCTGGAGCAAATACTGTGTGGGGACGACGTCTTCTGCTCCTCCAGTCGGTCGGTGGAAGTCATTTGGCGCTGATGAACGATCTGTGAGGTATATTATGGGCCGGTGTTTCCTGATCCAGTCGTATGACATGACCAGAGCAAAGAAACTCGGCGACGGTCCAGTGTTTGCGAGATTGGGTAGGGGCTAGTTTTATCAGAAATCTCCACCTTTTTTGGATTAAAGTACACACAATTAACAAGAACTGGTGGGATGTAATATTTTGAAGTGAAAATAAATCTTTTTTTGCTTTCGTTCTCAATCTCCCCCTACCACGCCCTCAACAGGGCTTTGCAAGTAGCGAGGATGTAGTCCGGAGAAAGGAATTCGTTGCCTCGCTAGTTTACAGCATGATCGCGATATTTGCACCTTTCCGTCCGACACATCCGTCATCGGCAAAAAATAAATCTGAATAAAGTCTCTGCTATGAATATTTCATTGCTCCAGTTGTCTCTTAAGCGGGGATGACTCAAGCAATAGAAGTTGCCTCTGATTTTAAATTGAGTTTTCTTTCTTGTGGGAGAAGGTGGTCTATCAGGTTTGCTTTTTCCCGATTTGCTTTTTCCCTGTCTTCAATTCTTTTAGCGAGTACTGAACCTTATAAAAGATCTTTCGCCGATGAATCTCAAGTCGTCGCTCGTTACATTATAGTAAACAATGAAGCAGACAACATGCCTATTCATCTCCTACCGTTTTCCTAGAATAAAGTTAGGAATTAAATGTGTGCATATATCTGGCTAAGCTAAGAGGAAATGAATGGACACGGTCCTAGTTTCATCACTAACCACCTCGTGCGGCGTCGCGTGTTAAATGACCGTTTTGTTTACATAATCTTCCGGGAAATCAAGTTGGCAGCGAAGGTGAAGGTTGGATGTGAGCAAGACGAGTTTTGTTCTTGAAAGGTCAGTTCTGTGTGGCTGGCACGAGATGAGAAATACTGGAATAGACGGAGCAATATAATCTCACTTAATGGGGAATGTCAGATTGGCTATATCAAGGGTTGTACATATCCGACTGCATGATGATGATTTGAACATATTTAAATAGATGGAACCTGGGGGTAGGTACATACCATAGGCTCCACGGATCCTAAAGGGATCCTTAAATATGAATGCGATAAACATTACAGCTTTATTTTTGATAACTTTTTTTTTTTTTTTTTGAAGCTACGAGTGATAAGTTCTTCATTCTTGACGATATTTTCTACAGTAGCAGGTTACAGTGGCTCTTAATATATCTCAGGGATACTGAAGAAGGTGGGCCTGAGCTGGTATGGCTGTCGTGCAATAAAAGGCTCGTCAGCAGACTCGCTGCAATGAGATCACTTGCCACTATGGGATCACTTTTTCGATCCCCACCTCGTTGGCCAGGTTGCGGTAACAGCTATGTTTCCATGTCCACGTCGTGGACGTGAGGTTGTTACTTGGTCAATATGCTTCACCTGACCCTGACATGTGGGCTTTACTTGACCCCCACATGATGTAGGCTTCACTTGATTCTGACATTTGGGCTTCACCTGACCCTGGCATGATGTTGGCTTCACTTGACCCTGACATGAAAAAGACTTCACCTGACCCCGACATGTGGGCTTCACTTGACCCTGACATGAGGTGTGTTTCACCTGACCCTGACATGAAAAAGACTTCACCTAACCCTGACATATAGATCTCCCGTGGTACCGGTGTACATCTCTCACAGAACCTCTTTAGATATCTTACAGAACCCCGGCAGATCTCTCACAGATCCCCTGTAGAATTCTCGCGAAACCCGTGTACATTTCTCGTGGAGTCCCTGGAGATCTGTCACCAAACCCCGGTTTGAGATACACTACCACAATATAATGGTGCCAGGAATCCATGTTTCTCTTGTGTTCATCATTCAGACAGATCTAGCACTGCGGTCCATTTGCTTTCTCATTTAGTGTCGCCCGACGTTCAGGAAAAGACAGTTATCTCAAGTTGAGTCACAGCCTGGTAGATCTATCTATGAGTTGCATGCCGGCTCTTGCGGGCGATATCTTCAGTAACAATGGGAGGTTTGTCCAGAATTTACCAGCCAAAACTTTGACAAAACACCAGGTCAGTATCTGGTTTTTTTCACGTCAGCCAACAGAGAACTATTGTTATATCCAGGGCTCTGTGATGACTCCGTCGTTTAGTAATGCACGTGAAAAGGCGTGGCAACTAAAAGGAAGTAGACATTGAAAATAAACATCGTAATGATATATGTACACAATGTCAGCATACATTTACAGTGGGGGGTGAGGAAATAGATCAGGTCACACATTTTGAATATCTGGGCTCCAGAATTGACAAAAATGGCGAATGCTCGAAGGAAATCAGAAGAAGACTAGCCATGGCAATGCAGAGACTGAACAGCCTGAAGAAATTATGACAGAGCACCAACAAAATTATACAAGTAAAAGTCTTGAGAGCCTGTGTTTTTCCTGTGGCAGCTAATGGCTGCGAATCATGGACGATTACCATAACTTCCATACAAAGAATCGAATCCTTCTAGTCAAAATGTTACAGAAAAATCCTCAGAATACCCTGGACAGCGAAAAAGACAAATGTAGACATTCCGAAGAGTTGAGCATAGAAGAGAACGGGTTTATCAATTTCATTTTGGCTAGAAAATACAAATACTTTTGTCACATCAAGAGACACAATGGTCTCGAGAGAACAGTGATGGAAGGTATGGTGCCAGGCAAAAGAGGACTGGGTAGACCAAGAAGACGATGGCACCAAGATATCCAGAAATCCCTGGGTATGGCTGTGGCAGAAGCTGGAGTTTTGGTAAGGGGACGTGTTTCTTTCAGACAGACTGTGATGGAAGCGACGTTCTATAAAGGACATGCTACATGATGATGAATGATATATTTATATGGTTATTCCTCTAACGTATGATTTCTTTTATCCCTGATATAGACAAACAGCAAGAACTTGACCTCCCAACTCTCAAAGTAGAGCACGCAGAACAAAGTCCCAGGGAAAAGCTGGCTGAGAAATCTAGGCCCATGTGCCAGATTTCTGGTCTGAGGAAACTCAAACACGCAAACAGCTTCACCGGCATCGTGCCGACTCATGGAGTGGATACTCCCCACAAGGACGACCTCACCAAGGTAAGCATGGACATTTGGTTGAGTTGACTTTTGTGACCTTCCTCCGTACGATACGGGTCAGCTCATTGTGAATCTAAAAAATATTTTTCTGTACATTCTAAAAGAAATGTTTCTTCTCTGTTTTAGCAAATTAATTTGGCTTATCGTTTAATTGGAACATGGCTTTTATTTCCAACATTAGTTTCAGAGTGCCACCAGAAGTACACAGTTTGCTGTATCCATCAATGTTACATATATCCATGACTGCATCCATTATTGTATCAACGATTGCATTCATTATCGTACAAATTACTCCAACCATTATTGTATCAATGACTGCATACATTATTGTATCCACAATTGCATACGTGATTGTATCCACAATTGCATACGTGATTGTATCCACAATTGCATACGTGATTGTATCTACGATTGTGTGAGATTTTTATCTGAGACTGCTTCCATTATTGTGGATGTGATTGTATCTATGATTGTGCACACGTTAATGCATGATTTTATCCGTGATTGAATTATAGAATGCATGTATAAGTATATGTGTGACTGAGTAAATTATTGTATAAGTGATTGCAAACCATGATTGCATCAATCATTGTATTCATGATTACATGCGTCATTATATCTACGAATGTTTCCATTACCATGGCTACGAAAGTATCCATGACAGTAACTATGATTGCATACATGACTGTATCCATAATTGCATCCATGTTTGCATCCATGTTTGCATCAATGGTTGTATATACGAATGTATGCATGATTGAGGCAAGTATTGTATATGTAATTGTAACTATGATTGAATGAATGATTGTATTCATGATTACACCTATGATTGTATCCACAAATGTTTCCATTATTATGCCTGCCAAAGAATGTATCCACAACTGTGCACACGCATGTATCTACAACTGTGCCCATAGATTTATTCACGACTGTGTCCACAAATTTATCCACAACTTTGGTCCACGAATGTATCCACGACTGTGCCCTTGAATCTATCCACGAAGGTATCCATGACTGTATCCATGAATATATCCTTAAATGTATCCACGACTGTGCCCATCACTGTATCCACAAATAAATCCACAAATGTATCCACGGTTGTATCCACAACTGTGCCCATCACAGTATCCACAAATATATCCACACATGAATCCACAGTTGTATCCACGACTGTGCCCATCACTGTGTTCACGACTATATCCACGAATGTATCGATGATTGTACTTCAATGAGTTGTATTTGTCCTCTAGATTCTCAGCGACATCGACAAATGGGGAGTGGACATGTTCAAGATCCACGAGTACTCCAACAGCCGGCCTCTCACGTGCGTGACTTACACAGTCTTCCAGGTGGGGCATCTGTCAGTGATCTCTTATCTGTTACCATGCATGATATCACCATTGTAGTTATAGTTACAACACTTGATATCACCATTGGAGGTATAGTTATCGTTAATGATATCACCATTGTAGTTATAGTTATCGTGAATTATATCACCATTGTAGTTATAGTTATCGTGAATGATATCACCATTGTAGTTATAGTTATCGTTAATGATATCACCATTGTAATTATAGTTATCGTTAATGATATCACCATTGTAATTATAGTTATCGTTAATGATATCGCCATTGTAGTTATCGTTACAACGCATCATATCACCATTGTGGTTATAGTTACAATGCATCATATCACCATTGTAGTTATAATTACAATGCATCATATCACCATTGTAGTTATAGATATCGTTAAGGATATCACCAGTGTAGTTATAGTTACAACGCATCATATCACCATTGTAGTTATAGTTACAACGCATTATATCACCATTGTAGTTATAGTTACAATGCATCATATCACCATTGCAGTTATAGTTACAATGCATCATATCACCATTGTAGTTATCGTTAGTGATATCACCATTGTAGTTATAGTTACAATGCATCATATCACCATTGTAGTTATAGTTATCGTTAATGATATCACCATTGTAGTTATAGTTATCATCACAGTCCAATTCGTTCCAGTAGGAGTATAGGGTCACCACTACAATTGACCTTCAGCAAACATGCACTAAAGCACGTTGCATGCTTTTGCAGTGGCGGTATCTGTAGTAATTTGTTTATGCATACGGTTCTAACGCCATGCACAACTCTCTTTTTCGTCTTTTTCTATATAAAGCGTTAGAAATATAGTGATATAATAGAATGAAACAAGTGAGTTGGACAGAAAGAAGATCCACCGACAATGTCCTCACCGAGGTAGGCACGCAAAGACGACAATGTCCTCACTGAGGTAGGCGCGCAAAGACGACAATGTCCTCACCGAGGTAGGCACGCAAAGACGACAATGTCCTCACTGAGGTAGGCGCGCAAAGATGACAATGTCCTCACCGAGGTAGGCACGCAAAGACGACAATGTCCTCACCGAGGTAGGCACGCAAAGACGACAATGTCCTCACCGAGGTAGGCACGCAAAGACGACAATGTCCTCACTGAGCTAGGCGCGCAAAGACAAGTATTTAAAATAATTTAAAAACGAATTATTTAAATGCTCGGACACACTATGAGACATGAAAGTCTTCTACAGAAGATAATAGAGTGCAAGATTCAAGTGAAGAGAGGGCCGGGGCGACCAAGACTCACCTTTCCATCTCAGGTATCCAATGATAATAAAGTATGAACGTATGCTGAAATGAAGAGAGCTGCAGAGCATATGGTTAAATGGAGAGACATGCTCAGAAAAACCTTACAACCAGTCTCAGGACTGATCAACTAGAGAATAGGGTCAAACGGAGAGACATGTTCAGAAAAACCTTACAACCAATAAGATTGAGCATCTAGATTAGTATGACTACATGAAGGGAATTGCAGTGATCCTATTCTTTCCTCCCCTGTAAGAGGCCCAGGAACACAGGACATGATTCATCAGGTTCCACCAAATCTATACTTTAACGTTGCTTGTTCTGATTGTCTATAACTTGCCCTGACATTCACCTTGCTTCTCCAGGATCGTGACCTAATGAAGACTTTTCAGATCGCCCCGAACACCCTGGTGACCTACCTAATGCATGTCGAGGACCACTACCACCGAGACACGCCCTACCACAACGCCATACACGCCGCTGACGTCACACAGTCCACTCATGTCCTTCTCTCGGCCACAGCCTTGGAGGTGAGTCTAACTCCTGTTGTGCCGATATTACTCGAGACTCATCCTCGCTTCTCATCCCCATCTCATCATCTCTCATTTATCATCTTATATCTCGTCTGTGTCACAGCTATTTTCAATCCATGTTAGCCGCATGTCTTCTTCTTCTTCTTCTTCATCGTACGCAGAGCCGCATGTCTAACTTTCATTACTTAGCCTTAGTCTTAGTCGACCTGTACATCTACGGGTGGGTGCCCCTGTGCAGGTCCCAGCTCTGGCGTTAGCTGGATTATAGTCAGGATGAACATTTCCTGCTCAGCGAGCTAGGCTCGAGCAGCTTATTACTCCGCTGTGTTGGAACAAGTGCCGCAAAAAGTGCCTCCTTCCCACCCTTCCCCCCATTCGCTCTCTTCTGTTCAACTGATAATACGCATCATCTCTTGTGTAGCCAGTATGCTCTGTTTCCCGTGTGTTCCTGTATCTGCCCCTAATAAATCTTTTGGATTCTTCGTGTCACACTAGCATCCGGTTGTGATAACATTCCACCTTCTTTCGCCAGTCTGTCTGCCACCTCGTTGCCATGAATGATGTAGTGGATGGGACCCACTGTACTGCGAGTCTTCTGGGTTTTGACTGCTCGCATAGTTGATAGAGTACTGATCTTAGGTCATTTACAAGTAAGCTAGACAGACACACAACACCAGTAAGCTGATCTAGACAGACAAATCGGACAGAAACAAATGATATAGGTAGACAAATGGAACAGAAAGACAAATAGACACCACACGTAGTCTAGAAAATCAGGCAGAAAACACAGACAAGAAGGCAGTCAAACAAAGAGGATAAACGGACAAATAAAACCCATACAATGATCTAAGCAGGTAAACAAAACAGACAGACAAAAAAATAAGAAAAGCTAGGTTTACAGAAAAGTATATCAATTTTATATATACGACCCGACACATCAAATCACCGAACAAGCGAATAAATGAGACAGATAAACATCTCAGAATACAGACAAATAAACAGACCAGATAGACAGATCTCAACAAACGTGGCGCAGATTCCTACCTCTACCTGACTAGTGCCAAGGCTGAACAATAACATGTTTGTCGTCCGCTAATAACGTGGAGAGTAATTGGGCGGGTTTAGTCACCCGAAGGCTGGGGATGAAGTGGGCAAATCTCTTTCGTCTTGTGGCTTGGCCAAGCTTTTGCAATCAGTTGGGTTTCGATGCGTGATTCTTTGGTCAATAATATCATTCTTGGCAAGGATGCTCATACGGACACAAGCATACGCGCACACAGACATCCACACAGACACCCACAGCGGCACGCCACATGGACACACAGACGCAAGCTTACGCGCTGTAGATACAACAAGCATGTACGCTTGTGGACATACATATACACGCACGCAGACAATCACAGACAAATATACGCTCTCTTGGACACGCATACACTTACAGACACAAGCATACGCGCTGAGACACGCAAACGCGCACAAAGACACTCACGCAGACGCGCTCAGACACGCAGACACACGCGCATGCTTCTTCTTCTTCTTCGACGTTCGTCCTGAAAAAGACGTTGTGGCGTGTTCTTATAATACAAGTACACATCAAGTCCGCCATATCTGCGCGTCTTTCGTGCTGACACATCCGGTATGAGCCCATCTTATGGACCAGGTTAGCCTTCTCTCTTTAATCCATATTGTCTTAGCCAAGCCGTATGTTACTACCTGTTTCCAGGGAGGCGGAATATGGTCTTCGTTTGTTATGGGTCACTGCCCCTGCTGTAAGTAGCCAAGTATGGGTCTCAAGCAGCTGTCTGCTCATTCCCTGCTGCTTATTCGGTCCCAAGGTGGGGAAAGAAACCATACCTCTGAATAATATATCTTTGTCTCTCTCTCGCTCTCTCTCTCTCTCTTTCTATCTCTCTTACACAGACACACACACATACAAACACTCACACACCAACTCAATTTTCACTTAATGATTGAAATGACACAGATTGTGTCCCACCAACTCTCCTCCCCAGAACATGTTTGCAGACTTAACTATCATATCACCCACCCATGACATCGACCTCTCTCTTTCTCTCTATCTCACCACCTGTCTATATATCTAACACAAACTACACCTCTCCTCCCCAGAACGTGTTCACAGACCTAGAGATCCTGGCAGCCATCTTCTCCTGTGCCATACACGACGTGGACCACCCTGGACTCACCAACCAGTACCTCATCAATACCAGTAAGTCATTCCCCAAACCAGTGTGTACCTACACCAGGCTATTGTAGCCAGACAGGCGCTGGAGTGGCTGAACATGAACACATTATAAGAGCTATACATGTCTGTGGGAAGGGGAGGGAGGTGTGAGAGAAAGCTATAGAGAGAGCAATATATAGAAGAATATAAGGATGCCCAATTGCCCAGATCCTTTGTATTATTGTCACAAGCTTGCGTCCATGGAAAATGTTGGATCGTAAGATCATGATTTGATCAAATAAAAGTCTTTTTTTTAAACTTGCCTCTCAGTTGTGGACCTGTAAATCAATGTCAGCCACTCCTGTAAATCAATGAGTCAGCCACTCCTGTAAATCAATGAGTCGGCCACTCCTGTAAATCAATGAGTCAGCCACTCTTGTAAATCAATGAGTCAGCCACTCCTGTAAATCAATGAGTCAGCCACTCCTGTAAATCAATGAGTCAGCCACTCCTGTAAATCAATGAGTCAGCCACTCCTGTAAATCAATGAGTCAGCCACTCCTGTAAATCAATGAGTCAGCCACTCCTGTAAATCAATGAGTCAGCCACTCCTGTAAATTAGTACTCAATCAACAGATTATGTTTTCTAGCCAACCAGCCTTGACGTCTCACTGATTGGTTTTTTTACTGCTCAATTTCGACAATGCTTCTGGATGTTAAGTTTACGGCTGTATTGAGACCCAGAGAAAACAGCTGACTTTATTGAACAATCTAGAGATCCAGTCTAAGGGAGCAATGATCCCAGAAGAAGCAGAAGAAGAAGGAGGAGAAAAATTAAACATCTTTCTGCCGAAGATGGATGTGTCGGACCGAAAGGTGCAAATATCGCAGTCAAACTGTAAACTAGCGACACAACGCATACTGTTCTCCGGACTACATCCTGCTACTTGCAAAACTCTGTTCAGGGCTTAGTAGCAGGAGATTGAGAACGAACGCAGAAGAAGAAAATTAAACATATGTACAGGATTCGTCTATCTGCTTCACAACGTGTACGTGTGGACTGAGCGAACGAACTACAGAGCATGTTTTACAGGACTGCCTTCTGTATAGCAGCCATCTGACAAAGATTTGCTGGCCAAATGACTCAACAGTAAGCTTAAAGCTGGGGAGAAGCTGCGGAAAATGGTCGAGTTCATGACAGAAACTCATCTAATTGTGTAAACTTCAATGAGCAAACACAAGAAGATACACTAAAGAAGATACTCTAATAATAGCTACAGGATCCTTCAATACAGCATCTGATGTTGTCATGCAAGCTATTGTTGTTGTTCGAAGCTACTCATGCTGAGTTATCTCTTGATAATGTTTCTTTGGTAGCAGGTTACAGTGGCTCTTGTTACATCCCGAGGTGTACTTGAGAAAATGGACCAGTATCCTCCTTGCTGTAGTGCAATGTGAGGCTCCTCAGTAAGGTCACCACTATGGAGATTACAGTGCTGATCCCCACCACGTTGGCCAGAATGCTGTGACACAGTCTGTTTCCAATGAGGAAGTGAGTTGGGGGGTCTTGATCAGTATGTTACACCTGATTACTTCTCGCTCCCTGCAAGCTACTAGTAAGTAGCTACTTAATGATTCTCCTGCAGGATGCCACCCAAGCTAATAATAGCACTACTTCAATCCAGGTTTATCTTTAGTAGCTCTTTTCTAACATTAAAAAACCATATAGATCTCTATATCGCCATTAACGTCTTCACCGTATCCCTTTCCTAGGCTCAGATCTCTATATCGCTATTAACGTCCTTTATCTCTTTCCTAGGCTCAGATCTCTTATATCGCCATTAACGTCCTTTATCTCTTTCCTAGGCTCAGATCTCTATATTGCCATTAACGTCTTCACTGTATCTCTTTCCTAGGCTCAGATCTCTATATCCCCATTAACGTCCTTTATCCCTTTCCTAGGCTCAGATCTCTATATCCCCATTAACGTCTTCACCGTATCTCTTTCCTAGGCTCAGATCTCTATATCCCCATTAACGTCCTTTATCCCTTTCCTAGGCTCAGATCTCTAAATCCCCATTAACGTCTTCACCGTAACTCTTTCCTAGGCTCAGATCTCTATATCCTCATTAACGTCTTCACCGTATCTCTTTCCTAGGCTCAGATCTCTATATCCCCATTAACGTCTTCACCGTATCTCTTTCCTAGGCTCAGATCTCTATATCCCCATTAACGTGCTTCACCATATCCCTTTCCTAGGCTCAGATCTCTATATCCCCATTAACGTCTTCACCGTATCTCTTTCCTAGGCTCAGATCTCTATATCCCCATTAACGTGCTTCACCGTATCCCTTTCCTAGGCTCAGATCTCTATATCCCCATTAACGTGCTTCACCGTATCCCTTTCCTAGGCTCCGAGCTGGCACTGATGTACAATGATGAGTCTGTCTTAGAGAACCACCACCTGGCCGTGGCTTTCAAACTTTTACAGGAGGACAACTGTGATATCCTGGCCAACCTTTCCAAGAAGCAGAAACAGTCGCTGAGGAAGATGGTCATTGATATGGTAAGTAGACATGATGTTTACCTTTGAGATTAACAGCACTAAATGCTGTCATTGCTGGTCGTGGATTAAAAGATGTTATCTCAATTCAATATTGAGGGACGGTCATTGAGTAACAGCAATTTTATTATAAAGTGCATGGAAGAGTATGTACAATGGGAAATCTTATTTTAGGACATGAAATGTCTCTTTAACAAAACTCCATGTATGGATTGTGACAATCAAGCAGTCAGTGCAATGTAGTGAACAACATGCTCCCCCCCCCCCCCCCCCCCTGTCGATTTGCACCACGGAAGAACAACAAGGCGTTATTCAATTTTTGTGGTCAAAGTGTGTGAAACATTCTTAAAGCTACAGAAGAATGAAGGTTCAGTATGGAGACAGAACGTCATTGATGAAGCGCGGCATGGGAGACCAGCAAATGTGATAACTGATACAGTGAAACAGCAGATCGTCCAGCTAGTCCGTGACAACAGAGTAGTCTCTATTGATGAAATAGTCATAGATTTAAACTTAGGTTTTGGGGAAGCGCAAAAAATTGTCCATGACGACCTCAGTTATTGGAAAGGGTGTAGTAGATGGGTCTCAAGACAGTTAACGAGAAAATGTAGACAGTGTTAAATTGGCTAAAGGTCATACCAAAAGACATTTTAATAATGCTAACTCACAAGCTGTGGACAGATAGACAAAGTGCATGCCAGACATGGTAAAGGTAAAGGTCAGTCCCATGGCAACAATTGCCATCAGGAATGAAGATTGACTCTTCATATACTAAGTCACAGCCTATATGAGGTGGCATGGTCAGTTTCCTCCCTTGCTGTTTATACCTTTCCCAACTCATACATAAGGTAGCCATTTACAGCTGAGTTGGCTGGAGGAGCAGTCGTACCATGAGAAAACCACACCCTGATTTTTTTTCTGTCCATCCATGATTTTGAACCCTGGCATGCTGTAATCCCAGTCTTAACAAGTCGGCACATTGTTGACTAGGCTACACCCTCCAGGCATGGGGACTATGTACAAAAAATAAGACAAAAATATTTATGGTTTGCACTCTTGTAAAAAATGTTATTAATAAAACTGCTGTTGCTTAATGACTGTCCTTTGTAGATTCTTCCAGTGCAAATACAGTACCTATTAATGTAATATATAGGTCAGACCTTCATACCATGATACTGTTAATAATAGCAGGAGATGGGACGAGGTCCAAGTCTCTGGTGACCTCAAATCTGAATGTTATTGTCAGTGACTGATAGAACTAACTGGCATACACTTACTGCAACTGACTGATTGATTTGACTGAACTGACTGATAGCTGTGGCACATAATAACATTGATTGTTCCCATCTTTGTCAGGTGTTGGCAACAGACATGTCCAAGCACATGACTTTGCTGGCCGACCTGAAAACCATGGTGGAAACCAAGAAGGTGGCAGGCTCAGGTGTCTTGTTACTAGACAACTACCAGGATAGAATACAGGTAACAGACCTCTAGCTCTTCTTTCTCCACATCAAACAGTAATGTTCTAGCTCTTCTTTCTCCACATCAAACAGTAATGTTCTAGCTCTTCTTTCTCCACATCAAACAGTAATGTTCTAGCTCTTCGTTCTCCACATCAAACAGTAATGTTCTAGCTCTTCTTTCTCCACATCAAACAGTAATGTTCTAGCTCTTCTTTCTCCACATCAAACAGTAATGTTCTAGCTCTTCTTTCTCCACATCAAACAGTAATGTTCTAGCTCTTCTTTCTCCACATCAAACAGTAATGTTCTAGCTCTTCTTTCTCCACATCAAACAGTAATGTTCTAGCTCTTCTTTCTCCATATCAAACAGTAATGTTCTAGCTCTTCTTTCTCCACATCAAACAGTAATGTTCTAGCTCTTCTTTCTCCACATCAAACAGTAATGTTCTAGCTCTTCGTTCTCCACATCAAACAGTAATCTTCTAGCTCTTCTTTCTCCACATCAAACAGTAATGTTCTAGCTCTTCTTTCTCCACATCAAACAGTAATGTTCTAGCTCTTCTTTCTCCACATCAAACAGCAATGTTCTAGCTCTTCTTTCTCCACATCAAACAGTAATGTTCTAGCTCTTCTTTCTCCACATCAAACAGTAATGTTCTAGCTATCTCTCAACCACAGTGAGATGTATAGACACTGTGCAATAGTATAGAGACTAACAGACCTTGAGGATTCACTATTTTCGATTTCTCACTTTATATTCTTACTCACACTTTATATTCTTGCTCACTATCCTCAATCTTTCACGTTTTATTCTTCCTCGCTATTTTCAATCTTTCACTTTATATTCTTGCTCACTCTTTTCAATCTTTCACTTTTTAATTCTTCCTCGCTATCTTCAATCTTTCACTTTATATTCTTGCTCACTATTTTTAATCTTTCACTTTATATTCTTCCTCACTATCTTCAATCTTTCACTTTATATTCTTGCTCACTATTTTCAATCTTTCACTTTATATTCTTCCTCACTATCTTCAATCTTTCACTTTATATTCTTGCTCACTATTTTCAATCTTTCACTTTATATTCTTCCTCACTATCTTCAATCTTTCACTTTATATTCTTGCTCACTATTTTCAATCTTTCACTCAATGTTCTTACTCTGCCCAACAAGATGGCTCACACGTTAAATTGGATGGGAAGTTGAATCAAGGTGTCTGGTTGACTTCTAGTGCTTTATTTGCACCTCCCCGAGGCACAAAGTAAATTAATTTTTGTCCCATCTGTAGCTAACAACGAGTCTAGATAACAGATAATCCATGGCACATGTCGACATCCTCCAACCCGATTAAATTCCAATGCATGGGAATATCGCTGCATAAGATCGGGATGCACACAGAATATTGTTGACCTTCTCACATACTTGCTGGACTGATGCCGATAATGTGCAATGATATTTCAACTGATGTTTTTTGTCAAGTGAGTTGGTCATTGAGTGAGCATGAACGTTAAACTAATATTCCTGGCAGGTTCTTCAGAATATGGTGCACTGTTCAGATCTGAGTAACCCAACCAAACCACTAGAGGTCTACAAGACATGGGTGGACAGAGTGATGGGCGAGTTCTTCAGACAGGGTGATCTGGAGCGACAGCAGGGCTTAGACATCAGCCCGATGTGCGACAGACACACAGCAACAATTGAGAAGTCACAAGTGAGTGTCGTAGATCATGTTTCTAAACATGCACATAAAATATATTATTTTATCTGTGTACTCAAGGTAAGGTGTCTTCCCCGGGGGCTGGAGGTCACAGGTTCGAATCACACTAAAGACTGGGATTTTTTTCACTCAATTGGATCTTCTGGAAAGAATTCCCCTGATCTCTGGGTAGTGAGATCGGACTCTCGTGTTCTGTCGAAGACGTTAAAAATCCCTTGACAGTTAGAAATTGAAAGAAGTAGGCTTAACGACAGCTGCCCAGACAAATTTCAAAATTCTAGTTAAAAATCTACCCAAATATTTGTACCTTTCCCCAGACCTAATAATCCACAGGAAGTTTAAAATACCTGAAATTTGAATACCAGAATTCTAAGTATTATATATTAAAATTTATTTGTAAGAAATTCATTTCCATATTTCTGAATTGTAATGTCGATCTGGCTGCGGGGTCAAGCATTCGCCTCTCAAGAAATGAAAGTGTGATGAAACAGAGGATGTTTAAATCTCAATTGTTTCAAATATAACCCAGTCTCAAAGGAGTTGAGATCAGCACCTAGTCCTATGGGAGATGGATGATAAACTCTGATGTCCCATGTATACGCTATGCCCGTAAAAGAACCGTTGGCAATTGAACATTGAAAACAACACTGTTAGATGCTGTCTGGGCAGAAATATAAAAAGTAATTGAATTCCTACCCAATACTGATCTGCATAAAGGTTAAAAAGAGGCAACTCTTCCATCACGAAAAGAGTAACACCACAACATGTTAATATACATACATTTCATGGAACGAGACTAACCGGAGATGGGTAACTATATCCGATAAAGTGGCGCAAAAACCTTTGCTGTAGTAGCACATACACACTTTAACTAAACTTAACGTCTTTAGAAAGCTCCTAAATGTTACATATAAAGATCGTGTCACGAACGTAGAAATCCGTCAGAGAGTTGAAGACGCTATTGGTCTTTTGAAGATCTGTTCACAGCTATCAAAAGACGAAAGATGGCCTGGTGCGGGCATGTCGCGAGGTCCAACGGATTTACCAACTCGAAACTCTTTGGGTCCGTACCGGGACAGAGAGGGCGAGGACGTCCAAGGAAGAGATGGGTGGACAACATCACTGAGTGGTCAGGCCTTCGTCCCGGTGAGATACGTCAGGCGGTGACAGACAGAAAGGGTTGGCGTGGGATTTTCATGTCTTCATGTGTGCCCCAACGACCTGATGGGTTACGGGATGAACTGAACTGAACTGAATGTCTGTATACTGGTTTAGAAGACTCTGCAAAGCCAAACTAAGTCCAAAGAGAATCCAGAAGAGGATAAGGCAAAGGCCGCCGTCCATCGTAGACGATGATGGCATAATTTATTTTGCTAGCGCTATTTTTAGTAAGGATTAACTGTGCTACTTTTTATCCTCACTCTCTCGTCTCGTGCCGCCCGACCCCAGTGGCAAGTCAAGAACAAGACGACTAGGGGGCGACTACGAGATGCAGGGAACTTCGCATCAAGCACCCGTGAAAAAGACAGCGGAGTCCGGAGTCCAACCCACACCACCTGATCATGAGGCCGACGGAATCACCAGAAATGGATAAATTAGACTATAACAAGTTTTTTAAAAATACAGCCACCCACAAGAACAAGATGGCATAGTTACAAATTAACTAAAGAATAGTCCAGGTTAGATATTATGAAATATTTTGTTAGAGAGTAGTGAATGCGTGGAATGTATTGCCACAGGAGGTAGTGGAGGCAGGGACAATTAATGTATTTAAGAATAGATTGGATGCGCATAGCTTTTAGAGCAAGGTAATGTAAATGAAACTGGTTGTATACAGACTCTGCAGAGTTCTCTAAACCAGTATAAAGATATAAGTATGTGCAAACGAGTACTGGTCCAATCTCTGCTCTATAATACAAGAAGCTGCAGACTCAGGCAACATCAAAGCGATGTACAAACACTTAAAAACTGCCTTGGGTCCAAAAAGCTCTAAAATAGCCCCATTAAAGTCAAAGTGTGGGGAACTCATTTTAGACAAAAAATAAGCAGCTAGACAGATGGGTGGAACATTACTCAAGTCTTTACTCTGAAGTAAGTCTAATTCACCCAGAGTTAGTCAACAGGGTGCCAAAATACCCAGAAATGCATGAACTCGACGTCATGCCTACAGAAAAAGAGCTGTCCTTAGCAATTGATAGCTTGGCAAATGGAAATGTTCTGGGAAATGACAGCATACCTTCAGAAGTCATCAAGGTAAACAAAGAGGTTCTTTTCCCAATGCTTTACAGGCTGTTAACTAAATGCTGGAGGGAAGGAGACATACCACGAGACATGCGAAATGCAAGGAGACATACCACGAGACATGCGAAATGCAAGGAGACATACCACGAGACATGCGAAATGCAAGGATAGTCCCACTCTACAAAAACAAGGGCGATTGTGACATCTACAGGGGGATATCTCTGCTGAGCATAACAGAAAAGTATTCGCTCGTGTCACTCTAAAGAGACTTCAGAAACTTGCTGATCGGGTACTGCCTAAGTCTCAATGTGGGTTCAGAGCGGGGTTTTCCACTACAGACATGATCTTTACACTAAGACAGCGGCAAGAAAAATACAGAGAACAAAATAAGCCTCTGTTTATGCGTTCGTTTATCTTGCAAAGTCTTTCAACAGCTTGAGTAGACCAGCCCTATATAAGGTTCTAGAAATTATTGGCTGTCCACCAACATTGCTCAAACTGGTTGTCTCCTTCCATGAAGACATGGCAGCCACCATTCAGTTTGATAGAAATACATCCAACAGTTTTTAAGTCAGAAGCTGGGGGAAACAGCTGCATTCTTGCTTCTACCCTATTCAGAATTTTCTTTGCAGCCTTGCTGTACTGTGCTTTCAGACGGGAGATTGGTGACGTCTTCGTCCACAGTAGGTTTGATGGCTCGATGTTCAATCTGGCAAGGCTAAGGGCTAAATCCAAAACAACGGAAAATCTTATCAGAGAGCTATTGTTTGCTGATGATGCAGCCCTGGGGGCGCACAATGAGGACACTCTACAGTCATTAGTCAATTGTCTGTCTGATGCCTGCGACATATTTTCACTCACTGTAGACGTGAAAAAAACAGTTGTCCTAAAACAAGTTGGATCCGCACCAGTAAAAACAATTACGCTAAATGAAGATACGCTCGATGAAGTTCAAGTGTTCAAATATTTTGGCTCCACAGTAACAGCACCACTATCACTCGATGAAGAGATCAATATACGCATGGGGCAAGCAGTAACAACTTTCGGCAGGCTGAAAGAAAAGGCATGGAACAACAAGAAAGCTGACACTAATTACAAAGATCATGATATATCAAGCATACGTGCTTGATACACTGTTATACGGAGAAGACACGAGAAGAGGTTAAACAGTTTTCATATGCGATCTCTTCGCAGTATAATGAACATAAAGTGGCAGGAAAAGTGACCAACTCGGAAATACTGAAATACGCCAAGATACCTTCCCTATTCTCGACTCTGAGCAACAAGAGACTGAGACAGTTGGGTCAAGTGAAACGAATGTCAAACACATGCATTCCGAAGCAGTTACTCCTGGATGAATTCACATAGGGTACCAGATCACAAGGAAGGCCTAAATTAAGATACAAGGACATTTGCAAAAGATCCATGAACGATTTTCCGATCAATCCAAATACCTGGGAGGAGATTGCAGATGATAGTTACATGGAGAGCGAACTTGAGAACGGGCATCGAGGCATCCGAGCTAGTTTTGATAACAAAGATGGAAGATAAACGACACAAAAGAAAGGAGCCTACACCACACCAATCAAACTTTTGCTGTTTACGTTGCTGTCATCCCTGTCAATCAAGAATTGACAAAATCAGCCAACGAAAGTCGATGTCCCTTCAAGGACAGATGCATCCTCCGCCATCTCTACAACAGACCAGCTTACTGATCTTGTGTCAAGATGCAAAAGGACATAATAAAGTAATGTAGAGTCTGTATACAACTAGTTTCTTGGAGGATGATTAACCGATGTGCGAATCTATTTTAAAGACTAAAACACTAGAACAAAAGTAGACCTGTAGCCTGTTAGGCACCATCATGCTGTTCTTAACAAACCACCTAACTACGGCCGGTGTTATGCCATCTCACACAGTCGTCTTTTACGCCATGCTCTCTGTGGGGCAGGGGTGTTATTCTTGTCTTTGTCATACATAAAGACCCCAGCGGACCACATAAAGACCCCAGCGGACCATATAAAGAACCCAGCAGACCATTCAAAATTTGATCAAGCTTCCTGTTTCTGTTTCTAAGAATCGACATCACTGTACTCTGGGTATACCCATAGGTGCTCAGTGTCTCTCGGCAAATGGTGCCTGTCTGGATGCTGATGGTGCTTGTAGCTCGCTGAGTGTACTCTCCTGCTCCATCCTCTCTTATGCGCCCCACTTTGCTGGAACCTCGTTTGATGTCGAAACTTTGCAGACTGTGGATTACTGATTCATTTATTTCGGTTTCCTCATCCAACAAAAGGTCATTGATTGATTCAAGATGTCATTCCTATCCATCACTAGCATGCCCATGATGGGAGCTTGTGAAATCACGATGTCAGCTCTTTCATTGCCCTGAACCCCAGCTTGACCAGGACAGTAGATCCATTGAAATTAATGACATATCAAGCTTCCTGTAAGGACGCAACTGCAGTGGTGGCCCTGAAATAAAAAGTTTCACATTGCAGTCTGGAATTTACAACAGACCCTGTACAAAGTCCGGGACAGTGTAGTATGTAATATATTATGTAATTTGTATTGTAGTATGTAATATTTAACTGACCCTGACCTCACTCTAAACAATGTTCACATTGTAGTATGTAATATATTTAACTGACCTTGAACTTACACTGTCCATTTTTTGCAACAACAGGTTGGCTTCATTGATTACATTGTGCACCCTTTGTGGGAAACATGGGCTGACCTGGTTTACCCAGATGCACAGGACATACTGGACACCCTGGAGGACAACCGAGACTGGTACCACTCAGCCATCCCCATCTCTCCCTCTTCCAGTTTCTGCAGCACAAAGCATGATGAAGATAAAGACAAAGATGAGGATAATGACAAGTTCCACTTCAGCGTGGAGGAAGATGCTGAAACCCACAGCCACAGCAGCGCAGAAAGTGGCCAGTCCGTCATACAAGTCCAAACTTCATCAACCACAACGACAACAGAGCCAGCACCCTCACTGTCATCTTCGACACCACTTTTGTTCACTTCCCTTCAAGCTGCTGCAAATGAATCTTCAAAAAACACAACAAATTCAGTCCACCACTCTTCCACTCCCCACCAGACTATAAACTACAACACTAACACATCTAGCAGTCGAACTGTTGCCGATTACAGCGAACTGGATAAAAAATGAAGTGAGATGGGGCCAGCACAAGACTAACAAATCTTTTATACTGTAAGATAGATATTTCGTTCTGAATAGCTAGTTGTTACTTTCAGCAAATGACAGAATGCTTGGTCTGATCTACCCTGATGGTTCAGTAATCATAATGATCCATGCGACTGACAATAAGGGAGTTTGTGTGAATGGCATAGACACAGAGGAGTCCACACTCTTGTTTCGGACTACTTGTCAACGTTTCGGAAGATAACGAATCAAGGTGGACTAGCATGAACTCTATTAATGCCCCGTTTGTACATACAAGTACGTGAACCAGAAACAGCTCGCTGACAATGACGTATTACTCTCACGACCTAACTGTGATATTATGTATGTGGTTTGTAAATATCCTGATGATGATACCGTCACTAATTACGTGAAGGCAAACATAGCTCTGCCCCTGATAGAAAGAAGAACAACGCCTGGCTCGTATGCGTACTGGATGGGATTTTGAATATTTTATTTATTGGACACTATGAAGTATGTGATTCATTTGTCACTGACAACCTGGCGTACAGGAGCCAGCTCTGATAAGTGTGTGTATTGCTTGGGATTAGTTAGGAAATATAGCACTGTATTTGGATGTAGTACTAATAAGAGAACTTTGATAACAGCTTGATACTAATAAGATCATTGTTCGAACAGTTTGATACTAATAAGAGACTCTTTGATGTGGTTTTTAATGTTAATAAGATAGTTGTTGGGGAAAGTGTTACACTGGATATATAAGTCATCTCTGAACATCTGCTACCGTAGTGCTCAACATATGAGGAACAGAGAAATCACATAATGCCATCGCCATACAACGCATTGACAAATTATATGGAGATACCAATAACCTCATACTGGCCACTGTTTTCTTTTAATATATCCAAGATGGTGTCTGAAATCATATGAGGAGGGAGAGCTAGTGTTTCTCAAACTTTTAAACAGCTTTTTTAATCATTCTTACATTATTCTGACATATTTGAACTAGTATTTTTAATATTGAGTAATCTTTGTTAAATTAATAGTCATTGCATATTGAATGTGATAAAGCTAAAATACATGTTTGTGGTTGAAATAGCAGTGGACAAAAGACAGAATTTGACACCTAGCAACAAGATGCAGAACCAAACACCTAGCAACAAGGGGCATAACTCGATACTTAGCAGCAAGGGGCAGAACCCGACACCTAGCAACAAGGGGCAGAACCCAACACCTAGCAACAAGGGGCATAACTCGATACTTAGCAACAAGAGGCAGAACCCGACACCTAGCAACAAGAGGCAGAACCCAACACCTAGTAACAAGGGGCAGAATTCAACACCTAGCAACAAGGAGCAGAACCCAACACCTAGCAACAAGGTGCAGAACCCAACACCTAGCAACAAGGTGCAGAACACAACACCTAGCAACAAGGAGCAGAACCCAACACCTAGCAACAAGGAGCAGAACCCAACACCTAGCAACAAGGGGCAGAACCCAACACCTAGTAACAACATAAACTTTATGCAAGAAAAATAACACAGAACATTTCCGGTCTATCTCGTTCAGAGCTACTGAACCTCAGTTGTGACTATCAAAAGTCCTTTTGTGTGTTACTAACATGTAGTGATATTGGTCTTGATGTGTGTGTAATGGTTACTTCATGTCTGTGTGATTTGATAGTGCACGGAGAACACAAGGTAAAGATGTCTCTCTAAGCTGTCTTGTACTATACGAACATCGTGTGTGTGCATTGAGCCAAAGCTACACATGAACATATCATCCTGCAAACCTAAACTATGGACATATAATTTTGTGGGGTTGTGCCGCTCAGCTCTTAGGATTGTTTATTGCAGAAGTGCAGAGGGTGATGTTCATTTATAAATTGATGGTGTTGGTTTATAAATAAAATAATTGTCGTTTATAAATGAATCATTTTTATTTATAAGTCAAATATTATAATTTATAAATTGATGATCTTCATTTATAAATCTATTTTCATTGATAAAATGCTATTTAATTATAATTATATGATTTTCATATATAAGTAGATGATTTTCATTTATAAATATATGGTTTTCATTTATAGAAAGATAGTTTCACCAGTGAATTGATGATTTATATATATATATTTATATATATATATAGAGAGAGAGAGAGAGAGAGAGCGAGACAGCGCTTATGTTTATAGGTGAATGGATGGTTTTCATTTATAACGGGTGATGTTCATTGCAAATGTGTGTTTAATGGCAGGTGAATCTACACAAATTCACAGATTGTGTTGAACGTTGTTGATTTTATCAGTTGTCTATCTGCACTGTCACTTCATTAACTTGCTAGTTTAAAAGGCAGAAATTGCATGTTTTTTTATTATAGTAAGCAGGAGAAAGTATACTTATAAACACTATGACCTTTATCATCACAAACAGGTAATATTAATAACTACAACAACAAAACCCAAAAATACTAACAAAAAAAAAAGCTTACACTGTATTTTGTTCCATTATTTTTCAAATATAAATAAATCTTCTTTTATAAAAAGATTAAAAACACTATAAATATTATTTGACATTTTGTTCATTTATCAACTGAAATTGCTGATAGAGGTGTAAATAGCAAAATGTGATTCATATGCTCTTCTGTATAACTGATGTCCATCCAATTTTAACTGTAAGTTTTCCATCGGTCATTGCTTTTGAGGGTCACTGTAGGCTCAAAGTAATGAACAGAAACAGTGGGTGATCGAATCCCGAAAGTTTCAAGTAACCCCTGGTGTCAAGAGAGGTAAGACCAGAGTGTCTGCATCCTAAGTTACCTCAGTCATTTTGACTTATGTCTTTCCACTGGTTCAAGGTAGCTTGGGACCAGAGAGTGAGGTTGATGACCAGTGCAGCTCTTCCTCACTATAATCCAAATACAGGACACGTTACATCATCAAGACAAAACCGTCTGATGTTGTCACCAGCGTTGCTTGCAATGGGCAACAAACTAACTGCAGTAACCATGACTAACGTGTTTGCTAGAGACTGCTGGTACTAGCGGTTTCTGTCAAGAAATCCTACAATTTTATTCAGCATAATGTTGTTTTATGCGTTTATGTTATGGATTTGTTTTGATGGCGTCTGACAAAGTTGATGTTGTCAGGTTGCAAATGTGCCAGAGCAGAAGTTGCCTGGGTTAATTATAACTGATCGTCACATTGCTTAGGTTTACTTGTACCTCAGGGATTAAGGTAGGTATGATCAGAGTGACGGCATGGACATCCTTAGTTCAATTGAAGGATAAATTGTGAGATGACAGAAGGAACCAGAGAGAGACTACTAAGCATATTAGGGAAACGGATGTGGATATTGGTGGGATAAACTGTATGGCATTGTGAGAAACGGATGTGGATATTGGTGGGATAAACTGTATGGCATTGTGAGAAATAGATGTGGATATTGGTGGGATCAACTGTATGGCATTGTGAGAAACTCGCGACAGACCACTACATTTATCAGGAAAATAGATGTAGCTATTTGAGGAATAAATCGTATGGCGACAGGAAAAACTTGCGACAGACCACTACATTTGCCAGGAAAATAGGTGTGACTATTTTAGGAGAGCTGCGTAGCGCAGTGGTTAGCGTGCTGGCTTCGCATAGAGTGGTCCTGGGTTCATTCCCCAGTTGAGGTGGTAATGTTTTTTCTGACCGCAACGACCCCGAGTCGACCCAGCCTTAAATGGGTACCGGTTCAGTCCGGGAAGTAAAAGCGGCGAGGGAGAGGAGATGGCTACCGCCCTCATGTAGCCATGCTTTGATTTGTGAGATCGCTAACACCTCACACCCCTACGGCAGTAATGCTATGGGTTACTTTACTTTACTTACTTTTAGGAATAAATTGTATGGCAATGAGTGAAGTTTGTGACAGCCTTCTAAGGTGTGGCTATTAGAGGGTTAAACTTAAAACAGGTGATATAACTTATTTAATCTGCTGATATACTTTTTGAAAGGACTTGAAAAGGGTTACATGAAATATTACTCTATTTTGAGTGTAAGCAGATTATCAACCTCCAGTTTACCAAGTTGTTGAAATAAGTACCTGACTTTGCTGAGAGTTTATGAACGGAAGACAACGAGGATATGGCTTATTTCGTTCGTTCTCAATCTCCCGCTACCAAACCCTGAAAGGGCTTAAGAAGCAGAATGTAGCCCAGAGAACGAAATGCGTTGTGTCGTAGTTTACAGCTTCACTTTGATATTTGCACCTTTCGGTCCAACACATCCGACTTCAGCAAGCATTTTTTGAGTACCGAGTTAGCATTCCTTTCAATCCCTTCTCCTTAGCCAGTCTGCCCTGCTGCAGCCTGTTATCCAGGATCACCACGTGGAGGTGTAGAAGGGTCTTGGCAGCTGGTCCTGACGCTAGCAGTCAGCTATGGGTCGCGGACCACTGCAGCTCAAGCGCTGCTCAGCATCTTGATACCAACGAGTATATAAACTGGTCTCTGCTACCCTATTAACATTTAAGACCTTGAATAACCAAATTGTTCAAAGGGGGGGGGGGGGGAGAGAAGCGAAGGAAGGGAGAGGTGAATGGATTGACCTCAATCAAGGATCCATAGCGATCATCAAGGGCCATTAAAATCTATTTCTGAAACTGTATCTTCTTATCTCCCCACTCTAATGACCAAACACAGTGATCTCGCGCAGAAATGGAAGAAGATCTCACAGTAGAGATTGCTAACATCAATACAAGAATGGAGATTAATCTTGATATATTATGTAATTCCCAAGAATGAAGCTCAAATTTGACATTAAGACTGTTAAATATTTTTGGTGTATCTTTTCTTCTTTGTTAGAGTTGTTGTTCTTTTATTCTGTTTTTTTAGTATAATATATCCTACATAATATTCTAGCTAGTTCAACATTTTTGCACATTTCATTGCTAAATGTAACTAATATTGGCGAATGATAAATGTTTTTTTTAGTCACGTGTTTTGAAATAACATTGTTTATCAATTATGTTATTGACATGATGTGTGGGAGTCTTCTATATAAAATAATGCTTCAGTGGAGTCATACCCACAAAAGATTTGATTCCCCTGCCTCTGAACTAAACCAGTTTTGAAGATCAAGGTCAACTAGGAGTCTGCTAGACCAGTTGCCAGTTCATGGTGGGGAAATTCATATCAGAATCTCAGGTAGATATTGTTTGGCAGATGGATGTCTATTGTTTTGCAGATGAATGTCTATTGTTGACAGATGGATGTCCATTGTTGGCAGATGGATGGATGGATGTCTATTGTTGGCAGATGAATGTCTATTGTTGGCAGATGGATGTCCTTTGTTGGCAGATGAATGTCTATTGTTCATAGATGGATGTCTGTTGTTTGGCAGATGAATGTCTATTGTTGACAGATGGATGTCCATTGTTGGCAGATGGATGGATGGATGTCCATTGTTGGCAGATGAATGTCTATTGTCGGCAGATGGATGTCCTTTGTTGGCAGATGAATGTCTATTGTTCATAGATGGATGTCTGTTGTTTGGCAGATGAATGTCTATTGTTTGGCAGACGGATGTCCATTGTTGGCAGATGGATCTCTATTGTTTTGCAGACGGATGTCCATTGTTGACAGATGAATGTATGTAGCTGACCATCCACAAACATACAATTGATTCTGATCAGACTCATCTAGCTAATTTTTGTGTGAATTATTTGTCATTTTTTGGTCAAATTCAACGTTGCTTCTGCTTCCCCTTGTAACTAATAACATAATTATTAACCCTCGTAGATCCCAGGGAGGAACGAATACAACCACTGTAAGTGGCTAAAGAGGGGTGTGCTTGAAACTAGCAATGTTATCATAAAAAACAAATTGCTGCAGAAACCACAACTGAAAGACCATGTTAACTGATTCAACCTGAAGAGGTCATATGTTGAATCACAAAATGTCTTATAGTACCATAGACCTGATTTTTTTTTAAAATTTGTCCAGACAGCTTTCGTTAAGCCTACTCTTTTCCATTTCTAACTGCCAAGGGATTTTTAACATGCTTGACGCTGAACACAGTTGTTCAATCTCACTACTCAGATATCAGTGGAATTTTACTAGAAGACCCACGTGAAAATATTCTGGTCTCCATCGTGATTCAAACCTGCAGTCTCTGGCGCCGAGGCGGACACCTTACCTCGAGACCACTGAGTTACCAAAAATCTACCCAAATGATTTGTACCTTCCCCCAGAAAGATTAAAATACCTACTACAGATAGCCTCCGGCTACCTGACAACAGACATTAATAACTTGCCTATTTGAATACCAGGATTCCAAGTAGTAAGTATATAGAGTTGATATGTTGGCTTAGACAGTTGCTGTACACATATTATCATCATGTCCTTTGCAGAACATTTCTCTCACAACAGACAATTTGTAAGAATCTCGATCTCTAGCCACAAATCCTGCCTATGTACACATTTACAACAAAAAATATAATTGAAGTTTCTCAATACTAGATTTCCCTCAATGTGTACATGTGTGCCTGTACTTTATAACAATAGTTTTATTTTGCAAGAATAAACATGGCTAGAAGCCAAAATATTTTGGAGTGAATAAGTTAAGTACTTTGGTGCAGGGTTTCTGCTAGGGGGCCAACTTAAGTGGGGGACTCTTGCATTTGATAAGGAGTCAAAATGGAGCAAGAAGAAGAGATACGGTTATTAATAAGGGCAGTTGTGTGTTGACAAGTTAGGCATTGAGAGTTATCAGACAAAAAGTAACTTCCTCATCAAATGATAATCCTTACTCGACAGACATTGTTTCTGGACCTACCAATTTGGCTTATTCAAAAAAGAAGTCCCGCGGGTGGACGAAATACTAACATAAACAACATAGATTTTCCTGTTTGGTTTTGTCTTCTATTTTGTACGTTGTCGTTGATGAAAAGTTGTTCGGTTTTGTACTGTATTACTGCTAGAGCTGTGCCAAATATGTTTGTAATTCTGCCAAACATGCGTATTAATTTAGTTGCATGAGTGACAAATAGATATGGAAGTATAAGATGATAATTAACTTCAGCAGTGAAAGATAATCCTTTACAGTACAAATTGTCCATTGTAGTCAACTAGAGTAGCTCTACTTACAGTCTGATTTATTGGAAGTCACATATCGCATATCAACCATATCTTATTTAGCTGTTTAGCTAAATTTGATTTATAAACAAAAGTTTTATCTTTAACTTTAAAAATAATAATTTTAATGACTTTATTTTTGTTGTTAACCTTGAAACACATATAATTACTGTTCTTGTCTTGGGCATTAAGACTAACATCTTGTCAATTAGATTGGACCACAGGGATAAAGAAATTGGTATCAATTATTTTTTTTACAGAAAGCAACACCCTAAGGAGTCAAATTTGTTTTGGGTAGGTGTATTTTGTTACAGACATTGTCCATCAAGACTGTTTCTGAAGTTGCTACATTTGGTGTTATAAACTTATGTCAGTTCTGAAGTTACTACATTTGGTGTTATAAATTCATATCCGTTCTGAAGTTGCTACATTTGGTGTTATAAATTCATATCCGTTCTGAAGTTGCTACATTTGGTGTTATAAATTCATATCCGTTCTGAAGTTGCTACATTTGGTGTTATAAATTTATGTCCGTTCGGAAGTTGCTACATTTGGTGTTATAAATTCATGTCTGTTCTGAAGTTGCTACATTTTGGTGTTATAAATTCATGTCTGTTCTGAAGTTGCTACATTTGGTGTTATAAATTTATGTCCGTTCTGAAGTTACTACATTTGGTGTTATAAATTCATGTCTGTTCTGAAGTTGCTACATTTGGTGTTATAAATTTATGTCCGTTCTGAAGTTACTACATTTGGTGTTATAAATTTATGTCCGTTCTGAAGTTGCTACATTTGGTGTTATAAATTTATGTCCGTTCGGAAGTTGCTACATTTGGTGTTATAAATTCATGTCTGTTCTGAAGTTGCTACATTTTGGTGTTATAAATTCATGTCTGTTCTGAAGTTGCTACATTTGGTGTTATAAATTTATGTCCGTTCTGAAGTTGCTACATTGTGGTGTTATAAATTTATGTCCGTTCTGAAGCTGCTACATTTGGTGTTATAAATTCATGTCTGTTCTGAAGTTGCTACATCTGGTGTTATAAATTCATGTCCTTCATTTAATTCATTCTGATAATCAAAGGTTAAAGTCATCCCTTAGCAAGTACTGTGATTGGGGATAGAGTGTTAGAATCTAAACTAAGTTTTGATGTCAGCTGTATGGGTTGTCAACTTTATGTGATGGGTTGCCAGCTTTATGTGCTGGGTTGTCAACATTTTCTGTTCTGGGTTGTCAACTTTATGTGATGGATTGCCAGCTTTATGTTCTGGGTTGTCAACTTTATGTGATGGGTTGTCAATATTTTCTGTGCTGGGTTTTCAACTTTATGTGCTGGGGTAAACAGTGTTAAAGTCTAAACTAAGTTGGATTGTCAGCTGAATATGCTAGGTTGCATGAGTTGGATTCACTGAATCCTTTCCTCGTTGCTTTGCCTTCTGTGACTTACAACAAAATGAGTCAGGTAACCTTTTTTTACAGTTGTGTAGGTTCAAGTTGGCCTCAAACATCTGCTCCAAAGCCAGATACATGACCAAATGGGAAACCGAACATAATGGTTACACCAAAAACGATGCCTATTACCAGTTGAACCGAAGAGAGCAGGTCGTTGTCTTCAGACTTCGCACTGGCCACAATAGACTGAGGTACCACCTATTCAACAAATTGAAGATAGGGTGTACCGACGAATGCCCGTGCGGTACTGGTAAAATGACCGCTGAACATCTGCTGCAGAACTGCCCGATCAGAGAGAGCAGATGTGGCCATCACCAGTGGAACTGCAAGACAAGCTCTATGGCAGTGGCGACAGCCTCAGGATGACCGCCGCTTTTTTCGAAAAAATAATGGTTACTGTCTGACTGCGTACGCAGAAGAAGAAGAAGAAGAAACATCTGCTCCAAAAGACACACTAATATATATCTCTCAATTCTCCCTTCTGATGAAATCATTGTATGTTAGTCTGAAATAGTAAAAAATTGTATTTAGACAAACACAAACTGGACATTTAGTACTGTACTGTTCTCATATTCTCACTGGTTTTTATCATATAACAAGGATAATTCAACCGCTGTGATATTAGTATACCTTGATAATGTTTGTTATCGTATCCTTTCAGTACACGAGCTGTTTTAACTTGTAACTGGCAGGATCTGGTGACAGATGTTTGTATGTGTGTAGGGCTCCATACCATTTGTTCTGTTAACTTTCAAGATCTCAAACTAAAGTTGTATACAAGTTGTTCTGTATGGAACATCATTATATAATTGAGCATGTTCAGGTTTATACAAACATTATCTTTTGTTTCATTTAATGGAGGCAGATGTGCATGTTTTTTGACTACCAGCTCTGATACAAATCTCTATACTATTGACACATTTGTTAATGCCAGTTGTACAATGTGACATTTAATTACAAGTCTGTGCCAACTGGCAATATATTTTCCTAACAGTGTACTGCCTGATACTCTCTGACTGATTACCTCTTGTACGGTACCATCGTTATTTTTTTTCTATATTCTTACTTTTCATTTGTCTGATTCTCTCATAAATGTTCACATTTTCTCACAGTACATTCTGACTTTCTTTTTCAACCTTCATTTGTTCTGCATGTATTGTTGTTGCTTCCATAATATCTTTCTTTGGCTTGCTATCTGTCCGTGGATTTATGTCCAAGTAATTGACTAGACTATGGGATTTCAGGGCAGCTACCTGTTGAGACTTTAAGCCCCAAGTAAAACAATATTTAGATGCTCCATGGTAGGTGAGGAGTTACTAAGCCAAGTCAGCTAAGGAGGGATGGATATGGCATCACCTAGCACATCCTATAGAAGAAGTTTACACCGATGGTAGGTGAGGAGTTACTAAGCCAAGTCAGCTAAGGAGGGATGGATATGGCATCACCTAGCACATCCTATAGAAGACTCTACACCCCATGGTAGGTGAGGAGTTACTAAGCTGTTGGCTAAGGAGGTATGACATGGCATCAGCTTGCACATCCTATAGAAGACTCTACACCCCATGGTAAACTACACCTCCATGGTAGAAGAACAACAACTAAATCCAGTCAGCATTAACTACCAGTAACATTGGAATCATTGACATGCATAAGGGAACACATATGTAAATGAGTCATGAAATTCTTACCAAACACGTAATATACGTTCCCCTAGGCCTAGTAAGCTGCGTGAAGTAAACATTGCCAAAATAAAGAACTTACTGGGATAGCCTTTGGTTACGTGGCAGTAGGCATAACCTGCCTGTTTGAATCCCAGAATTAAAAGCATACGGGGCTCCTCCTTTATTTGAATGCTAGTTTTGCTAGGGCTGTTCCGTTGTTCAAGGTACTGGTAGCAGATCATTTAGAGCACTAAACGTAGCTTGTCAGAGCTGCCAATATAAATGAAGACTACTGGTGCTATACTCCAGTTAACTCAGATGTAAATAGGAGATCAAGGCAGCAAGGAAGACAATTGATTATCTGGCATCACAAAAGCCAAGATCGTATACAGTGATGTTATTTACAATGGCTGTATCTGCTATCAATATTTACCTTCCTGCAACAGATATTACCTGAGTTGGTAAACAGGCAACTCACAATTACCCGTGTCGGTAAACACACATCTCACAATTACCTGTGTCAGTAGCACACATCTCACAATTACCTGTGTCGGTAAACAGATACCTCACAATTACCTGTGTCAGTAGCACACACCTCACAATTACCTGTGTCAGTAGCACACACCTCACAATTACCTGTGTCAGTAAACAGACACCTCACAATTACCTTTATTGGTAAACACACACCTCACAGTTACCTTTATTGGTAAACACACACCTCACAATTACCTGTATTGGTAAAAACATCTAATAAAAACCGAATCATCACCCAGCGTCAGTTTCTGCTTGACAACTACCTTAATCAGCTCCCACTTTCTGTGGTTTTTCATTCTGCCTCCTCCAGTGACCCTGACAACCATCTCATTTTAAATGCTGGGACAGGGGACGGCGTGGCCTAGTGGTTAAGTGGCACAACCAGAAGGTGCTGGGTTCGATCCCCATCACAGCACCGGCCGTTACCCCGGGGAAGCAAACCCTTAGAAAATGCAAGAGGAAGCAGACCCTTACATAAAATGCATGCTGAAGCCGACAGGCGCAAAATAAAAACCACAGTGTAACGCACACACGCCTTGGGGAATAGATAAATAAGGCAAACGCATTAAAAAAAAAAAAATTTTTTTTAAATGCTGGGACATTTAGTCCATGTGCATTGATACTGATAACATAGAGTCTCAGGGTTCACTCATGATATTGATAACAGAGCTGGACAACGTGATAACAGAAAGCTAGCCAAGCATCCATGCCTGGCACTGATAACAAGGGGTGGTCAGAGTTCAAGTCCTGACAGTATTGCAAAAGTGGATCAGCATACATGCCTTACACAGAATTAGAAAATTAAAGATAAAAGCATGCAGCTTTTCAATTAATGAATTTATGTGTGTCCATTGTTATTTGTTCATTTTCTTTGCACATATTCCCTGAAACCTAACAGAAGCTGAGCTCAGATAACTATTAAGAATATCATATCATATGTTTGTGTTGTTACGTTAGAATGCTGTAGTAGTTGGTAAGCTTGTGTGTGTTGATGTGAATTGACTAGTCACCAATATTTCATAATAATGTGATTCTTCTTCCCCCCCCTCCCCCCCATGCTACAGCGCCCTCTTCTCCCTCTTAATACACCCCCTCGTCATCAAGTTGACGACCAATAAAATGAAATTGAAGAAATTTGAATTTTGTTCTCTTTCTTCCTTCTTTATTTTTAATCAAACTCTTTTCTTTCTCATTCTTTTACTCTCGCTGTATTTTCTTCATACCATCTTTCTCTTTGTATTTTTCTTTCTCTCTCTCTCTTTCATTCTTTTACTCTCGCTGTATTTTCTTTCACTCCGTCTTTCTTTCCCTGCTCCTTTCTTCCCTTTACTCTTTTTTTTCTGTCACTTCCTTCTCTCTCTCTCTCATGTTAATTTGTTTGTGTTTTTTGTTGCGTTTGCCTTATTTGCACTGTGGTTTTTTTTTATTTTGCGCCTGTCGGCCCAGTGCATCCAACTTCAGCATGCATTTTATGTAAGGCTCTGCTTCCTCCTGCATTTTCTAAGGGTTTGCTTCCCCGGGGTAACAGCCGGTGCTGTGATGGGGATTGAACCCAGCACCTTTCGGTTGTGAGCCGTGCCACTTCATGTTAATTTAATTTTTATGGGTATTTTTTCCCGTGTCAAGACTATTCAACTGGATCTACTTGGCATTGTTGTTGTTTGCAAATATCCACAATGAGCAGGTTACACTTTTGTGCGCCCTGAAAAGGACTTTAAGTGGTGGGTTACAGTAGCTTTCCTCCACATCCAGAGTGTGCTGAAGAGGGGTCCACCAGGCGGTTGTGCTATGCTTGGCTTCATCTGCGTGTCACTCACTACTACAAGGATCACATCGATCCCTCACCTCAGTCAGGCTGCCATGAAAACAGCCCGATTTCTCTGTTCTTTGAATGTTGGACATCTTTGTAACAGATGACCAGCACTCAGTTTATCAGTGCAACAAACATTCATTTACATGTCTTAACCTTTGTTTTATAGTTGTGTAACAGAGTTACAGGGGTACAACGAGCCGAAGCCAGGGAAGCCCTAAAAATACTGTTCGTGGTATCCAAACATAACTTGAGAACCCGGCCCGAGAGTTTCAGTTCATTGAACGAGGCATGGTCCTCAACTATCAAACAATGCAAGTCGGGGCTGGCCGACCAAAATAGGTCGCCTTCTGTTCTCACGGTTTGAACTCGGAATCCCCGTCAACAAGTGGTCAGTCAGTGTTTGGAAAATAAGGCTGCCTTTCTTTGGGACACGCCAGTTCAAATAAAGTTGGTGGGAAATGAACTCAAGAAAGTAGAAGTCATTATCTAAAGCGGGGGAAACTTAGCATATAAGCTGGAGTGAGACAGAATAGAAGGACAGATCAGAAACAGCAGACCAAGGGTGTCCTACCAGACAGTATAGTGAGTAGCACTTAGTCTAGAACAAGTAGATAGTTAAAAGCTACAGAAACTTAGCCAGTGAGTGAAAATAGTAAAGTTAGAAGCCACCGAAGCAGACCAACACGGAAAGGCAACGAGAGACCACACACATGTAAGAATCTGTCTGTGTGTGATGTTCTGTTCAAGTAGTCGTCGCTAACATCTTACTCGAGTGACCTGACTTCATTCTCGTCAGACGGAGACATGCTGCTGCAATACGAAGCTATCGTCCCAGACGACCATTGTGATTTGTGGGGTTCCTCGTCCTGACAACCACAGTAACACAACCACTGTCGTCTGTAATAGACACGAGCACAGCTGCAGACAGAGCACAGATGCAGTCACCGACTGCCTGATGTAGAGACGAGGCAAGAGGTCCAGTAGACATCTGCCTTACGTGAGACGAGACAAGATGTCCAGTAGACAGCTGCCTTACGTGAGACGAGACAAGAGGTCCAGTAGACAGCTGCCTTACATGAGACGAGACAAGAGGTCCAGTAGACATCCATTTTTTGTGTAATCTGAGAGGACAGATAGATGAGGACTGAGAAATCGTAAATAGACATCCTTTATATCAACGCACAGAGATAGACAGTGAATAGAACAATTATTAGATTCCGACCACGTGATGAGAACCCTGGGTAAAGTTTAGTACTAGAGTAAGACCTGTGCTACTTGCACGAACCTTTAGAAGTAATCTTAGTCAGTTAGAGAAGTGATGATAACCAATCTTTTGAGAGATATTAGAATTCATTAATAATTGATGAACAGTATAATGTAATCAATGAGCCTAGCGATTTGATTTGATGTGCATATTGTTTTACTTGTGTGAAAAATACATGCTTGTTTAACTTTTGTTCAAAGAACTGTTGGTATTTAATTGAGAGAGTAAAGGAGTGATAGTGGTAAGGAAGATAGGATAGACAATACGTTAACCCTGTTATATAATATATTAAATGATGCCGTGACCTAGAATAAGGAAGACAGAATAATGTAAAGTAACGTATAGAACTGTTACAGTTGGTATCTCAATCCATTGTGGTCTGTGTGGTCCCCGAAGATTACTATGCATCGCTTGGGAGTGGACTTGTTCGTGTATCTTCACACCTAATAAACCTGTTGGACTAGTAAAGGTAGCTTTCCACCTTCTCTTGACAGTCTGTCAGACTCTTTTTATAGCCAAGAATCTTCCAATAAGATGGGTGTCCAAATTTGTGATCTTATCTTCACAGTGCCAGAACATATAGTTTGTCTACGCTGGTGTCTTCATACAGGATGTTGGTGTCTCCATAGTGTCACCATACAGGATGTTGGTGTCTCCATAGTGTCACCATACAGGATGTTGGTGTCTCCATATAAGATGTTGGTGTCTCCATAGTCCCTCCATATAAGATGTTGGTGTCTCCATAGTGCCTCCATATAAGATGGTGTCTCCATATAAGATGGTGTCTCCATAGTGCCTCCATATAAGATGTTGGTGTCTCCATAGTGCCTCCATATAAGATGTTGGTGTCTCCATAGTGCCTCCATATAAGATGTTGGTGTCTCCATAGTGCCTCCATATAAGATGTTGGTGTCTCCATAGTGCCTCCATATAAGATGTTGGTGTCTCCATAGTGCCTCCATATAAGATGGTGTCTCCATAGTGCCTCCATATAAGATGTTGACGTCTCCATAGCATCATCATACAAGATGTTCGTGTCTCTATAGTGTCTCCATACAAGATGTTGTTGTCTCTATACAAGATGATGGTGTATCCATACAAGATGTTAGTATCTCCATAGTTGTGAAACCACACAAATCAATCGCTTCTTGACCGCAGGGCTAAAATAAAGGTGAAGCATAGTATTAACTGCACTTTTATTTTAGCCCAAGAAGCGATCGATTGATTTGTGTGGTTTTTGACAGGTTTTACAAAATATGTTTGTTGAAGTTGTTGTTTGCGAATGCCTACAATGGTAGGTTACTCTTTTGTGTGCCCTAAACTGGGCGTTACGTGGCGGGGTTACAGTAGCTTTCCTCACATCCCAAGCGTGCTGATGAAGGTAGACCGGGGGCCTCCAGGCGGTTGTGTTATGTTTAGCTTCATCTGTGTGTCACTCACTACTATGGGGATCAAGTCGATCCCTCACCTTATAAGCCAGGCCACCATGAAAACAGCCCATTTCTAGAGAGGGCTTGGCCAGTATGTTTTGTTTGACCCTGACTTAATATGTCTGATCAGTATATTTTGCCTGACCAGATGTTAGTCTTCCTCCCCAAAGTTAATGGTAGTATTTGTTGAGTATGGTTCTAGTTATCCAATTAGTAAAACTCACTACTTTACATGTAGTTGCTACGGAGTTCGTACTTTGTGTGATGCTGTCAGCTGGCAGTATGCCGTTCTGCGGAGAGAAACAGAGCCATATGGGGAGACCCGTGCTGATGAAGTCGAGCCCTCGCCTTTAACCTTCAACCTTATATGTACAATTTATAATCAATTTATTTTCTAGCCTTTGTTTCTTTCTGTAACTAATAAGAGCAAGATCATCGAGGTGATCCTGTGCCCATGTATGCATGTAGATACGACAAGGTGAACTTGAGTTTGCTAAATTTTTTTATTGTAGACAAAATATTTTGTTTCGGGGTTTTTGAGTAACTTTTCCCTGCTAACTGGACGTGCCCAGGTATATGTGGATTCTCTTAATGCAACCCCCCCCCCCTCCCCCAGCTACTCCACTGCTAACAACATAATTAATAATGGAAGGATTTGATTGTGGTTGTGATTGGTGGTGGTGGTTGTATTTGCTCCCACAGTTCTGATAAGAAAAATCATTACAGGAGGAGGCGTTTGCGTGTTTCCTCATGTCTTACTGGCAGATTGGTTTGCCTCACGACAAAGTAGCAAAGTTCGCTTCCCAGTAGCAATATGCTCCATGTCTACCCATTTGTAAATGGTAACATGACGTGATGTTAGGGCAGACACGCAGCGAGGAAGAGAAATAGCTACCCCATCTCTCACAAAAACAGACCTATTATAAAGAAGTCCCTGGCACTTCATCCCCGATGACATACCGGTAGTCTAATGAGACCATTTCAAGAAACCATCTTGTCTATTGCAGTGCTTTCAAAAATGGCAGAAATGAAGACAGATCAAATTGAGCCAAATGAGTCCACCTATTTGTGTTATTTCTGTATAAGGATTCATATAGACTGCCTGTTTATATGGACGAGAGCCAAAGATGCATCACAGTGAAGAGCGGACCGCATCCATGACTCAAAGCTTTTTTTACACCCTTTCTTTTTGTCCAATTTGTGCCTTTCAGCGTCAGGTTAGGAAGAGGTTTCTTGACCGAGCCCTAGTATGTGCTTGTGCCTTTCAGCGTCAGGTTAGGAAGAGGTTTCTTGACCAAGCCCTAGTATGTGCTTGTGCCTTTCAGCGTCAGGTTAGGAAGAGGTTTCTTGACCGAGCCCTAGTATGTGCTTGTGCCTTTCAGCGTCAGGTTAGGAAGAGGTTTCTTGACCGAGCCCTAGTATGTGCTTCGTACATCCCTGCTATCCCTCTTTTGTGTGGTCGGTCCTTGGTTTTCTATCCATTGTATCTGTATAGCAAAGCTTTCTGATATTAACTTAACTTAACGTCTTTATACTGGTTTAGAAGACCCTGCAGAGTCTGTATACAACCAGTTACATTTACATCACCTTGCTCTAAAAGCTATGCGCATCCAGTTTATTCTTAAATGCATTAACTGTCCCTGCCTCCACTACCTCCCCTGGCAATGCATTCCAAGCAGACACCACTCTCTGACTAAAAAAATATTTCCTAATATCTAATCTGGACCTCTCTTTAGTCAGCTTGTAGCTATGCCCTCGTGTTATTGTGGGTGGCTGTATTTTAAAAAACTTGTTATAGTCTAATTTATCCATTCCTCTGATTATCTTATAAACCTGTATTAAGTCACCACGAATTCTTCTCTCTTCGAGACACTGTAGGCCGGTTTTTCTGAGTTGTTCCTAATAACTGTAATTCTGGAATCCCACTATCATCTTTGTCACTCTTTTTTGTATTCTTTCCAGCATGTTTGTATCCCCTCTATGATAAGGACTGTACACAGTACTCCAATCTAGGTCTAACTAAAGCTTTATACAGTTTGACAATCACTTCCTTGCCTCTATGTTTAATATTTCTTTTTATCATACCTAACATTGCATTTGCCTTTTTCACTGCTACCTTAACTTGCTCACTCACCTTTCCTGTATGATCTATTATTACTCCTAGGTCCCTTTCCTTATCTATCTTTCTAATATTGTTTTCTCCCATTCTGTAATTATGTTCCATATTGGATCTACCCATGTGGATGACTGTACATTTATCTACATTAAACTCAATTTGCCAGCTTACAGACCATTCTCGAATTTTATCTAAATCCGACATCAATATATCCACTTCCGCTTTAGATGAGACACTACTGCATAGTTTTGTGTCATCAGCAAATTTTGCAATCATGGATCCCATATCAATGTCCAAATCATTTATATATATCAAGAACAAAATTGGTCCCAAAACCGAGCCCTGTGGCACACCACTTTTCACTTCCCACCACTCAGAGTACTACTCATTTATGCCCACCCTCTGCCTTCTTCCCGTTAACCAATTTTCAATCCATTAGGCAACTTCCCCACCTATTCCATGTGATTTTAACTTTAGAAATAATCTTTGATGAGGTACTCTATCAAAGGCCTTTGCAAAGTCTAGATAAATAACGTCCACTGGCTCGCCTTTATCTATGATTTTAGTAATAGGGATACTATCTGGTGTTTGAGATGTCACATGGCCGAACCATTTGGTTTGTTGTCTCTTGATGAAGTCTTGTGCTGGTGTTGTACCTACTTGTCTCCCAATATCTTTATTTCTGATTCTATCCATTCTTGTTTTTTTCTCTAAATATTCTACATTTACAGTGACCACATTTTAGATAAGTCTGAAAAAATAAAACAACACAGGACACAGCAAAACCACAACAAAAAAAACAAATCTATGAACAAAGATGTGTTGCAAAAATAAAGACAGTGTAATGACTGCACTAGTGGTTAGTGTGAAACTCACAAAAGTGTAGTGTTTTATACACACTACAGGTGAGCTAAGTCAAATCAGTTTCAGTAAAAGTATGCCATCTAAATATTAACCAACCTTAAAAAAACTACTTGTGTAATAAAAGTATTACAATAAAAATAAGGCGGTAACACACAGAAGAAACATTGTTTTATGTGAAATGTGGTCCCTGAACAGCGGTGGTGGTGTGACGGTTACAGGTGGGTATACATATGAGCCCACTTGGAACAAGTCTTTAAGCTACCTGTCTGGATCCTGGGTTTAAGCTACCTGTCTGGATCCTGGGAGGAGAAAAGAGTACACCAGCAACTAATCATGTCAGCAATGGCTGTACATTGGGTCAGCAACATTGGGTTATGTAAAATATGCTTCAGAAGTTCCCACTGCACGAAGTGATTTAGCTTTAGCTTCTTACAAGTGGTCAGGGGAAAACCCTCTAGGGTAGAAAGCCTGGACTTGTACAACTCATATAGTACAGCTTACTCAGCTGGGATAGAAATCTCTTGAACCCCCACCCCCCACATGTTACATACAGGAAATAATTGAGTGGATTGGTGACTTTTCTCATGGGTCCAGATAACGACAGAGAGGAACCATCAAGCCCACGGACTGAAACAAGGTCATGAAGAAAAATAGGTGGTTGTTGGAACTGTGTGTGACAGATGAGACGATTAGAACTGCCACACTGAAAGCAATGCTGTAAGAAGTTTAGAAAACTAGGAAATTGCATAACATGTCATTCGCGTAGGGCAAACACATGAATGGGATCAAGATGTTGAGCAGGACATGAGCTGCAGCAGTCAGCAACCAATAGCTGACTGATTGAGTCAGCGAACCAGAGCTGCCAAGACCCTTCTACACCTCCACACAGTGATCCTCGATAACAGGCTGCAACAGAATAGACTGGCTAAGAAGAAGGGGATTCAAGACGGAAGACTAACCAAGTACTCAAAAATCCTGCCTGAAGTCGGATGTGTCGCCCCGAAAGGTGTAAATATCGCAGTCAAACTGTAAACTACGACATAACGCATTCCGTTCTCCGGACAATATCCTGCTACTAGCAAAGCTACTATCAGGGCTTGGTATCGGAAGATTGAGAACAAAGTGAGAAGAAGAAACACATGAATATAGTACCTTTCTGGGGTTGAAAGAAACTTCTAGAAACAACACCTACTATAGTGATACAAGAATAACAGAAACTTTTAGAAACCACACCCGCTATAGTGATACAAGAATAGCAGAAACTTCTAGAAACAACACCCACTATAGTGATACAAGAACAACAGAAACCCACATTGATAAATCCATTTTCTATAGAACCACAAAAAAAATAGGGCAGCTGTACACAGACAATAAGCCTGACTAGTCTGTACAATGAACTATATTAGCTTGCTATCAATAATTAATCATGAAATGAATGCAATATTATATGTAACCCACAAATACAATACAATTCTGAAACAATGACAAAAAGTTTGTAAAGGTTGGATCACAACAATGAATAATTTACACAGTATAACTCATAATAGATAATTAGCTGAATTTCTCAAGGCAAGATTGAGGCCAGTACGACTAACCAAACGGGCGGGTGGGAGGTGTGTGTGTGTGATGTATGGAGATTCTGTTATATTTTCACCCACTACCTCGAGTCCACAGAAGAGCTAGGTCTAGAACTACATCACCTGCAGGTAATGGAATGCTCCATCAACAGATGCAAGAAATCAGATCCAGCAGTTAGGGGGTGTTCAACAGGATGTGTCAGGAATGTTTATTATAACGACCTACAAAAGCAATCAATCCATACGTGTTGCTATCTGTCTAGAGAGACCGAGCCACCTGTATGTCTGTCTAGAGTGCAGTGATATCTGCTGTGCTTACCGTACCATAACAATGCTGACGGGAGATGATGTATGTCCGAGTGGTTTTCTGTATATGAGATACAAGAATACAAGCACAGCTTAACTTGAGAGCACGGTGTGACTAACAGACGGAGTTTATTGGTAGAAGACTCCCAACTCTGTGTTGAACACCCTTCCATTTCTTCTTCTTAGTTCCTTGGTCAGTGACCCTCACTACTAATGGTGTCTTGGAGGCCAGCAAAACACTTTCCACTTCACTTAGTTTGCAGCCATTCATAATTTCCCAAAACTCTCTCTCCACTTCACTTGGTCTGCAGCCATTCATAATTTCCCAAAACTCTCTCTCCACTTCACTTGGTCTGCAGCCATTCATGATTTCCCAAAACACTCTCTCCACTTCACTTGGTCTGCAGCCATTCATGATTTTCATTTCGGCCTCTACAATTATTCACAAAGTTCTCAAAGGTCGGCCTCTCTTTCTGTTCTTTTCTTAGGACAAAGCCGATCCAATTTCAGCAGTGATCGATTATGATGAGGTTCATATCTTTTTGATTGTTTCAGATAAGCAGCTCTAGGCTGGTCATGGTGTTCGGCCAGAAAATTCTATGAATCATTCATAGGCAGGTTGTGTGAAAAGATGATAATTTTCATGTTTGTTTTTCCGTTACTCTCTAACACATCGTGCCACAAAGAAGCACAGAAGGCTCGCAACTCTTGATATTCTAGTATGGTGTCTCTGCTGTACTGCGATGACTTCCAAATGTTGTTTAAGCTAGTGACATCTATTCTGGCTTTGCTCATTCTGATTTTGATGCCTCTGTCTGGTCCGCTATGTGGTGTAAATGTGCTTCTGAGGTATGTAAATGTTTATAGCTTCGATAATTTGTCATTTCCTAATTTAATTGGCATGTGATTCAAACCCTGCCAATTCGCAAGCCAACAATCCTGCATTGTGTGGAGTAGTCTTGAAAGAAACCATGAAAGAAAACTCAAGAAAATAATACTCTAATTCAACACAAGAATAAAAAAGAAACTGATTTTTCTGTGGATCAGAAGCACCATGAGATTTGTAGTCTTCCAATTAATGTTGCTCTCTCAGATCTACTACAATGAAGAGCAGTGAGTCACACAAAGTCACGGATATGTCTCATCTTACTCAGAATTAAGGACGGTGAGGTAGTGAACAGGTCATGTCATCGGATCAAGCTGAAGTCCAAACTTCATGTGTACCCTACAGCAGTACCGACTGCAAGGACCGACCTAATTTAGCTCTCACATCTATTAGTGTCTTGCATCTATTCACTGTCCGACACATCACAACTAAATGAGAACTTTGACTGATCACTAGATCATCTGCTCACTGTTCACCAACATGAGTATTCCAAATGTGAAGCATTGTATGATGGGACTTTTGTCACATGACAAACATAAAATACTTGTGTGGCCATTGTATCAGTAATATATGCGAGGAAATAAATCATTACACCAACCACCTTTCAATATCAGCCAATCAAATCCATCTTTACCAATGAGGCAGAACCCTCTTCTATGTCTTGAGCACCCAAAAAACATCAATAATCAGACATATAAATAAACTCTGCATATTATCAAGTCTCAACCCTTTACAATACTAAATTACCCACCAACACAGTGCAACTAAAAATGTTAAAAGCATCCACAAATCCCTGATGTTGGTTGCTGCCCCATAGCAACAATATATCATTCAGCAAAATCTCTTGCTTTGCAATACACAGCTTCTGGTTTTTGGATATTATTTTAACATGCATAGATATTTCTAATTTTTCACACATTTGTATAGCTATGGCTATCAGAAGCAGCGGAATCTTTCCTTCAATACCTGAGATATGACTTAGGATTTTATCAGGACATTGATGATACACATTGGTTATCAAGGCAATGGAGGCTTTGCTTCAAGACTTGTGATTACATCAGTATTTGATCAGGAAATTGATGATACATCAAAATTACATTGAGATATTCATCACATCAACAATTTAGACTGACAATGAAATTACGAAAGTGAAGTTGTAGTGATAGTGATGACATAATGCAACAAAATGAATACAAATGAAACATTGATTTATGCTGAATTATTTCCACACACATCAATTATATTTTATCGCAATGTAATAAATCATGTAGTACTTCATGCTATAGATAATTCAAATCCAATAATCATAAAATTAAGTTTAATTTACTAGTATTAAACTGAGTCTTTTTAGTTTTAATCTAAGTGGAAAAATAAAACATTATTTAACATGCATAGATGCTAGGATACAAATCCAGTAAACGAAATTGGAAAGCTCAAGACTTAGCCATGAGTATAATGGAGCTAAGTCCATTTCTATACCACTACAGTCTAAACATAAATTAGATCCCTCCAACTTGTAACATTCTGAAATGGCTCTTCATAACACTGTTCAATTATGATTCTATGCTGGTTCTTCCAAAGAACCTTCCGAACCCAGTGACATAAATGACATGACCTGACATCAAGATTAAAACTAACACAGATTGCTACACAAGTTTTTTTAAAACTAGTTGCAACAATAACTTGACAAGTGATTATTACAAATATACATTACACTTTCAATGAACAACCAATTTGTTGAAGTTCGGGGGTTTGCGGGGAAAGAAAATAAGCCAGATAGCTACTTCTAGATTCAGTAGCTACATGACAAGTCTCTTAAGTGGAGACATTTGGTTTCACAGCTGGCAAGTGTCACTATCTGCAACAAGACAGACTTTCAGTTTTTCATAGCTTACAAGGGCTATCATTAATAACTGACACATAGCTGTATCCCAAGCTCACCAAATTTATGAAAATGTAAAAAGAGCCTTTTTGGCTGCTCATAAATGTCATATATTTTTATGTTCACACAAAGTTTCATTTTATTATTATTTTTTTTATATTTCACCTGCAGGATGTGTCGACGTATTTTGCTTTACATTTCCAGAAGATTTTAGGCCAGAAAACAAGTATGTTTGTAAATTGTTTGGGGTGAAGTTTATTTTCTAGGATTTCTCAACATTGCATGCCTTCACTAAAATGAACATATTGAAACAATGGCTAAATTAGTTGAAGGCGCTTGAAGTTCTCCCTACGTGGTTCATCTATAAATGAAAAGTTACAACACACAATGTATAGATTTATAGCTGAATAAATGAGTGATACGTTTATAGATTTATGTTGTCAAAAATAACTTGTGACTATAATCCCCATATACATTCCCACACATCAATTATCTTTACTGCTTTGTATTCTGAACAGTTTAGTTTGTCCTTTGTGATAATACAGAGTAAAACTTCAATAAAGGTTTAAAAAAGGTTTCCAGTACTTGACCTGTAAGGGCAGTTTAACATCGAACAAATAAATTGCCTAGAAGCCCTACATAATTTGTATTGAATAAGTTAATTCTTTACAGTTTGCAGGTGCAAATATCGGATGCCGAAAATCTAAAATTGTCATCCGCTACGACCAAAATCGAGCCCTGAAACATATTTGGGTTTCATGATTTTGTTTGTGGCCTTTAATTTTCTTTACGGCTCTACGCAATGGTGGCATCTGTGCAATTGATGTTTAACTAAGTTTATTTCTGATAGGTAGATATTTGCGAAAACTGATCTTTGAAAGTTGAATCATATGTCGGGAGGAAATGTGGGCTTCAAGACTCAAGAGATGATTATTTGATCAGTTCAAAGATCACATATCTGGATTATACATGGATATTTTACACATGCCAAATTCAGACTTTGACTGGGACAAATGATACAAAATGTATGTGTAAAGGAATTGATGGTAACAAGTAAGTGAAACAATATTAGAACCAGAAATTTCCACCTGTGCTGTAATGCCATTTAACGCTTCATGCTAATATGTAATCTCTATTATGAAAGCTTCATGTCACAGATAGTTTAGTTTTGTGTTTTACAATGTCTAGATCATTTTAGCTCAATTTGTTCAATAATAATTTATTTTATTTTGAATAAAACTTTGAAATTAGAAATTCTGGCTATTGACCCCAACTGAGTTGACCCTAATTGAGATATACAAATCTGCAAAATTAGCACAAGAGACTGGAAAGAGTTTTAAAATACTTGCTTAAATTTTCTTAGCCAAAAGCAGCGTAATTGACTGCAGTTTAAAGAACACAAACTTCATTTTGTCTGTCCCAAAAACGTGTACGGCAGTGGAAACAACTAATCAACATTTAAACATGTCTGTACGTGCATGCAGTCTATGAGTAGAGATACTCACATCAAAGATGGGAGCGAGCAAACTCATCAACCAATACATTATTTTGTCCTGCGAATTCTGGCAGATATTTGTGTGGTATGCCTGATATAGATGTTTAGTGTGGTGGTATGTCGTGACTTCTGATATAGATGTATGGTATGGTGGTATGTGTGACTTCTGATATAGATGTATGGTGTGGTGGTATGTGTGACTTCTGATATAGATGTATGGTGTGGTGGTATGTGTGACTTCTGATATAGATGTATTTTATGGTGGTATGTGTGACTTCTGATATAGATGTATGGTGTGGTGGTATGTGTGACTCGTGATATAGATGTATGGTGTCGTGGTATGTGTGACTCATGATATAGATGTATGGTGTGGTGGTATGTGTGACTTCTGATATAGATGTATGGTGTGGTGGAATGTGTGGTATGTACACCTCCTGGTATAGATGTATGGTGTGTTGGCATGTGTGGTATGTACACCTCCTGGTAGATCTATGGTGTGGTGGCATGTGTGGTATGTACACCTCCTGGTATAGATGTATTGTGTGGTGGCATGTGTGGTATATACACCTCCTGGTAGATGTATGGTGTGGTGGCATGTGTGGTATGTACACCTGATATAGATTTATGGTGTGGTGACATGTATGGGTGGGAATGTTCTTATTGTTCTTCTTCGTTCATTCTCAAACTTCCGCTACCAAGCCCTGAATGTTCTCAAACTGCTGCTAGCAAGCCCTGAAAAGGGCTTTGCAAGTAGCAGAATTTAGTCCAGGGAATGGAATATATTGTAAATGTGACTAGTGATGTAAATGTATGTGGTAGTATGGGTGGGTGTACATGCGGCTCCTGATATACGTGTGGTGTGGGTATATGTACGGGTGTATATATGACTCAAGTAAATGTGTGGTGTGGTATGTGCTGTATGGTATGCCCATAAGACTCATATTTTCTGCGTTTGGCACTTGTTGGCATATTTGGCTGCCATCTGAAATGTATCCCGTGCAAACGTCAGGCACTAACACTACAACACAATGGATTTTATTGGCTACCTAAATATGTCACGATAAAGCACAACATTATTTCTGCTGCCGGAATTTAAGCATCCTTTGGTCTTAAGCTGAACAAGATGTCAATCACATTTTCATCAGCCAGTGTCGAAGTGTCTCCGATGTCTCTGTCATTCACAGCAATCTTGCGGAGAATTCGACGCATGATTTTTCCTGATCTGGTTTTTGGCAATGTTGGGGCATTCTGAATGAAGTCCGGCTGGGCAAAGGGGCCGATCTTATGTCTCACTTCAGAAGAAATAGAGAAAGTTCAATAAGTGTGCATGTCAGTAAAGGGGTACATTTTTAATCAAGAACACATAATGATGGTAAATGGCTCCAGGTGAAGCATAGTTCAGCGACAACATAATTAATCAAGTACTGACATGACATATTAGACCAAGGGTTCTAACTTATTTGTCACATTAGCCACATTATGTCAGTCTTTTGAAGCCCTAAAGACCTTTCTGTCAGTATAATGAAGCCCCAAAGACCTCTTTGACAATGTTATGAAATCCAACAAGTCATCAGACAGTCAAGTGACTCATATAGGCCCCTTTCTTAGTCTAACGAGTCCACAGACCCCTTTGTCAGTCTGGTGAAGTCCACAGACCCTATTCACAGTCTGGTGAAGACTATAGACCCCTTTGTCAGTCTGGTAAAGACCCCATTGACAAACATTTACTGAATGTATTAAAATGCATACAAAATCATGTACTTGTAATTTCAATAACTATATTTTAGTCTTAGTCGACCTGTACTTCTACAGGGGTACATATTCCTGTGCAGGTCCCAGTTCTGATATGAGTTGGATGTAGCTGGGAGAAGGGTTTCCTGCCTAGCAGGCTAGGCTCGAGCAGCTTAATACTTCGCTGCGTTGGGACAAGCACTTACAGAGGGTGGTTAACCAAGGTGTGAATTCATCTTAATAGACTTAAACACTAGAGCAAATTAGACCCGCAGCCTGTTAGGCGCCATTTATGCTGATCTAAATAAACCACCTAACCATGGCCGGTGTTATGCGATGTCACGCAATTAGACGCCTCTTACGACTTGCTCTCTATGAGGCAGTGGTGCTTGTCTTGTCCTTGTCATACACAAAGACCCCGGCAGACCACACGGGTCAATAACTATTACTATATTTAGTTATATAATGTGCAGTCTTGTCCGTCACATGTGCTATTTTTTGTTGCAGGTATTACTTTCTTCTATCAGATTCCAGTTGCATTATGTGAGCTATTTCTTTTACAAGAACCCCTTCACATGTGTTCTGAATTGTTTCCTCAAGCTTAGACTAGTGTCTGTCTATGGCTTCATTTGTGAGATTCCCAAGGATTTCAAATCTCTTCTACAGATTTAGTTGAGCCTTGGTGTATGCCAGGCGTCTGAGAAGAGTTTACTATGGGAGTCAGTTATCCCAGCCTGTAGAAACTTTAAGCCACAAGAAAAAGAAAATTCCTCTATACCTCCCTGGTAACGAGAGAGAAATCTAACGTAAAGGTCAGACGAAACACTGATCAAGGCCACCTCACGACCATGTCGGTCTCTTGAAAACAGGCTGTGTCAAAGCATTCTGACAATTGAGGTGGTGATCCCCCATATTGGTGAATGTACTGACAAGTCTCACAATACACTACAGCCAGGAGGACGTCCACCTTCTTCAGTACACTTCCATATGTAAGAAGAGGTGAAATGTCATCAAATGTTACATTTAACGCCCGATAGATACGGACTGATGAAGTGAAATGAATGAATATGACATAAATGTGGTTCCAGTCGATCCTGAGCCTAAACCATTTTTCAGTGTGGCTAATTAAGCTTTAGTTTCTCCTTTAGCCTAACCCATTTTCAGTATGGCTAATTAAGGTCTAGTCGACCCATTAGCCTAACCTACTTTTCAAAGTACGGCTATTTAAGTACCAGTCCATCCTTTAGCCTAACCCACTTTTCAGTATTACTAATTAACCTTTAGCATGCTACATTTTTTTGCGAAAATTTTCGCAACTTCATATTTTGCTATGCTTGTTGACTTGTAACTTTTCTGTTTGTTGGTAAATAAATATAATTTTCTTGTGTTTAAAGACACAATTGAATAAAGAACATGTTGGTGTTATTGTTTTTGGTGTGTTTGTTAGTTTCTGAGATACAAAAAAGATAAAGATGAAAATTTATTGAAAAACCCAAGGGACTAGACTGCTACACCTAGTCACTCCGATAGAAATCCATGGAAACGACAACAACGTATTGATACTGTGTTTATAATACCGACATAACTGTTTCCAATTTCTTCTTCTTCTGCGTACACAGTCAGACAGTAACCATTATTTTCTCGAAAAAAGCGGCGGTCATCCTGAGACTCTCGCCACTACCATAGAGCTTGTCTTGCAGTTCCACTGGCAATGGCCACATCTGCTCTCTCTGATCCTCTTATGTCGGGCAGTTCTGCAGCAGATGTTCAGTGGTCATTTTACCAGTACCGCACGGGCATTCGTCGGTACACCCTATTTTCAATTTGTTGAATAGGTGGTACCTCAGTCTGTTGTGGCCAGTGCGAAGTCTGAAGACAACGACCTGCTCTCTTCGGTTCAACTGGTAATAGGCATCGTTTTTGGTGTAACCAGTATGTTCGGTTTCCCATTTGGTCATGTACCTGGCTTTGATAAGCCGTTTTGACTCTTCGTACGTCATACTGGTATCTGTTTGTGGTAGCCTTGCACCTTCTTTTGCCAGTCTGTCTGCCTCCTCGTTGCCTTGGATGTTGCAGTGTGACGGAACCCACTGTACCACTACCCTTTTTGGTGCGGACTGCTGGCACAGTTTGCAGAGTGCTGCTCTTAAGTCATTAAGCTCAGTGTTTTTCTGGCTTTTTAGCGCTGTGACTACTTCGAGAGCATCTGTAAGCAGGACTATATGGCTCTCATTTTCACTGTGTGTTACCATTTCTTCCACTGCCGCCCTCAGTGCCTCTGCCTCTGCTCTGAAATTGCTTGTGTACTTACCAGTAGCGAATGACAGTGTTATTTTTCTGCCATTTGGTAGGTTCAGGAATGCTCCTGCCCCTCCGTTCTGTGTAGTGTTTGTTACAGAACCGTCGGTGTATGCATGGGTCCAGTCCATGCTTGGGTAGCTTTTCGTTATGAAGCTTAGAGTAGTGTCTCTCCTTTCTTTTTCACTCTGGCAGTTTTTGTTTGCAATACCTGGTATATTTTCTACCACCTCTGGAAATATATCCTGCCTCCAAGTAGGTTTTCGTACAGTAGTGATGGGTTTTGGTGTTGTTAGTGCGTTTATGGGATCTTCGTGCATCTTTGCTTTGGCTATTTCTGCAAAGTTTCTCCGCTTTAGTTTCCCATTTCCCAAATTGTTTAGTCTCTCGTGTTTCCAATTTAAATGTAGTTATTACATCTAAAACAAACAAAATAAACAGATATACTCAATAAAGCTGGTAATAATAACTCAATAAAGAGTATACTCATTTGTCAAGAGAGGCTGTGGCGGAGGCTGGAGTTCTGACATGGAGTTTTTGTTACATGATGATGACTCAATAAAGATCTTTCCCAACAAACTACTTCACCTTTCACACAAAAGTCAGCTTGCTCCAATTGACGTAATAAGAAGAAAAATCGTTCAAAATCCATTTGTAATCTTGTCTTGTCTTCGTTCGTTCTCAATCTCCCGCTACTAAACCCTGAAAGGGCTTAAGTGGCAGAATGTAGTCCAGAGAACGCAATGTGTTGTGTCGTAGTTTACAGCTTGACTGCGATATTTGCACCTTTTGGTCCAACACATCCAACTTCAGCAAGCATTTTTTTAGTATCGGGTTAGCATTCTCTCTTCGATCTCTTCTCCTTAGCTAGTCTGCCCTGCTGCAGTCTGTTATCCAGGATCACCGCGTGGAGGTGTAGAAGGGTCTTGGCAGCTCTGGTTCGCTGGCCCTGACGCTAGCAGCCAGCTATGAGTCGCTGACCACTGAAGCTCATGCGCTGCTCAGCATCTTGATCCCCATTTGTAATCTAACATACAATACTTTTACCGGCAAAAAAAATCTGTGTAGATAGACAGCATTCAGCATTTTAAAAATGACTATGGGTAAGGTCTCCTGTCCCAAAAAAAATTTGTTTTTCAATTTCTAATTTGAAAGTCGAGTGTGTCAACTGTCAGTTCACGGTAGCGTGCTAAAGGTTAAGCTCCATTCTCAATACATTCGGCATATGCTAGGTTTTTGGAGAATCACATAATTGATTACATTAGACAGTGAATGTATTATGTAATTGGTTGGTTTGACATGTAAATGGGTGTGCTGGTGTGTAAAGGACAAGAGTCTACATACCAGCTGATGTTAGTTCCTTCACTAGCTCATCATTAAAAACTTTACCCTGTTGATGAAAAGATATTAAAAGCTGAAAGTTATTTCCAAATTCGATACTGCTGTCAGGGATAAAGTATTAGAGACCTCATTGTACTAGGTTACAGCATTTTACCAATTAACATATCAATACAACATAGAGTACATCAGGGCAATACTATCTCAACTTCACAATGGCCTTTGACGAAGTCTTTAAAAATCTAAATTGGGAAAATTAAGCCAATATGGATGGAGAAATATTCACCTACTTAAGGTTTTGCTGATGACATCGTCATCTTCAGCCACAGCACCAGAGAGGCTGATCAATGTCTAAATGAGCTGAACCAAGCAAGCAAGGCAGTTGGTCTTACAACTAATAGAAAGATAACTCAGAAACTATGATGATCAGTAGAACACCTGGGCCACTCAACATAAGTGTCAATGATATCAACAGGTCCAAGAGTGAAAGTATTTGGGCTGTATTTTTTCTGCAGACGGCACAATCAACATAGAAATTGAGACTAAGTGCCTGAAAGCATCTGCTGTGATTTATCAGCTGTCACTACTGCACCCGAGCATTAGTTTGGCAACAAATCAACAGCTGATAAACAGTATATTTATGCCGACTCTGTGCTACCAGTGCCAAACATGGTCCCTGTCCAGCAGAATTTTGATGTGTGAAATGAAGGGTTTGAGGAAGGTCATCGATGTTACCAGGAGAGACAGAATGCGGAACGACAAAATTCTCAGTATGGTCAGCACTATGTCTTGTGCTGAATACATTTCCAGGCAGAAAATAAGTTGGTTTGATCATCTCATGAGATTGCACCCTCATCAACTTCCACCGATGGCTTATAACGCTGGTAGATCTGGCTACAGGGCAAGGAGGCTGCTGCGAGGCCGGTGGATAGATGACACAGTGATTGTGCGGCGGCGACAGGCTCATATTGATCGACACAACGCACTTGGCGCAGGACAGACGACTTAAACTCCCCATGACACTCAACAGCACAAGTGGAAAGAAAACTAACTAAGTAACCCAGTACATACTGAACTTGGGTACTTTGGCTAGGAAATTACCCAGTCGAAAACATGAATTGCTCACAAATAAATTATATTTCACACGTATATAAGGATAGCAGCAGAATGACTCAGCTTCAATCGAGCAAAAAAACTGATAGTGGGATTCCAGAATTACATTTATAAAGAAAAACTGGAGTATCATGCACTGGGCTCAAGAGGATGGCCCAAAACAGAAACTGCTGTTGTAGCCCTATGTTCCAAGGGGAACCAGTAGTATTACGTCAAGTAAATCAAAAAAGTATAAATGAAGGAAGACAAGTTAATCAAGTTATATATGTTGAGAGTTCACCTGAAAGAAAATATCATAGACTATTTGTACAAACACTAACAGATAACAATGGACAAACCTCTTTGAGGGTGACAAAGCAATAGATACACTCTCCTTTGATGTGATGAGGGTGAGATACTGATGCTGCTTCAGCCACAGATTCATGTTCAATGAGTGCAGACTCCACTTCCGCTGTACTCAGCAAATGCCCCGACACATTGACCATGTCATCGATGCGGCCCGTGATCCAGATATAGCCGTCCTCGTCTCGCTTCGCACCTGATCGCAGTTGAAGGAAAGAAATAAGAAAACAATGTATAAAAGAGCAGATACTCTCATCATGGATGAAGCGTTAAGTTTATTGTACTTGGTCTGAGCATCGTTTAAGTTGGTAAGGGTGATCGTCATCATGCGTTCTGTAACAGTAAGGTCAAAGTAACCCATAGCATTACTGCCGTGGGGGTGTGAGATGTTAGCGATCTCAAATTTCAAAGGCTCGGCTATATGAGGGCGGTAGCCATCTCCTCTCCCTTGCCGTTTTTATTTCCCAGACTGAGCCGGTACTCATTTAAGGCTGGGTCGACCTAGGAGCCGTTGTGGTCTGAAAAAACATTTCTGCCTCAACTGGGGAATGAGCCCAGGACCACTCAGATGCGAAGCCAGCTTGCTAACCACTACGCTACGCGGCTTCCTACAGTAAGGTAGGTACCCAGCTGCTTTCATCGAACAAATTCAAGTTGATGTCTGAAAGCGTACAAAGAAGAAGAACCCAGAAACTGTACTGGTATAGGTATATTAATAATATATTGTAAAAACAGGTAAAACTGCTGGCAATAAAGACAGAGGATAACACAGAAGATACTGAGGGGAAATTCAAAGAAGTTCTAAACCATCGAAGATAGAAGATTTCCCACATCCATTCATCCCCACTGGTCAAAAAGCCTGATAAGTGTGGAGTTGCCTTCTAGGTTTAGACAGAGCCCTAGAACCAGTATCCCAAATGGATTTTAGGAAATGACAAGTGTTACAGGGGCCTGAAAGGAATAGAAACAATGTAACATGCCATAGATGCTGTAAGAGACAACTAAGGCATGTTGGGCATGGGGTTGGCTATTCTATTCTGCAGAAACTTCAATAGATATGGGCGAATCAACAACATTTGATGACCGGGTGTGTATCTGTTTAAGACCTATGCTCTCTAGGGAGCTTAAGGTTTTGATTGATTGATTACAGGAATTTTTTTTTTTTCTTTGCGTTCGCCTTATTTCTCTTATTACCAAGGCGGTGTGGTGTGCGTTGCACTGTGGTTTTTATTTTGCGCCTGTCGGCCCAGTGCATCCGACTTCAGCATGCATTTTATGTAAGGGTCTGCTTCCTCCTGCATTTTCTAAGGGTTTGCTTCCCCGGGGTAACGGCCGGTGCTGTGATGGGGATCGAACCCAGCACCTTCCGGCTGTGAGCCGTGCCACTTAACCACGCCGTCCCCTGATTGCAGGAATTGAAGTATCAGATGAAGGAGAAGAGATTTATTTTTAAAGTATGATACGATAGACAGGAAGTTAAATAATGGGCCTGCCTGTGCTAATGGGTACGGAGCACTCGAAGAAGAGATTTCATGAGGTGAGACTGCTGTACGAGGGAAAGATATGTGGTTTTCTGAACATGACAGAAGTAGAAGGAGCTTACCATCGCCTGTGGTATAGTAGCCAGGGAATTTCTTGAAATAGGTGGTCTCAAATCGTTCATGGTTGCCAAAAACAGTTCGCATGATTCCTGGCCAAGGTTGCTTAAAAACCTGAAAACACAAGAACATATTCTGCAGGACTGCCCTAACTATGCATACTAAATATATGCGGTCCGGCCTGGGGGAGCGATCGTGCTTGAAACGCTGTTGGGAACATGCGAATACCTGAAACACAGCCTCCTTTGTGAACCTCACCGGACTAGAAGCATAGCATCAGTTGATCGAAGAAGACTGTACTGCAAAACTGTCATAGTGGGACACATTACAAACAGATACATTATACACACACGCACCCACATCCACATTACAAACAGATACATCACACACCCACCACATCCACATTACAACCAGATACATCACACACCCACCACATCCACATTACAACCAGATACATCACACACCCACCACATCCACATTACAACCAGATACATCACACACACCCACTACATCCACATTACAAACAGATACATCTCACACCCACACCCACTACATCCACATTACAACCAGATACATCACAAACACCCACTACATCCACATTACAAACAGATACATCACAAACACCCACTACATCCACATTACAACCAGATACACACACCCACTACATCCACATTACAAACAGATACATCACAAACACCCACTACATCCACATTACAAACAGATACACCCATGTATCAATGCACTAGTCAATACATCCGGAATCGAGAAAGGCAGACCTTTAAACAAACAAAACTTTCTTTTAATTCCTGTACAAATATATGGACTGTTTCTAGAAAATCTTCTTCATTTGCGTTCATTCTGAAAAGGACAAGTTGTGTCGTTGTTTACACTAAGGCTGTGGTATCTCTGCCTTTCGGCCCAAACACATTTGATTTCCTCATAACATATTTGGGACTATCTTCAATTTCATAGCCAGGCAGCAGTCAGTTTCCAGGGCTTCTACTTGGAGGTGGAATAGGGTCTTGATCAGTTAAGGGCTACTGACCCTGATGCAAGCAGCCATCTTTGTGTTGCTGGCTGCCATAAGCTCATTCACTGATACATCTTTGACCTCTCAGCTTTTTTTCAAACCCAGAAGGCTACTCTTCATCTAACATACTTTCAGCCTGTGTGTATAGCAGCGTGTGCACTGTCATGAGTTGGACAGTCTTCTAGCCTGCATTGGTTTATGTAGTTTGTGAACACTTACCAGATAGCCCTCACCAGGTCCTGTGATTTCTTTACCATCATCTGTGAGTAGTGCGGGAACAATTCCAAAGAAAGGGAATGTCTGATTGAGAGGGAAAAGGAAGAATCAATAATGTCAATTCATCAAGACTTTTGACTTTCCTAATCCCAGTTATAACAATTTTCATTGTGCCAGGTATATGTTTTAAGTGTTGTTTTGTGTCTCTGTACAAGGGGTTGGTGATGGAGGGGGTTGGTGGTAGAGCTATTTTGTGTCTCCATACAGGGTGTTAGTGATGGAGTGGGTTTGTGGTGGATGGGGTTGGTGATGGAGGTTGTTGGTGATGGAGGGGATTGGTGTTGGGAACACAGTGACAGTAGGACAGACAGTAGAACATGCTTTTCAAGCATAATGACTCCATAATGGGAACAGAGTGACAGCATTGCCCTCTTCAGCACAGATCAGGAAAAACTACATGGTGATGGGAAGAGAGTGAGAGTGACTTCAAAATTTAAGAAATAAATATGGCTGTTTGAACAATAAACTGTGGCAGAAGATGCAATGCAATCAATGAGTTTGACCGTAGCCAACTCTTGTATGAGACTAGTTTGACAGTAGCCAACTCTTGTATGAGACTAGTTTGACAGTAGCCAACTCTTGTATGGGACTAGTTTGACAGTAGCCAACTCTTGTATGAGACTAGTTTGACAGTAGCCAACTCTTGTATGAGACTAGTTTGACAGTAGCCAACTCTTGTATGAGACTAGTTTGACAGTAGCCAACTCTTGTATGAGACTAGTTTGACAGTAGCCAACTTTTGTATGAGACTAGTTTGACCGTAGCCAACTCTTGTATGAGACTAGTTTGACCGTAGCCAACTCTTGTATGAGACTAGTTTGACAGTAGCCAACTCTTGTATGAGACTAGTTTGACAGTAGCCAACTTTTGTATGAGACTAGTTTGACAGTAGCCAGCTCTTGTATGAGACTAGTTTTGACAGTAGCCAACTTTTGCATGAGACTAGTTTGACAGTAGCCAACTTTTGTATGAGACTAGTTTGACAGTAGCCAACTCTTGCATGAGACTAGTTCGACAGTAGCTAACTCTTGCATGAGACTAGTTTGACAGTAGCCAACTTTTGTATGAGACTAGTTTGACAGTAGCCAACTTTTGTATGAGACTAGTTTGACAGTAGCCAACTCTTGTATGAGACTAGTTTGACAGTAGCCAACTTTTGTATGAGACTAGTTTGACAGTAGCCAACTCTTGCATGAGACTAGTTTGACAGTAGCCAACTCTTGTATGAGACTAGTTTGACAGTAGCCAACTCTTGTATGAGACTAGTTTGACAGTAGCCAACTCTTGTATGAGACTAACTGTTAAATTTATGAAAGAAGGAAATATGGTTGTTAGAATGATCGGCGTTTATGGTGACAAGAGACAGTATTTGAGGGAAATTGATGTGATCATTTGAGAATTACAAAGAATGTTCTAGAAAAGGAGACGCTATATGCCAGTAGTCTGTGAACAACAATAGCACTAACTGTATTCATTCTCATACAACATCCCCATCAACAGTTCTACCGACCGGAATTGATTGAACGTGATGATTTATTAATGATCTTTAGTTGGTCTCTTACCGCAGATCCTGGTTTTGTTTTCGTTGCACCCGGCAGCGGTGTGATCACATGGCCACCCTGTAAATTGATGAAAAAAAACCAATGAATACCTCAATCAAAACTCTTATGAAAGAGGAATAGTAGTTTGTAAGGTTCTTATAACACGTTTGGCAAGGCTTCAACTACAGACACGTCCTGTCGGCTATATCGGGGTATGTTTAACATCGTGATAGTTGCCCAGGGAATCACAAAAAGTGGACCTAATTTGCCATATTCTGTTCATTATATATTTTTTTTTTAAATTATTTTAAGAAAACAAAATAATAAAATTAGGTTACTTTTTGACTACTCACACATTGTACTTGTCAGAACTAGTGTATTTTTTTTTGGCCCCTCTTCACATATTGTGCCTAAAATGGGTTAACAATTTTGAATGTTTATTAAAAAAACAAGATTTCTAGGTCAAATGGAAGACCTCATATTTTGATGAATCAAACAAAGCTTCTGTATGCTACCTGTATGTAGTTAGTGTTTCTTCGTTCTCCGTAGCAGCATCAAGTCGACATAAACACAACACAAGATTACCGTCTCCGTCTGCCAGAAAGTGTCCACAACAGCACACTGACTGTTGCCCACTACTTTGTAGTACCACAACCAGGCTTCGGGGTTTATAGGTTCTCCAACAGTGCCCAGAATCTTCAGTGAAGAAAGATCATACCTAGAACAAAACAAAATTCAAGACAATTTTTTTTTATGATTTCAGAACAAAACAGAATACAAAGACAATCAAGCAGCTATCCTGGAACAAAACAGAATACAAAAACAATCAAGTAACTATCCTGGAACAAAACAGAATACAAAAAACTATCAAGCAACTATCTTGAAACAAAACAGAATACCGAACAAAAAACTATCAAGCAACTATCCCGGAACAAAGCAGAATACAAAAACTATCAAAAAGCAAAAATGGGGCGCAGGGGGGGGGGGGGGGGGGAAATAAAGATGAGAGAAAGGAAAATATGAGTTGGGGAGGACAAAGATCACCTGATGATGAACAAGGCAGGAGGAAGCCAAGATGGCTTGAGTCCCAAGGAGGAAGCTCAGAATGGTCCAAAATATGAGCAGGGATGACAGCACCTGATGCAGACCTATTGTTTCAGAGTGAACTAGACAGATTTAATTAAAGGTAAGGTCATACGATTGCTGCAGTCATATGTTGTGTCAGTTAATAATAATAACACTAAAACACACACACAGCCACCTGAAAGATGATACCAAATATTAACAAGCCATCTGAAAGATGATACGAAACATTAACAACATGAACCAATCCTGACACCCAATACATCCTGCGGCAAAGAAACCTGAGCCCAACAACTGTAATTGTAGTGGCATTCATGTTTTGACTGTCTCTATTATAGTATGATACATGATGTGCTAATAGTGTTGTACAGTAATGTAATACAGGACATCATGAGGTGGCTCAGAATCTGAAGAATTGTGTGTATGGCTGTCTACATTCTGGTATTTCATGGAGAGATAGAGACTCTCTTGATACATTCCATGGGGGGACAGTCACTCTGTGATCCATCCCTGACATTTCATGGAGAGATAGAGACTCTCTTGATACATTCCATGGGGGGACAGTCACTCTGTGATCCATTACTGACATTTCATGGAGAGACTAACTCTGTGATCCATCCCTGACATTTCATGGAGAGACAGCGACTCTGATCCATCCCGGGCATTTCATGGAGAGACAGCGACTCTGATCCATCCCTGGCATTTCATGGAGAGACAGCGAATGTGATCCATCCCTGACATTTCATGGAGAGACAGCGACTCTGATCCATCCCTGACATTTCATGGAGAGACAGCGAATGTGATCCATCCCTGACATTTCATGGAGAGACAGCGAATGTGATACATCCCTGACATTTCATGGAGAGACAGCGACTCTGATCCATCCCTGACATTTCATGGAGAGACAGCGACCCTGATCCATCCCTGACATTTCATGGAGAGACAGCGACTCTGATCAATCCTTGATATTTCATGGGGATGGGGTGGGGGAGACAAATGCAGAGCTGCATTCTCGCACCAGTCTCCCAAGTATGTACAGTCTTCCTTAGGTAGCGAAGACTATGAAGGCTTAGTCATGTTAGCTGCACTTTGAATCCTTAAAGATATTCTCCCATGGACAGCTGGCAGAAGAACAGTGAGCCAACCACTACTGAGATTATTCTTCATCATTCATCCTCAAACTCCTGCTACAAGTCCTGAAAAGCGCTTTACTAGTAGCAGAATGTAGTCCAAAGAATGGAATGCGTTGTGTCATAGTTTTACAGCTCGAGTGCGATATTTGCACCGTTCAGTTCAACACATCCGATCTCAGCACAGCATTTTTGGGGTACCAGGTTAGCTTTCACTCTTTGATCCCTTCCCCTTAGCCAGCCTGCTCTGTTGCGGCCTGTTATCCAGGATCACCACATGGAGGTAGAGAAGGGTCTTGGCAGCTATGGGTGGCTCACACTTACACTAGCAGGCAGCTTTGGGTCTCTGACAGCTACTGCTCAGTATCTTGACCCCAGAAGAAGTTCAAAGATGTGTGTAAACTGGACAGAAAGACACTAGAAATAGGACTGGCATCCTTGGAAGACTGAACCAAGTGGGGATGTATCCTGAGGAGTTAGACTGGGTAAAAAGAAGCTCCTGCGACATGGAGTAGTGAAACGACAAACCCGCATGGAGAAAGAAAACCAAAAACTCATTAGAGAGTTACCATTCCAATGTTGCATAATCCAGTAATGACTGAAACGATCTACTATCCTACACAACATGCACATAGTCCATTTTACTTTTTGTCTCTTTATTAGTCTACTACACCAGCGAGAGGAAAACTCTTATTCAAGTCTAACAATATACCCCAATGTGGCAGGGGTTCCCTTCTTGTATGTCACACACAAATCCAGTCTTATACTCTATAGGCAAGGTATTAGTCTCCTCTCACTACATGCACTCAGTGTAGCAGTGCTCCTATTCTCATCTGTCAAACACTAAGCTCTCACTTTGGTGATGGTAGATCATCCAAAAAGGAGCAGAACATTGTTAGAAACTCTGCAGGCTTTGATGAGACTCACGATGATGTGCACATTATCTAGTTTGCTCTGGGTAATCAGGGTCTTATTTACTGATGTTCGGTCAGAATATTTCATCAATTATCCTGAGACAAGTTGTGTAGAAAGATGACAATTTCATAGATTATCCTGAGACAAGTTGTGTAGCAAGATCACAAGTTAAACATCACCACTTTAACATAGTATGTGCACAGAACAACTTACCTGGTCACATAGCTGTCATCAAACTTCATAAGGGAGCGGATAGCAGTTGGAGCAGTATAGAACTTTGTGACCTTGTACTTCTGAATGACTTCCCAGAATCTCCCGGCATCCGGATAGAATGGGGTGCCTTCAAACTGGACAACAAACATTCAGTACAAGGCTATTAAACCATAGAAAATCTTGACCTTCTCCTCACATTAACAGCATTAGAGTAACACAGGGATATGGCTAGTACTGTGGACAGAATAACAAGAGATGGAATAAATCAGGTATACTCAACCATTTTTTTACCCCTGCACTCTTTTAACTAAGTCAGAATTTCATCCCCACCCCATCTCTTTTCAAGGTTGACCCAAAAGGTGCATTCTAAATAATATATATACAAAATCTTTTAATATATTTTCTATATCAGTTTGGATTATTTTGATAGTGTTTTGCAATTTTAATAGCAATAGAAAGTATTGGATTTTGAATTTTTTACTAGACTAATCATCTTCTTCTTCTGCGTTTGTTTTAAAAAGGATGTTGGCATGTCTTAGTTTACAGCGGGAAAGTGACTTCCGCATCTTTCAGCTCGACGCATCCGATTTCAATTTTTTTATTTGGGATACAGGGTTTCCAGACTCGTTGCTTAGAGACGGAATAGGGTATTGGTTAGTTGTGGTTCACTGACCCTGATGCAAGCAGTCAACTATAAGTCATTGGCTTCCGTCAACTCATTCACTGCTGCATCTTCTGTTCCCCAGACTAGTCCGAAGTATACAATTATACCTTTGAAACCATAACATTCTCTCAGCAGTGGATAGTGGGAGATATTTCACACTGGTTGGCAACCCCCTCAGCTGAAATATATACGCCCATGTTGATATTGGTGTTGCCTGGATCCGAAAGGGGATCAAACAATAATTTTGCTGCAACCTGCAATGCATGTCCTAAGAGGCAATTGGAAGGGGTTGGGGAATGGGTTCAGAGACCTAACCCTTGAAACTGTATGCCACAAGAAAATGGAAGAGAACATTTACACCTCATGGCAGAAGGGAAGTGACTAGGTCAAATCAGACTAAGGAGGGCTGTTGATGGAGCAGGCTACACCATCTTATACAAATTGTAAGCCACAAAAATGAGGAACGAAGACACGCCAGGGTAAAATTCTACACCTTATTGCAGAAGAAGAGTGATTGTGCTCGTAAGTGGATCCTATTACTCTTATTAGATGAAAGAACAGACCAAAAACAGAAACTATGCCTGGCGTTTATAGGTGGCTAATGAGGGTTGTGAAAGGGCTGACAACATTTACGAATCACAAATCTTCAGAATGAAGACACCAGACTGACCATTAAGAGGAGGGAAATATTGCAAGGACTCACCTAATAATAACCAGCAGATGACAAAGAAGAGACAGAAACTATAAAGGAATATGACAGCATAAGAAATTAATGGCACAGCTTTGCACTAGACATTAACAAGCTGCTGCTTCTTTTGGTTTGCGTCCAGCTTGTGCCTTTCAGCGGCAGGTTATTTTATATTCTTTTAAGGCGTTCGCCTTATTTCTCTACTACAAAAGACTGTTTGCGTTGCACTATGTTTTTATTTTGCACCTGTCGGTCCAGTGCAACCGACTTCGGCATGCATTTATGTAAGGGCCTGCTTGCTCCTGCATTTTCTAAGGATTTACTTCCCCAGGGTAACAGCCGGTGCTGTAATGGAGAGCAAACCCAGCACCTTCGGATTGTGAGCCGTGTCACTTAACCAGTAGCCCATGTCATCCCCTAGCATCAGGTTATGAAGAGGTTTCTTGACCATGCCCTAGTTTTGTGCTTTGCACACGGGGAGCTTTACTGCTTCTATTATTTCCGCTATCCATCTTGGCCTTGTATCCATTGTATCTGTATAGCATTGCTTTCTGAGGGATACTATCTGGTGATTGTTGCGTCACATGGAATGAATTAACAAGCATACATGATAAGTGTCACAGCTCACAATCCGAGGTGCTGGGTTCAATCCCCATCTCAGCACCGGCCGTTACCCCGGGGAACCAAAGCCTTGGAAAATGCAGGAGGAAGCAGACCGTTACATAAAATGTCTGTCGGGGTCTTTTTGTATAACAAGAACAGCACCACTGCCTCACAGATAGCATGTCGTAAGAGGCGACTGTGTGACATGGCATAATACCAGCCATGGTTAGGTGGTTTGTTTAGAGCAGCATAGATGACTGCATGTTTTAGTTTGCTCTAGTGTTTGAGTCTATTGAGGTGACTGTGTGTCATGGCATAATAAGGACAATTCAGGACTGGCTTATTTAGCCATCTTCAAACCCACACAATCAATGGATGTTGACAAAGTGATCATCAATTTCGATGGACGATAAAATTTAAAAAATTTTTAATATACAGACTTGGATGCAAATAAGTAGCTAATACAGAGATCTGAAAGACAAAAGCATAGAACTCACTATAATCCCAGTAGTGCCATTTCCAAGAGGACCATAACACACATAAGTGTGTCCTGTGATCCAACCCACGTCGGCAGTGCACCAGTAGATATCGTCCGGGCGAAGATCAAACACATACTTGGCTGTGGTGGCAGCATACAGCATGTATCCACCGACAGTGTGCAAGACACCTTTAGGTTTGCCTGTAGAGCCACTAAAACAACAATGATCTTGTTATGTGATGGCTAATTCAGACACTGGTCATTAATGTGCTAATGTATGAGAGCCACTAAAACAACAATGATCTTGTTATGTGATGGCTAATGTATAAGCTCATTAATTTTTACTGAACCATTGGCAAAACAATTTGTCTGGGGTATTGTCTCTGTATAGTTATTACCCATCGCGAAGCGATAATGGCCACAACATCAGACGGTTTTGTCTTAATAATGTGATGTGCGCTGTATTTGGATTATAGTGAGGAAAAATATGCGCTGGTCATCAATCTCACTCTTATCCCGTGTTGCCTTGGCGTCAGTGGCAAGACTATTGGTCGAGACGACTGGAACTAACTCGAGTTGCAGGCACTCTGGTCTTACCTCCAGTTAGAGGTACAGAAAAATGTCTCTGTCTACTCATTGAGTTAAGTGTTTTTGCTACAGATACGGCTGAATCGAAAATGAGGCCAATTCCTCCCACCTGGAAAACAACAGGATGGATAGATTGAATTTAAACTATTTTTTTCAGTTTCACATGGATTTGGAAGGTTATTCTATTATTGATTGTGATGAAGTTAAGTTGCAGCGCGTTTTTTTCTGAGGTAGATCTGTTTAGTTTGTTTATGTATACGCTTGTAGACTAACAGATATGCCAATCTGGTTACTATCACTACTCTGTGGCAATTTCATGGATTTACAAGACAACTGGTGTACCCAAAAATGGGTATGTCTAATGTTTTGTGGGTGTAATTTTTAAAATGTGGAAGCTAGAAGGTTAAAGGAGCTTCTCTATTAAAGTAAGAGCGCAGTGCATGACAACAACTTCCAGTATGAGAATGGAAAAATGTCTTCACCGTTCATCCTGAATGAAAGTTTCGTTATGCTGTGTTTCGTTGTGCGTTATGCTGTGTTTCGTTGTGCGTTATGCTGTGTTTCGTTGTGTTATGCTGTGTTTCGTTGTGCGTTATGCTGTTTCATTGTGCGTTATGCTGTGTTTCGTTGTGCTGTGTTTCATTGTACGTTATGCTGTGTTTCGTTGTGCGTTATGCTGTGTTTCCTTGTGTGTTATGCTGTGTTTCGTTGTGCGTTATGCTGTGTTTCATTGTGCATTATGCTGTGTTTCATTGTGCGTTATGCTGTTTCATTGTGTGTTATGCTGTGTTTCGTTGTGCGCTATGCTGTGTTTCATTGTGCGTTATGCTGTGTTTCATTGTGCGTTTTGCTGTGTTTCGTTGTGTTATGCTGTGTTTCGTTGTGTGTTATGCTGTGTGTTATGCTGTTTCATTGTGCGTTATGCTGTGTTTCGTTGTGCTGTGTTTCATTGTACGTTATGCTGTGTTTCCTTGTGTGTTATGCTGTGTTTCCTTGTGTGTTATGCTGTGTTTCGTTGTGCGTTATGCTGTGTTTCATTGTGCGTTATGCTGTGTTTCATTGTGCGTTATGCTGTGTTTCATTGTGCGTTATGCTGTGTTTCATTGTGTGTTATGCTGTGTTTCGTTGTGCGTTATGCTGTGTTTCGTTGTGCGTTATGCTGTGCTTTGGTCTGACACATTTAGATCCAGCACGGTTTGTTTTTGTGACTGAGGTTGACTACCTTCTTCTATCCCTATTCTCTCAGCCAGACTGTATGGATGTAGCCTGTCATAAGGGTCGCCAATTAGAGGTGGAATATGGTCTCGAACAGCTCTGATTTGCTGTCCCTGATGCAAGCAGTAAGCTTGAGTCATCAGCTGCTTGCATCAGGGTCAGCAAACCAGAGCTGACCAAGACCTCATTCCACCTCCAGGTAGTGACCCCGAAAACAAACTACACTAGCTAAGGGGTTTAGGAAAATGAAGTGGGTGCTAAGGGAATAGGGATCAAAGTGGGGAAAAGCAGACCCCGTAACCAAAAAAACCAGGCTGAAATTGGTGCAGATATCACAGCCTCACTGACACTGCAACAGATGAATTGGTGGTACGCAGACTGCAGGAGTTTGACATCCAAGTTAAACAACAAGGGGCACCTGATAAGACAAAGCAGGAGAGCATGCAACCAGCAAACTAAAGAAACCATCAAAATTCACACCCTTCATCCTTTGCTGAGAGAGACAGTAAGCACCTATGGGTCTGCCCAGAGAGCATGAAAGTTCATTGTGTACAATACAACATAATTAATGTGCATGGTATGATTAGGTCCCGGATGTGGAACTGTGGGAAAGGACTAGACATATTGTAGCACTTAATATGAAGAGTATGCGCTGGATAGGGCACACGCCATTTAAAAATCGACTAATGGCATTACAGGAGAGTCTCTGTTTTGGAATCCCCAAGGCCAAAGCAAAGATGCACGAAGATCCCATAAACGCACTAACAACACCAAAACCCATCACTACTGTACGAAAACCTACCTGGAGGCAGGATATATTTCCAGAGGTGGTAGAAAATATACCAGGTATTGCAAACAAAAACTGCCAGAGTGAAAAAGAAAGGAGAGATACTACCCTAAGCTTCATAACGAAAAGCTACCCAAGCATGGACTGGACCCATGCATACACCGACGGTTCTGTAACAAACACTACACAGAACGGAGGGGCAGGAGCATTCCTGAACCTACCAAATGGCAGACTAATAACACTGTCACTCGCTACTGGTAAGTACACAAGCAATTTCAGAGCGGAGGCAGAGGCACTGAGGGCGGCAGTGGAAGAAATGGTGACACACAGTGAAAATGAGAGCCATATAGTCCTGCTGACAGATGCTCTCGCCGTAGTCACAGCACAAAAGCCAGAAAAACACTGAGCTTAATGACTTAAGAGCAGCACTCTGCAAACTGTGCCAGCAGTCCGCACCAAAAAGGGTAGTGGTACAGTGGGTTCCGCCACACTGCAACATCCAAGGCAACGAGGAGGCAGACAGACTGGCAAAAGAAGGTGCAAGACTACCACAAACAGATACCAGTATGACGTACGAAGAGTCAAAACGGCTTATCAAAGCCAGATACATGAACAAATGGGAAACCGAACATACTGGTTACACCAAAAACGATGCCTATTACCAGTTGAACCGAAGAGAGCAGGTCGTTGTCTTCAGACTTTGCACTGGCCACAACAGACTGAGGTACCACCTATTCAACAAATTGAAGATAGGGTGTACCGACGAATGCCCGTGCGGTACTGGTAAAATGACCGCTGAACATCTGCTGCAGAACTGCCCGACATACGAGGATCAGAGAGAGCAGATGTGGCCATTACCAGTGGAACTGCAAGACAAGCTCTATGGCAGTGGCGAGAGCCTCAGGATGACCGCCGCTTTTTTCGAAAAAATAATGGTTACTGTCTGACTGCGTACGCAGAAGAAGAAGAAGAATCCCCAAGGTAAGAGATGTAGAGGCAGACCAAAACACAAATAGAAAAGAGAGGCTGTGGCAAAGAAAACAGGGGTGACATGGACTAAGAAAAGATGCCACAGGACAGAAAGACTTGCATGTATTTGTTGACGCCCTCTGCATCACAGAGAGCAGAAAAGCATTAATTGGGGGCTAGAGTACTCACAAATCAGAAATTGTGTTTCTTAATGTGCTCTTGTATGTACCTGGTATACAGCATAAACAGTGGATCTTCTGCATCCAACCACTCTGGATCACAGTGTCCATCTGCTGTTTGCATCAAGTCATGCCACCAAACATCTCGATCCACAGACCAGTGTATCTGTAACACATGAAGTGCGATTCACCATTTAAACAAAATATCCCACGTTTGAAATTTGATATGAAATCAAAAGCCATAATAACTGCGTACGAAGAAGAAAAGCCATAATAAATATCAAATTGAAAGCTGTTTCAATATATTAGTTTCATTTGACCTAATTTTTTTTAAAGAACAATAATGTAGGCATGTATATTATAGAATGCTTTATGGTGGTTGTGGTTGTTTGAAATGCCCACAACGAGTAGTATACTCTTTTGTGCGTCCTGAAAAGGACGTTAAGTGGCGGGTTGTAGTAGCATTCCTCACATCGCGAGCACGTTGATGAAGGTGGACGGGGTTCTCCAGGCAGTTGTACTATGCTTGACTTCATCTGCGTGTCACTCACTACTACAGGGATCATGTAGATCCCTCAACATGTTAGCCACGCAGCCATGAAAACTGCCTGTTTCCAAGGAGGGCTACGAGGAAGCCGAGGTGAGGGTCGCGGCCAGTATATTTTGCCTGACCCTGACCAACATGTCGGATCAGTAAAACAGTAATGTAGGCATGTATATTATAGAATGCCTTATGGCAGACACTATACGCAGTATTGTCTATACGCGCCCATGTATTACGGAGTCCAAATGGTGATTAAAAAACAGTAACACTGCAACCACCTATATATACCGAGGCAAGGTCTTATGTGTCAGTTCATGCCTTATATGTGTCATGTTAAGGTCTTATGTGTACCAGGTCATGGTTTTGTGTGTCATGTCATGGTCCTATGTGTACCATGTCATGGTCCTATGTTTGCCAGCAAATGGTCTTATGTGTGCTAGGTTATGATCTTATGTGTCAGTTCATGATACAGTGCATGTCATAAAAGATGACTACATGGTGTCGTATATGAAGTACCACTACTACAAGAGCATGCATACGCTTTGGCACAAGCTTCCTTTTAAGGAGGCCAACTGTATTGGTGGGGAGTATGAGAAGGAAGGACATCCCATTGATAATTTAGTCGTTCTGCCTGGGCCTTTCACTGTTCTTGTTTGTCCTGGAGGCTAAAGATTCAGTGACTCATAGCTAGCTGATTAAGCCAAGGTCAACGAAACAGAGCTGACCGTGTGGTGGTCCTGGAAACAGCCTGCATCCGTGCAGACTAGCTGAGGCTAGAAATCTGAGAGGCAAAATAAATTCAGTCTAAAAAATGTGTCATGATGCAACAGTATGTGTCAGGCCAAAACATGCAGATATAACAGTCTTGCTGTAAACTATGGAACAGGGTCATTTGCACACCAGTCAATCACACAGAAAAAAAGCTTGCTATGCTTGGGGTAGTTTTCTTGGTTTGAAAAACAAACTTCAGAAACAAGACCTAATTAAATATGATTGGGGCTAAAGATGCAGACAGAAGTGAATGATCTGATAGCAGCCAGTGACTGCTGGTTGCTTGCATCAGGGTCAACGAATCATAGAAAAAGAAATATTGTTTTTTTTAAATTAAAACATCTGAGAAATGTTTGAACACAAGATACATGTTTCAAATTGGGGACTGATAACTCTGCCAAACTGAGGATGTAAGTTCCATCTCTTAGTCCCTCCACTACACCGCCTTGGGGAATAGAGAAATAAGGCGAACGCAAAAAAAAAAAAAAAAGTCCCTCCACTTCTACCTCTTGTGGTGTAGAGGTCTTTTCTTTTTTTTACATACTTGCAATCAAGTATGCAGACAAGCAAGTCATTGACCTGTTATGTCTTTGCATGATGGACGGACTGCCACTTTTTGTCCTTCATGCAAGCAGCCACTATAGGGTAGGAATGTCATTACTTTAGAATGCATGCCTAAGACATAACTGCCAAAGGATCTTCTACATCCACAGCATGTACAGGAACCTCTTGAGTGTATCATTGGTCTCTGATTTGGCAAATGTTTACCTCTCAGCTGCAGCGACCTCCAGGATGTTAAGTTACCGGAATCAATACCAATAAAGGATTAATTACAAGCAGGTCATAAATGTAGTTTTATTTGAGAACATTAACAGATGTGGACTACAACCTTAAAAGTATTTATCCAGGTCAACACAAACAAATAAGAGAACATTTTATATCTTCTTCTTCATCTGTAATCATTGCTCATTTAGACTGGTACTGTGGGTTCTTTAATAAGTTATGCTGTCTTTTTCAGGGTCTCAATACCACCGTACAGTTTCTCCTCGAGGGGAGTCGACGTGGGACCATCCTTCCCATCGGATCTGTCTGCTGGGGGCAGTCCTGAAAAACATGTGCTACTTGTCATATCCGCCAGGCTGCAGTAACATAGGCTTGAATTTGGTGTATAGGTCATTCTGTTGTGGCCAGTTCAGAGACGTAGTATAACTTTGGTCTTTTCTGGACAGTTGGTAGTTTCCATCATCTATGTGGTATTTGGGTTGTTCTTCCTGCCACTTTATTTTGTACTGCCCTATTATTTTGACTTGTACTTCTTCATAGTTGACCAGGCATTCTTCCTGTATCAGTTTTTCTCCCTCTTTAGCTAGACTGTCGGGCTCCTCTTTTCCTTTGATGTTACAGTGTGATGGTTTCCACTGTATCCCCACTTTCTAGAATCATTTTAACGTTTCCGCCAAGGCTGGCCTCGTTCAGTTCAGAAATACATCATATATTGTATATATATCACATGACAAAGTTCGGTCCATTACCTTTAATTTTCCACATGGTCTCTTAGCAATTGAGCTGTCATCTTCACTGTCTTCAGTGCCATTAGAAGTCGAATTAAATGTGACTTCCTCTTCGGCTGGACTGAGATGACGAACTACAACACAAGTCTCTACAGGCTTGCCTCTGAAAGCACACATAACCAAAACATATTTTGATTGTCAAAATGTGGAAAACCTAGCACAACCTCTTCTTAGATCATTGGTCAATCATGGGCAAAGCAACTAGCTACCATCACACCTCAAAGTGTCTTTAGAGACAACAAACTTCATCCACTTCGTACAGTGTCCCAGCTTTTGTTCATTATTTCCATTCCGACTTCTGTGATTTTTCGCCAAGTTGTCTTAGGTCATTCTCTCTTTAGTCTTTCATCAATGTCCATGGCATGATAGTTCTGGTGACTGTCAGGTTCTCTTACAAGGACATGGCTGACCAAATTCCAGCATCAACCAGTTATGATGGTGTCAGCAGTCAATAAACATTTGTTGAAGAACAAAAGACAAAATTGAAATAATTAATTACAGAGTTTATTTCCATTGCCAAGTGGCCTGCTGGGGTTTTTGTGTATGACAAGGACAAGAAGAGTACTACTGCCCCACAGAGAGTATGTCGCACGAGGCAGCTAACTGTGTGACATGGCATAACACCGGCCATCGTTAGGTGGTTTGTTTAGAGCAGCATAGATGCCGCCTAACAGGTTGCGGGTCTACTTTGCTTTAGTGTTTGAGTCTATTAAAATAGACTTGCACATCAGTTAAACACCTCTGCGGCACTTGCCCCAACGCTGTGGGGTAATAATCTGCTCGAGCCTAGCTCACTAAGCAGAAAATCCTAGTCCTGACTACATCCAGCTCATACCAGAGATGGAACCAGCACAGGGGTATCCGTCTAAGAACTATTTCCATTGCTGAGATGCACTGAATGGATTATAGGGATGAGGCCTAAAGGTCACTTGCTTATGCAATCACCACACTATGTGCAGGCTAGGTTTTTGTTTTACCTCAGAAAGTTAAAAAAAACATATGCTTACAAGAGGTTTTCTTCTTCAGTGTTCATCCTGAAAAGGACGCTGTAACATTGTGAGGCTGCAATATTTGCACCTTTTGGCCTGAAACATTCTGCTTTTTTGGCTACCGGGTTTACCTTGAAACTGCGATACCTATTTTCTTAGCCACTAGTGCAGCGTTTCTAGGGCCTCCGGTGGGGGGGATGCGTCTTGGTCAGCTCTGGTTCACTGACCCTGATGCAAGCATATTGCTGGCTACTGTCAGCTCATTCCCTGTGTTGCATCTTTGACCTCACATAGTTTTTAAACATGCGCCCTCTTGGTCAGCAGAAGGCAAGCAAGCTAAATGCTCAGAAACCCACTAAACAAGACAAACTGATCTTGTGTTGATTGCTTCTGTCTATAATTACTTCTTCTCCAAGCAGAATTCTCTTCCTACAAAATACGCACGAGACAACCATTGGAGCCATAGTCCTACTACAAACAGTCCAGCTCCATTGTGTTAGGACTTTGGGACATATGCAGTGGCATTACTAGTTCCCTACTGTGATGCTCTACATTCTAAAACTCAAAGCAGCCAGGTACACATTCAAAGCAGGATAATCTTGAGCATGCCATGCATAGACCTAGCCTCTTGTGGTAGACAAGCTCCCTATCCACAGACAATAATATATGAAATAAAAACTGCTGGCTTTTGACACAACAAGTAGAGATGTTCACAAGAGCCTAGACATTCAACTGTGTAACTCGAGCTGGGAGTTGTCTGTAAGAAGGATTGATATATTAGGGTTCTCATATGCATGGCCTATAGACCAATAGTGGTTCACTAAGTTATATGTGGCTCATATTGTGTAGTGGTTCACTAAGTTATATGTGGCTCATATCGTGTAGTGGTTCACTAAGTTATATGTGGCTCATATTGTGTAGTGGTTCACTAAGTTATATGTGGCTCATATCGTGTAGTGGTTCACTAAGTTATATGTGGCTCATATTGTGTAGTGGTTCACTAAGTTATATGTGGCTCATATCGTGTAGTGGTTCACTAAGTTATATGTGGCTCATATCGTGTAGTGGTTCACTAAGTTATATGTGGTTTATATTGTGTAGTGGTTCACTAAGTTATATGTGGCTCATATTGTGTAGTGGTTCACTAAGTTATATGTGGCTCATATCGTGTAGTGGTTCACTAAGTTATATGTGGCTCATATCGTGTAGTGGTTCACTAAGTTATATGTGGTTTATATTGTGTAGTGGTTCACTAAGTTATATGTGGTTTATATTGTGTAGTGGTTCACAAAGTTATATGTGGTTTATATCATGTGGTGGTTCACTAAGTTATATGTGGTTTATATTGTGTAGTGGTTCACTAAGTTATATGTGGCTCATATCGTGTAGTGATTCACTCTTAGCTAGCTGGCTGCTTGCATCAGTCAGGGTCAGTCAACCATAATTGACCAAGATCATATTTCACCTCCAAGTGACGGCTCTGAAAACAGGTTACACTTGTGTAGTCTACGAGAGTATGGACTGCAGAGGGAAAGCAAACCTGTTCCCAAAAATGCGGTGCTGAAACCATGTTTCAGGCCAAAAGGCGCAGATATCGCAGTCTTGCTGTAAAGTACAGCTTGTTTTTCTCAGGACGAATGTAGAAGAAGATCCCTATTTCACAATTTAAGCACAATTTGTTTAATAACTATTTGACACACCTAGTTGCTGCACTTGTCTTGGACTATCATATATTTGGCCGGATTGTAAAGCGTTAAACATTTGATCAAAAACCCCTTGAAACCATTTTCAAAGACTGGTGGTTAGAAACTGAATGAAGTCTGTAGAGGGCTGAGTTTTTATGAACACTTTTTGTATGTAACCTATAAAGTCCAACACATTGAGAAGGTGTTGAAAGACCTATTATAGATGACAATTCCTGGGTTCACTTACTTCTCTTTGCAAATCCCTAAAGCCTTGTCAACAATGGATTTCAGATTCAGAAGTTTGGAACCTCTCCACACACCATCTGTAAAATGTACATAAAATGATAAGTGATTCCAGAGATGGGGAAAAACTGAATTAGTTATTGATGGAATGATAAGAAAAGGTCATCTTCCTACTTAGTCACTCTTCCTCTACCCTTGGCTATTTTATCAGTTGTATTCTTCTTGGCCTGGTTCCAGTTTAGTCTTTGATCTCTTATTAACTGTCTTATGTTGTCATCCTAGGGGATATTGGGTCGACTTGGGGGCCTGGATTCTTGTCTCCTGGTTTCCCACAACCGCCATGGTAGTTTTCTTTCATTCTGCAGATATTGCCAACCCATCAGGTTGAGATTGTTCCACTGGAGTCTGCAAGGGCTGGGTTTCAAGATTGTGATTATTTGTTTGATTGCAAATAATCTATAATAACATTAGCCTTAAATCGAAGCTGACTTTAATGTATAAAATTGTCACCTCAGTATAACTCTACGCATATGAGACTTGGGCTCTGACGACTGCCATAGAATGTAAAATTTGCGTAATGGAAATGAGATGCTTGCGAAGAATTCTTGGCCTTTCATAATTGGATCGCGTTTCAAACAAGAGTGTTCTTGAAATTTGTTAGGAAGGAGTTAGGCCAGTATCATGTTGTCATACTTACTGACTATAGTAAAAACACAATCAATGGGACTGACCAAGACAGTCCTGCAAGGCACTGTGCCTGGGAGGCGTGCGAGAGGGAGAACAATATAAAAGAGTGGACAGGAAGGTCTATAGCTAAAACTAATACCCTGGTGAAAAATTGAGACTTATGGCAGGGAACTGGTTCGACAAACTGCAATAACAGTGCCTCAACTACCTTCCAGGTTACGGGACTGATGATGATGATGAAAACTGCAAAGTAAAAGATGGCTATGGCAGGTTTGGCATGGGAGCCTGCTACCTCACTTTGTATAAATTATAAGCCATAAAAACTTCAACAAATATGGACATGTCAACTAAGAATAAATGTGCAACTCAGCCATCTAGAACAGTAGAGGGTCCTCTGCCAAGAGGGATAGTGATATGATGCAGAGAAAGTCACAAGGACAGAGGGGTTAAGATGAAATGATCGAAGCGGAAAGGCTTACCCGGTACCCAAAAATGCCATGCTGAAAGATGCAAATATCGCAGTCTAGCTGTAAGACACAATGCATTCCGTTCTCCGGACTTCATTCTGCTACTTATATGGCCCTTTTCAGGGCTTCGTTGCAGGAGTTTAAAAACAAACAAAGAATAAGAATATAAGAGATTGTGTAGTGCTAGTAGCAACTGAACCACCTAAATGACGAATCACTCTCACCTGCAGTAACGATGGCTTTACAGTTTGCATCCAGCATACGATCACTCAGAGACTCGGCAGAAAACCCAGCAAACTATTAGATATACAAAGAAATGAGCACACAGTCAACAAAAATAACGGTGCTACTGTTATAAAGACTAAAGGCGATGACTTCACCGCCGTGGGTTTCCCTATGTGGCTCAGTCTCTCTCAGCAGAAAGGTATCCCGCCTGCCGAGAGCATCGCACAAAGCACGATCTCCATAACTCCAGCAATGAACCCAGGGATATCCTGAAAAACTGACATTATGAACCGACCGTCGCAGCTCAAATTCAAACCCCAACCGTCTGAACACGAGGCAAACAACTTGACCACTTCGTCACAAAGAAAACGTTATATTATGCCCCATAAACAACCTAGCACTCTAGCCACACTAACATGAAATTCAAAATGCCTGTCATCTGTGGATTGCTTATTTATCTACTGCAGTATCATCTTGGGGAGCATGTGGTCCAGGGATTGTGAGCTTGGTTTACAGACCAAACATACTAGGTTTAAATAACACAGTGCCCGGTTTGACAAGCTGGGAATGTAATCTGTTGTTTTTTATGGTATGATCGCTTCTCCGTGTCAACCTAGCTGTAAATGGTTATTTTACAAAGTGAAGGTAAAATTTCAGAACCATCAACTCGAGCTACAGAACTTCCAGTAATATAGGGATGCCCAGGTTCAATGAAGTTAGTTCTATGAGCCATTTTCCATTTGTTTGTAGTGTCATCAAATGTTTCACAAATTGTAAATAAGATTAGTGCTTTATATGCTCATCATTACTGTATGGTTTAGAAACATGGACAATGAACAAAAAGTTGGAGATGTTTTGAAGCTCAGAAGATGTGGATGTACAGAAGAATGGAACGTGACTCATAGAAAGATTAGACAAATAAGAAGAAAATAAGGAGAACAGAGAATTAATTAATGAAACCAAGACAGACAATTACATTATTTTGTTTATACATAACAACTTTGGAGAAGTTTAGGAAAACAGAGAATTAATTAAATCAAGACAGACAATTACATTATTTTGTTTATACATAACAACTTTGGAGAAGTTTAGGAAAACAGAGAATTAATTAAATCAAGACAGACAATTACATTATTTTGTTTATACATAACAACTTTGGAGAAGTTTAGGAAAACAGAGAATTAATTAAATCAAGACAGACAATTACATTATTTTGTTTATACATAACACAAGTTGTCATAAAGTGGTTTGCTGCGGGTTTCCTGTATTATTGTAAATTGCAGCAGTGATGGATGTCTGCATAGTCCCTAACAAAATTAAAAGGAACAAAGAGAAGAATTATTTGACCCCTGATATAAAATTACTAACTCCAACAGCATGTAAATACTTACCACTATTGAATGTACAGCCCCAATCCGTGAGCATGCAAGCAAGGCTACGACCAGTTCTACAATCATTGGCATGTATAAGGCCACACGGTCCCCCTTCTTAACACCTACAACAATTGATTCAAAACTATAAGACATAGGCAACTTGGATGTTTCATAAATGGGACATTTTTTATATATTAAATATTTAAGTTAAGAAAGTAATATGATTGACATCCTACAACATGGATGATATTTTGTTCAATGTATTTCACATGTTGATACCTGGAATATTGATCTCATCAACCAAAAAACTGAATTTCAGGTTTAGTAATCTCTTATGCAATCCTGAGAATATTGGTTGTTCCAACTGATTATATTTTTCAAATGAAACAGGTTGGTCAACTGCATTAATATATTGGAGAGGTCCTGCTGAAGACAGATGTGTTGAACCAAAAGGTGCAAATATCACAGTCAAGCTGTAAACCACAACGCATTCCGTTCTCTGGACTATATCCTGCTACATGCAAAGCCCTTCTCAGGGCTTGATAGCGGGAGATTGAGAAAGAACGAAGAAGAATATGGGAGAGGTGGTTAGGTTGACATAATCTACCTGCTCCAGGTAGAACTTAAACAATTGATATACAATTATGACTTACTTGACTTTGTAACTTAATTGTTCTGGTAAATGTTGTGAACACTTTACAAAATGACATCAAGGAACAGCACTATCTTGACAAACAACAAAAGTAATAACTTAACTGTCATAAACAGTTTCGATAAACAACAAGAATGTCTCCAAACTTCCACACAGTACAATATTATAACACCAGATGGTATAGTTTCGAGGGAAGAGGAAGACCAAGAAAAAAAAAACTTGGATTGATGTGTTAGGTAACATTTCAGAGATTGGTAATAATAATAACAGCTACCATACAAAAGATTACACCTACTCACAACATCTAATGACATAAGTGGACAGATGAGATAATCATCAATCAAAACCTTCCCAGCTCCCTGTGGAGCACAGATCTTCAACAAAGTCAAGTCATCATACACTATATCTGCTGGTTATTGATGCTTATAGTTTCTACAGGATGGAGTAACAAGCCCCATGACCAACCCTCCTTAGTCATCTCGTATGACATGCCTGGCAGTTTAAGGTGTTACTATTCTTTGCTCCCCTTTAGGGCCACAGTAACACTCAGAAGATGATAATGATGAATAAGAAATCTGACATTTGTGCTGGCAGAATAAATTAGTGTTGTTGTTGAATGTCCATAATGAGTACTCTTTTGTGCACCTTGAAAAGGGCGTTATGTGGCAGTAGATTTCCTCATATACCGAGCGTACTGATCAACGTGGACCGGGGTCCCCCAGGCGGATTTGCTATGCTTGGCTTCATCTAAGTGCCACTCGCTATTGCGAGGATCACATCAATCCCCAACCTTGTTGGCCAAACTACCTGACCCCGACTAACAATGTCCGATAAATATGTTTTGCCTGACCAAACGTTAAGTCTCCTCTCCCCCGCAGGATAAATTGCACACAATTATGATGAACAACTCTAGCAAGAGTTACCTCATATAATTAAATTGGAATAAAAAGTGATGCAGTATAACTGAATACCAATGATGGCTGGGAAAATAAAACAAAAAATGTTTAATCAAGCTTTTGTTCACTAGTCTCTCTAATCCATGAGGTGACAGGTTGTCACTATTCTCTTTACTGTGCCAGGATATGAGTGTGATCATATTCTAAACTGAATTGAACCCTTTTTTTTTGTTAGTATTTCAGCCTCATAGAAGTAAATTTGACACATGGTTGCTGAAAAACAAAAAGGGAGCTAAAGATACAGTTAAACATAAGAATAGCAACAGATGGGTAATGATGTTTGATCCTATAATTGTCTTTTTCAGACTGTACAGATGAAAAACAGAGAACTAAGAGTGCACTTATCTTCTTCTGCATTCATCCTAAAAAGCATGGTGTGTCATGGTTTACGGCAAGGATGCGATATATGCACCTTTCAGCCCAATACATCCAGTTTCAGCTGAATTTTTTGGGTATCATGTTTGCCTTATCACTACAAGCCCTAATCTCTTAGCCAAACTACACTAGCGCAGCCTGTTTCAAGGCCCACTGCTTCGAGGAGAGGGTCTTGTTCAGTTCTGGTTCACTGACCCTGGTGCAAGCAGCCAGTTATTAGTCGTTCACTGATGTCAGCCCATTTCCTGTGCTAGAGGGTGCTCGTATCACCGGACTAATTAATATTTTTCAATTCACATACGTTTTCAAAAACAACAAAATCTTGTTGTACTAAACAGAATTCATTATCACTTTGCTGGTTTTATAGGATGATAGAAGTTTCCTCCAGCATACATAGGGAAAGAAAAAAACCATCTCAGCCTACAGGAAAGGATTGTTGTCGAATGCCCACAAAGAGTAGATGTACTCTTTTGTGCGCCCTAAAAAGGATGGTAAGTGGCGGGTTGGCGTAGCTATCCTGGCATCCCAAGTGTGCTGATGAAGGTGGACCGTGTTCCTTCAGGTGGTTGTGCTATGCTTGACTTCATCTGCGTGATGTTCACTACTACGGGGATCACATTGATCCCTCACTTTGTTAGCGAAGTTGTCATAAAAACAGCGGAACCAGAAAGGGCTACGTGGAAGCCAAGGTGAGGGTCTAGGCCAGTATATTTTGCCTGATCCTGACTAACATGTGTGATCAGTATGTTGTGCCTGACCAGACATTAGTCTTTCTTCCGAAAGGATAGGATAAATTAAACTATATTAAGTTTTTTTTCAAAATACAGCAGCCTACAAGAAACAAGAGAGCACAGCCACAAATTAATTGAAGAAAGGTCCAGATTAGATACTAGGAAATATTTTTTTAGTCAGAGAGTGGTGAATGCTTGGAATGCATTTGTCACAGAAAATAGTGGAGGCAGGGTAAATTAATACATTCAAGAATAGATTGAAAGCAAATAGGTATTTTTAGATCAAGTGAATGTAAAAGAAAAGGGTTGTATACAGATTATGTAGAGTCTTCTAAACCAGTATAATAAAGTTAAGTTTACGGTAAACTTAAAGCACGAGTGGAACTATGATTAAATGGAGAAAGAGTAGCCTAGGACCATGCATGCTGGTCAATGGCCTAAGCCCCGAGAGGAGCAACAGGCTTTGATTGATGTCATCGGTCTGATTATTTGTTATAGACTATATGAGAAAACAGGCATCACAAGCTTACTCTATTCTGCAGTTATCAGAGCCACCTAGATGCTTACAACGAAAATACAATAATAGTATCAGTTCTTACCCAAGCGTTTCAGGACATTGGAGAACTTGCACACTTGCTCCAGTAGCTGGGTGTAAGTAATCTGGCCGCTGTCTCCTGGATGATTTCCTTCCCTTAATACAAAAAAAAACCAAAAACATAATAATATGTTAGTGTTATACTTATTAATATAGTAAAAACAAAACAGTAACAAATTTCAAATAAACCTTTAAATACATTATGACTGGTTTTTGCAGACCTAAAAAAAGATATTTTCAATTTCTTCTTCTTCTTCTTCATTGTACGCAGTCAGACAGTAACCATTATTTTTTCCAAAAAAGCGGCGGTCATCCTGAGGCTGTCGACACTACCACAGAGCTTGTCTTGTGGTTCCACTGGTGATGGCCACATCTGCTCTATCTGATCCTCGTATTTCGGGCAGTTCTGCAGCAGATGCTCAGCGGTCATTTTCCCGGTACCACACGGGCATTCGTCGGTGCCACCTATCTTCAATTTGTTGAATAGGTGGTACCTCAGTCTATTGTGGCCAGTGCGAAGTCTGAAGACAACGACCTGCTCTCTTCGGTTCAACTGGTAATAGGCATCGTTTTTGGTGTAGCCGGTATGTTCAGTTTCCCATTTGGTCATGTATCTGGCTTTAATAAGCCGTTTTGACTCTTCGTACGTCATACTAGTATCTGTTTGTGGTAGTCTTGCACCTTCTTTTGCCAGTCTGTCTGCCTCCTCGTTGCCTTGGATGTTGCAGTGTGATGGGACCCACTGTACCACTACCCTTTTTGGTGCGGACTGCTGGCATAGTTCACAGAGTACTGCTCTTAAGTCATTAAGCTCTGTGATTTTCTGGCTTTTTAGCGCTGTAACTACGGCAAGAGCATCTGTAAGCAGGACTGTATGGCTTTCATTTTCTTTATGTGTCACCATTTCTTCCACTGCCGCCCTCAGTGCCTCTGCTCTGAAATTGCTTGTTTACTTACCAGTAGCGAATGACAGTGTTATTTTTCTGCCATTTGTGGTAGGTTCAGGAATGCTCCTGCCCCTCCGTTCTGTGTAGTGTTTGTTACAGAGCCGTCGGTGTATGCATGGGTCCAGTCCATGCTTGGGTAGTTTTCCGATATAAAGCTTAGGGTAGTATCTCTCCTTTCTTTTTCAGTCTGGCCGTTTTTGCTTCCAATACCTGGTATATTTTCTACCACCTCTGGAAATATATCCTGCCTCCAGGTAGGTTTTCGTACAGTAGTGATGGGCTTTGGTGTTGTTAGTGCGTTTATGGGATCTTCGTGCATCTTTGCTTTGGCTATCTCTGCAAAGTTTCTCTGCTTTAGTTTCCCATTTCCCAAATTGTTTAGTCTCTGGTGCATTGGATGGTCAGTCAGTCTTCGGGGTTTCTCTGACTGCAGCTGGGCTCTGCAGTCTCTTCTATCGGTCATGGATTGCAGTTTTGTAATCTTTTCAAGTTCTACAATTGGCGTTGACTTCATGTCTCCTGTTATAACTCTAATGGCTTGGTTTTGAAGTTTGCTAACTTTATCGAAGTTCGCCTTTGCTGCTGTTGTCCATGCCGCAATGCCATACTCGAGAACTGGTGTCACTCTTCCAGTGTACAGTTTCTTTAGTATACTTTCGTCTGCTCCCCAGCTTGTGCCAGCAAGTTTCCTCATGATTGCCATTCTTTCTCTGGCTCTCATTCGGTTTTTCTCGATCTGACTTTTCCATGTCATGCGCCGATCAAATGTGACTCCCAGATAGGTTGGGTTTTCGTTTGGCTGCAGGAATTTGCCATTTAAACTTAATTTGGTATTTTGGTTTTTTATTGAAAGCGAGAATATTGTGCATGTGGTTTTCTCCTCGTTTATTTTGACCAGCCATGAGTTCGCCCACTCTTCCAGCGATGTTAGTGCCTGCTGCATCCGATTTCTTGCTATGGTGAGATTCTTTTCAGAGGTCCACATAGCCAGATCGTCTGCAAACATTGAGCTATGGACTCTTCTTGGTATATTCTCTGTAATGTCGTTTATATACACCAGGAAGAGTGTGGGTGACAGTACTCCCCCTTGGGGTACTCCCTGCTCGAGTGTCACCTTTTTCTCATCTGCCGTTGTACTTGGACTCTGGCCGTTCTTTTTTTGAGGTAGTGGTTGATCCACTTGTATATTCTCCCACAAACTTCACTTCTCCTTAGCTTGACTCTAAGTCCGTCTTTCCAGACTTTGTCAAATGCCTTTTCCAGGTCCACCCAAACCGCTACTGTGTGTTTCTGTGCCTGGTAGGCATCTTCTATTTCCTGGGCTATGAGGATGACCTGGTCCTCAGTGGATCTGTGCTGTCTAAAGCCGGCTTGCTGTGGAATTAGTATTCGTTTTTCTTCCAGATGCCACATCAGTCTGGTGTTTATCATACGTTCCATCAGTTTGCCGACACAGCTCAGTAGGCTGATAGGCCTGTATCCATTTGGATCTGTTTTGTCCTTTACTTTCTTTGGTACTGGTACAAGTACTGCATCTTTCCATGCCTGGGGTACAATACCCCTTTTCCAGCTTTGGTTCAGGACTGATAGCAGTTTCCTCTTCGCTGTTTGGCCCAGCCCCATCAGCATTTCATTTGTTATCCCGTCTTTTCCGGGAGATTTCCTTTTCTTTAATGTTCTCATGGCCTCTTCCATTTCACTCATTGTTAATTTGGCCATCATATGCTCTTCTGGTGCCGTATTGATGTTGTCGTGCCCCTTTTGCTCTTCACTAATGTCTGTATGCCTATCTGCAGGGACCTCGATGTGGTTTGCTTTGGCATAGTGTTCTACAAAAGCGTTTGCGGCTTTTTTTCCAGTGAGCAAGTTTTCGCCCTGCTTGATGGTAATTTGTTTGTTTGAAGGGGTTTCGTCATTCATGGCTCTGACTAGCTTCCATAGCTTGTTCCCTTCTTTGTCTAGGTTGAGGCTTTCAATTTTGTTTTTCCAGCTTTCTCTTGCTGTTTGGTTTAGAGTGTATTTGTATTTTGCCGTGGCGGCTTTGAGGGCGATATTTGGCTCCATAGATTGTTCTCGCTCTGCCATGTTCCTAGCATTATTTTCAATTTAACCTTGTTAAGTTGACACATATGGCAAATCTTTCTATAGCAAAAATAAACAAAAACAAAATAGTATCTGTGTGTGTGCCAATTGCGTAATAAAAATAGTCATCCTTGCAATCCATGTCACTACATTATCTTTATATCAAATTACTAACCTGTAATCATTTTAACAGGTTTAAAATTACACACCTATTCATTTATCCATGATTAGATTCAAAATAAATATTATAAAAATCTGTGGCAGTGTAACAGATCAGAATCAATGTTAATTATTAAACAAACAATACGTGTATTTGTTTGTCTGTCTTGCAACAATTCTCAAACAGTGAGCTTTAGCAACATGAAATTTACACAGCTCATTCTAAAATTTATATGTCAATGCAATTATTTTCATCTCACTGTGCCATTCCATTCCCGAGTTAATTAACATTAATGAAAAAACTATTTACAGCTAATGTATTCTTTTCGGATACCGAAGAATGTGATTTTTTTCATTTAGCACGGCCGCTCAATGTCAGATTCTAAAAGCACATAACCAGTACATGTTTGGAACTGATCCGTATAAGGCATAAGGTCAGTCTTTTTACCCTGGAGTTGGAAAATGCTGACAATTTGCTCCAGTCACAAGTTTTAAATTTCATTTCTCTCACTTGAGTACAGTGTAGTTCTGAAAGTTTTCTGTATTGGGTGAATATTTCATACAGAGTGATTATAATAATATCGCCAATTCAAATGCGAATTAGGGATCAAGATGCTGAGTAGCGCATGAGCTGCAGTAGTCAGCGACCCATAGCTGACTGCTTGCGTCGGGGCCAGCAAACCAGAGCTGCCAAGACCCTTCTACACCTCCATGTGGTGATCCTGGATAACAGGCTGCAGCAGGGCAGACTGGCTAAGGAGAAGGGATCGAAGAGGGAATGCTAACCCAGTACTCAAAAAATGTTTGCTGAAGTCGGATGTGTTGGACCGAAAGGTGCAAATATCGCAGTCAAGCCGTAAACTACGACACAACGCATTCCGTTCTCTGGACTACATTCTGCTACTTAAGCCCTTTCAGGGTTTGGTAGTGGGAGATTGAGAATGAACGAAGAAGAAGAAGAAGAAGAAACACCCACAATCATAGTGATCAACGCAACTTATTTCAAGTAACTATGTCAACTTGAAGTCATTACTGAATTGTGTGTATTAAAGTAGCGGTATTTCCTGGGTAAAGTTCTAGTATGTAATCAATAGATTAATGTCTTGACTTATTTCATATTTATAAATGACTTTGGCTTTATCAACCTAGACACTTTGCTAAAAGATACTGAACACAGCTTATCATGTCTACTAAATGATGATGAATCTGGATAAGACACTAAAAACTACTTCATGAGATTTATGTACACCTAGCTGCAGTACCTAGTATTGCCCAGGAGAGTTATGTAAGTAGATCATATTCAATTTTTAGGGCCCTCTTATTCGCCCCCCCCTCCCCCCCCCCCCCCCCCCACGGTGTGATATTGAACACGATATTTAATACATGTTAACCCACCCCACCTCCCCCCCCCCTTTTTTTAATCTGCCTCAAACTATTCACCCCTCAACCTGCCCATCACCATCACTCTACAGCTACTCGTTCCTCAACCTGCCCAATCCAGCAATTATATTAATATGATAATACCGTAAATACGGTCCTGATTCTTTATAAACAGGAGTAAACACTAACAACACTAGACAGATTTGACTTAGTAAAGTTACCGCACGGGGACTTACGTTACGTTTTTACCTATGTCAATTTGTTTATTCTGCAATTTACATTGCTCAAAGTATTTTTTTTCAAAAAGACTTACCAGAAATACGCTACTTTCTCCCCGAGGCCATTCTTGACATTTCTGTCCAACATATTGTAAGAAATGTTTGTCTTTGCACCTTCCATCCATTTAATAAAGATTGGACCTTTCCTTACATCAAAGTTGTAGCTCGAAAACTGACCACCAGAAGGTCGAGATTCCCAATAAAACTGATCTGCGATTTCACTCCAGAAAGCATGTGGGTCTTGGATTGATTGCTCATACATCTGCTGGTATTGTTCAAAGCTATTGACGTATGCATGTTCCGCTAATTGCTGTGGAGGATCGAATTTCGAGTCGCTGTGATGGGTCGAGCAGTTGTGGTTCTCGTGGTTAGTCGTGTCTGCCATGTTGCTGAAGTTGTGAGATTCACCACTACTGATATCCCTGACTCACTAGTTCAGTAGTTGACAGGTCAGTGTTATCAGCTGCTACCTGTCGACAACCACCAACAAAATCCACACACAAGAAACGACTGCTGACTGACGTCCGTTCTCTAGACCCTAGCTCAGGCAGACTATGTCACCAACAAGTGGCCAGACAATTTTCACGTGGCCTGCTCAATTATGTATTGCCAGGGAGACTTTTCTGTTTTTTGTTATGTTTCGTTCAACGATCGGAGCAGAGAATTGTGTACTGCAACCTGATAGGAATATCGCAAGAGATAACTAAGGCCGATTAGGCATGGGACCAGCTATCCCATCCTGTAGAAACTATATACGCCGACACTCACTTTAGTTGACAAGCCGCAACTGAGACAAAGCGAGTCAAATATCATCTGCGATCACGATGCTGAGCAGCGCGTAAGCTGCAGTGGTCAGCGACCCATAACTGACTGCTGGCGTCAGGGCCAGTGAACCATAGCTGCCAAGACCCTTCTACACCTCCACGCAGTGATCCTGGATAACAGGCTGCAGCAGGGCAGAATGGCTAAAGAGAAGGGATCGAAGAGGGAATGCTAACCCAGTACTCAAAAAATGTTTGCTGAAGTCGGATGTGATGGACCGAAAGGTGCAAATATCGCAGTCAAGCTGTAAACTACGACACAACGCATTCCGTTCTCTGGACTATATTCTGCTACTTAAAGCCCCTTCAGGTTTGGTAGCGGGAGAATGAGAACAAAGGAAGCCAAGCCAAGCCAAATATATAGTAAATACTTCAACTATTTATGTCATATCAATTAAAGCCACGGAAGACAGCTCAGTTGTACCCACCTAATGAAAGAGCGTCTGCTACGGTAACCCTGCTTAACCCTACAGAAATCGCAGGTTCCAGGCACTTGGTCATTGACTGACTAAAAAGCCCTCTATTGATTCGTTGGGTCTAATAGTGAACGGGTGCTGGTATTAGACCATCGGAAGACAGGTCAGTTTTACCCTACTAATGACAGGGCGTTGCTACGGTAGTCCTGCTCAACTCGAGAGGAATCGCAAATCGCAGACATTTGATCCACGTGCTAGGCTTATAAGCCAACGGCGCGAAGCTACCATAGGAGGGATTACGGCCGAACGCCTCTAAGCGGAATCCAGCTCTAAATCTCAGCACCACTGCGATAGGAGGCTACAATAGGGTTGGGACCTGGGGCTCATGCCCCAGCCCGACCCGGTCGAGCCGCAGAAAGAGGTCTCTGCCCTCCGCCGATCAAAGCGGGTGGTAAGCTGCCCGATATTCACCCCATACGGCGATGATGTGTCAAACCACTAGTAGAAGACTTAGTTCTCGGTCGGGGTGTCGTAAGCGGCCGAGCAGCCACCTCACTGCGAACTGTTGAGACGCAACCCCCTTGATCATGAGATATGTCCGCACAACAGGCGAATAACATCTCCGTGCCATTACCAGGCTTGTCCCCTGGTCAAATGCACTCCTTCGATAGGAATCGCAGGTCGCTGACATTTGGTCCACGTGCTTGGCTGATAAGCCAATGGTGCGAAGCTACCACCTGAGGGACTACGGCCGAGCGCCTCTAAGCCAGAATCCCGCCCTAAATCTCAGCACCGCTGTGATGGGAGGCCACGATATGGTTGGGACCTGGGGCTCGCATCTCAGCCAGGCCCGGTCGAGCCGCAGAAATGCACCTGGCCAAATGCATTTCTGCCTCGCTCTTTACCTCTGTCTGCTATCAGACATCCCAATGGACGCAGAAGAGATGCAGTCCAGCGGAGATTGCACCTCTGCCCTATTGTGACAACGTCCCAGGTGGCGGGGAATGCTAGGCGTGCCATCACTGCAGATGAGCCGAGAAAATAAAGGGAGCAAAGAGATACCTCACTCACATGCATATGCTAAGTTTCAGGCAGGACGTGACGATCCTGAGACACAGTCACACTGGACTGCCTCTCTTCCGGGATAGTACAAACTAGTACATAGTCCATCACATCATATCATTGCCAAACCCTATAGACACGAGTGGGGAAGGCTCGTTAGTCCTGCAAGACAACTTCCGTAAGAGAGACAACTCTGACCAAAAACAACTGCTGCCTTGCATATAGGCTGTGGATAGCCAAAGGCTAAGGAGAGCATCCCTACAGAAAAGCCTGTTGAAATCGGATGCACTGAACCACAGGCTTAACAAAATAAAACAGTGCAACGTAAATATCGCTGTAAACAGAGTACGATGAAGAAGAAGAAATATCAATTAAAGTACCATCTCCGCATCGAAGGTCGACTGCAATGAATCTCCAGTATACTTTAACTCTTTCCGCAATAATGCATTCTCATAACCTTTTTCTAGTCCATCTCCTGATATTATCTACACACTTATAACATTGTCTGCCTCTTGTTCGAATGCCGTCCACCCTACCCTCTAGTATGGTGTTCAACAAGGAGAAATGTCATGTTATGCAAGGCGTGTTCAAATGAAACCGGACTAAGCTACATCAAGTGAACATACGTACGATGCTAATGATGACGTCGCTTCTGGTGTAAACAGTATTTACCAACCGTAAAGTTTGCAAAATTTCATAATTTCTTCAGCAGACCATTGACAACATGACGGGCGTGATACGGAATCCGTCCAGATTTGATCAGCGAGCGGTGATTCGGTTTCTAACAGTTGACATTCATCGCAGAATACAGGAAGTGTATGACGACAAAAGTTTGTCGAAGACAACAGTGAAGGACGGGACAAGGTTGGTATGTGCTGTTTACACCAGACGTGACGTCATCATACGCATTGCACGTAGTTCATTTGTTGCAATTTGGTCCGGTTCTTCTTCTTCTTCTTTTTCGTTCGCAGTCAGACAGTAACCATTATTTTTTCGAAAAAAGCGGCGGTCATCCTGAGGCTGACGCCACTGCCATACAGCTTGTCTTGCAGTTCCACTGGTGATCGCCACAACTGCTCTCTCTGATCCTCGTACGTCGGGCAGTTCTGCAGCAGATGTTCAGCGGTCATTTTACCAGTACCGCACGGGCATTCGTCGGTACCACCTATCTTCAATTTGTTGAATAGGTGGTACCTCAGTCTATTGTGGCCAGTGCGAAGTCTGAAGACAACGACCTGCTCTCTTCGGTTCAACTGGTAATAGGCATCGTTTTTGGTGTAACCAGTATGTTCGGTTTCCCATTTGGTCATGTATCTGGCTTTGATAGGCCGTTTTGACTCTTCGTACGTCATACTAGTATCTGTTTGTGGTAGTCTTGCACCTTCTTTTGCCAGTCTGTCTGCCTCCTCGTTGCCTTGGACGTTGCAGTGTGATGGGACCCACTGTACCACTACCCTTTTTGGTGCGGACTGCTGGCACAATTGGCAGAGTGCTGCTCTTAATTCATTAAGCTCAGTGTTTTTCTGGCTTTTTAGCGCTGTGACTACGGCGAGAGCATCTGTAAGCAGGACTATTTGGCTTTCATTTTCATTGTGTGTCACCATTTCTTCCACTGCCGCACTCAGTGCCTCTGCCTCCGCTCTGAAATTGCTTGTGTACTTACCGGTAGCGAATGGCAGTGTTATTTGTCTGCCATTTGGTAGGTTCAGGAATGCTCCTGCCCCTCCTTTCTGTGTAGTGTTTGTTACAGAACCGTCGGTGTATGCATGGGTCCAGTCCATGCTTGGGTAGCTTTTGGATATGAAGCTTAGGGTAGTATCTTTCCTTTCTTTTTCAGACTGGCAGTTTTTGTTTCCAATACCTGGTATATTTTCTACCACCTCTGGAAATATATCCTGCCTCCAGGTAGGTTTTCGTACAGTAGTGATGGTTTTTGGTGTTGTTAGTGCGTTTATGGGATCTTCGTGCATCTTTGCTTTGGCTATTTCTGCAAAGTTTCTCCGCTTTAGTTTCCCATTTCCCAAATTGTTAAGTCTCTGGTGCATTGGATGGCCAGTCAGTCTTCGGAGTTTCTCTGACTGCAGCTGGGCTCTGCAGTCTCTTCTATCTGTCATGGATTGCAGTTTTGTAATCTTTTCAAGTTCTACAATTGGCGTTGACTTCATGCCTCCTGTTATAACTCTCATGGCTTGGTTTTGAAGTTTGCTAACTTTATCGAAGTTCGCCTTTACTGCTGTTGTCCATGCCGCAATGCCATACTCGAGAACTGGTCTCACTCTTCCAGTGTACAGTTTTTTTAGTATGCCTTCGTCTGCTTCCCAGCTTGTGCCAGCAAGTTTCCTCATGATTGCCATTCTTTCTCTGGCTCTCATTCGGTTTCTCTCGATCTGACTTTTCCATGTCATGCGCCGATCAAATGTGACTCCCAGATAGGTTGGGTTTTCGTTTGGCTGCAGGAATTTGCCATTTAAACTTAATTTGGTATTTTGGTTTTTTATTGAAAGCGAGAATATTGTGCATGTGGTTTTCTCCTCGTTTATTTTGACCAGCCATGAGTTCGCCCACTCTTCCAGCGATGTTAGGGCCTGCTGCATCCGATTTCTTGCTATGGTGAGATTCTTTTCAGAGGTCCACATAGCCAGATCGTCTGCAAACATTGAGCTATGGACTCTCCTTGGTATATTCTCTGTAATGTCGTTTATATATACCAGGAAGAGTGGGGGTGACAGTACCTGGGCTATGAGAGTGATCTGGTCCTCAGTGGATCTGTGCTGTCTAAAGCCTGCTTGCTGTGGAATTAGTGTGCGTCTATCTTCCAGATGCCACATCAGTCTGGTGTTTATCATACGCTCCATCAGTTTGCCTACTCAGCTCAGTAGACTGATAGGCCTGTATCCATTTGGATCTGCTCTATCTTTCTCTTTCTTTGGTTCGGGTATAATTACAGCATCTTTCCATGCCTGGGGTACAGTTGCCCTTTTCCAGCTTTTGTTCAGGACTGATAGTAACTTCCTCGTTGCTGTTTGGCCCAGCACCATCAGCATTTCGTTTGTTACCCTATCTTTTCCGGGTGATTTCTTTTTCTTTAAGGTTTTCATGGCCTCTTCCATTTCATTCATTGTTAGTTTTGCCATCATGTGCTCCTCTGGTGCCATATTGATGTTGTCATGGATCTTTTGTTTTTCACTAATGTCTGTATGCCTATCCGTAGGAACATCAATGTAGTTTGCTGTGGCATAATGTTCTATAAAGGCGTTTGCTGCTTTTTTTTCCAGTGAGCATGTTGTCGCCCTGCGTGATGGTAATTTGTTTGTTTGATGGAGTTTCGTCATTCATGGCTCCGACTAACTTCCATAGTTTGTTCCCTTCTTTATCTAAATTGAGGCTTTCTGTTTTGTTTTTCCATTTGTCTCTTGTTATTTGGTTTAGTGTTCTTTTGTATTTCGCCGTGATGGCTTTGAGGGCGATATTTGCCTCCATAGATTGTTCTCTCTCTCTGCCATCTTCCTAGCATTTGAGACTTCGTCTTCCGCTTTCTGCAATTCATCGTTCCAATATGGTTTGAAGTTTTTCCTTGCTCCTCTTGGGATGGTTTCGGTGGCTGCTTGCATTATTGCTTTGCTTAGGCTTTCCACCATAGGTTTCATATTGTTATTCCTTGTGTTGATGGTTTCACACAGCTCATCTGTCAGGATTGCAAATCTGTCCCAGTCGGCTCGTTTATAGTTCCAACGTGGGAGCGGTTTTATTTCCTGTGGGCCTACTTGCACATCAACTTCTATGCTAATTGGCCTGTGGTCGCTACCTGCCAATTGGTTTAGCACCTGGCGGTCTATTTTGTGGTGAATATCCACCGTGAAAAAGTCCAAGTCTGGAGTAGAGGTGGTACGCCATGTTCTAGAATAGAAGCTAGGGCTGTCCTCCGGCCTATTGAAAAGATAGAGATTTGTGTCTATCTCCCAGTCTTCCACTTCATCGCCTCTGTTGTCTGTGTCTGAATATCCCCATCTCTCCGAGTGGCTGTTGAAGTCTCCAACTACTAGGCAGCTGGAGTCCTTGCTTTCCATACGCGAGAGCGACAGGTCTTTGTGTGGTGGGCCATACAGGTTGAAGATGTGGATCTTCGTTTCTTGTGTCATTATGTCGACTCCTAAAATTACTGCTTGTCCGGTGTGATTGACGTCTACCGCGCTCCTCGGTATGCAGTTACGTGTCAGTATCAGAACCGCTCCTTTGTGACCTTCTCTATCGATACGGAAGGTCTGGTATCCTCTGATTGAGAATTTGTGGTTGTTGTTGAGGTGCTTTTCTTGGATACATGCCACGTCAATCTTACCTTCATGCAGGTGATGTGTTAGGGAAACCTTTTTTGTTAATGACTCCCTTTGCATTCCACTGTAGTATTCTGAGGGTCTTGTGTTTTTGGTCAATAGTTTTTGCCCCATCACCTTGTGCCTTGACTCCACAGCACATGGGTGGGTGACCACCAGTAGCATTGGGTGGGCCCCTTCGAGGCGTGAGGCCCGGCACTCTCGCTGCCTGGCGGGACTCCACAGGATGAGCGCCACACTTTTCTCTGTTAGGTTGTACCGTCATCATACAGCGATATACGTTGCACTGTTTCATTAAGCCTGTGGCCCAGTGCACCCGATTTCAACAGGCGTTTCTGTAGGGATGCCCTCCTTAGCCTTTGGCTGTCCCCAGCCTATCTGCAAGGCAGCAGTTGTTTTTTATCAGAGTTGTCTCTCTCAGGGAAGTTGTCTTACAGGACTATCGAGTCTTCACCACTCGTGTCTATAGGGTGTGGTGATGATATGGACTATGTACTAGTTTGTACTGTCCCGGAAGAGAGGCAGTCCAGTGTGTCTGTGTCCCAGGATCGTCACGTTCTGCCAGAAACGTAGCATATGCATGTGAGTGGGGTATCTCTTTGCTCCCTTTATTTTCTCGGCTTCTCTGCAGTGATCGTACGCCTAGCATTCCCCGCCACCTGGGAGGCTGTCACAATAGGGCAGAGGTGCAATGTCCGCTGGCCTGCGTCTCCTCTGCGTGCATTGGGATGACTGATAGCAGACAGAGGTAAAGAGCGAGACAGGAGTGCATTTAACCAGGGGACAAGCCTGGTCATGACACGGAGATGTTCGCCTGATGTGCGGACATATCTCATTATCAAGGGTTGAGTCTCAATAGTTCGCAGTGAGGTGGCTGATCTACTGCTTACGACCCCCGACCAAGAATTAAGTCTTCTACTAGTGGTTTCGCACCTCAACGCCGAATGGGGTGAATATTGAGCAGCTCCCCGCCCGCTTTGATCGACGCGACGGCAGAGACCTCTTTCTGTGGCTCGACCGGGTCGGGCTGAGGCGCGAGCTCCAGGCCCCAATAAAATCGGTGATTCAGGGCGGGATTCCGGCTTAGAGGCGTTCGATCGAAATCCCTCAGATGGTAGCCTCGCATCATTAGCTTATCAGCCAGGCACGTAGATTAAGTGTCAGTGATCTGCGATTCCTCTCGGATTGAGCAGGATTACCGTTGCAACGCCCTGTCATTTAGTAGGGTAAAGCTGACCTGTCTTCCGAGGGTCTAATACCAGCACCCGTTCCCTATTAGACCCAACGAAAATGCCCTCAGCCTGTCAGTCATTTCATTGTTGGCGTGTTGAGTCAAATTAAGCCGCAGGCTCCACTCCTGGTGGTGCCCTTCCGTCAACCCAAACACTTTGCTTTCCCGGAAGCTGTCCGCAGAGTCATCGAAGCAACTCCTGCGGATCGCTAGTCGGCATCGTTTATGGTCAGAACTACGACGGTATCTGATCGTCTTCGCGCCTCTGACTTTCGTTCTTGATTAAATTCGCCGATCCAAAGCTCATTGCGAATGAAGGACCACAAGCGAGACGAACTGTTGAGATTGGCTATACGCGCTAGCCTACGACGAACCACACGGACTGACAAAGCTTCTCGATACGGACTACAGTAACGCACCGTTACCAGTGGTACGACTCCACCAAATTGGTCCTGCTACAGTGCCGGGGAGAGGCGGGCGAACTAGTTGGGCAAGCCCGCGCTCTCACTCCGCTTGGCGGGACTGAGATCGCTGTGCGAACACTGAATGCGAGTCAATCGAGCCACCGAGAGACCAGCCCCAGATGTTAAAGGGTTTAAAGTGTACTCATTCCAATTACGGGGCCTCGAAAGAGTCCCGTATTATTTGTTGTCACTACCTCCCCGTGCCGGCAGTGGGTAAGTTGCGCGCCTGCTGCCTTCCTTGGATGTGGTAGCCCTTTCTCATGCTCCCTCTCCGGAATCGAACCCTGATTCCCAGTTACCCGTTACAAACATGGTAGACATGTCACGTGCCATCGACATTTGATAGGGCAGACGTTTGAAAGATGCGTCTCGGGCACATGAGGCCATGCGATCAGCACAAAGTTATCCAGAGTCACCAGTGGGGACGCCGCAACCCCGCGAAGGGAAGTGACAATTGGTTTTGAACTAATAAAAGCGCTCTTTCCGAGAGGGTCGGAGCTTGGTAAGCATGTATTAGTTCTAGAATTGCCACAGTTATTCAAGTAGGATCGTGTCATCTAAGGAACCTCGACTGATTTAATGAGCCATTCGCGGTTTCACCGTGAGACAGTGTGAACTTAGACATGCATGGCTTAATCTTTGAGACAAGCATATGACTAATGGCAGGATCAACCGGATATCTGTCGGAGACGGACGAACCATACACTCCTGTCGGCGAAGGATGGATGTGTAAAAAGCCTCTCCAGGACGGCCGCAGGGACCGACTGACGGACGGACGGTTGTTCCGTCCCTCTCCCCGTCGACCTAGGACCGCCTGGCATGGGCCGGTACACACACTAACCGACCGACCGGGCTCGCTCGTGGAGGGATGGCAGCGCTCTGTGCAGAACGGATCCCAACGGCCCCCGGCGATGATTTTTACTCGAACTGGAGACGATTATTGCCTGCCGGCCTTCCCTTCTCCGACGGGTTGGTCAGGCGAGGACAGGGCCTTTAGGCCCGATTCCTGCTTTCCATTTGCCGATCCAAAGCTCATTGCGAGAGAAGGACCACAAGCGAGACGAACTGTCGAGATTGGCTATGCGCGCTAGACTTTGACGAACCACACAGACTGACAAAGCTTCTCGATACGGACTACAGTAACGCACCGTTACCAGTGGTACGACTCCACCAAATTGGTCCTGCTACAGTACCGGGGAGAGGCAGGCGAACTTGTTGGGCAAGCCCGCGCTCTCACACCGCCTGGCGGGACTGAGATCGCTGTACGAACACTGGACGCGAGTCAATCGAGCTACCGAGAGACCAGCCCCAGATTTGTTTCTGTTTAACTCACTCTTTCCATTCTTCGGTAGCACTACATTTCAAACGCTTGCAATCTTGTTTCATCCTTCTTCCCTAGAGTTCATGTTTCAGCCACATACAGTACAATTGACCAAATATGAGTGGCGATTACATTTTTCTTCAGATCTATCCTAATATTCTTTGAGTTTAACAATTTCTGTTTTTCTCTTAAGCCCGTTTTTGCCATTGCGTTCCTTGTTTTGATTTCCGTCTCATTTCGAGCATCCTCTGTTATGGTTTGGCCCAAATATGTAAACTTTTGTACTTGTTCGATTATTACTCCATTGATTATCACATTTATTTGCGTACGTTGTTTGGATATTACCAAGGTCTTTGTCTTCGATATGTTTATTTTCATGCCAAACGCTTTGGCTGTGCTATTAATTGTTTCTAGCAAAATTTGCAACGTTGCTACTGATCCTCCCACTATCGCTTGGTCATCGATAAATTTGATGGCATTAACTTTCATACTATTAACTTTCCTACCATTAATTTTCATACCATTAATTTTCATACCATTAACTTTCATACCATTAACTTTCATACCATTAACTTTCATATTATTAACTTTCATACCATTAACTTTGACACTCCCATTAACTCTGCATAACCTTCAGCGCCATCCTCTCAGAATATACGTTTTAGAGATTTGGTGAAAGCAAGCAGCCCTGTCGTTAACCTGGTCTTATATGACATAGATTGAAGAAACTGAACCTGTTCCAGTAGTTGACCATTTATTTGTATCTGCATGGATGGTTTCTAGCCACTTTTCCAAAGTAGCATAGTCTTTGTTTCCTTTATCTTTATGTGTATTCCAAACTCTGGACTTATTTTTGTATATCATTGTCACAAGCTTCTGTAATTCTTGCTCATGGTTTGTCATAAAAACTGATTAATATGCATATCTAAGATTATTCATTGCCACTGATCCAATGACAAGCTCTGGCATACCCCCGCTATCTATTTGAATATGGGTTCTTTGCCAGGATAACCCAAAATCTAAATTATTTAGTATAGTAAATATTCCAAAGTGAACTGCGCATGTCTGACACCTGGTGGTGGAATAGGCACGTATATACTGTTTTCACGCGCTTTGTTTTTCAAAATGCTGTCGTACCAGTTAACGCAGTACTGCGTGCTGTGATGGCATTTCTGGTGAAAGAATGTTTAAAACCAGCTGAAGTTCATTGTCGACTGTCATGAGTGTTTGAAGAACAGACTGTAGCACGTTCATCAGTGTTTAAATATTGTAAACAATTTGATGAAGGTCGTAAATCAATCGATGATAAGCCCCGTGAAGGTCGACCGAAAAGTGTCATTATGACCCTGTGTCGACAAGGCTGTTTTCTAACGATCAGCGTATTGCAGTACGCATTGGTATAAGCAAAATTTCGGTAGATATTATCATTAGGCATCACCTGTTTTCATAAAGTTTCGATGTAAGACAAAACAACTTTGACCAAAAAGATGTTCTCCAATACAACAGCGCGAGACCCCAGACTCTAAAGCCCTGCCAGTTATTGCCTAATTGCATTACAGTCCCGACTTGCCATTTGCCCCTTTGAAAGAGCATCACGAGGATGACGAAGTGCGTCACAAAGTTCTCCATTGGTCCAGAGACCAACCAATATAATTTGAACCTGCCGGAATACAGAAGCTCTCAGTGAGATGGGACAAATGTGTTGCACTGGCAGGTGAATAAGTCGACAAATAGTACAGGTAATTTAAAATTAATCTCTTAAAGTTGTCTAGAAATTACATCAGTCCGGATACTTATTGTACGACCCTCGTATATTACATTGTCTCTAACCATTAACGGATATGTGTGTGTGTGTGTGTGTGTGTGTGTGTGTGGGAGTGTGTGTGTGTGTGTGTGGTTGTGTGTGGTTGTGTGTGTGTGTGTGTGTGAGAGAGAGAGAGAGAGACCGACGAGAATAGCACACGTGACACAGAGAAAGCATGTCGAAAGAGTCGAATAACAGTGCAGTATGTTTTCTCTATGGTAGAAGACTATCCAAATCATGACATTGCAAATTCCGCAATTATTACAAGCTAAATGGCCGGTGAGTGTTGAATCTACCTATATTATTTCTCTAACGTGTGTCTGTGTGTCTATTTGCTTATCCGTTGTGCGATCGGGAGATTCGATTGGTTGATGATCAGGTCCACTACAATACTTTCTCTGGCCTTATACGATATTCCATCTGGCCTGCAGCAACTTGAAATAACAATTATTTTTCAGGCAAACATTAGTAAAATTCAATAAATACAAAATATATACAAATTAAAAGCCTCCTGTTAAAAGCATGCAGTTAAATCAATGATTTTCGTCATAGAAATTGCCAAGATTTAACATTTTTTATCTCATATATCATGTCTGTCCAAATACTGCATACTTTCTAAGCAATATGGTCCAATTTCTCTTTTGCTCTGAACGATACCATGCTCATTGCTAAAAAAATATAAAAATGAAAGCTAATTTATTTATTTAAAAAATAAAAACATTGTGTGATTACCCTCGCGAAAAAGTGTTGTTGTTGTTTGTGCATGCCCACAATAAGTAGGTAACTCTTTTGTGCGCCCTGAAAAGGGCGTTAACTGGCGAGTTGCAGTAGCTTTCCTCACATCCCGAGCGTGCGGATTAAGGTGTCTGGGGTCCTTCAGGCGGTTGTGCTATGCTTGACTTCATACACGAGTCACTCACTACTACGGGAATCACGTCGGTCCCTCACCTCGTTAGCCAGACTGCTATAAAAACAGCCCGTTTCCATGAAGGGCTACTAGGAAACTGAGGTGAGGGTCTTGGCCAGTATGTTTTGTCTGACCCTGACTAACATGTCTGACTAGTATGTTTTGTCTGACCCTGACTAACATGTCTGACCAGTATGTTTTGTCTGACCCTGACTAACATGTCTGACCAGTATGTTTTGTCTGACCCTGACTAACATGTCTGACCAGTATTATTTTGCCTGACCAGACATTAGTCGTCCTCGCTCACGAAAAAGTGTAAAATATACCATTTTATTATTGTATCAAAATATTCGAAGACCCCCCCCCCCTCGCCCCCCCCCCCTTTCTGCACACACACACACACATATACACACAGACTTAGGTACGATTCGCGCTTATAGTGCAACGGATCCAACGTTCAAATCTCGGGTCAGCCCAATTTTTGTTTACTCTTTTCTAATTTTTTATTGGGAAATATGATTTATTCCAATCCATTACGACGCCATTTTTATATCTCAGCCAATTAAATCAATCAAATGCATAAGGCGTCCCAACATCTGATGTTGTTTGATTGTTTATTGATCCAGCTACCTGTTGGCTCCTGTCCTTTGGTCGAATGCCATATAGTGGTATCTGCGAGTGTTTGCGTGGTGTTGCTTAGTTCCGTAAATCGCGTTCCATTTATTTGGCATGAGGGGAAGAAGTTGATGTAACTTGTTTTTCTCTTTGCGCGCCGTCAGACGTCAACTTGAATTTGTTAAATAAATTAACGATCTGGGCTGGGTTGTTCGTCTCATTAGGGTCTGTCGAGATGATGACCTGACAATATTCGTTTTGAATACATCATTTGGACTTTTCACAGGAAGGGGGAACGAGATAGTAGGTTGGGGAGAAGTGAGGGGTGGGTTGGGGGGAAGGGGTGAGAAGAGATGGGTTGTATGCACTTACTGAACAAGAACTGTGTTTGACACAGCCACAATAAAGCAATTTATTGAAATAGAAAATTGAAATGTAATCCAAAATGAAAAACAAATTTAATACCACAAATCACATCCGAGCAAAGCCAGGTACACCTGCTAACTACCATATTACAACTTGAATTTTTATGTGTGCGACAGATTTATTTGGCTGCTTGAAACAATACGTCATCTTTGGTTGTGGGTAGTAAGAAACAAAATGGCGGCTTTTAAAATTTATGTTACACATCTTAACCACGTTGTGGGTTAGACATGTCGTATTTTCTTCTTCTTCTTCTTCTTCTTCTTCTTACCAAGCCCTGAAAAGGGATTTACAAATAGCAAGATGTATTCCGAAGAACAGAATGCGTTGTATCGGAATTTACAGCTTGACTGCGATATTTGTACCTTTCGGTCTGACACATCCGACTTCAGCAGGCCTTTTTTAATCCAGTGTTAGCCTTCCATCTATGATCCCTTCTCCTTAGCCAGTCAGTTCTGTTGCAGACTATTTTCTAGGATCACCACGTAGAAGGCGTTGGCAGCTCCGATTCGCTAGCCCTGACTGTAGCAGTCAGCTATGGGTCACTTATCGCTTCGGTTCATGCACGACTCAGCTCCTTGATCCTCCATCGTGGATACTAAACAACAACTACACTAGTGCATCGTGTTTCCGGGGCTACCGCATGGTGGTGTAGAAGTGTCTTGGCTAGCCCTGGTTCACTGACCCTGATGCAAACAGCCAGCAATGAGTCGCTGGCTTCACTGTGCTGCATCCTCGTCGCAGCAGGTTTCGTGAAGTGGCCTTGTACTTTGTCATGAGCGAAATGGAAGAGAAAGAAAATGCAGATGCCAGCTGTGCACACATTTCTATAAAACTTAACCATCATCTTTTTGAATGGCCGGCGCTTGTCGGTGTTAGGAACTTCTTCCCCCAAGGTCAGATAAATGAAAAACTGTGTACGGAACTAAACGGACAGCTCACAAACACTTGCAGATACCACTCTATGGCAGTGGGTTACATATTAAGAGCCCATAGGCCCCTGGATCAAAAACCAACCAACCATTAATTAATTGTCCGTGCTTTTTTTCTTGTTTCCATTTGTGTGCAATCCTTGCCAACATTATGGTTTCCTTCACAAGTTTCCCGTCAAGCCTTACATACCTTGACCTCTCTGCGCATTTATAATGATAATCCGCGCTTTCTGTGAGGACCCTGTTGGAAGATGGCTGTGTCGGTCCATTATAGCGTCACGTGTGGGCTATATAAAGTTCCAATTTGTAGGTTGTTGATCAACATATCTGAGTTAAGGTGTGTTAGCAGCCATAATATTATGACCAGCTGCCTATTTGATATTGCCTGCTGTTATTGTGATAAGTTTGATTTGTACGTGTCGTATTTGTTCTTCCTTGTGAGTGCTACTATAGTGACACTGTAACCTGATAAGCTTGTCGTAAGAGCTGACTAAGGATGGTCGGGCATGGGGCTGGCTATCATATTCAGTTCCCTCGCTACTACAAAATAAACTTCAATGGATGGCAGGGGTACGCGGGGGTCTTTGTGTATGACAAGAATATCACCACTGCCCAACAGAGAATATGTCGTAAAGAGGCGGCCAACTGTGTGATATGGCATACCACCGGTCATGATTAAGGGGTTTGTTAATTGTAGCATAGATGGCGCCTAACAGGCTGCGGGTCTACTATGATCGAGTTTTTGAGTCCATGAAGATGGACTCATGCCTCGGTTAATTAGTTGACTTGTGTATTTCTTTGAGTTCTATGCTCCACGTGGAGCTGAACAAGTTTCGATTGATGTTTGTTATTTGTTATTTGTTATTTGTTATTGGTTATTTGTTATTTGTAATTTCTTCTTTGTAATTTCTGCTTTTTCTTCTTCTTCGAACGCTGTCAGACGTCAACCTTTATTTTCGAAAAAAATCAGCGGTCATCCCGAGGCTGTCGACACTGCATTAGAGCTTGTCTAGTGTTGCCACTGGTGATGGCCACATCTGCTTTCTCTGATCCTCGTATGTCGGGCAGTTTTGCAGCAAATGTTCAGCGGTCATTTTTCCGGTACCACACGAACATTCGTCAGTGCCACTCATCTTCAATTTGTTGAATAGGTAGTATCTCAGGCTATTGTGGCCAGTGCGAAGTCTGAAGACCACGACCTGCTCTCTTCTGTTCAACTGGTAATAGGCATCGTTTATGGTGTAGCCAGTATGGTCTGTTTCCCATTTGGTCATGTATCTAGCTCTAATAAGCATTTTTGACTCTTCGTATGTCACACTAGTATCTGGTTGTGGTAGTCTTGCACCTTCTTTTGCCAGTCTGTCTGCCTCCTCGTTGCCTTGGATGTTACATTGTGATGGAACCCACTGTACCACTACTCTTTTTGGTGCGAACTGCTGGCATAGTTGACAGAGTACTGCTCTTAAATCATCAAGTTCAGTATTTTTCTGGTTTTTAGTGCTGTGACTACGGCCAGGGCATCTGTAAGCTGGACTATATGGCTTTCATTCCTTTTACCTGTCACCATTTCTTCTACTGCAGCCCTCAGTGCCTCTGCCTCCGCTCTGAAATTGCTTGTGTATTTTCCAGTTGCCACTGACAGTGTTATTTCTCTACCATTTGGTAGGCTCAGGAATACCCCTGCCCCTCCGTTCTGTGTTGTGTTTGTTACAGAACCGTCGGTGTATGCATGGGTCCAGTCCATGCTTGGGCTTTGTAATTTGTTATTTGTAATTTGTAATTTCTTATTTCTTATTTCTTATTTGTAATTTCAATTGATTATGGTTTACCGTAACATTTGTCTGTATTGTGTAGCAAGAGTCCTTCCGCTTTTAGTTGACAACATAAACAAGTGTAGTTGAAATACCTCGCCATGGTGATGATGTTGTCAAGTGTCGTCTCTGCGTCGAAAATCAGCAGCATCGGAACTCTAACATCCTCTGTTTCTTGCCGTGATTATACATTCCCACTGACTGTTATTAGTCCATCTCTTCATGCTGCTCCACCACTTCCAGCCCCTGCAACGGTTCCCTCCAAATATTGTTTTCAGCAGTCTATCGTGTCTCTTGATGTGTCCAAAATATTTGATTTGCTAAATTTTTTTGTCTTTCATTATTTCCCTTTCCACCCTTTTCGGGACTCTTCTTCTTCTTTTTCTTTGTTTTTCCCCATACGAATTGCGATATATTCACGTTTCAAGAGCCTTTATTGTGTTTTCAAACTGTTTGCTATAGTTCACATTTCCTCGCCGCACAGTAATTATGAATACACAAAACACCTCATTTTTAGTTTTTTTTAGTTATTTCCCCGTTTGCCAATATATTTCTCATGTTGTTAAATGTGCATTTGCCAATTCCTATTCTCCTCACCCCTCCCCTTTCACATCTACCATCGCTGTCCTAGATGCAAGGAACAGAAACGAAACATTCGTTATGACCAAAACACCTTATCAGTGACAAAAAACAACACAAATGAAAATAAATAACAGATCAAAATACCGATCAATATACTTTTGTATTAGTCTGAGATTGTCTATGACTCTCTTGATGCTTGCAGTACGGTGTTGTGTCTTTGACTAATATGAAATTCTTTAGGCAAAGTACTTGAAATATGTGCGTAGTTTTTTGTTGAAGTCTGGCGGGAGATAGTATGGCACAAAGTCGACTTAAGATAATGTTATGAACTTGTCTGTCGGGAGAAAGCATGGCACAGAGCCGACATGACAATATTATGAACTTGTCTGACGGGAGGTAGTATGACACAGAGCCGACTTAAGACGAAATGAGAAAGGATCACAGAAGCCGAAGTGATAATCACTAACCAAAGCAAAAATTAAAATTTTAGAAAGAGGATACGATAAACGAAACCTAGTCTTACGTATGTGTACACTCTGAAACAATTGAATCCTAGAAAGACTAGATGACAAGTAAAACCTAGTCTTACTTACGTATGTGTACTTTCTGAAACAATCTACCTGTGTCATAGTCCATATATCGCACCCGTACATTGACTCGGGGAATATTCATGTTCCAAGATCTTCAGTTTTAGTTGCTTGTTAGTATTATGTCATATATTTTACATGTTGTTTAGCTTCTGCGTCGCCATGGCTCTATTCCCAGGCCCCGTGGCTTCCACTATCTGTCTCTCCAAGCCATTGCGTTTTTTTTCATTTGACCAAAGTAATCTAACCTCATCCTTGTGATGTTTATTTATAAGCCAATTTTCTTCTGTGCCTAGTTGTGGCAAAATTGTCTATTTAATTTCTTCTTCGTCTACTTCCAAGCTATTTTCAATATTTTTCTTAAACACTTCATTTCGAAAGATATATTTTTTGTAATGGTTTTATTTAACATCCATGTTTTGCATGCATATGTCGCCACAGGGAAAACACAATATAATAGGGACATATATGTTTTACAAGACAACATATAGGCTATATATATATATGCATACACACATAAACACACACACATATATATAAAACAGACATGTCACGTACAGCACGTTCGTTATCACGTGACCTGTTTAAAAATAGACCCTAGCTAAGAATCGGAACAGCCAGTCCAGGGGAGCAAACCCCGACTGCTAATACAGAAACTTCCCCATGATCCTTAGCGGCGGCGGTGGGATTTAAATACTGCACGTTGAGAGTGCACAAACCTTGCATAGGCACATACAGACGCACACATACACCCAAGCACTGGTTTGTGCGTCTTAATATTGCCTAATTGACTACGGTCTGGGGTGGAATAGGCGCGCTTCCTCCAGTAAAAATTAGTGAGGCAAACACGTTAAATAAAAAATTAAAATACATATTTAATTAGTCACACAATTATTTGTCCGTCATGTTTTTAATAGATATTACAGAAGGTAATGTCAAATGAGTGTTATAGTTATGACACACTCGGTTAAGTGCTCTAATGTCATCGTATGTACCCCCGATCACGCATCTCTACAGCACCATGCCTCCAGCCTCTTCATTTGGCTGTTTGCGGAGCACAGAGCCATCTGTGCAAGTGCTTCCCTACAGGACCATGCCACCAAAACGATGTGTGCTCCCGCATTGGTTGTGTATGTAGCAATTGTGTTTTACACTATGATGTTACTAGCTTCGCACACCTTTTTCTAATCGCGATAAGGACTCGATTTAAAGATTTTAGTGGTCCTTTCCTTTTCTCTCAAACATCCACAAGGACACACGTCTGCCGGTAGCATTTATAAAGTCTGTTGTCGACTTTTTTGCTACCATTTCAATAACAACTTTAAATCGTGAATGTTTATGTCAACAATGCAGGGGCGGTCCACCATGGTTTCATGTATTTGTTGATATTAGTCAACTGCTCCCGAGGACTTTTGTACGTGGCACAGACAAGAATAGCATCACTGTCCCTGAGACTGTTGACACTACCATTGAGCTTGTCTAGTGTTGGCACTGGTGATGGCCACATGTGCTTTCTCTGGTTTTCGTATGTCGGGCAATTTTGCAGCAGATGTTCAGGTGTCATTTTCCCTGTACCACAGGTGCATTCGTCAGTGCCACCTATCTTCAGTTTATTGAATAGGTACCTCAGTCTGTTGTGGCATGTGCGGAGTCTAAAGACCACGACCTGCTCTTTTCTGTTCAACTGGTTAAAGGCATCATTTCATATGTCGCCAGTATGTTCTGCTTCCCATTGTCCCATGTATCTGGATCTAATAAACCTTTGGACTCTTCGTAAGTCACACTTGAATCTGGTTGTGGTAACCTTCCACCTTCTTTCACAAGTCTGTCTGCCTCCTCGCTGCCTTCAAAGTTACAGGGAGATGGGATCCTTCTGGGTTTGGCCTACTGGCATAGTTGACAGAGTACGGATCTTAGGTCATTTAGGTCTGTATTTTTCAAGGTCTTTAGCTCTGTAACCAATGGGGTCTACCTGACTTTCATAGCTTTCGTCTATATCTTCTACTGCAGCTTTCAATGTCTCTGTCCGACACATCGATTTCAGCACGCCATTATTGGGACCGGATTTGAATTCCCTCAAGCCGGTTGCCTTGTGTTCAGACGGTCGGGGTTCGATTTCGAGCTGCGACGGTCGGTCCATGATGTCAATTTTTTCCGGAGATCCCTGGGTTCATCGCTAGAGCTACGGAGTTCGTGCTTTGTGCGATGCTCTCGGCAGATGGGGTACCCATCTGCCGAGAGAGACCGAGCTAAAATGAGGAAAAAACCCGAGGCAATGAAGTCGAGCCCTAGCTTAAAGTTTTTTTAACCCTAATTTGCTACTTAGACTGCATTGTTACAGTCTTTTTTCCAAGGTCATAACTTGGACGCGGAATAGCATCTAGGTCAATTATGGGTCCCTGAACCTGATGCAAGCAGTCAGCTATGGGTCCCTGAACCTGATGCAAGCAGTCAGCTATGGGTCCCTGAACCTGATGCAAGCAGTCAGCTATGGGTCCCTGAACCTGATGCAAGCAGTCAGCTATGGGTCCCTGAACCTAATGCAAGCAGTCAGCTATGGGTCCCTGAACCTGATGCAAGCAGTCAGCTATGGATCCCTGAACCTGATGTAAGCAGTCAGCTATGGGTCCCTGAACCTGATGCAAGCAGTCAGCTATGGGTCCCTGAACCTGATGCAAGCATTCAGCTATGGGTCCCTGAACCTGATGTAAGCAGTTAGCTATGGGTCCCTGAACCTGATGCAAGCAGTCAGCTATGGGTCCCTGAACCTGATGCAAGCAGTCAGCTATGGGTCCCTTAATCTGATGCAAGCAGTCAGCTATGGGTCCCTGAACCTGATGCAAGCAGTCAGCTATGGGTCCCTGAACCTGATGCAAGCAGTCAGTTATGAACCTTTGGCTGCTGTCAGCTAATTTACTACTGTATCTCGGTCCGTGTCCCTTCAAATGTGTGCACTACCTATTACATAATTTATATTGACCGTATTCTCTAACTCGCGTTTTTCTTTAAACATGGTGTATCCAACATCTGGAGATTCGTGCTTTGAATCTAGATTGTCTGCTTTTCAATTGTCTGGTGTGTGTGTGTGTGTGTATGTGTGTGTGTGTGTGTGTGGGTGTGTGTGTGTGTGTATTTGTGTGTTATCCGAGCTTTCTATCAAACCAAGAATGCTAGTCACAGTATCAGTGCCAGTCTATTTTGCTGCCTAGGTAAGCCTAAACACTTGCGAATACTACACCTAATATCTTGAAGACATGTGCCTTGGAGACAGTTTCTAGCTACCCAAAATCGGCAGTCCATGTCTATACGGATGTATCAGCATTCAAATCTACCGTTTTGCAGGTTATGGTAACAAAATAAAATACCCGGATGGGTCCATGTACGAGTTTTGGAATTCATGCGGCAAAAACCGTTCAAACGATGAAGCGGAGGCCGATACTATAAAAACTGCAGTTAAGATTTTGCACCAACATCTTGACTTTGGCGAATTGTTGCCGATGGACTTTGTGATTTGTAGTGGCTTCAATCGGTTCTGGAGGCGCTGAAGAACACGCCATACAAAGAAAAGAGGATATTCTTGGTGAGTAGGTCGATCAATAACATCATCACTGCCCATGAGACAAATGTCACATTGGAATGGATCCCTGGACATAGTGGGCTACTAGGGAACGAGATGGCCGACATATTGGCAAAACAGGAGCCTGGAAACAACAATTGGATAGACCCGGCAGTAACCACACAGTAAAACGAATTATTTCGAATACTACCCGGGAAATCTGGATGAACTGGTGGGCGACGGGAACAACAGGTAAGCGAAGGGAACAACAGGTGGGCGACGGGAACAACAGGTCGCAGTGTATTTTGCGAAATGTCACAGTCAAAATGTAACGATGACATAAATAAACGACATAGAAGAGATCAAAGTATCATCTTTTAGTTCCGAACACTGCATACTAGAGTCAAAAGCCACTTGAACCGCATCAATCCCCAGCACATGCCCTTGTGCAGACATGGCTCTCATCCTGATGAAACAGTTCGACATCTACTCATTGAGTGCAAGGCGCTTGCGGACATGACGAAAATATTCTTATAAGCACTGCCGATAATTGCCAACACACTGTACGGAGCAGTGACACAACTGAAGAAAACCTGTATCTACATAAGGGGGCTGCCAAGAGCAGGCTTGCTCCGCCGCTATGGGATAACAACAACAACAACAATAACAACATACTGGAAGAAAACTGCTGCTGTAAGTTCTGGCAAACTATACTCGCCATGTATTCATGTAAATGGAGAAGTGCCACAAGGATGCGTATTGTCCTCTTATCTATTTAATATTTGCACAGAACATATTGTCCGGGAGATAGAGGACATTCCAGGACTCGTTATCGGCGGTGAATCAATAGATAATCTGAAACATGACCCAGTTCAGCTGGCTGAAAGAACAAGAACTTCAGGACTTGCTGGTTCAAGTAAAAAACTCAAGTCATGCGGATTGGACATCAATACAGTGGAAAGAAACAAAATATAATTAATTAAATAGACTCGAAATGTACTCTGTAAATTCTTTTTCTTCTTCTTCGATCAACTGATGCTATGCTTCTAGTCCGGTTAGATTCACGATCAACTGATACTATGCTTCTAGTCCGGTGAGGTTCACGATCAACTGATGATATACTTCTAGTCTAGTTCGGTGAGGTTCACGATCAACTGATGCTATGCTTCTAGTCTAGTCCGGTGAGGTTCACGATCAACTGATGCTATGCTTCTAGTCCGGTGAGGTTCACGATCAACTGATGCTGTGCTTCTAGTCCGGTGAGGTTCACGATCAACTGATGCTGTGCTTCTAGTCTAGTCCGGTGAGGTTCACGATCAACTGATGCTGTGCTTCTAGTCCAGTGAGGTTCACGATCAACTGATGCTATGCTTCTAGTCCGGTGAGGCTCACGATCAACTGATGCTTTACTTCTAGTCCGGTGAGGTTCACGATCAACTGATGCTATGCTTCTAGTCCGGTGAGGCTCACGATCAACTGATGCTTTACTTCTAGTCCGGTGAGGTTCACGATCAACTGATGCTGTGCTTCTAGTCCGGTTAGATTCACGATCAACTGATACTATGCTTCTAGTCCGGTTAGATTCACGATCAAATGATACTATGCTTCTAGTCCGGTGAGGTTCACGATCAACTGATGATATACTTCTAGTCCGGTGAGGTTCACGATCAACTGATGATATACTTCTAGTCTACTTCGGTGAGGTTCACGATCAACTGATGCTATGCTTCTAGTCTAGTTCGGTGAGGTTCACGATCAACTGATGCTATGCTTCTAGTCTAGTCCGGTGAGGTTCACGATCAACTGATGCTATGCTTCTAGTCCGGTGAGGTTCACGATCAACTGATGCTGTGCTTCTAGTCCGGTGAGGTTCACGATCAACTGATGCTGTGCTTCTAGTCCGGTGAGGTTCACGATCAACTGATGCTGTGCTTCTGGTCCGGTGAGGTTCACGATCAACTGATGCTGTGCTTCTAGTCCGGTGAGGTTCACGATCAACTGATGCTGTGCTTCTAGTCCAGTGAGGTTCACGATCAACTGATGCTATACTTCTAATCTAGTCCGGTGAGGTTCACGATCAACTGATGCTGTGCTTCTAGTCCGGTGAGGTTCACGATCAACTGATGCTATACTTCTAATCTAGTCCGGTGAGGTTCACGATCAACTGATGCTGTGCTTCTGGTCCGGTGAGGTTCACGATCAACTGATGCTGTGCTTCTAGTCCGGTGAGGTTCACGATCAACTGATGCTGTGCGCCTAGCCTGGTGAGGTTCACGATCAACTGATGCTGTGCGCCTAGCCTGGTGAGGTTCACGATCAACTGATGCTGTGCGCCTAGCCCGGTGAGGTTCACGATCAACTGATGCTGTGCTTCTAGTCCGGTGAGGTTCACGATCAACTGATGCTGTGCTTCTGGTCCGGTGAGGTTCACGATCAACTGATGCTGTGCTTCTAGTCCGGTGAGGTTCACGATCAACTGATGCTGTGCTTCTGGTCCGGTGAGGTTCACGATCAACTGATGCTGTGCTTCTAGTCCGGTGAGGTTCACGATCAACTGATGCTGTGCTTCTAGTCCGGTGAGGTTCACGATCAACTGATGCTGTGCGCCTAGCCTGGTGAGGTTCACGATCAACTGATGCTGTGCGCCTAGCCTGGTGAGGTTCACGATCAACTGATGCTGTGCGCCTAGCCCGGTGAGGTTCACGATCAACTGATGCTGTGCGCCTAGCCTGGTGAGGTTCACGATCAACTGATGCTGTGCGCCTAGCCTGGTGAGGTTCACGAATGAGACTGTGGGTTGCAGGTCTTCGCCAGTTCCAAACAGATTTTTGAGCATCGTCGCTTCCCCAGGCCAGACTGCCTCACTTTAATGTGTATAAGTAGAACAGTCCTGGAGGATATGTTCTGGTGTTTGATTCTGTGAAGTTGGGCCTTTAGTCTGCAATGCCTCGTTCTGAATCTGAAGATGTTTGTCTGTCCATCTCTGCAACGTTTGTCTATGCTGTCATGTTCTGACTTGAATTCTTTGTTCTGGTTTCTCTATTTCATTCTTATACATCGTTTCATTTGTGTCTTCGCTTCTTTATAGCTCTATGGATGGCGTGACTGCATCTGCCTTTTGCGAGCTCATCTGCTTTCTCGTTTTCAATTATCCCACAATGAAGAAAACAAAAACTATAATAATTAATTTAAAAGACTTGAGATCTACTTTAGAGATAAAAAATACGGTCAAATACTACAGCAGGTCAAGAGCTTCTCCTATCTTGAAAATATCTTCTTAAGATTCGGTTTCGTATGTTCGTTTCATGCCACCAGATGGGCCGTCTCCAAGTAGTGTTGCATCAATCATAGGTCCACAATGGTTCTACATAGTTTGTCTCGCATGCTTCATTCTTCAGGCCAGGTCTTCTCACGGAAGGTATTGATGAAGTGTTCAAGATTTGGAAACATAACGGAAATGGGAGATGCAAATTGGAAATCAAGAAGGGAATAGGGAAAGCCGGTCTGTTCTCATCAACCCGATTCATATATTGACATCCAAATAAGTTAGCCGCACACTAGAGAGTGATCAGGGGTTATCTATACCCGCGTCATTACATGGACAATAAACAAGGTAATAGGAGAAGAGAATTTATACATTTGAAATGTGAACATATTGAGGAATGGGGGTGTGTCTAAAGACAAGAGAACAAATAAGAAAGTCTAGTGTAAATAAGGGCTGCAAAGTGAATTGATAAACGAAATTAGAATCCGACAGTTGGATATTTTGATCACAAGAAAGAAGACATTACTGGAAGGGAAGGTGGAGGGCAAATGTGTCAGGTGTAAGCAACACTGTACGTGAGTGAAATGATAACTTCCCACGAAATGGACAAGCTGTCAGATTGTTCGCCCAAAGCAAGGGATAGATGACGTTAGAGATCCATTGCAGCCGAGCTTGGCTGGGGAGACGGCAACTCAACTGATTCTGCGCTCAACTCTCAACAGTTTGGTAGTATCGCTAGTGTTGGAAACAATACCATATTGTGGTCTCATATTTCTGATCTTGGCTCTGGTTTCTGACATACTGAAAACATCGACACCACACCCTGCGCCCCTCTTAGGTCTGCACTTTTGGCAGGTTTGCCGAATGGTAGCCCTGGCCCTGGCTACTCTACAGAGCAGGCTTTGGTCTGCCTGAATTACGTGAAGTCTTGTAAATGCAATTACTAGGAGAGTCTTCTACCTTAGAGGTGTTATACAGCATGGCTAGTCGCCCCTTATCGTGCTCTCATGGTGGCAGTGGACACAAGCTCAACTCTGTCACAGTCTTCTACCTTAGATGTGTTGTTGTATGTCAACAATGAGTAGGATTACTCTTTTGTGCGCCCTGAAAAGGACGTTAAGTGGCGGGTTGCAGTAGCTTGTCTTACATCCCGAGCGTGCCGATGAAGGTGGGCCAGGGTCCCTCAGGCGGTTCTGCTATGTTTGGTTTCATCTGCGTGTCGATCCACCACCTAGTTAGTCAGATTGACATGAAACAGCCCGTTTCCAGGGAAAACTACAAGGGAGAGAGTTGGGGATCTTAGCCAGTATATTTTACACGTCTCTAACATGTTCAATCACTATGTTTTGCCTGACTAGACGTTAATATCCTACCTCCTCCTTAGATGGGTTAGACAGCACGGATAGTCGCATCAAACGACATGCTCTCATTGGGGCAGTGGGCTCATTGCCCTCTGTCTCACACACACATACACACATTTACACACACACATAGACATTTTCGAACACTCGTACCAAAACGAATAGAATAAAAGCACCCATTTTCTTTCAGCTGGCGATAAGCAGTGCTTACCAAACTTGGAACTCGTCTTCAATCTCTACAATGAAAGTTTATTTGTGTAAAAAGTCGCCGGTGTAAATTTATGACTTGGCGATAAACAAACTACCACAATAACGTGTATCATACTATGACCTCACTCATCGCCTCATGTGTCGATTTCTGCCTTCTGATTGGCCAAAGCGCGCCACGCGACTGCTCAGCGCCTTTCCCACCAACCTGGTACATGTCCTCCACTTAATAGCCCTCGCACACAAACTGGGCCAATATTTAAACCACTGATAACAATAAATATGCAGATAGGGCCGAACGGCAAGTTGGCTGTAACAATGATAAGGCAGTTTTCCCGCAATTATTCATTCAGCCATGTGGCCTTTTCGCTACATGTGAAGCATGGACGACTACTTTAGATGATACCCGGAACATGTAACCATGCAATTTGCAGTCGCTGTTTTAATAACACATTTTACATGATGATGTGGGGACGGCGTGGGTTAGTGGTTAAGTGACACTGCTCACAATCCGAAGGTGCTGGGTTTGATCCCAAGCACAGCCCCGGCCGTTAGCCCGGGGAAGTAAACCCTTAGTAAATGCAGGAGGAAGCAGACCCTTACATAAAATGCATGCTGAAGTCGGATGTACTGGGCCGACAGGCGCAAAATAAAAACCGTAGTGCAACGCACACAGCCTCGTGGAACAGAGAAATAAGGCGTACGCCAAAAATAACGATGAGGTTGCTTGACCCATGCACAACCTTGTTTAAGTCGTCTTTTACGACATGCTGGGAATGTTATAGTTGATCCTGTTCGTGTCACTGTGGTCGAGAGGTAGGCACTCCCTTCTCAAAACGATGGACGAGAACGGTGTGGGTTCAAGCAGGTTTCAAGCGACGTCTGGTCTCAAAGGAAGTGAGACTAGAGTGTCTGCATACTGAATTATCTCCAGTCGTCTTGACATGACTTGCCACTGGCCCAAGGTAGCTCGGGACCAGAGAGTGAGGTTGATGACCAGCGCAGAATCTTTCGCACTATAATCCAAATACAGCACAAGTTACATCGACAAAACCTGTCTGATTATATCGCCATCATCTCTTGTGGGGGAACAACAAGCTGTCTCTCCTGAACAGGCAAAGGCATCAAAGTTAAAGCTGCCGAAGACGGATGTGTCGGACCAAATGGTGAAAATATCGCAGTCAAGCTATAACCTAGCGACCCAACGCATTCCCCGTTCTCCGGACTACGTCCTGCTACTTGCATACCCTGTTCAGGGCTTGGTATAATGGGATTAAGAACGTTCATGGCTTGGTAGCGGGAGATTGAGAATGAACAAAGCCAGAATTAATCAAATCAGAACGAACAAAGCCAGAATGAACAAAGCCAGAATTAATAAAATCAGAATGAACAAAGCCAGAATGAACAAAGCCAGAATGAACAAAGCCAGAATAAATAAAATCAGAACGAACAAAGCCAGAATGAACAAAGCCAGAATGAACAAAGCCAGAATGAACACAGCTAGAATGAACAAAGCCAGAATGAACAAAGCCAGAATGAACAAAGCTAGAATGAACAAAGCTAGAATGAACAAAGCTAGAATGAATAAAGCCAGAACGAACAAAGCCAGAACGAACAACGCCAGAACGAACAAAGCCAGAATTACATTTGCTAGCCTAATTAACGTTTGGAACTCTTTGCAGTACAACCCACCATCAAACTAAGAACAAACAAAGTTGCCTGCTTTCTTTGCTTCTGTACAAATAAAGAGTGTTCAAGCATGACCTACTTTAGATTTTTACAGTTGGCCATGGTTGGAGAGTGACAGAGAACGAAGAGTCACAATTGTCATCTTCCCACACAACTCGTCTAAGAAAGAGTCATGTGATTTTCTGGTTGAACACCCGCCCCAACAGAAAACTGCTTGCCCAGAGTAATCATGAAGGCAAGTTCACCACCATAACTGGTCAACGCTGGAATTGGTTCGGCTATGGTAAACTGTCGCCGTTTGGTCATGTTGCTGACCTTACCGAAGAAATCTCCACCCATCAGCTCTTAAAGCAGGTCATGGACATCAAGGATGTGAAACGGCCCTCTCCATCATGGTCTCGACACATCGGCCGTCTACGCCTCGCCTGGTTAGGTCAAATCTGAAAAACAACATCATCTTAATAACGACCCTCTCCGTTATGGTCTCGATACATCGGCCGTCTACGCCTCGCCTGGTAAGGTCAAATCGAAAAAACAACATCATCTTAATAACGACCCTCACCGTTATGGTCTCGATACATCGTCCGTCTACGCCTCGCCTGGTTAGGTCAAATCGGAAAAACAACCTCATCTTAATAACGACCCTCTCCGTTATAGTCTCGATACATCGTCCGTCTACGCCTCGCCTGGTTAGGTCAAATCGAAAAAAACAACATCATTCTCATAACGACCCTCTCCTGCATGTTCTCGCCACCTTGGCCGTCTACGTTTCACCTGGTTAGGTCAAATCGAAAAAAACAACATCATTCTCATAACGACCCTCTCCTGCATGTTCTCGCCACCTTGGCCGTCTACGTTTCACCTGGTTAGGTCAAATCGAAAAAAACAACATCATTCTCATAACGACCCTCTCCTGCATGTTCTCGCCACCTTGGCCGTCTACGTTTCACCTGGTTAGGTCAAATCGAAAAAAACATCATCCTCATTGCATTACAAACTATAGTCTGTATCAGCTGACTACGTAATTCTTCAAATGTTATTCAAGACTATACGCGTGTGGGTTTGCAATGATCTTTCTTTTTGTTTGTTGAATTTGACAAGATTGAAGTTGCACAAAAGAAATGAATTCCTCACTTTCACTGCGCTAGTTCTGTGAAAGAGTTAGTTAGTTAGTTAGTTAGTTACTTACTTACTTAGTTAGTTAGTTAGTTAGTTAATTAGTTAGTTAGTTAATTAGTTAGTTAGTTAGTTACTTACTTACTTAGTTAGTTAGTCAGTTAGTTAGTTAGTTAGTTACTTACTTACTTACTTAGTTAGTTGGTTAGTTAGTTACTTAGTTAGTTAATTAGTTAGTTAGTTAGTTACTTACTTACTTACTTAGCTAGTTAGTTAGTTAGTTAGTTACTTAGTTAGTTAGTTAGTTAGTTAGTTAGTTACTTACTTACTTACTTAGTTAGTTAGTTAGTTAGTTAGTTAGTTAGTTAGTTAGTTAGATGTCCATCGCAAACAATGATAGTGACATCGTCAGACGGTTTTGTCTTGACGATATAGAATGCGTTGTATTTGGATTATAGGCAGGAAAAGGCTGCGCTGGTCATCAACCTCACTCTCTGGTGCCGAGCTACCTTGGGCCAATGACAAGACTTTAGTCAAGACGACTGGAGATAATTCAGGATACAGACACTCCTTTGAGACCAGGGGTCGCTTGAAACATACGGGGCTCGAACCCTCGCCATTTCCGTCCATCGACCACATCGACCCTACCACCCAGACCCTGCCTGTGATACAGACAGTGGGTATAACGTGGAGGTCGATGCAAATTTGTCACACTCAAGACATAATGGTATTTTTTCCTCATGAAAAGTGGCATACTGGCTGCCGACGCTCAAAGAGGCCATCTGTCTGCAGAGAAAAGAGAAATACTGAAAAGATCGGGGGACACCCCAGCAAGCCAGCGTTCTCGGCATGGTTGTGTGGTCTGTGGCAGGGACACACTGACAAGCCAGCGTTCCCAGCATGGTTGTACGATCTGTGGCAGGGACACACTGACAAGCCAGCGTTCTCAGCATGGTTGTACGATCTGTGGCAGGGACACCCTGACAAGCCAGCGTTCTCAGCATGGTTGTACGATCTGTGGCCTGGACACCCTGACAAGCCAGCGTTCTCAGTATGGTTGTATGGTCTGTGGCAGGGACACCCTGACAAGCCAGCGTTCTCAGCATGGTTGTATGGTCTGTGCATAGCCAACTATAATCTAAAGTAGGTCATGGTCTGTGGCAGGGATCATAACAGTCAGTGTTAAAGTACAGGAGACGGAGCTGGACAAAATTTACAGGGTGCCACGCGCATGGTCTACAGAGACTGAGGCGCCATTGATGATGGCGAGTCTCGTTTTCTCAAAAACCGTTGCGTGTGGCGAGGAACCACATCCTCGGCTTGGTAGTACTGGTAACTAGGAGTGCTAACCACATCCTCTCCTCGGCGAGGTAGTCCTGGTAACTGGGAGTGCTAACCACATCCTCTCCTCGGCGAGGTAGTCCTGGTAACTGGGAGTGCTAACCACATCCTCTCCTCGGCGAGGTGGTCCTGGTAACTGGGAGTGCTAAACACATCGGCTCCAAAGGACCAAACCTCTATTTATTTAAAAACCCGGTGCAACCAGTACCGTCCCCACCCTCTATGGTTAAGAATGGGGCTGCACCGTGCTGAGCCACGGCCTCCTTTACTACTTAAAGAGGCCGTGGCTGAGCAGACCTGGGAAAGAGAACTAGCATTTGTCACGCATTGACATAAAACATGCCAATCTTAAGGTCACAGTGGCACAGAACGTGACCACGCAGTAGTCTGGAACTATTGGTCACAGGTCTAGAGCCTAGCAGAACTCGGCCTAACCCGCAGACAATTGGTGGTGGTCACAGGTCTAGAGCCTAGCAGAACTCGGCCTAACCCGCAGACAATTGGTGGTGGTCACAGGTCTAGAGCCTAGCAGAACTCGTCCTAGCCCGCAGACAATTGGTGGTGGTTCCGGTCTAGAGCCAAGCAGAACTCGGCCTAACCAGCAAACAGTTGGTGGTGGTCACAGGTCTAGAGCCTAGCAGAACTCGGCCTAACCAGCGGACAATTGGTGGTGGTCACAGGTCTAGAGCCTAGCAGAACTCGGCCTAACCAGCAGCCAGTTGGTGGTGGTCACTGGTCTAGTTCCTAGCAGAACTCGGCCTAATCAGCAGACAATTGGTGGTGGTCACAGGTCTAGAGCCTAGCAGAACTCGGCCTAACCAGCGGACAATTGGTGGTGGTCACAGGTCTAGAGCCTAGCAGAACTCGGCCTAACCCGCAGACAATTGGTGGTGGTCACAGGTCTAGAGCCTAGCAGAACTCGGCCTAACCCGCAGACAATTGGTGGTGGTCACAGGTCTAGAGCCTAGCAGAACTCGGCCTAACCCGCAGACAATTGGTGGTGGTCACAGGTCTAGAGCCTAGCAGAACTCGGCCTAACCAGCAGACAGTTGGTGGCACATGAGCCCACCGAACCCTGCCGTGACCTCGGACCGCTGCTAATGCATCCTCTCAATTACTCAATGTCAGGCTAGTACATTTCTGACTTCTGCTTGGGGTGGTAAGAAAATCCACAGACTCGTCAGTCAGACAATGAGAAAATATGTGAAGTACAATATTTAAAAGTTTTACCAATGAGCTCGTACGAGACTTCGGCTTAACCTTGATCCATAATAACACTTTTATAGACTAAGCTTTTCTTTCTAGAAAGCTGTGATGTTCTTGATGTCTAAGCTGTATCTTCCATCCGTTGTTGACAGCAACATTAACAAGCACAGGTAAGAGCCGTTTTACGACAAGGTTTGGTTCTAGAAAAACAGAATCATAAAATAGGCCATATTAAAACTAGATCTACATTTATAGCTCAGACGCCATGTTGGTACAGAAATATAACGAAACCTTGTTACGACCTATGACATTCTTCAGTGACAAATAAAAAACAACATATACAGGAAAGGTTTGCCCCGTGCTGCGTAGATAGACCTGAGTTAGATGATTACGTCAAGTAGATATACACACAAAATATAATAAACACACATTTTAAGCCTTGCTAAACCGTCGCTGTTTAGTCCCATTTGGATATGTGACCGTCCTAGACGAGGACACCCACTCTCCCTCCTGTCTTTAAAGCAGACCATGTGCATCAATGATGGGAAGCAATGATCTTCATCATCGACCCACTCCGTGGTCGTCCTCGTACGTCCTAGATCATATTGGAAATACATCATCATCATTGGATGGATGCAGCCTGGAACTCAGCCTCTCATCGTGTCAATGGACGATTGGCTCAATAGGTTTTTATCTTATCAGCGGACTACTAACCTCCACATTTTGGGACGTCTAGTTGATTAAACCTCATAGCTTATGTTTTTCTTAACAGCAAGGTGTAGCGTCACCCGAGGTCCGTGATTCCAATCATGATTGCCTGTTACCTGTACTTTACTTTTTTCTTTGTTGTCTGACGAATGTGTTCCAAATGCTTAAAATATACTTGTGTTTGTGATTATTGTTGCTAGAAAATTAGTTAAGACATTTCAACAGCTTGTGCATCCCCTCCTGGTACGTTCGGAGCTCTGACCATGGCTTGGATGCACACTCAGTCTGTACTCGTAAGTGCATCAGGGTCAATGAAACATAGCTGGGTACTTGCATCAGGGGCAGCGAACCATAGCTGAATATTTGCATCAAGGTCAGTGAACCATAGCTGGATATTTGCATCGAGGTCAGCGAACCATAGCTGAATATTTGCATCAGGGTCAGTGAACCATAGCTGGATATTTGCATCAGGGTCAGTGAACCATAGCTGGATATTTACATCAGGGTCAGTGAACCATAGCTGGATATTTGCATCAGGGTCAGTGAACCATAGCTGGATATTTGCATCAGGGTCAGTGAACCATAGCTGGCTGCTTGCATCGGCGTCAGCGAACCATAGCTGGATATTGCATCAGGGTCAGCGAACCATAGCTGGGTATTTGCATCAGGGTCAGCGAACCATAGCTGGATATTTACATCAGGGTCAGTGAACCATAGCTGGGTATTTACATCAGGGTTAGTGAACCATAGCTGGGTATTTACATCAGGGTCAGCGAACCATCGCATCAGGGTCAGCGAACCATCGCATCAGGGTCAGCGAATAAGATCGGCGTCCATGAAAATAGAGCTGCCAACCGTCATCATTTTCCCAGACATGTCCTAATTTATAACACGTTTATGGACTAGTCCGGGAGGAATTTTAAAATTGTGAAAATGTCCGAAATTGTGACCAGTTTTAGGATTTTTTTTAAATGTGTAGCAGAAATGAAGGATATTGGTGTTACTGTTTCTTGTAATGATTTTATCAAGTGTAAGAGTAAATAATTGGGATCAAGATGCTGAACAGCGCATGAGCTGCAGCGGTCAATAACCCATAGCTGACTGCTAGCGTCAGGGCCAGCGAACCAAAGCTGCCAAAACCCTTCTACACCTCCACGCAGTGATCCTGGACAGAAGGCTGCAACAGAGCAGACTGGCTAAGGAGAAGGGATCGAAGAGGGAAGGCAGCCGGCACTAAAAAATGCCTGCTGAAGACGGGTGTGTCGGACCGAAAGGTGCAAATATCGCAGTCAAGCTGTAAACTACGGCACAACGCATTCCGTTCCTCGAACTACGTCCTGCTACTTGGAAAGCCCTTTTGAATGGAGAAGAAAAAACTCAAGTTTTAACTACGGGAACATATTCTCGTAATTTCCGTGCAGAAGCAGAGGCACCGAAGGCCACAGCTGAGCTTATAATCCAAGATAAAGGTATCCACCAAGAAAACATAGTATTCCTGACTGATGCCGCGTCAGTAATAGCAGCGCTAAAACAACACAAAGATGAAGATCTCGAGCAATGTATGTTCTCCCTGACACAGCTCTCAGCAGAACACCCATGGTTGCTCATACAGTGGATCCCATCCCACTGGAATATTGAAGGCAGTGAAGCTGCAGACAAACTAGCAAAGTGTGGAGGAGCATCCCCACAAACAGACCTGAGTATCACATATAATGAGGCCAAGACCATAATTAAAGCCAAATTCAGGGGAAAATGGCTGATCAACACCCCGACTTCCGAAAAGAAGACAGCTACTATAACTTAACTAGAGAAGAGCAAGTCATCATCTTCAGACTGAGAACTGGGCATAACAGACTTAAGAGTTATCTTTACAACAAAATGAGGATTGGGACAGATGACAGCTGCCCATGTGGGGAGCATATCATGACCGTGGAACACATTCTACAAAGCTGCATGCTTACGCAGGAAAAGAGAGAACAATGCTGGTCATGTGAGACAGATCTGAGACAAAAGCTGTATGGAGACGAAACAGCCTTAGAAACAACGGTGTCCTTTATTAGAGAAACCGGAACATTGATTTGAGGAAGAACGAAGAAGGAAAGCCCTTTTCATGGCTTGGTAGCGGGAGATTGAGAACGAACAAGGAATAATAATAATAATAAATAGTTGACTTCGGAGCTAGTAATAATTGCTCAGTTTTTATTTAAATTCAAACGCATTTATTAGATCTAAATAAAGAAAGTAAACAGATCTACCTTATAAAATCTTTTACAACAACCTACTTTATCTTTCCCAATAAATTTGCTGGCCCCAATCCGCGTAATAAGAAGCTACATCGTTAAAAACCCATTTGAAATCAAAGATATAATTTTTCGACCGCAAAAACCATTTTTTTTTTTTTTTTTTGCTCAGATGTTTGCCTCACTAGTTTCTACTGGCGGAGGCGCGCCATTTTCCACCCCAGACCGTAGTCCATTTGGGCGATATCAGGACGCATAAACCAGTGCTTGGATGAATGTGTGCGTCTGTATGTACCTATGCTAGGTTTGTGCGCCCTCAGAATCTAGCCCAACCAAAGTACAATGGAAGGGCGTCACCATATGAGGGCGCTTGTGAAAGTTGTACAAGAGTGTGACTGTAGGACAGAGTCAAATGAAACAGAGTGAGGTGAGAAGAGTTCCCCCCAGGGCAGAAGAAAACCAGTGTTGATGTGTGTGATGTTTTCAACAGTAAAATAATAGATATTTATACGGTCTCCGTGCTTAATTATTCATGAATAAAAGGTGAAGGCTGAATGAGTGACTGACGTACGGCTGCGGCGCTGTAAAGGCGAAAAAGGTTATTCAATGATGGAGATGTAATAGTCTAATGATAGAAATTATCTTACTATTTATTCAATTAAATAGCTAATGCTCACTAAATTCTATTTGGCTTGGCTTGGCTTCGTTCTCAATCTCCCGCTACTTTTTTATTTATTTTTTAAATTTTATGTGTTTGCCTCACTAGTTTCTACTGGCGGAGGGTCGCCTATTCCACCCCAGACCGTAGTCAATTTGGGCGATATTAAGACGCATAAACCAGTGCTTGGATGCGTGTGTGTATCTGTTTGTACCTAACCTGGTGTTTCCGTGATGCTCCTCCCGTTGTTCCTCGCTTTTGATGATCCTCGTTGTCCGCCATAGGTATTTGCACAAATATGCACAATTGTTTTCCTGGGACAATTTTGGGAATGAGTATATTTATTTTCCTTCATACTTGATTCGGATCTCTTCTCTTTATTTATTTCTTGATTGAAATATATATTTCCACCCTTTTTTTTTCTTTTTCTTTCAATAAAACCCCATCATACATTTTATAAAAAATTGTGAAGATAGCAGTGTAGTGAGGTGTACAACGAGAATGAATGAAATGGAATGATTGAGAAATATGACAAACAATACACTTGATACATAAGAATTAAGAGTACAATATAAATTAATTGAAAAGAGTCTTCCTTCTGTTGTGAGGCCCTTCTGTGTTGACTTCCTTCCGTCTGGTCTTGGTGTATCAGGTTTTGCCTGCTCTCATATATTTTTCTATCGCAGCCATGTATTCCAACTTGTAAGCGATTTACTTAATTGTGTGCCACTTTGTAGATCCTTCGTTTCACCTGTACCCTCTAGCTCTCGCAGTTAATTAGGTGTTGAATGTGTGGTAGGCTCAGGAATAGAAATAAAAAATAAAAATAAAAAAGTCAGCTATGAGTCACTGACCACTGCAGCTCATGCGCTGCTCAGCATCTTGATCCCAAATTATATTTCAGTAGCATGCCATGTCAAGATTACCATTCATATTTAACCAAAAAACCCAGATTTACCGAGACAAATTGCATAAGTGGAAAAATATCAAATAATGCAGCAGATCAATGCAAATAGAGTACACGGAGAAAAATGTAAGTATGTTCTTATTCATACCTTAAGTACTCAACTCGAGAGGAATCGCTAATCGCAGACATTTGGTCCACGTGCTAGGCTGATAAGCCAACGGCGCGAGGCTACCATATGAGGGATTACGGCCGAACGCCTCTAAGCCGGAATCCCGCCCTAAATCTCAGCACCACTGCGATGGGAGGCTACGATAGGGTTGGGACCTGCGGCTCGTGTCCCAGCCCGACCCGGTCGAGCCGCAGAAAGAGGTCTCTGCCGCCCGCCGATCAAAGCGGGCGGGAAGCTGTCCGATATTCACCCCATACGGCGTTGAGGTGTGAAACCACTAGTAGAAGACTTAGTTCTCGGTCGGGGTATCGTAAGCAGTAGAGCAGCCACCTCACTGCGAACTGTTGAGACGCAACCCTTGATCATGAGATATGTCCGCACACCAGGCGAACAACATCTCCGTGCCATTACAAGGCTTGTCCCCTGGTTAAATGTACTCCTTCGAAAGGAATCGCAGGTCGCTACCACCTGAGGGACTAAGGCCGAACGCCTCTAAGCCAGAATCCCGCCCTAAATCTCAGCACCGCTGTGATGGGAGGCCACGATATGGTTGGGATCTGGGGCTCGCGTCTCAGCCCGGCCCGGTCGAGCCGCAGAAACGCACCTGGTTAAATGCACTCCTGCCTCGCTCTTTATCTCTGTCTGCTATCAGTCATCCCAATGGACGCAGAAGAGATGTAGTCCAGCGGACACTGCACCTCTGGCCTATTGTGACAACCTCCCAGGGGGCGGGGAATGCTAGGCGTGCCATCACTGCAGATGAGCCGAGAAAATAAAGGGAGCAAAGAGATACCTCACTCACATGCATATGCTACGTTTCTGGTAGGACGTGACGATCCTGAGACAGTCACACTGGACTGCCTCTCTTCCAAGATAGTACAAACTAGTACATAGTCCATCATATCATATCATTGCCAAACCCTATAGACACGAGTGGGGAAGACTCGTTAGTCATGAAAGACAATTTCCCTAAGAGAGACAACTCAGACCAAAAACAACTGCTGCCTTGCAGATAGGACGGGGACAGCCAAAGGCTAAGGAGGGCATCCCTACAGAAACGCCTGTTGAAATCGGATGCACTGAGCCACAGGCTTTACAAAATAAAATAGTGCAACGTATATAACAGGAAACAGCGTACGATGAAGAAGAGAATACCTTAAGTAAATCTTTCACCTGTAGAATTCTGTTTGTTTGTTTTGGTATACACATTTAAGACGGTTAAGCAGTCTCAATAACAATAGTAAGAATGCATTATGTTAATTTAAGTAATTCGAGATGTCCAATTAAAATATTTAACCAGTTATTAGTTACTTACTTACTTACTTAAGTAAGTAAGTTATTAGTTGCCAGTGACGGTGTTCTTGACTTATGTTTTGCCACTGGCCCAATGTAGTTTGGTATCAGAGAGTGAGGTTGTTGACCAGCCCAGCTTATTCCTCACTATAATCCAAATACAAGGCAAGTTACATCCTCATGACAAAAATTGTTTGATGGTGTCTCCATCATCGCTTGTGATGGTCAACTAACTTATTACCATATTATAATTTCCGTTATATACTGTTACTACATTGGAGGGTCATTTCTAAAAGACTACAGGATAATCTAAAGGTGTCTTTTGGTATCATAGTGAAAGGTGTTCTCAAAAGTTCTTATTTTTCGAACCAAATGCTCTTATTTTCAATGTTAAAGAAATGACATCATACGTGGACACAGACTGTATCCGTGCGGCCTGGTTGAGACACTAGTGATCAAAGAGTGAAGGCAAACCTTACCCTAAAAAATACCGGATGTGTCAATCCGAAATCACAGATATCGCAGCCTCGCTGTAAATTACAACACAACGTAACAACACGTCTGTTTCTATCCGAACGCAGTAGAAATCTTTACTCAGCGTACTCCAATCTATCTTATCGATAAGGCTTCACCTAATCTTATCACTTTTACTTTACAGTACTAAGCTGACACCAAAGGTGAAGCAGTGGGCACACAAAAATAGCCAAACAGAAAGATACTCTGAGACCAGTCAAGAAATATAATTCCCATTTGTAATTAATATTTTCAACGCCATTAGCAAATGTCAGTGCAGGGGGACAGTATGGGCTAGTGGTTAAGTGATACGGCTCACAGCCGAAGGTGCTGGGTTCGATCCCCATCACAGCACCGGCAGTTACCCCGGGGAAGCAAACCCTTAGAAAATGCAGGAGGAAGCAGACCCTTACATAAATGATTGCTGAAGTCGGATGTACTGGGCCGACAGGCGCAAAATAAAAACCACAGTGCAAGGCACACCGCCTTGGGGAATAGATAAATAAGGCGAACGAAAACCAAAAAAGAAAACCAAAAAATTTAAGTGCGATAACAACCCAATGTCATGTAATAATTGTCGAGTATCGTACAGACGTGTATACCAGCAGTAAAAAGATATTCGAACCACGGATAACCAGGAGACGTTTGCGCCGTGCTGCAAAGAGGACCTGGGTTATTTGATTGGGCTAACTAGATAGACGCACAAAATATCAAAACTTGTTTTGGCATGCTAAACCACTGCTCTCCAATGGATCATACTTGGGAGAAGAGGGAAAGGGAGGCCAACACGATGTGAACGAAAGGACAGCATACAGCGACTCATAGCTGGCTGATTGCGTCATGATCAGACAACCAGGAATGAGCAATGCCCTTCTTCTTCGTACAACCTCAGATCAAGGTCCCGGTTTATCTTACTAATAACACGGTTTGTTTTTTTTGCGTTCGCCTTATTTATCTATTCCTCAAGGCGTGTGTGCGTTACACTGTGGTTTTTATTTTGCGCCTGTCGGCCCAGTGCATCCGACTTCAGCAGGCATTTTATGTAAGGGTCTGCTTCCTCCTGCATTTTCTAAGGGTTTGCTTCCCCGGGGTAACGGCCGGTGCTATGATGGGGATCGAACCCAGCACTTTCTGGTTGTGAGCCGTGCCACTTAACCACTAGGCCACGCCGTCCCCAAATAACACCGTTGTTTGTAAGGCTGTTGTATCTCCTTTCAGCTTTAATCTATTATGTCTCGGGAGGCGACAGTATTGTTGTCTCTTTTCCCGTGTGAGCGTGCAGCTTTAACTTAACTTAACGTCTTTATACTGGTTTAGACGACTGCAGAGTCTGTATACAACCAGTTTAATTTACATTACCTTGCTCTAAAAGCTATACGCACCAAATTTATTCTTAAATGTATTAACTGTTCCTGCCTCCACTACCTCCTGTGGCAATGCATTCCAAGCATTCACCACTCTCTGACTAAAAAAATATTCCCTAATATCTAATCTGGACCTATCTTTAGTTAATTTGTAGCTATGGCCTCTTGATCTTGTAGGTGGTTGCACTTTGAAGAAAAATGGTTATAGTCTCACTTATCCTTTCCTTTGATCATCTTATAAACCTGTATTAAGTTACCTCGAATTCTTCTCTTTTCTAGACACTGTAGGCTTTAGTTTGACGATCACTTCCTTGCTCCTATGTTTAATATTTCTTTTTATCATACCTAACATTGCATTTGCCTTTCTCACTGCTACCTGAACTTGCTCACTCACCTTTCCTGTATGATCTATTATAACCCATAGGTCCCTTTCCTTTTCTATCTTTCTAATATTGTTCTTGCCCATTCTGTAATTATGTTCCATATTGGATCTACCCATGTGGATGACTATATATTTATCTTTGTAGAATGTATTCATGACATGTCACCCACGTGAACACCTGTTATCTGTCCAAATCCTCCCTTTGTTGTAAAGATAAACCTAAAGTCTTTTCCGCCCAGATCTCAGTCTCAAGAGAACGACTTGCTCACCAAACAAGACCATTTTCTACGTCCAAGTAGTAACCAAGGAAAAGCTTGGGTAAAAGAATAGGAGAGTGAAGGCAAACCAAGACCCAACAATGTAATGTGCTGAAACCGATGTGGTCGGGCTGAAAGGCGCAAATATCGCAGCCTCGTTGTAATTAGACTACGATATAACATAATCCAACTTCCTTTTCAGGACGAGCGTCCAAGAAGGAGACGAAGAAGTAAGCGGTATCTATGCACGATTTCACTACATTTACGTTAATTATACAAAACCGACATCATGTACTTTGGACAGATCCATAGGTACTCAGTGCTAAAAATTGTGAAAGGTATAGATACAAATAGCCCCCTTTATCTACACACTCATGCTCCTTCATCTCAAACGTCCATCCTTACTTGACCCACGCCTAATGTCAAACTCTTCCAGTCCGTGGGCTGCCAATTCGTATTTTGCATTTTCAACATCCAACAGAACGCCATTTTAACATTTCAATACACATATCCACATCTAACATCCTCCGCTATGGATACTTTCGAGGTCAGGATGTCAGTTCTTTCGTAAAACCCCAGCATGACCTTGACATAAGATCCACACTCGCCCCTGAACGGTTGAAGCCCCCATGTCTGCCATCAGTTTTTGTATAACAATAATACTCAGCATGACCGGGACACAAAGCCCTGAAGGTGAGACCCATCTGCCCATAGATGAATACGTACATGGATAAATCATACATTGTACCATATCATTCAGCGTGTTTAGTCTCTTCTGTGTTTCAGCGCTTGTCTCTTCTGTGTTTCAGCGCTTGTCTTTTCTGTGTTTCAGCGCTTGTCTCTTCTGTGTTTCAGCGCTTGTCTCTTCTGTGTTTCAGCGCTTGTCTCTTCTGTGTTTCAGCGCTTGTCTCTTCTGTGTTTCAGCGCTTGTCTCTTCTGTGTTTCAGCGCTTGTCTCTTCTGTGTTTCAGCGCTTGTCTTTTCTGTGTTTCAGCTTTTGTCTCTTCTGTGTTTCAGCGCTTGTCTTTTCTGTGTTTCAGCGCTTGTCTCTTCTGTGTTTCAGCGCTTGTCTCTTCTGTGTTTCAGCGCTTGTCTCTTTTGTGTTTCAGCGCTTGTCTCTTCTGTGTTTCAGCGCTTGTCTCTTCTGTGTTTCAGCGCTTGTCTCTTCTGTGTTTCAGCGCTTGTCTTTCTGTGTTTCAGCGCTTGTCTTTTCTGTGTTTCAGCGCTTGTCTCTTCTGTGTTTCAGCGCTTGTCTCTTCTGTGTTTCAGCGCTTGTCTTTTCTGTGTTTCAGCGCTTGTCTCTTCTGTGTTTCAGCGCTTGTCTTTTCTATGTTTCAGCGCTTGTCTTGAAAAGGACGCTGTGACGTTTTGTCATATCTGCACCATTCGGTCCAACACATCCGAGTTGAACTGGCTTTTGGGGCGGGGGCGGGGGTGGGTGTGTGTGTTCCGGATTTGCATTCCACTGCGAATCTTATTCCCATAACCAGACTACACTAGTGCAGCCTGTTTATAGGGCTACCGCTTGGAGATGAAATATGGTCTCAGCTCTAATTCCATGACCCGGATGAGAGCATCCACAGTGCTGTACAGTCGGCCTTACTTTTTCCGATCATATAATAGGTCCTTATGTATGGAGGTGGCACATTTGTTTTGGATCTGGACGCCAAGTAAAACATGCAGAAGCCAGGCAGAGCACTGGACGAAAGGTTAATATTGGGGCGTATAACGTACCGGAGGGTATGGGCCAATTGTTCAATGCGCTGGATGAAAGGTTCGCTGTAGGGTCATGTAACATGCCAGAGGGTATGGGGTACATTGTTCTTGAAAATGTGCAAATTTCCGTTTATTATCAAAGTAATAGTTACCAATTCCTTCTATTACTTATGCGTGCTATGTCTTCACTGGCGCGTAACATCACACCGGCAGTCTGACCGTGACAATTATATTTGATGTGTGTGCGTGCGTGGTTTTGTTATTGGTGTGTTGAATATACGCGATGGGTGATAAACTGCGAGTAAATATGGCACTGGTCCTGGCATGTTTCTAGACGAGACGCCATGCATTTGTGTCGTGTTCTGTCTTAGGTGTCCACGAGCTATACCGATGGTACCAGAACAACCATCATTGTCTACAAAGATAGACAGGTCGAAGTCAGATAGACACAAATCTGCTGCCAGTAAGGCAGGCTGAGAACAACAAAGAAAGATCAACCTGATAGAAACTGAAGTGACTGAGCATATGCTTAAAGAAACCAAGTCAATTTAAAATGAAAAACCTCACGATGTTTGGTTTGTGTACGGTGTGCTCGATTATAGTCCGAGTATCGGAGCTGTTCAAGTTCTTGTATCTCATTCTTTTACATCCAGGTAGTCATGCTGAATCTGTAGGGTCTTTGGTCATGCTAGATCTGCAGGGTCATTGGTCATGCAGGGTCTTTGGTCATGCTAGATCTGTAGGGTCTTTGGTCATGCTAGATCTGCAGGGTCTTTGGTCATGCTAGATCTGCAGGGTCTTGGCAATGCCCAATCTGCAGGTTTATTGATTACGCAATGTCTGCAGACGTATCGTCCGGAAGATGTCAGGTCTTTTCCAGGTCAGTGCTGCTGCACAAAAACGTCATGGACAGGTCTGGCATGATAACTATTGTGTGCTTGACAGTTGTGAATGATATATGCCTCTGGATGTCACTTTCACATGGGCATTCGGATTAGACAAAACATTCTAATCAGACTATGCTAGCCAGGGTTAGACAAAACATTCTTATCAGACTATATCGATCAGGCTAGACATTGATATGGAAGTAGGCCCACGGGAAACAAAACCGCTCCCACGTTGGAATTACAAACGAGCCGACTGGGACAGATTTGCAATCCTGACAGACGGGCTGTGTGAAATCATCAACACACGAAACAACAAAATGAAGCCCATGGTGGAAAGCCTAAGCAAGGCAATAATGCAAGCCGCCACCGAAACCATCCAAAGAGGGGCTAGGAAAAACTATAAGCCCTATTGGAATGATGAGTTGCAGAAAGCGGAAGATGCAATCACAAATGCTAGGAACATGGCAGAGCGAGAACAATCTATGGAGGCAAATATCGCTCTCAAAGCCGCCACGGCGAAATACAAATACACTCTCAACCAAACAGCAATAGAGAGCTGGAAAAACAAAACTGAAAGTCTCAACCTAGACAAAGAAGGGAACAAGCTATGGAAGCTAGTCAGAGCCATGAACGACGAAACCCCTTCAAACAAACAAATTACCATCAAGCAGGGCGAAAACCTGCTCACAGGGAAAAAAGCCGCAAACGCTTTTGTAGAACACTATGGCAAAGCAAACCACATCGAGGTCCCTGCAGATAGGCATACAGACATTAGTGAAGAGCAAAAGGGGCACGACAACATCAATAATGCACAAGAAGAGCATATGATGGCCAAATTAACAATGAGTGAAATGGAAGAGGCCATGAGAACATTAAAGAAAAGGAAATCTCCCGGAAAAGACGGGATAACAAACGAAATGCTGATGGGGCTGGGCCAAACAGCGAAGAGGAAACTGCTATCGGTCCTGAACCAAATCTGGAAAAGGGGAATTATACCCCAGGCATGGAAAGACGCAGTACTTGTACCAGTGCCAAAGAAAGGAAAGGACAAAACAGATCCGAATGGATACAGGCCTATCAGCCTACTGAGCTGTGTCGGCAAACTGATGGAACGTATGATAAACACCAGACTGATGTGGCATCTGGAAGAAAAACGAATACTAATTCCACAGCAAGCCGGCTTTAGACAGCACAGATCCACTGAGGACCAGGTCATCCTCATAGCCCAGGAAATAGAAGATGCCTACCAGGCACAGAAACACACAGTAGCGGTTTGGGTGGACCTGGAAAAGGCCTTTGACAAAGTCTGGAAAGATGGACTTAGAGTCAAGCTAAGGAGAAGTTAAGTTTGTGGGAGAATGCACAAATGTACAAGTGGATCAACCATTACCTCAAACAAAGAACGGCCAGAGTCCAAGTACAAGGGCAGATGAGAAAAAGGTGACACTCGAGCAGGGAGTACCCCAAGGGGGAGTACTGTCACCCACACTTTTCCTGGTGTATATAAACGACATTACAGAGAATATACCAAGAAGAGTCCATAGCTCAATGTTTGCAGACGATCTGGCTATGTGGACCTCTGAAAAGAATCTCACCATAGCAAGAAATCGGATGCAGACGGCCCTAACATCGCTGGAAGAGTGGGCGAACTCATGGCTGGTCAAAATAAACGAGGAGAAAACCATATGCACAATATTCTCGCTTTCAATCAAACCACAAAATACCAAATTAAGTCTAAATGGCAAATTCCTGCAGCCAAACGACAACCCAAACTATCTGGGAGTCACATTTGATCGGCGCATGACATGGAAAAGTCAGATCGAGAGAAACCGAATGAGAGCCAGAGAAAGAATGGCAATCATGAGGAAACTTGCTGGCACAAGCTGGGGAGCAGACGAAAGTATACTAAAGAAACTGTACACTGGAAGAGTGAGACCAGTTCTCGAGTATGGCATTTCGGCATGGACAACAGCAGCAAAGGCGAACTTCGATAAAGTTAGCAAACTTCAAAACCAAGCCATGAGAGTTATAACAGGAGGCATGAAGTCAACGCCAATTGTAGAACTTGAAAAGATTACAAAGCTGCAACCCATGACCGATAGAAGAGACTGCAGAGCCCAGCTGCAGTCAGAGAAACTCCGAAGACTGACTGACCACCCAATGCACCAGAGACTAAACAATTTGGGAACTGGGAAACTAAAGCGGAGAAACTTTGCAGAAATAGCCAAAGCAAAGATGCACGAAGATCCCATAAACGCACTAACTACACCAAAGCCCATCACTACTGTACGAAAACCTACCTGGAGGCAGGATATATTTCCAGAGGTGGTAGAAAATATACCAGGTATTGGAAACAAAAACTGCCAGACTGAAAAAGAAAGGAGAGATACTACCCTAAGCTTTATATCGAAAAACTGGACTGGACCCATGCATACACCGACGGTTCTGTAACAGACACTACACAGAACGGAGGGGCAGGAGCATTCCTGAACCTACCAAATCGCAGAAAAATAACACTGTCATTCGCTACTGGTAAGTACACAAGCAATTTCAGAGCGGAGGCAGAGGCACTGAGGGCGGCAGTGGAAGAAATGGTGACACACAAAGAAAATGAAAGCCATATAGTCCTGCTTACAGATGCTCTGGCCGTAGTCACAGCGCTAAAAAGCCAGAAAAACACTTAGCTTAATGACTTAAGAGCAGCACTCTGTCAACTATGCCAGCAGTCCGCACCAAAAAGGGTAGTGGTACAGTGGGTCCCATCACACTGCAACATCCAAGGTAATGAGGAGGCAGACAGACTGGCAAAAGAAGGTGCAAGACTACCACAAACAGATACTAGTATGACGTACGAAGAGTCAAAACGGCTTATTAAAGCCAGATACATGACCAAATGGGAAACTGAACATACCGGCTACACCACAAACGATGCCTATTACCAGTTGAACAGAAGAGAGCAGGTCGTTGTCTTCAGACTTCGCACTGGCCACAATAGACTGAGGTACCACCTATTCAACAAATTGAAGATAGGTGGTACCGACGAATGCCCGTGTGGTACCGAGAAAATGACCGCTGAGCATCTGCTGCAGAACTGCCCGACATACGAGGATCAGAGAGAGCAGATGTGGCAAAACATTCTGATCAGACTATGCTAGCCAGGGTTAGACAAAACATACTGATCAGACAACGCTAGCCAGGGTTAGACAAAACATTCTGATCAAATTATGCTAGCCCGGGTTAGACAAAACATTCTGATCAGACTATGTTAGCCAAAACATACTGATCAGACTATATTAGCCAGAGTTAGACAAAACATTCTGATCAGATTATGCTAGCCAGGGTTAGACAAAACATTCTGATCAGACTATGTTAGCCAAAACATATTGATCAGACTATATTAGCCAGGGTTAGACAAAACACTCTGATGAGACTATATTTGCCAGCGTTAGACAAAACATTCTGATCAGACTATGTTAGACAAAACACTGATCAGACTATGCTAGCCAGGGTTAGACAAAACATACTGATCAGAAAAAATTAGCCAGAGTTAGATAAAACATACTGATCAGACTATATTAGCCAGAGTTAGATAAAACACTCTGATGAGACTATATTAACCAGGGTTAGACAAAACATTCTGATCAGACTATGTTAGACAAAACACTGATCAGACTATGCTAGCCAGGGTTAGACAAAACATACTGATCAGACTATATTAGCCAGAGTTAGATAAAACATACTGATCAGACTATATTAGCCAGAGTTAGATAAAACACTCTGATGGGACTTTATTAACCAGCTCATGCACTGCTCAGCATCTTGATACCACTGGCATTCAACAACAACAACACACTCAAGACAAACCCCAGCTTCCTTGAGATATATTTAAGTTGACATCTGAATGAACGACAAGCTCCACAGAAATACCAATAAGCTCAGCCTTCTCTAGATGTTCTAAGTGGGATCAAAATGCTGAGCAATGCATGAGCTGCATCTGTCAGCGACCTAAAGCTACCTGCTAGCATCAGGGCTAGTGATGAAGAGCTGCCAAGACCCTTCTCCCACTTCCACGTGGTGATCCTGGATAACAAGTTGCAACAGGGCAGACTGGTTAAGCAAAAGGGATCGGAGAGGGAAGGATAACTATGTCCCCAAAAATGCCATGCTGAAGTGAGATGTGTTGGACTGAAAGGTGTAAATATTACAGTCAAGTTCTGGCACAAGACATCCCATTCTCCGGACTACATCCTGTTACTTGCAAAGCACTTTTCAGGGCTTGGTAGCAGGAGTTTGAGAATGAACAAAGAAAAATCCAATGAAGAAGTAATAGGACAAGCTTTATGGAGATAATCTCAAGCTGACTGCAGCTTGCCTTAGATATACAAGTATTGAAGTTTACATCTGAATATCAATGAAGAACATCATTTTAACAAATTATAAAAAAGGAATAAATAAAACACCAAGACTTCAACCATTATTGTACAAAATTACAAGACTTGTTGAATTCTTTATTTCCATACAGTATTTGAGCGAACAATGATCACCCAACCATAAGCAGGGCACATGTTTGAAGTCTTTAAGTATCATCCTAGGCAAATCAACAAATGAACACATCTAACTATAACCACAAAAACAGGAAGAAATGAACATATTACAGCAGTCACACTGCTGGCAATAAATGTTGACACACCAAAATTTCTGTTCAATACCTTTAAACAGAAAGCAGAAAAAAAGAGGCCAAACTGTGACTCATTCTAAGTTTAGGTCGATGGCTAAATCCCTTCACCATGTAAGTTGATAATCTTGTCATGAAATATCTAACTGGCAAAGTGTCAAATATTAGTGGTACTGCAAAACTGAGCAAAAATTAAAACAAAAAACGTACAATATGGCCTCAAACAATTACAGATTAAAGTGAAGACTGGATGATGAACAAAATAGCTGCCCATGAACAGTTGCCTTTCCATTTGTTGTTGAAATCATGAGATGAGACCGGACCCAGAGATAGGCAAGCAAATGAAAGATACAAATCATATATTATGTGCTAATAACATTCACAACAATCAAGTACTCATTCTGAGATCTATTTCCTTAACCCTAAAATTTAATAATAATAATACGGGGGCGTTCAAGTCAAACAGGGAATGCTTTTGTAAGGAATTTTTCTTTCTTTCTTTCTTTCAAGTAGTCAAAATGCCATTTATTGTTCGATATAATCTCCTGCAACGTTTATGCACTTATCCCAGCGTTTAAGTAATGCTTGAAAAGCTTCAGCTTAGAAAGATTTGTCAGTATGTCTGAACCAATCAAGGACTGCCTGTTTCATTTCGCCATCAGTGCTGACATTCTTTTAGTGGTCCAAACAGGTGGATGTGGCAATACCTCCCAGTCGAGTTGCTGCAGATGGCACATAGTCCGATGAGCTGTATGAGATCGAACAGGCTTGAACTCTTCTCTGCCGGTCATAAGTGGGAAGCTGGATGTGCGCTAACCTTCTGAAAATGCAAATGTGTTCACCGTACCCAGAGAAAGACTTGCCTCTTGTGCAATTTCGTGACAGGTTATGCATTCCACAATTAGACATTCACAGGAATGACTGTGGTGGGTTGAGAGCCCCCAAGGCCGGGACCATCACTCACAGATATACACTCTTCGCGTAGCGCAGTGGTTAGCCCGCTGGCTTCGCATCTGAGTGGTCCTGGGTTCATTCCCCAGTTGAGGCGGTAGTGTTTTTTTCAGACCGCAATGGCTCCCGGATCGACCCAGCCATAAATGGGTACCGATTCAGTCCGGGAAGTAAAAGCGGCGAGGGAGAGGAGATGGCTACCGCCCTCATATAGCCGAGCCTTTGAAATGTGAGATCGCTAACACCTCACACCCCTACGGCAGTAAAGCTATGGGATACTTTACTTTTCTTTACTAAAACGTTGACACCATACAAATGGCTTACTGCGGTTGAGTGTTTCATCTATGTATTGTGATTGCAGTCTTCTGTAAATTTTTGCAGGTTTCATGCCTTCTTTCACAAGCAACTTTGTCACAACACGCTGTTTCATGCAAGCACTAACAGTGTTGTCCGCCATTGTTATTTATCTGTCACGTGACTGGCCCATGTCAAGTGAGCCACCTAGCAGCAATAGGACACATACCCCTTACTAGTGATAGTAGTTCCAGCACGCTATAACCCATTCAGGTAGAACTAGAACAAAAAGTCCTGGTTTGATTTGAACACCCCTTGTAGTTGCACATCACACGTTAAGATGGTGACAGAATCAGACTTGTGCTGCGAGATGTGTTCTCATATGGCTACATACCCCAACAAATAATCACTGATAAAATATAACTAATGACTCATTCATCAGAAGCTGCAGTACAGATTGAGCAAGATAAAAGCTTAGTCAAGGACTACAGCATGTTCGTGAAATAACAAGCAAGTCTATCTAACATGATTACAGAGAACTCTGCCTGCAGACATTCACCAGCACATGTCTCATTCACATACTTTCTATCTGAAATAGGACTCATGGAAGTCAACATGACAGCGTCCAATACAGCTGGGTATTGCGGGGAGTTCCAGCAGCTCCAATGAAAGTAAAAATTGAAAAATAATTAGGAGTCGAAGATGCAGCAGTGAATGAGCTGACAGCAGCCAAACTGGGACTCACAGCAGCCAGCGATTTGGCCTATAACAAATTGGCGAAGAACCAAAGAAGTAGAAGTGAAGATCATGAGCTTGTGTTGTAGTACTGTACAAATGATTAGTTGATGTGGAGGAAGTTTGTTGCTGCCATTAAAGACTTCATCAGGTGTACTGGTCATTAAGTGTTTGGCCAGTCGTTGACCAAGGATCTCAGACAATAGCAACTACTACACGGTAACTGTTGTCACATTTGAGACAGCCATGTCGAGGCAGAAGATAACCAGACAATTAGGATAAGTATGCACTAGTCCAATGTTGAATACATCTTTATAAACTTCTACAGGACAGAAAACTGCTTTATAAACCTCTATAGGACAGAAAACTGCCTAACACTAGATATGCCATTTAACCCTTTCCAGCTTGTAGGCGCCAAAAACCTAAAATTACTAGCCGCTACAACCAAAACCGACTGATGAAGCGTTATTTAGTTTGTGGAATTTCATTTTTTTATGTCTCTAAAAGATGATGCGTCCACGCGTGCATATGAGGTCTAATTGTAAGGTTATTTTCTATTGAGGTCTAACTGTAAGGTTATTTCCTATTGAGGTTTAACTGTAAGGTTATTTCCTATTGAGGTCTAACTGTTAGGTTATTTCCTATTGAGGTCTAATTGTAAGGTTATTTCCTATTGAGGTCTAACTGTAAGGTTATTTCCTATTGAGGTCTAACTGTAAGGTTATTTCCTATACGTAGAAAGTTGCGTAAGTTATGATGTCTGAAAGTCAAATAATTAATTGTGAGAAAAGTTGGGCTTCAAGGCCAGATAAATGATTGATTATTTGATCAGTCCAATGATCTGGATTACTTATGGATATTCAACACACGCCTGATTCAGACTTTGGTTGGGAAACATAATACGAAAGGTATGCGTAAAGAAAATGGATCAACAAAACACACAGCTTGGTTGAGTATCTAAAATGTGTTTCCTCTCCAATTTCCACCTTATTAATGCCATTCAATACTTCATACTAACATATCATCTTTATTATGAATGCTTCATGTCACAGATAGTGTAATTATATGTTTTAATATGTGTTTTAATATTTTTATATCGTAATTTTAGCTTAATTTTATTGTATTTATTTTGAGAAAAAAAACCAGAGAATTTTGGCACTTGGACTGGATGGAAAAACAAATTATCCACGACAGGAAAGAGTTATTGAGAATGGAAACCTCAACCAATGACTATTGTGACAATATACACTTCTACCTATGACTGTCGTCTGACAGTTTCCCCATGACTATTGTGATATTAAACAGTCCTAGTGACATGCCACTGTGCTTTACAAAAATCCTACATTCTATGATAATACATTGTTGTGAATGTATAAATAAGATTGAAAATTTGCATAACCTTTCGCTGAGCCAAGGAAATAAAACATACACCCAGAAAAGACTGATAAACATGTGATATGGCTATCAAACACAAACATTGAATGAGCTGTTTGGAGTCAAGTACAGCCAACCAGTAAAACCATCTGATACAAACATGTGATGCGGCCGTCACACAAACTCATAAAACAAATAATGGTCTGTTGATTAGAAGGCACTAAGTGTGGTCAAACAATTGTAGCAAGGTTATGACAAGCATTCACAAACATATTATCAACTTGTGGCTAAATCAACAAGCTCTGAACAAGTCCATTGACATTCTCCGGACACAGCAGATCTATTAAAAACAACTACTGCCTGTAAGGAGGGGAAGAGATAAACACAAAAATGTGTAAAGCAAATCCACTAATTTTACTCTTCATGGCAGTGCTTTCAAATTCTAGGCCCGACGACAAACTGACCATTTTCTATCAGCTCCATGAGTTTTTATTTACATTTTTTAATAAAATGGTCGCCTATCAGTAGTAATTCTTTTTTTTTTCCAGATCATTTCTTTCTTTGCGTTCAGGATCTTCGGTCGTGCTATATCTGCAAACCAGTTTGTAGTCTTCACCAGGTCAGAACGGCTGCCCCACAGCTCAGCACCCTCTGGTATCTCATTTCCCTATAAAGTGGGCATTCCTGCAGAATGTGTTCAGGACTCTGGCCCCCTGTTCCACATGGGCATTCATCAGTGTGTGAGATATTTAGTCGGTATAGATGTTCTAGTAGTCTGCAGTGACTAGTTCTCAGACCAAATAGGGTTGTTTGTTGGTTTTTTTGAGTTGGTAAATTGGGTCTGGTCTACTGCTTATGTTCATGTCTTCTTTTGATTTATTTATTTACTGATCTTTGATATTATTCTTGATCTCTCTCTATGGTACTCAATGATTAAATTGAGCCTTTTTACTATGATCCTTTCCTAGAGCATCAGCTCTCTCATTTCCTGTAATTCCGCAATGGGAGGGAAGCCATTGGAGCGCTATTGTTGAGGATATCTAGTTTTCCTAGTTTCAGATCATTTCAAAATTTCAAAGAACCAACAAGACAGACAGTCAAATATTTTTTAAGCAGCCCTATTAATGTGGCAAAAGTTATGCAGAAAACTGTTTTTAAAATATCATTAAAAAGTGCAGTACACAAGATAAAATCGTCTCTCAGTTTCAATGACTTATGTGAATCATTTGATTCAGATTTGAATATAAAAGAACAAAATAATCAAAGTACAGATATTGACTTACTAATAAATTTTGTGATAGTACAAACAAGAATGTCCCCCCTACTGTCCTAATGACGAAGTACTGGCCAATGAAATGAAGTATCAAAAATGGCATTGACTTTTGAGTTTGACAATATTATTTATATACCTGTTTAGAATCCATTTTGTGTATGTTTTTCTAATTGCATCATTTAACATAAAAATATAAATAATCATTTGTATATGTTAAACTGACATTGAACATAATTAGTGCATTATTCTCATGAAATCCAGCAAGAGTTTTACCTAGGCCTGAAAGAGGAGCAAATAACAGTAGCAATGTAACCTGTCAGGCCACACACATAATTGGTGACATAGATACCCTATCTTTTAGAAACAGCAAGAAAGAGAAAAGACCACCTTTACACACCATGGTAGAAGAGTAATGATTGAGATGGACTGTGCTTGGGGCCAGCTACCCCACCAAACAGAAACTATTAGACCCTTTGGTAGTGGAAGAGAAACTAAGTTAAGTAACTATTTACATGAAACCATAAATTTGTTATGAAAAAAACCAATGGTGACCATGGAACTACCAAGAGTCTTGAATGCAAGATACGATTTGAAGACCACTGTTTTAAAACAACAGGCAATTATAAAGGCTGGTAAATTTATAATATTCAAGTAAAACAAACCAGTTCTAATGTAGATGAAGGTGAAGTTTGGTTGTGTCAGAGCTGTGTGATTTACAATGCCAAATGTGCATTTACTGAATACAAAAAAGAAGAAATTGGTGACATCAAGTTGAACATGAAAATGTCTAGGGCTTGAATGTCTAAGAGTGCCTGTATGCATAAGGAACAATTAACAATACAATTAGGTAATGCCATTTCTTAAATCAGTCATTTAGTGTAGACAAAATCTCACAGTTATGGATTTTTACAAAATGTCATCTGCACAGAACAAAAACCTGCGGAGTGTGAAGTATTATCTGGGTTTGACTGAACTAGTTCTTCTCGCGTAGAACATCAACTCATGGCATGTAACAGAACAAAACCTGCAGAGTATGAAGTAGTGGATTTGAAAGTAAGCTGAGCCATGAACGACGAAACCCCGTCAAATAAACAAATTACTATCAAGCAGGGCGAGAACTTGATCACAGGTAAGAAAGCCGCAAACGCCTTTGTCGATCACTATGCCAGAGCAAACCACATCGAGGTCCCTGCAGATAAGCATACAGACATTAGCGAAGAACTAAAGGGACACGAAAACATGAATACGGCTCCTGAAGAGCACATGATGGCCAAACTAACAATGCGCGAAATGGAAGAGGCTATGAGAACACTAAAGAAAAGGAAATCTGCCGGAAAAGACGGGATAACAAACGAAATGCTGATGGGGCTGGGCCAAACAGCGAAGAAGAAACTGCTATCGGTTCTGAACCAAAGCTGGAAAAGGGGAATTGTACCACAGGCATGGAAAGATGCAATACTGGTACCAGTACCAAAAACAGGAAAGGACAAAACAGATCCAAATGGATACAGGCCCATAAGCCTACTGAGCTGTGTCGGCAAGCTGATGGAACGGATGATAAACACCAGACTGATGTGGCATCTGGAAGAAAAACGAATACTAATTCCACAGCAAGCCGGCTTTAGACAGCACAGATCCACTGAGGACCAGGTCATCCTCATAGCCCAGGAGATAGAAGATGCCTACCAGGCACAGAAACACACAGTAGCGGTTTGGGTGGACCTGGAAAAGGCATTTGACAAAGTCTGGAAAGACGGACTTAGAGTCAAGCTAAGAAGAAGTGATGTCTGTGGGAAGATGTACAAGTGGATCAACCACTACCTCAAACAAAGAACGGCCAGAGTCCAAGTACAAGGGCAGATGAGCAAAAAGGTGACACTCAAGCAGGGAGTACCCCAAGGGGGAGTATTGTCACCCACACTCTTCCTGGTATATATAAACGATATTACAGAGAATATACCAAGAAGAGTCCATAGCTCCATGTTTGCAGACGATTTGGCTATGTGGACCTCTGAAAAGAATCTCACCATAGCAAGAAATCGGATGCAGACGGCCCTAACATCGCTGGAAGAGTGGGCGAACTCATGGCTGGTCAAAATAAACGAGGAGAAAACCACATGCACAATATTCTCGCTTTCATTAAAACCCCAAAGTACCAAATTAAGTCTAAATGGCAAAATCCTGCAGCCAAACGACAACCCAAACTATCTGGGAGTCACATTTGATCGGCGCATGACATGGAAAAGTCAGATTGAGAGAAACCGAATGAAAGCCAGAGAAAGAATGGCAATCATGAGGAAACTTGCTGGCACAAGCTGGGGAGCAGACGAAGGCATACTAAAGAAACTGTATACTGGAAGAGTGAGACCAGTTCTCGAGTATGGCATTGCGGCATGGACAACAGCAGCGAAGGCGAACTTCGATAAAGTTAACAAACTTCAAAACCAAGCCATGAGAATTATAACAGGTGGCATGAAGTCAACGCCAATTGTAGAACTTGAAAAGATTACAAAACTGCAATCCATGACCGATAGAAGAGACTGCAGAGCCCAGCTGCAGTCAGAGAAACTCCGAAGACTGACCGACCACCCAATGCACCAGAGACTAAACAATTTGGGAACTGGGAAACTAAAGCGGAGAAACTTTGCAGAAATAGCCAAAGCAAAGATGCACGAAGATCCCATAAACGCACTAACAACACCAAAACCCATCACTACTGTACGAAAACCTACCTGGAGGCAGGATATATTTCCAGAGGTGGTAGAAAATATACCAGGTATTGGAAACAAAAACTGCCAGACTGAAAAAGAAAGGAGAGATACTACCCTAAGCTTCATAACGAAAAGCTACCCAAGCATGGACTGGACCCATGCATACACCGACGGTTCTGTAACAAACACTACACAGAACGGAGGGGCAGGAGCACTCCTGAACCTACCAAATGGCAGAAAAATAACACTGTCATTCGCTACTGGTAAGTACACAAGCAATTTCAGAGCGGAGGCAGAGGCACTGAGGGCGGCAGTGGAAGAAATGGTGACACACAGTGAAAATGAGAGCCATATAGTCCTGCTGACAGATGCTCTCGCCGTAGTCACAGCGCTAAAAAGCCAGAAAAACAGAGCTTAATGACTTAAGAGCAGCACTCTGCAAACTGTGCCAGCAGTCCGCACCAAAAAGGGTAGTGGTACAGTGGGTTCCGTCACACTGCAACATCCAAGGCAACGAGGAGGCAGACAGACTGGCAAAAGAAGGTGCAAGACTACCACAAACAGATACCAGTATAACGTACGAAGAGTCAAAACGGCTTATCAAAGCCAGATACATGACCAAATGGGAAACCGAACATACTGGTTACACCAAAAACGATGCCTATTACCAGTTGAACCGAAGAGAGCAGGTCGTTGTCTTCAGACTTCGCACTGGCCACAACAGACTGAGGTACCACCTATTCAACAAATTGAAGATAGGGTGTACCGACGAATGCCCGTGCGGTACTGGTAAAATGACGGCTGAACATCTGCTGCAGAACTGCCCGAAATACGAGGATCAGAGAGAGCAGATGTGGCCATTACCAGTGGAACTGCAAGACAAGCTCTATGGCAGTGGCGAGAGCCTCAGGATGACCGCCGCTTTTTTCGAAAAAATAATGGTTACTGTCTGACTGCGTACGCAGAAGAAGAAGAAGAAAGTAAGCTATAAAAACAATACCACAAATATAACACAAGAATCGATGAGTAGATTTCACTTTTTCTTGGGATCAGAAGCTAATTACTATATCTGGTAAGCTGCTAGTAATGGATCACTTCTATATACTTGTTACAGGGGCATTTTCACCGTTCGTCACAAAAGTTTACCAGCACAGTGTGAAAATTCCTACCTAACAGATAAAGATGAAATAAAGTACGGCCGAAAAATGTGGTTAGATACATGAAAGTATTTGTAAACATAACAAATCTGGTCCACGAGCTGATAAAGGCAAAGTCTCTAACAGTACACCAAAAAAACTTAGTCAAGTTACAACTATCAATATCAACAATGATTTCCTTGACAGGGATAGAAGACAAAATAACGTCATACATACTAACTTTGAGACAACTGAATATAAAATGGGTTCATAGCCTGAAAGACAAGACATTACTAATATCTTAATTAGATTCAATAACAGTTTTTCGATTATGAAAGTTCAAATTAAATAAATCATCAGTTGATCGTTTCTGACTCCCTAAAAGAAAAAAAACATCAGTCAATTGTGTCAACAATATTTGTCTATTTCTGACTGTCAATACGATATGCTCACACTAGGCAGCACATAACTTTATCCTGTCATTATCAAAGGGAAGGCACACTAAATAACCAAGGGAAATAATTGTTGTGGCTTAGCAACAAGTCTTGGGCTGATATGTAATGCAGAATCTAGGAAAATATAATAAATCTAATTCGTTGTTCACTCTTAAATAGCTGTAAGTATTTCCTTAAGAATATTTGCTGGTCATGACATCAGAGTTTATGCTGTCAGATAACAGCTAATATATCCCTGAAATCGTTGCACCGACAGAATTGGAGAATATTCTATAGTCCGTCTGTCATCATCCCACTGGCACGTCTTGCCAGATATTATGATTGATCGTGAAAGGGATGATTGATCTTGAAAGGGTCAGTTCTTTGCCTGAATATTATAACTTTTTATTTTTGGTAACCAAGATGAGCCTAGAAAGGTTGAATACTTGATACGCACAACAAAGGTACTGGATTTGATAACAAACTTCCAGTGAATCAATGGTTACCAATCGCCTATTGTGAGGGAAGGAAAAACAGCATTAGAAATGCAGCTAGGAAGGGAACTGACCACTCCACAAATAAACTGTGGCCTAGTACAAATAAATCTGTCAAACTTCATCCTTGACAGCAATGGCTACATTTGAATCTTGTAGTCAATGCAATGCCCTCTAATAATTGTTGATGACCATTGCATAGGTCCACTCAGCTGGTTATTTTTATAGCTCCGCTTGTGCCCTTTGGTCATTTTGTATTCATGGAAACCAAAGCAATCAGTAAAACCAAGTAAGATATTTTAAAATAAGGCCAGTTATGTCATGCACAGCTGACACTACCAATACTGATATTATTGAGGGCTAGGTTTCTTTCATCAGATGGCCAAGCACATTGATGGTTCTGTAGCTCACTGATTATACACACTCATGATCTATTCTTTTTGATCCAAACTACTTGCAGTCTATAGCAGCTGTTCTTAACCTGTTGCCCACGAACCCCCGGGGCCCGCAAAGACTTGAACAAATGTTAAAAGCGTTTACATATAAATAAAAAAAAACATAAAAAATTGAAACGGAAAAAAAACTGAAAATTAATTTAGACAACATTATCACAATTAGATAAATGCTGATTACACAGATGTCACAGCAGGAATGTTGCCTGTGATTGCAGATTTCTGAAAACACCACAACTGAGTCGAATATCAAAGGAAGCGGAACAGACAAAATCAAAATCGTCAACTGAAAGATAAAGTTTAAAGAGAACATAAGTAGGCATCGCTTTGCCCTCACACTATAAACTTTTATTTAAATATTTTTTGTGCTTAACAACTGACAATACTTTTCTAGATTATGTAAATATGGATATATTGAAAATAGATTCATTCAAACTGGACGGTGAGAGAAAATTTTATTTTCATTTTATTAACAACAATTATCTATTTGCAGATATATTTTATTCCGGAAAATTATCATATAAGGAATATTTTGTAGGTCAGCGCAAACAAAAGATATGGGGTGTGTGTGTGATGATCTGTGGTGACAAAAAGGTTAGGAACCACTGGTCTATATGCAAAGGGTGTCCTTCAGCAGACCTACCGCTGGTCTGAAATGGGTGTTAGACTTCAGTATACCAAGTCACAGCTTGTGTGAGGTGGTGCTACTTTTTGTATCCCTTAATGTAAGTCATGCACCAATTCACAGTTCGGTCGACTGGAGCGTGACAGTTTGAGAGTTGAATCCTGTTCCACTGACATTAAAAATGAGTGCTGTACCACTACACAAATCAGACATTCACTTATAGTCTGCGGATTGCAAATTCTATTTTAGCTCTTCATCTACTGACGGTTATGGATTGCTTCTAACATGGTCTTCCTTATAACTACTCACTCAAGTGGTATCCGGATAAAAAAGAACGGGGCCACTGTATTTTTACAAAGCTGTGGTAAAAGGTATCTGAAAAAAATTGTGCATGGGACTAGCAAACTCAATATGTAAAACCATTGCTAATGAAACTGACACTGCAGGAAGCATTTTCCAACACAATGTGCTGTTTTACAGTGGTGGTATCTGTAACACAGTTTTACATTATATGATTGCCAGCCTCATGCACAACCCACCTTAGCCAACATTTGACATGCTGAGTACTACTGAGTAGTTGAAAATAATCACTAACTTTCCAAGCATCCATAGAGAGAAGGGAAAAAAAATAGTGCATGAAGCTAGCAACCTGATCATGTCAAATTCTAGGATAGAGGCTACTTGTAAAATGATAACGACACCCTTCTACACACCTTGTGATAATGTGCAATCTATTAATAGCTAGCGAACTCTTGATTGGATGTTTGACACTACACAAGCTAATAATAATTGGGCGATTATCAGTTTTCCAGGACAGACAAAGTTTTCCAACTATTTAGTCTAAAGCTGATATAGTTGCCTGTTCAAACATGTATACAAGTTGTGGTTCACCCAACTAAAATAAATCAGGAAACAAATACAACACAATGCAATAAAAACAAAAAAGCAGAAAGCTGTAATTGGAAATCTGAGGTATAAGATAAGCTGCTGTAATAATGAGGTCATAAAGGTGAAGAGAACTGGTTAATGGGAAATAAATGTGGATTTGCGGACATATTGACTTGCCTCTTGGAACACTAACCCAGTGCACCTCTTGTATTTGTCTATCACTACACAGAAATATTCCTCAAGCTACATCAAACCAGATCCAATCAACATGGAAGTAAATGCAGTGTTCCGTGACATATAGCAACAATTTCACTACTGCTTAATGTAATCCTCAGAAGATGTCTATTTCCTTTCAACACAAACTTTTGAACATATTCTGTCATTTAGTTTGAGGAACTTCACATATTTTGACGTCTACATGATGACTTACAATCTACAAATGCAAAAGCTGTCATTTACCATAGAGTTAATACAGATAGGTAGACATCTAAGAATGTGGTATGTTTTCATATATATAATGTGCAAGAAAAGTTGGACTTCAAGACCCAAGGCATTATTTGATCAGAATAATTATCTCACATGTTCTTCTACGTACGTTCTCAATCTCCCGCTACCAGTCCCTGAAGAGAGCTTTGCAAGCAGCAGGATGTAGTCAGGAGAACAGAATGCGCTGTGTCACTAGCTTACTGCGATATTTGCACCTTTCGGTCCAACACATCCGTCTTCAGCAGTATCTCGCATGTGAATTACACGTTGATATTGAATTCAAGTCTGATTCAGACTTTGACACAGAAGATAGGAGATGGTAAGGATATCCAGGTATTACAAGCACAAATACCCGTGATATCAAGAATATCATTTGTGGGATGGGGATGCATGCGCGCATGTGCTGGTGGCTGTATTTTCTCTTCCACATCGATATTGAAAGCTTCACACTATTATATCTTTTAATTATGAATACTTCATGCCATAGATCTTTTAATTATGAATACTTCATGCCATTGAAGTTTTATTATGTGTCTTGAAATGCTTAGATCAAATTTTTTTTTTGATAGCAAATTTGGTCTAATAATTTATTTTATTTTGAAGAAGAAAAGGATTTGTCACACAGAGTTGCAGCACTTTCCCTAGTCCACTTAACCATATTCCTGATAATTGTGTTTATTTATTAGATAGTCACTTTTGTGTCATCCTTTATCTTTGACAAAGACTTTTCGGGTGATATGTAGATTGTCCTTTTTATTTTTTTTAAATGTATGCTAATAACTATTTACAGTATTACTGTTGCATACACAGAGAGTCCAGAAAACAAAGTCGACTATAAAAGAAAATGTCACCTAAATAAAATGAGCAACCATCAAACCCACCAAGGCAGACATCAAACACAATGACTCTAATTGTCCAAACAAGCAGACGTAAAATAATGGGGCATTTACTATATACGTTTCTTGGTCCTTACGTCACCCTACACCTGGAATACATCAGCAGTGGGCTCTATATGTTTCAGTGTGTAAATGCTGTGATACATTCCACCTGATCCACCGAAATGTGTAGAATTTGTTGGCATGTGTATCACAAGGGGTCTTCTTTGTTAATTTCATCATGTTCGTGATAGGTCCCGTTCAGCAAGCCATTGGCAAAGTGGGTTCCAAGTTTCAGGCGTAGAACATTTCGGCCGGCTGGGTTACCTAGCTCACTCTGTTCACGGACACGATTTAGCTGAGGGAGAAACAAAAACTTCCATGTATCAGGGGAGTCAAAAAGCAATCTTAATATTTGTTATTTACATAATATGACACATTAAGACTATTGTATGATTCCCCCTTGTTTCACACAGCTAGCAACCTCATCATGTAAAACATTACTTTTGAAACTACTAGTACTGTAAGAACACACAACGTGCTCTGATGCAGTCCAGCCTTATGCATTGTATGGAGTGAGACAGAGATAAGAAAACAAAAACTTTTGACACTGACTGAAGCTACTTCATCCTAGATGGGCTGATGAGATAACAACACACATGTGTGTCAATGAACATGATAACTACAGCAGCTAGGGAATGGATAGGACACACTTTCATAACAAAACCTAACAAGATAACCAGACATGCACTGGGGCAGCCCAACACCACCTGGTGAAGAACAGTAACAGAAGAGGTAAAGACAGCAGGAGTTTCATAGGTGAAACCCAATAACACAGCCTAAGATATGAATTGATTAAGAGCATCCATATGCTTGAAGGACAACCAGAAGCATTCAGTTAACTATATCTATGCATTTCAAATTGCCCACTCCACATAGTCTAACCACCATCATCATGAGTATCCATGGATATGACAGGAACCTCTATCAAACACAGCCACTGGTCTACCTTCATACTTGTTCTAGTATGGCCAAGATCTGTCTCAAAGGTGTCACAATGATCTCCATACAAGTCAATCATAAGTTGCACATAGCAACAGAACAGCTGAACATATTACAACAGAACATAACAGCTGAAACATATTAAAACAGAACATAACAGATGAACATATTACAACATAACAGCTGAACATATTACAACAGAACATAACAGCTGAACATACAACAATAGAACATATCACATATATTTTCCTTACACTTTCAGGTGTGAACTTGAAAACCATTAAAGAAAGTAGTTAACAATTATTGGAAATGAATAGATCCACTGCCACACTGAAAACATGCAACCATTACATGATGTAGGCCTAACTGCATAGATTTAGACAAGCCACCCTTTAATAATGTAAGCCTAACTTCCCAGATACAGACAAGCCACCGTTTAATGATGTCACCATGTGTGTGACAAAGATGAGAATAAAACCAGACACTCAGAGAGCATGTTAAAAAAGTCTTAAACAGTGCACAAGCTCATCTAGTATGACAAGGGAGATCATTCAAACATAGCTCATGGTCTCACAAGCTCCTATAGCGCAAGAAATATAATTGCATTCCTCAGGCTAGCTAGCATCATTATGCCTGTTTTATTGCCGGGATACCTGTCAGCTGAACTATTCATGCTTATTTGATGACACCCACTCCCATATGCTCAAATATACATACCATGTGGTGAAACTCTTTCACGTCATCATCTGTGATAACATACTCTGTCTGATCCTCCTCTGACCAACCCATTGACTCCAACAGCCTGTAACAGATCATGGTAACACCTTTGGTTAATGATACAGGTCACAGATTCAGGACGTCGTCCTCTAGTTAGGGACAATGTAGATTCAGCAGATAGTATTTTTTAAAAGAGTAGTACTTTTGTTAGGAATAATTTAGATTCAAGAATAGTACTTTGAATAGAGATAATGTCAGTTTAGTTAGGGATAATGTAGATTTAGGAGGTAGTATGCTTTGGTTAAGGATAATGTAGATTTGGTTTGGGATAATGTTGATTCAAGAGAAGTACTTTGGTTAGGGATAATGTAGATTTGATATGGGATAATGTAGATTTGGTTAGGGATTATGTAGATTTGGTTAGGGTTGCTGTAGACTTGGTTAGGGATAATGTAGATTTGTCTAGGGATAATGATTCCAGGGAAGTACTTTGGGTAAGGATAATGTTTTGTTTTTGTTTGCGTTGCACTGTGATTTTTATTTTGCGCCTGTTGGCCCAGTGCATCAGACTTCAGCATGCATTTTATGTACGGGTCTGCTTCCTCCTGCATTCTCTAATTGTTTGCTTCCCCAGGGTAATGGCTGGTGCTGTGATGGGGATCAAACCCAACACCTTCGAATTGTGAGCCGTGTCACTTAACCACTAGCCCACACCGTCCTCTTGTGTTCTATATGACATTTCAACGTTAGATAAATATTAAATACTTGTTTCAGCTTCAGAACTGTGCCCTCTCTCATTTCTCCATAATTGTGTCTAGCCATCCATTGTATCGCAGTGGTAACCAACATTATCCTCATTTAGCAGCCATTGTTTGAAGACTAAACAATGAACTGCAAGGGCCGAAGATGCAACATAGTGATTGAGCTGACCAAGACCCTATTCCGCCTCCAAGCGGTGGCCCTGGAAATAAGTTGCACTAGGGTAGTCTGGCTAAGAGAATAGATATCACAGTGGAAACACATATCCTGTTACAAAAGGAGCAGTTATCGCAGCAGTGCTGTTAACTACAATATAGCTTCTATTTCAGGAAGATTGTCAAAGAACTGCAAGCTTAAGCTCTGTGCAAATATGCGAATATTGCACATACCTAAGAATCATCATAAACAGGACAGGTGGTGCAGATGAGGATTAAAATTTTTTTTAAATATACGGAAGGTATACACAATCCAAAATGAAGATATTCATCAAGAAAACAGTATTATTAACTCTTTACAGCTTGTATAATCCGCAGAAAACCTAAAAATAACAACCGGTCTTGAGCATAATGAACCTCTAAAACATGCATTTGTGTTTCGTGATTTAATTTGCCATATTAATTATTTGGGACAGATCTACGCGATAGTTACGCCCACTCATGCGCAATTGACAATTAAAACTTTACGCTTATTTCCGGTGGGTTGATTACAAATTATGATATAAGTTTTGTAAGTCTACTCATTTATTGTAACAAAAGTTATCCTTCAAGACCATAGAAATATTTTATTTGATCAGTCCAACGATCACGCATCTGGATTACTCATGGATATTCAACACATGCCCCATTCAGACTTTGCCACACAATACGAAAGGTAGGTGTATAGGAATTAATGGATATTTCAGTGAAACATGCGATGAGATAAGTAGGGAAAAGAAATTATCTCCCTTCAATTTCCCCTTCTGCATTAATGTCATTTAACATTTCATACTAATATATAATCTTTATTATGAATACTTCATGTTATAGAAATGTAATTATTGGTCTCTCAATATTTAGATCATAATTTCAGCGTACGAAGAAGAAGAAGATCATAATTTTGCTCGTAATAATAGATTTTATTTTGATGAAAACTTTGACGCACAGAATTCCAAAATTTTTACCGGGACTGAGGCACAAATAAGCAAACTTTGCCAGTACCAAATTCTCAATCCTGCCATATCTAAAACAACATAAAGATAGAGATCTCAATAATTGCACACACTTCCTGACAACACCTCTCAGCAGAACAACCAAGGTTGGTCATTCAGTGGATCGAAGACAATGAAGCTGCAGACAGACTAGCAAAGTGTTGAAAAGCATTCTCCCAAACAGACCTGAACATCACATACAATGAAGCAATGACCATAATTAAAACTAACTTCAGGGCAAAATGGGCTAACCAACACTCCCCCTTTTAAAAATAAGCAGACTACCACCATTAAACTAGAGAAGAGGTAAGTCGTTATCATTGATTGAGAAATGAATATAATAAGCTTAACTCTTTCACTCCAGAGCAACGCTGTGAGCTATTTCGAGAATACAACTGTGGCGGAACAATTCTGTGAGAGTTGTTTTAGATGTGGTTGCCATTAATTAATTATAAACTAAACGATAAATTCTTAGTGCAAATTTTAAGCAGTGAATTAGACTTGCAACATCCGGCATTTGAGTACGATATTTGATTGTTGATAGTAATTTTTTGTATGTCACGGTTAGGTGGTTTGTTTAGAGTAGCATAGATGGCGCCTAACAGGCTGCAGGTCGAACTTTGCTCTAGTGTTTTGAGTCTATTAAGATGAACTCGCACATCGGTTCGTTTGAAAATGGTGAACGGAAGAAAATGTGCCTAATGTGGGTGCCTTAGAAGCATTAATTTAATATAAATTAGAAAGACAGGACTGACCTTTTCTCTTCATCCTCCCCCGACAGGTAGATGTGGTCCACATCCTTGATAAGAGCGTCCCCATTAACAATGTAATCATCTTTAGCTGGCCTGTCCACATTACAAGTCATTTTCTTGTGGGAATTCAAAAATAGCTCCTGGCCCTTATGTCCGCATCTCCTGTTCAAACGGGAGTACCCTGTGACATTCTCATTCATGGGGATCTCATCTGACTCCTTTGTGACCTGCATGAAACAAAGTAAACCATGATGAACCTCATTAATTACAAGAAGAGAACCCCACCATCAAAGCTGCATCAAGTGTCATTAAAATGCAATTTGTAAAAGACAAACAAAGTGCTTGCTTTCCACTATGAGAGAGATAATGGATAAAAGAAAAGACTCTTTCACAGAGCTACTCTGTGCAAATAATGACCAAGTTTCAGGTATGACAGGCTCTAATATACAGGAAGAAATCAATAGTCAAAACCAGAAGGGAAGTATTAAAGAAGAGTTGGCCACATGAAGGGCTGGAGCTGGTAGTTTTTTTCATACCATAATAGAAGATTTATCAGCAAAAGAGAAATAAGTACAAGAACTTGAATGGCTGTAAACCGCTCCACCTATGTACCAGTTTTAATTTATGGGTGAGTCATGGGCACTGACAACAACCAGAAAAGTTAGCTCTCAGTGTCAGAAATGAGATATCTATGGAAGGTGGTCCAATAACAAAAAACAAGGTCGCAATCAAACAATATGATATAAGATCTCTAAGTTCAGCCCTCGAAGACTTGAGTTGAGCAATCTGAACTTTGATTATGTCCACATAAAAGATCTGGAACCAAACCATGAGGAAGACGATTGATGAACAGCTGGTGCTCTTTCTTTACACCCCACCACAGGGTAGACGAGGAGTAAATGTGAAAGTAAGTAAATCTAAGCTTTTCAAAACTTGGAATTGACAACGGCGAATTAAATTCTTTTATCAATTGCCAGGTGATATCAGCGACATTTCCCACGAGCCAACTTGGTGTGGTCCTTCAATCACAGAACCAGCTAGTGAGTGCCATGTTATTTGGCAACAATTTATTCCAGACTCTATGGAAGCCATAATGTTGGGTCATTCTGGTGTGGTTGCTTGATCACAACTTATTCCAGACTCTTGGACCATTCTGGTGTGGTTACGTGATCACAACTTGTTCCACACAAACTCTATGGAAGCCATAATGTTGGACCATTCTGGTGTGGTTGCTTGATCACAACTTATTCCAGACTCTTGGACCATTCTGATGTGGTTGCTTGATCACAACTTATTCCAGACTCCTGGACCATTCTGGTGTGGTTACGTGATCACAACTTATTCCAGACTCTTGGACCATTCTGGTGTGGTTACGTGATCACAACTTATTCCACACAAACTCTATGGAAGCCATAATGTTAGGGCCATTCTGGTGTGGTCACTTGATTACTGAATGTTGGCTGGGGTTGGTTATTGTCTAACCACTGAACTGAGCATTAGGAATTCTTGAGTACACCATTATACAATGAAAGAAATTTCAAATAACTGATTTTTGTGTGTTAATTTCATATTTATTTAGAAAAAAATATCTCAGTTTGGAGGAATATTAACTGCTAAGTCAACTATGAGAAGCAGATACACAAAACTTGTATTTAAGTTGCATGCAAACCGTGTCACTTGCCTGTTTCTTGTCTATGGAATTTTGATTTAAATCTTGGTATGCGTCGCCACTGTCATGTCGCAAGGTCCTGAGAAAATCACTCTTTTTCTTGTCTCCTAACTTCTTGGGTTGGGTCACGATGGCCAAGTCTGGTGTTGGACTGTGTCTTGTAACCTAAAAAAAAGACAATATTTTTATCAATCATTAAATTCTGGTTCAAATAAACAATCATTATAGATTATGACAGTTGTGGCTGGAAGGTATCTGGTATTCTCCCCAATACAATGGAGCTCTATGAAGATGCTGGGCTAAATCACTGTGCTCTCCCCAAATAAATCATCACATCCAGCAATGCTGTCAAGCCATCTATCTGTTACCTGGTCTTCCACCATACACCCAGACAATGTCATAGAGTTAAGACCGGAGCCCAGGTTGCCCCCCTAGACAACATGCAATGGTCATATTAGGCATCTGTTGGCTGTCCTCAAATCTATCTGCTAGGCAGCAAGTGTTTTCTAGTCATTTTCATTCTCCTAGATCAACTGCCACCTGTGGTTTAATTTGTCTAGAGCAGTAAGAACAGGTCCACTCCACCAGAAGTTTTTTTTTTTCTATTTGCCTTGCTTTTCCTAAGGTTGAGTATGTTGCGTAATGTTTTGCAACTTACAACCCAGTGCATCTTGACTTAGCACACATTTTAAAAATGGGTTTGCACTTCTCACAGGGACACTATCTTGTTGAATCCGAATATGGGCATATTTGGGCTGTAAGTCGTGCCACTAACCATTTCACCTCCAGTTTGTGCTGTCAAGAGGCTATGTGTTGCGCATGCTGTGGAAGCCTTTATAGCAAATTAAGATATCATCCTCAAATAGACTCCCAGCCATGACAGCATTTGGACCTCCCAACTAAAGGAGTTAAGATGGGACAACAACACAATTGACACCCCAGCTAGTTGAGGCAAGGATGAGCCCACTCTCCCATTGAAGATGTGCTAAAGACGTAGATACTGGGTCAGAATGCACACTGGAAACCACAGTATCATACAACCCTCACGTTATATGGATGAATGCACCTATAGATGAATCCCGTTATGGTGCTCGCCCTGTGGAGCCCCACCAGGCAGGCGCAGCACCGGGCTCTGAACCTCGACAGAGCCCACCCTCAGCTACTGGAGGACCCTCTAGACTGCCTTGCAGTCATGAGACGGCGGTGGTAAACTTCAATAGCCATTCCCAGAGCTGGGGCTATAATCACCTCAATCACAGAGGTTGAAACCTGGGAAGATGACCACTCCCTATGCTTGATCAACTCTGCAACTGATACCCCTACCTTCTACTCTAGAAGATGGCATTAAACTTCAACTGCAGATCTTTCTTTCGCCACCCTAGACGTAGCTGGACTCATAAGTAGAGAAGCTGGAGATCAACTGAGAGGAAGTGATCATTGTCCAATCTTTCTTTCCTTCCATAATGTAACCTTCTGTGCAGGCTCAGTTATCACAAGATGTAACTACAAAAAAGCGAACTGGGGCCTGTATAGGCATCGGGTGACCAAGCTGCTATCTGACCTCAAAATGCAGAAAATAGACATAAATGCAGTGGTAAAAGACTTCCATCAATGTGTACTACAAGCAGCAAAAGAAGCCATCCCCAAAGGATGCAGATGCAACTACACACCGTACTGGTTCACCACACTCCAAGAATGTCAGGACGCCATGGAAATGACCAAAAAGAATGCAGACTCATCCATCAGTTGAAAATCACAATAAATGCAAAAAGGATGTAGCTGACTTTCAGAGAACCAAACTAGAAGAAAAATGGAAACGCTGGACGAGTAAAATGGCTGCGCACAATCCTGAAAAGGACAGCAAGAAACTCTGGAGATTAGTAAAATCCTTTAGTGAAGATGGTATCTCGCCCAGGCAGACCATAACATTGGATGAGGATGGCAAAGTACGTAGAAGGAAACAAGCTGCAGACTTCTTTGCCAGCAGGTACAGTGCAGAAAGCAAACTGACTATTGACATAGACCAGTGAAGAGAAATAAGAGAAGAAATGCGTACAAGCACGGGAGAGATTGATATCCCTGCTCCAATGAGAGAATCCATCACACTAGGAGAACTTCAAAGAGCTATATTTAAGCTTAAGGCAAGAAAGGCAGCTGGCCCAGATGACATTAGCAATGAAGTGCTCATCTGTTTGAGCCCAGCAAAACTGGAAGAAAAAACTGCTTAAGATATTCAACCTCAGCTGGGCAACAGGAACGGTAGGGCAATTATGGATAGAAGTCATCACAATATTTATAGTAAAGAAAGTGAAATGCAAGAGCAAAACTTCAAGTTACCTACCAATCAGTCTTACAAGCTCTGTGGTAAAGACCATGCAGCGAATAGTTAACACCAGAATGAAATGGTATTTAGAGTCTGAGCAGATTCTGGTGTCGGAACAAGCTGGATTTAGAGAATGCTACAGTATAGAAGATCAAGTCACTTACTTATCTCAATCGGTAGAAGATGCCTTCCAGGAGAAGAAAAAGGCACTAGCACTATGACTTGATTTCAAGCAGGCCTGCGATAAGGTATGGAAAGACCGCCTTATGGCAAAACTAGGGATAAGCGGGATTCAAGGCAACATGCAAAGCTGGATCCAGTCATACCTGCACAATAGGAGAACAAGAGTCACCATGGACGGGCAGAAGAGTAAAAAAAAAAAAAAATTGCTGCTTTACCATGGAGTGCCTCAGGGGGGAGTAATTTCACCAACATTCTTTCCTGTTTAAATTAACGACTTGGTCACAGATCTCCCCACTGTAGTGAAAGCTGCCTTATATGCAGACGGTCTAGTACTCTGGTGTGCTGATGAACACACCACTACAACAAACCATAGAATGCAGGTGGCAGCAGACATGCTGTCAGCGTGGGCAGAGAAATGGAGTGTTACAATAAACACAGACAAGACCTCAAAGACGCTGCATTTCCTTTCCACAAAAGACCAAACAATCAACTTGTGTTTAGGAATGTCCATGATCAAGGAAGAAAACTCCCCTACCTATCTTGGGGTGACATTTGATAAAAGGCTTACTTGGAATCAACATATTGGAAATGCAGAAGGAAAGGCCAGGCCTACTCAGAAAATAAGCAGGCACCAGCTAGGGAGCAAACGAAAGAACCCTTAAGAAAGTTTACAATGGAGTAATAAGACCTCACTTGGAGTTCAGATCAACAGATTGGTCATCAGCTGCCAATACACATCTGCAGTCATTGGACAAGCTGCAAAACCAAGCCCTCAGGCTCATTACAGGAGCCATAAAAACTATGCCGATTTTAGAGATGCAGAAAGTTACTGGATTACAGACACTGTCCCATAGAAGAGACACAAAAAGTATGATCCAGATGGAAAAGTACAACAGGATGCTATAGCACCCAATGACGGCAAGACTAGAAGATTTGGCTGTGGGTTGTCTTAAACGAGGCAGCTTTGTACACCGGGGAAAGAGATATAGAAGACAGAACCAAGCAGGCCTACCCATGAAGACAGAACCAAGCAGACATACCCATGAAGACAACACCACTGAAGCCCACCCTATGCCATATGAAGAGGACAATGAAACCATACAGATAAATATATCAGTCACTGGTCTCACGACTGGACATGACAACAAACTGCAAAAGGGAACTGCTACACTGAGTATGATTAAAGAAAACTATCCTAAACAATCGTGGATACATGCCTACACAGATGGATCAGCAACAAATGCTGACAAGAATGGAGGCTCTAGTATCTTTATAAAATACCCTAAGGACCATTGTGAGACAAGGAGTGTTCTCACTGGTAAATTCTGCTCCAATTATACAGCAGAGGTTCAAGCTCTCAAACAGGCTGCCAACATGATCCAGAACAGCAAGTAGTCATCTTCACAGATGCATTATCTGTGCCGCAAGCTCTTAAGGGCTGTAAACTCTAGCTTCTGAGAAGTGAACTAGGTAGGGTAGCTGCTGGAAAGCGAACTATACTCCAGTTGCTGCCATCCCACTGTGGCGTGCCTGGAAATGATAGGGCAGATGGGCTTGCAAGGAGGGGAGGAGAATGTGAACAAGAAGACGACGAAATCACATACTTTGAGAAAATGAGAGTTGTCCAGGCTGTCAGAAGAGAACAGAACCAACCCAATGATGACTACCGCACCCTTGACCGGCAAGGGCAGACTATCACTCTTGGTCTCGGGACTAGACATAATAGACTGAATAAACAGATGTACAGGCAAACAAACTGCTGAGCATGTTTTGCAGGATTTTCCTCTGTATGGTCAGTTAAGGAGGATAAACTGGCCAAATGATTTGACACTACAATCAAAGCTGCATGGAGCTAAAGAGCAACTACAGTCAATGGTCGAGTTCATCGCGGCGGAAACTTGCCTGACGGTGTAAACATTTATGATGTGATCACAACAAGAAGAAACAACCACAGACAATAGCGCACTAGATGTCCTACCAAGTGGACAGTATGATGTGCATTGTCAACAACACCCAAATGTTGGATATAGGAATGGATTGGCAGGGGTATGCCGTGGTCTATTCTGCCTTCCTTTGCATGACATGAAACACATTTCTGCACAACACTTGGTTGACAAAACAGGGTCTATTTGGACCCTGTCACACTATTTGAAAGTACTTAAATATTTCCACTAAAACCATTCAGTCTCACCAATGCCGAGTTCTCTCTCAGTATGAGGATAAGTTTTTCTGAATATCTCCATTATCAACGATGGAACTTTATGGAGTGGGTCGCAGTCTGACTTGGACCTTAATCAACCAGTCTTTTCTGAGTCAATTTAAAACAATATATTCTTTGACATCACATCAGCAACTGCAGATTGTCTGTCTAATATCAGATGACCAGTATATAGGTTTGTTTCAGGCAGTGCAATTATGCCAAACATCAAATTGATGAAGAAACTTGTTATTTCTTCTGTTGAACATGACTTCCACCAACAATTAGTTGTCTCTGTCCAGAATATAAATTAGTTTGCACTGCGCACAATTCGCAAAACTGCTCATTTATAAATAAACTGAAGGAGTCATATGGGGCAGCATCAGTATTTAAATTGTGTTTAGGTGCAGAATATTCCACAAAGTCCGAAATTCCTACAGCAGTATGCTGTGTTGACTAGAATACATCTGTCATCAGCATTACTAGGCCCAACCCTAGTAAAGTAGCTAATAATTCCGATAAAAATTCATTGATTAAATTTTCACAACCTCACTCAAGTCGTCTAGGCCTAGTGTCTTCTAAATCAATACATTCAATTTCCATATGGAATTCAGCCGAATCTTCCAAACACCCATCAAGGAAATCTCTCAGTGACTGCAACAAAGATTCCATTGCCACAGTTTTTTTTTAAATCACAGAAATTGGAAATACTGACCGATTTTAAAACTCTTTCCTCCACAGATAAGCATGGCTTCTTATGCGGAAATACATTAGTTCAGATCTTGTGCGTTGTGAGATTACGTTGCTTCTTCTTCGTTCGTTCTCAATCTCCTGCTACCAAGCCCCGAACAGGGCTTTGCATGTAGCAGGATGTAGTCCGGAGAACGGAATGCACTGTCGCTGTTTAGTTTGACTGCGATATTTGCACCTTTCGGTCCGACACATTCGTCTTCAGTATACGTTGCTATGTAACAGCGAGAGAAGCCACTATCTAGTGATGTAGATCAGAGTGATAGGACCGCGATAATGTTTTTTTTGGCATGGTACATGGGCCATAAAGGGTTAAGAAAGTAGTTAAAGCAGTTCATTAAACATTTTTTGGGGGTTTTATATCTTGAAAAGACATTTTCTTTAGCTTTAGATGGAGTTGTAAATTTCTTTTTAATGTAGCAAAGTTTGGCTACTCAGGATGTGTTTCTAGCTGAGAATGTCCAAGTTTGGGTTTGCAACACTGGTGTTACTTTGGCCCACAAAAAGTCCTAAAATTGTATCTATCATATCTCCTTCCATTTTTCAACCCAACAAGAACATGAGACCACATCTACAGTTGCCATCCATGCATGAAGGCTGTCACAGTATTAGTGATTGCAATGGTGATTTCTGAAGCCCTTTGGTTTACACAATGATACTGCTAGCAACATTCACAGCTCTTATTAGTTGATGAACACATTGACCTGCTAAAAATAAACAACTGTACAACACTAATCAATTTAGATATTTGTTTCAACAAGTTACCTCTTTGTGGTTTGTCTTGTTGGAAGGACTTAGGGGAGAGGAATTTCTGCCATTCGTACGCACTGATTCTTGTCCATTCTTCTTCATCTGCCCGTTCTAAAATAGAAAGTATTCACATATTAATTTGTGATGACCAATTTATTGTGAATAGCAGACAGAATGTTCATTAAAGGTCGACAGACTGACTTGGCTTGATCTTGCCACTCCTGCCATGGAGCGCTTCAAGAATAATGCTACAAGCACTAGAAATATCCCTACAAACTAACAAATAAGTTACAAAAAGGGATGTGATCATTTATAAGATATAAACAACACAAAATATTCATGGCACTTTTTTAGAGGATTACAGGACATATAGACATAGAAAGCAACGAGAAAGCAGTTAGAACTTTGACACATTCTATCTCCCTCATGCTGCGACTAAATTATGGTAAATAAATCACGGCGACAAAAATATTGTGTCCCTGGGGCAAAAAGAAACATCGGGGAAGACAAATGCATTGGTCAGAGTTCCTAGACCAACAACATCCGAGGCACCTCCAGTGGAATGCTTACCACCCACCTTTCTTCCGTGGTCAATACAGGGCCCGATGGAGACGAAGTTGGGACCTGCAGCAACACATCTGCAGCTAAGGAAACGGCCATCAAGATAAAATAAATCATTATAGAAAAACAAAACAGATAGTGTCAAAATAAAAGGTGTACATACCTTACTAAGTACTAAAGCTTTATAGATTCCTGGTGAAGTCTTGATCGAACCAGGGGAGTCTTCATTCCGACTAGATTTGGGAGGGTTTTCTGCTCAGAAACATGAAAATTAAATTTATAACAAGCCAATAAGAGTTAACTTCACTTAAGAAACTATTTAAAATAACAGTGAAATCAGCACTGAAACATAGAATGTATTTGGGGATATTTGTTAAAGTTAACTGTACAAGGTATCAGCTTTGGTGAGGTTTTCAGTTATATTTGTCCATGCCTTGCCCTACCAAACATTGAGAGACTCAGGTATTCGGTCTTTGTGGGGTGACCAGTTCGCTTCCATGATCATGAGAGTCAGGCACCCATATAGTCTTTGTGAAACGATGTGGGGTGACAAGTTCCCTTTTTCTATGCCTTGCCTACACCAAGCCATGCACCCATATACAGATGTGAGGTGGAGTGACCAGTTCCGTGTTTGCAGTCTTCTCAAACACAAAAATCATAAAAAAGATTACTTTTCCTGACTGCACTATCGCCCTAAACTCACGAGTCATGTACCCTTTTCACACTTGGGTAGACTGCAGAACGAGAATAGGTGTTTAACTTGGTCAGCATGTTTAGTATGTGTGCTAACTAATGCTGCACTTAACTACTTGGTTAGCTAGCCTTTATTGCACAGGCGCGCAAAGGCGTCTAAACAGATTTACGTCTATTTCCAAAGACGCTATGCGCCGCACGCTCCAGTGTCGTCGGTTTATCAAATATAAACTACTGGGTTAAAAACAAAAAACTTAAATAACAAAACTTAAATAAGAAAATTATCACACACAATTTCCAATCTCATCCTGGCTTAGTTTGTCACCAATCAGACTCCCAAGAAAAGTGGCAACAGATGGTAATTTAATTCAACCAATCTTGTGCATCACAACTCTAGCATATAGTCAACGCCTTACCCCAAACACCAGATCCTGGTTTGGTTTGTTTTGCATCATGTGTGTTCTCTCCAGATCCTCTAAGCAATGGCTGAATTGATAAGAAATAAGATGTAACATTCAGTTATTTATAACATGGAAAATATACCACTGACATGACCCGTACATAACATGCATGTATCTAGGAAGTAAGTCATCTTTAAAAAGTACAATCATTTTCCAAGCATGTCGGAAAGACCTCTAAAGAAAACCGTACATGAGACATAATTTTGTTAAGTTCAGATCCTCTAAAATTGTATCTAACTAAATGAGTAAAGTGGTTGGTTGTACATGACAAATGTGAATACCGACTTACAAATTCTTCACTGAAGGGCCCGTCTCGATCGCTGCTCCTTTCCTTCCCCTTCCCATCAATGTCCCTGCTGTCTTTATGGTGATCCTTATCATAGTAACCTCTTTTGGCGGGACCCTGGTGATGATAACGTTCTTGGTTAAACTATTATGACCAACAACAAACTGACAACATCCTATCATCAACAATAAGTGTACACTAGCAGCACACATAGGTCCTATCATCAACAATAAGTTAACACTTGCAGCACATATAGGCCCTATCATCAACATTAGGTTTACACTAGCAGCCCATAGAGGCCCTATCACCATTAAGTTTACACTAGCAGCACTTATGGACACTTTACCTGAGAGAAACGCCCAGGTGCATGCTTTCCGTCGCGGTTCCCTGGCCTGGCTAGAGATGGTTGGGAGCCATACTGCATTCCAAACTTTTCATAATTGTAACTCGATGCATAGTACCCATAACCGTCATATGAATAATTATAGTAATCATCATCTATTGAGTGGTGGCGATACTTCCCTTGACCCTGTGGGTGACGTTTTGCTGAAAAGTAAACCATCATTTATTAAGCCCATTATTGACAAAGGAGAAATATACATACGTCACAAAACAGTGGAGCACTCCACATTAACAGTGCTACTTTCAAGATGACCCTTTACAATATGCAAAAAATTTACTTTATGTCTCTCTACCATCTCCAATTTCATTTGATGCACAGGAAATATACAATTTGAGTTGACCTCAAGAAATATGGAAGTTCTAAAAGTAAATAGAAAACAAATATTGTCAAACAATATTCAAACTGTAACTACACACTACCATCATGAAAGTCAAATGAGGTCTGTCTGTGAAGGCGGTTGTACTCTGATCGGGAATGATATGGGTCCTCTCTTCGCTGCCGGTTTCTTTCACTTTGATAACCATTCTCACTGAGAGTTTTCTAGATGGAGGATAAATATGAACATTCATCAAGAGCTAATCAATTAGGGGGAGAAACCGAAGATTAAAACATATTCTTCTTAACCTGTCTGGGGCCCGATGCAGCAGTGAATGGGGTAACACTAACCAGCGACTCATAGTTGACCAAGACTCTATTCTGCTTCCAAGCGGTAGGCTGGAAACAGGCTGTACTAGTGTAGTCTAAGAGAATAGGAATCGCAGTGGAAAGGCAAACCCAGGACCAAAATAAAGCCAGCTGAAATTGGATGTGTTGTGCCAAAATAAGATATCGTTGCCTAATTGTAAACCACAACATACCGTCTTTTCATAACAAGCGCAGAAGAAGCAGCTGTTTGAAGAATTATAACCTTCATTAGTTACGTTATTCTCTGTTAAGCCATAAGATCATTTGCATGTCAGGAAGACGCAAGGCGCCCGACAATCAACAAGACATCAAAAGGTGCAGACAATTCCTGTAGCTTGCGGGCTATTGGCACTTGTGATACATCCTTTCAGAATTGTTGTGCCTCTGCAGACTTTCTTAGTTCCCACAAGAAGAAATGTTTACTTTACATTCAATGATCAATCCAGACTACACAGTTGTATAATGGGTAACCCATTTACAGTTAGGGAAGGCAAGGATGAAAAGAACCGGCCATTAACACTTCTATCCTCGATGGCAGTATCTGTCAAAAGACTACCCTTAAATTGTTACAGCAGGGCAGAGAATGTGTTCTGTCCTCCAAATGACTTGGGGCATGTCAGATTAATGTGTGACAGATTGTTTGAAAATAACATGAATTATATAACAGCATCAGACATCAGTGCCTCTATTGTGCACAGGTAAGCAACATAATCCCCTTTATTCCCACTTATGGGCAACCATGAGAGCAGTCAGCAGACACAGTGAATAATAAAGCCACTTCTAACCAACTCAAGAAAACCGTTAGGAACCTAACCTAAGACTATGTATTCAAACTGGGCTAAAAGATGAGCCATGGGAAACATTTAAAGGTATACAGACAAATGGTGAAACCTTTAAAATAAAATTTTAAAAAACACAAAATGTCACAGAACTGCCCCTGGACATGCCTATATGTAATCAATCCCTTGCTGGCGACAAAACACAAACTCCCACGGTGACTCTAAAATATTCCCCCGACTTTGTCAGGCACATATTTACTGCTGGGTCGGCTGGGAGAAGTGGTCACATCAGGAAAAAAAAACCACAACATACCCAGTTATAAGCACGATATGATTTGAACCTGGTATATTGGAATGGTAAACACAAAAGCTCACAGCCTCTAGGACACATGCTTCCCTTAATCCTAATGCCAGCATCAATCCCTTCACAATGAGAAATTAGAACTATATTTTGGCTCCAAACTCAGCATATGCCATTTAATAAATGTAAGAACAAAACCACGCCGCAGCATCAACTATGAACAAACCAATGCAAAATGGTAGACCACTACATCTGCAGTGCCCGGCACTTGATGTTAGAACATAAATGGGAAACTGTATATAGGACTATAGACCAAATAACCAACATATGCAAATAGAACTATAGACCAAATAACCAACATATGCAAATACAATTACATGTCACCAGGTTGATAGATCACTAACAATTTCATATTTCGTTTTTCACCAATCCAAACAGGAAAACCCACATGACCGTTATATAGACATGCAGATTAATGAAAGCATCAATCACACACACACACACACACACAGAAGCCCATAGTGGATTACTTTTACTTGAAATATGACAAACCTTGTACTTACTGATGAGTCTGTCGAAGGAAACTTAAGCCATGGTGGTGCAAAATCTTGTTTAGGTAGATTGCTGTCAGCCATAGCTCAAACACAGTAATTAAATGCACATTATCTTTATCTGTTGGAATAAACAAACAAAGGTAAGCTTTCTTGCTAGTACAGACAATAAGCTGCAAACCTGTTTTTTCACTCCCTATCACAGCCAATCTTCTTCATTCTCAAACTCCTGCTACCAAGCCCTGAAAAGGGCTTTGCAAGTAATAGGATGTAGTCCGGAGAACAGAATGCGATATTTGCACCTATCGGTTCAACACACTTTTCATTTTTTTTTGGGCGTCTTATTTTTCTAATCCCCAAGGCGGTGTGCGCTCCACTGTGGTTTTTATTTTGCACCTGTAGGCCCAGTGCATCCGACTTCAGCATGCATTTTATGTAAGGGTCTGCTTCCTCCTGCATTTTCTAATGGTTTGCTTCCCCGGGGTAATGGCCGGTGCTGTGATGGGGATCGAACCCAGCACCTTCTGGTTGTGAGCCGTGTCACTTAACCACGCCGTCCCCTGGTCTGACACATCTGACTTCAGCATGGCATTTTTAGGTGCCGGGTTAGCCTTTCCTCTTTGGCTTCTTTTCCTCGGCCAGTTTGCCCTGTTGCAGACTGTTATCCAGGATCTTCACGTGGAAGTGGAGAAGGGTCTTGGCAACTATGGGTCGCTGGACCCGACAACAGTCAGTATCATTTCTTGATTGACTTGTAGGATTAAGATGTATGAGCCGCGGATTGCGGATTCCCGCGGATATCAAGAATTGATGCCCCTGACCATTTTTGTTGGCGTTCACCTTATTTCTCTATTCCTCAAGGCAGTGTGCGCTGCACTGTCTTTATTTTGAGCATGTTAACCCAGTGCATCCGACTTTGGCATGCATTTTATGTAAAGGTCTCCTTACTCCTGTATTTTCTAAGGGTTTGCTTCCCCGGGGTAACGGTCAGTGCTGTGATTGTGGAACAAACCCAGCAGTGGGTTGTGAGCGGTGTCACTTAACCACTATCACACGCCATCCTCCCTAACCTATGTAAAATGAACACGCTGGACTGGCTGAATAATGGTGGTGAGCTGGTATGTTCCATGCAGGTACATCACATCATCTTTTACCCTTCCATTTTTAGTCATGTAGATATTGACTTTGCTTGTGTTCAGTTAAATAGTTTCTCAATATTAATATAATAGATTAGTCACTTATCTATATTGTCCTTAGACACTGACTAATATAGGTAACACAAATTGATGTTTTTGCAGCCCTGGCACTGTAAAACTGCAATGTGCTTATTTGCATTTGGTATCTCATGAAATTCAGTTTCAAATGTATAAGCATGGTTTCAAAGATGCGGCACAGTTAATTGACAGCAGCCATCAAAATACAACTGACTGATTGCATCAGGGACAGCAACCCAGAACTGAACAAGACCCTATTTTACCTGCAAGCAATGGCCTTGCAAACAAGCTGCACTAGTGTAGTCTGGCTAAGATAAGAGAGATCAATGTATGAAGGCAAACAGATATCAAACAAAAAGTTAGCTGGAATCAGGCTGAAATATCACAGTAGCATTCCAAACTTTTGACGCCGTCTTTTTCAGAACAAAAAATGTATTAGCAGCTACATTTTACTTGTGAAGACTATCTCTACTTTGTCATTTATTACTACTACAAAATTAACAGAAGCAAGATTTGGTTTCACTGCTTACTATGACTTGTATATGTACACTACAATGCCCGACTATGTGTTGGAACTAAAGAACCATTTCATCCTATCTCAACTTGGGAGTAATGTAAAGAGATAGCGAGAGCAACAACTAGAGGAATTGAGAAATAAGGTGAAAGCCAAAAAAAATTATTTAATTCAATGAGAGATGTGGTATAAATCACAAGATTCAATGAGAGATGTATAAATCACAAGATTCAATGAGAGATGTATAAATCACAAGATTCAATGAGAGATGTATAAATCACAAGATTCAATGAGAGATATGGTATAAATCACAAGATTCAATGAGAGATATGGTATAAATCAAAAGATTCAATGAGAGATATGGTATAAATCAAAAGATTCAATGAGAGATGTGGTATAAATCAAAAGATTCAATAAGAGATGTAGTATAAATAATAAGTACTGAACAAAACTCACCTGTAATACAATCAAAACAGCAGCAATATGAACAAACAGCACCCTCCACAGGTTTGGTGGTTGAAGACAAAATGTACGAAGAAGCTTCTTGGTATTAAACAACAGATTTTTAGGCACTTGCAAAGTAACAACAAAAAAGTCCACTGGAACAACAGCACAAACTATTTACAAAAATGATATGTAAGCGACAACTTTTGCGGAAAACGCACAATACTGATTAAATTATTCGCATGATGGGTGTGCTACAACATGTCCATTATTAGGGCAGTCTGCATTGCGGTCTCCAGGATTAGTACAATTTTCACCTCACAGGAATCCTCAACACTGCAGATAAGGCACAGGTTTCCATACTAGTTTGATGAAAATTGCACTGCACGCAGATTTGAATGGTTAATCTGTCCAGTCCAGAGCCTTGGGTGTACATACAAATCTTGCTAATGTTGCATCTTCTTGAAAACGACTAACTTAAAAAGTATGGTAGCAAAGACCGCTAACAAATGTTTGCGCTGAAATGTGAAGAAACAGAGACTACATATCTGAATCTATTCACAGATGTTCTGGAAAATATTCAATGGTCAGTGGTTCTCAGAATAAATGGTGTAGAATGATCATCCAATAAATCTGATGGAATGTGGTTGAGCAAAGCTGGGATTGCGTTATTTGTCGTTAAGTCCAAACAACAATAATACATGTGCCCCTTGTGCTGCAGAGAGAAGAAATGGTAAAACTTAAAACTGTATTCAGTACAAATAAACAGGCTCTGTCCGGCTGCTGTAATATTGAATTTCAGTTCAAATAAAGACAATTAGTTGACTGTCTCTTTAAGCCTATGTTTAGTAGTCCCTTTCAGTCATGACTGGACTATAGAATCAAGCATCCTGGAGTTATCTTTTACCATGTGCCGTTTCAATTCAATGTTGGAAGAGTCTTTTCAACCAGCATGAGTTGTCTCTTCAGGGTTCATCATACCTTACATCGACCAACACCTTCGTCTTCTTAATATGCCAGACTTTTGTCAAGGGCCTTCATGTTCTACTTACACACACGTTTGAACCTCAGCTGTGGTCAGCCGACTGTTCTTTCATATCTTTGGGGATGCAATCGCCTTTCATATGACGAACATTACCAAGCCGTAGTAGTCTTCACTGCAAGAGTGTACCTCCAAATTTGTCAGTTTCTCCATGAAATTACAAGAATGGATTACAGGTACCACAAATGAAAGGTGTTACACCTGTGCTCTTGTGTGGCATAGTTGTTCATGTTTTGCTATGTTACAAGAGCTTGCTGACAACACATGCACTGTACACCATGACCTTGAATTTAAACATTTATGACTTTCCCAAACACACACGAGATGAGTAGATGTAGCATCAGCTATGCTGCTCTAGAGAGATCTTGTCGTTGATGAGACTCACACGGGTGTGTGAATTTGTGCACACCAGCCAATTCACAACTATCCATGTTAGTGTGGCACACTTGTTTTGTTCAGACCTATTGTGAGGCCAAAATCTTTGCACACCTTGGAGAAGTGATCGACCAAGCTCTGAAGATCCTGCTGACTGGGTGACAGTTGCGCTCTCATCAACAAATATCAAGTGCCTTGTAGTGACCTCCCTGATATTCGCTTTGATTTTGAGTCTTGCAAAGTTAAACAGACATCCATTCAACCTAGTATGACGGCAGATCCCTTAATTGATGTTACCAAATGCATGCTTCAGTAACAGAGCAAAGAAGATTCTGAACAGTGCCGGCATGAGGACGCAGCCTTGCTTAACACAACTGTGAATATCAAATGATTGTGATATTCTACTGTCAAATTGGACTGTTTCTTTCATGGCATTGTGGAACAATATTATTAACTGTAGCAGTTTGCTTCGGCAGCTCATTTTAGAGAGGCTTTTGAAGAGTTCATCCCTGCTATGATATAAATAGGATGGTGCTGCTGCTTCATTCCTGAAGTTACAAGGAGTTAAAAAAATGATCTTCCAAGCCTGAATCCAGTTACACCCACTCAGAAAATTATCTGTTATTTACTTGCCAGTAATAGTTTTGAGTGGTTCTTACAGCTTTCTGTATTCCTTCATTCAATCATCTTATATTATCTGTTTGTCCTGCAGTCTTGATGCTTTCAGCGACCTGTGACCAGTTCAGGAAGGCACCTGTAGTTAATCAGAGCAGTGCGCTTGGCCACAATGACATAGACACTTTCTAAGGTTACTTCTTTACTTCTCTAAAGATCTGAAACTGCTGCTGTGATTTGAATATATAGACCTACTTACATTCTGTTGTCATGGCAATTATTAGCAACATTACATGCAATTAAATAGTAACTTGAGTTATGATAAATTCTTATGAATGTGAAAAGTCAATCAAAGATCAGTCAAATTGACTCACAAAGGTCGGCTAATCAACAAAAATTGGTTGTGCTTCTGTAATTGGACCAGCTGAATACCTCGCTAAATCAGACATCAGCCAGGTAAATGAAGATTTGGGACAGGTCAGCTGTGACTATTTTGTTTGTATGTTTTGTGTATGCATGTATCTACCTTGCAAATTTCAGCAGGAAAGTCGATAGACCAGTAACAAAAACTCACAATCCTTGACCCTGTCAAAAGCTATACCAGTATAGACAAGCTAGACATCAAACCACCTCTAGAGGATCTGAATAAAGCCACTGACAGCTTGGCCTCAGGCAGGGCACCAGGCAGCGATGAAATTCCACCTGTTATGATAAAGTGATTTAAGGGTACATTCTTGTAACTGCTGCAGATGATGTTATGCCAGTCCTGGAAAGAAGTCATTATACCTCAAGATATGAGAGATGCACAGATTGTAACATACAAAAATAAAGATGATAGAAGTGACAGTAACAGCTACGGAGGTGTCTCTATGCTCTGTGTTGTAAGCAAAGTCTTTGCCAGAGCCATCTTACTATGATTACACAATTTGGCTGAGCATGTGTATCTGGAGTTGCAGTGTTGATTCAGGTCTGGAAGATGCCCGATCAATATTTGTTCTCTTTTCTACAACGTAAGGAAAAGTAGCGCAGTCAGAATATGTCCTAAGGAAGAAAATTTCAAGATTTTGAGGAGATACAGAAAAATGTGACAAGGCAGTTGAAGGTGACTTCAAAACATTTGCTGAGCAGTGGAAACAAAACTGGGTTAAGTGTGTGCCATTGGAGGGAGACTACTTCGAATGAGGATCAACTTACAAATCCATATCTCTTTCATTCATTTTTTTAAATTATTCCAATCTGGATACTTTTACATAACCTCTTTTTCCACAAGTTTCAAGAGGATTAAATATCACAAGAAATATAGTAAGAAATCAGATTGACTTTAATATGATAAAGAATAGATTCAAAATTATGCTAAATATAGCAAAAATATCCTGTGTTGTGAATTTGGTCCTGCAGATAGACTGTCAATGTTGTCTCCGTTGTAAAATTTGGCAGGTTTTACTCACCAAGTATAAGTGTAAAAGAGGTGCAACAAGGATGTGTTCTGTCCCCTCTGTCCATTTTACATAGAACACAAGTTTTCACAGATAGAGGAAATGTCAAAACTCAACTGTGGTTTCTCAACAAATAATCCAGGATATATGGATTACACAGTTCTACTAGATGAAAGTGAACAACAATTGGTAAAGAAAAAAAATTAACTATGGTTATTAGCAAAGTAGACTAGAAATTTACCCTACAGATAAAAATAGATGATCAAACACTAAAACAGGTCAAGAGTTTCTCTTATCGTGGAAATATTTTATAACAGAAACCAAGAAGAGCGTAGGAATGACCAAATCCATTTTCACCAACATGTCATATATTGACATACAAACGAGTAACTCACAAATTAAAAATGAGTGGTTTATTTTTGTATTTTCTCTTTAATGGACCCTGTTATATTCAGCAATATTGTTAAAGGTTGAGTTTTAACCTCAATGGGCAGTAAGATAGGACAGCAGATGAGGTTTAAGACAGTCACATTAGAGAAAAAACTGGCCAATTAGACAAAACGCATTGGAATGCAGAAGGAGTCAATTTTAAAAAAAAATGAATTTGAGAATGCACGAATCCAGAAATAAATTAGCATATACTGTCAACAAGAAACTCATTTACAGGTACGAAAAGTTGAAAACACAGGGTTATCAACGCTTCAGAGTGGACAGAAATGTGCAGAAGAAGGAAAGTATTCTAACCTTACTAAACTGGCAGGACTACAACAATCTAACCCTAATAAACACCCCCCCCCCCCCCCCCCCCCCCCCGGCATAGTACTTCTATCTCAGACTTGGCATTCTGCGCACCAGACCTGGCAGGAACAGCACAAAGAGAAATAGGAAAACTCAGCAAGAATTATCATTGCCCTGTATTCAATCAAAATAAAAGTACAATCAAAATACTTTCATGGCAGCCAAGATGGAATTGTAAAAATTCAAATTGGTACACATAACAACAAACCTACTCACAAAATATATTAGGGCTGCTTAACAGTGTCAGAAGGGAGTACTCTAAGCAGCAAAAGAGACAGCACAAAGAGGAATGAGAAATTATGTATCATATAGGATCAACACGCTACCAAAAACTAAAAGATGAATGAGGAGAGTTATAACCATCCCAACAGAACCATATCATGCTACAAAAGAGCAAAGTAAAATTCATCAAAGGAAAACTATAAGCACAGAGGACAGGCTTGGCATACTAGGAATCCTGATATTCAAATACATGTTAAAACCTGTTTCCAGGTAGCCGAATGCTTCGGCTATTTGTAGTAGGTATTTTACAACTTCCTGTGGATTACTAGGCCTAGGGAACGATACAAATAATTTAGGTAGATTTTTAATTACATTTTTTATCCAGACAGCGGCTGTTAAGACTACTTTTTTAGATTTCTAACTGTCAAATTATTTTTAATGTGATCGACACCGAACACAGGAGTCCGATCTCACTAATAAATTTGTGGAATCCTACAGGAATGAGAGTAACATCATCGTCAGCCTATGCAAACAAAGAGATAACACACACTAAATGCAGAAATAACAATACAGATCTAAAGCCCAAATCTTTTACTATGAAAGATCTAAAAAACGATTTATGGCAATTAAAAGACCCACAAAAAAAAAATCACCAGGTTCAGATGGTATAAGCAATGGAATACTCAAGCACTTGAAGCTGCAGCAATGAACAACTGCAGCAGATATACAATTACAGCTGGATAGCAGGTAACGTGTCACAGACATGGAGAGAGGTACACAAGTGCTCCATCATAAAGAAAGAAAAGGTTAAGAGAAAGGTCCCAATTACAAACCAATAAGTTTAATTAACCAGCTGTGTCTGTAAGACAATGAAGAGGATGATCAGCATAAGACTGAAATGATTTAGAAACAGAGAAAATAATACCAGAACAAGCAATGTTTAGAGAGTAGCAGCAGAGAAGACCAGAACAGATACTAAGTATACTTGTTCCAAATTAATGAAGACACCTTTCAAAAAGGAAAAAGGTCCTTATACAATGTATAGGTTTCTAGAAAGTCTTCTTCAGTAAGATATGGAAAGACAAGACTAATGACAAAACTAAAAAAGGAATGACATCATTGGTAACCATGAGAAAATGGATATGTCAATCCTATACAACCAGAAAGCTAGAGTTACCATTGATGGTTATAACAGCAAACAAATCCTTCTAAAACAGTTCTTCTGGGCTCAGTATTGTCTCCCACTTTGTTCCTTGTCAACAATCTCACCCACAATTGGCCACAGCAGGCGAGAGCTGCTCTATACGCAGATGCATTGCTGGAGTGGTGTGTAGATGAACACCTAACAATTGCAAATAAACAAATGCATACATGGAGCAACAGACAATATAGCAGCACAGGCAGAGAAATCGATGGTACAGATAAATGCTAAACAATTTGCAACAACTCTCTTCATGATCTCAATGCACAATGTATAAGCAGGACAAATATGACTAGTAAATACACAGTACAAATAGACAGTGAGCCAGTATAGCTGAGCATCACATTGGATAACAGAATGACATAAAGGTAAAACACTAAAAAAAAACAGATCACGGCAAGGACAAAACTTGCAATACTTAGGGAAATGGATGAATCTAATATGGGAGAGAACAAAATGACACTTAAGATTGTCTGTACTGGGGTAATAAGATCAATAATGGAATATGGATAAGCAGCATGGTCCATAGCAGCTAAATCCCACCTCAAAACCTTAAATGCTGTACAAAGTCAAGTTTTTCAGGCGATCATGGCACAATGAATACTCTAACAAACGAATTGGAAAAAATCATTGACGATAGGCACCACAACTACATCCTATAGACAGGACACTAAGACCACGTCATAATTAGAAAAGTATAAGAACATGACAGCACATCAAATGAGGACTGGATTTGGAGATCTAGCCAGTTAAGTATTTAAGAAAAGTAGCATCATACATTTCTAAAAATGTTTATCTGAACATATACGGAGGTAAATCCATCCAACACCCTTCCTAACCAATGAGAACACAAAATCTCAACATAAAAACATTGATAACTACCATCTACCCCAAGGTAGAACAAAATACTTCTCAAATGGAAAACACCATGACAGAAAAACTATACCCCATAGAGGCATGGATCCAGGTACATAATGATGGATCAGCAACAGAGCAGTAAAGAATGGAGGTGCAGGAATCTGCTGTCCACCCAGATTAAGAAAACTAAATCATTAGTTCATACACTGGAAAATTCTGTTAAAACTACTTGACTGAAGTTACTAGACAACTCGTTCTTCAGCGACGGTTACACTGTTGCGGTACCAACTTCTCTTCAAATTCTCTGTCTTTGGCTACGGTGGACCAGTGGATAATGAGTCGCCCATCTGTGGCATCGCGAATATTGTTGCGGAATGCAAGGGAGTCGGGTCCAACGTGTTGGTAGCCGTCCCTGAGGTTATTACTTGTCCATATTGCTATTGCTGAGCTCCAACGAAGCCAGTTCTTCGCAGTAAGAAAGACTGCATCATGGAAAATGTAACGAATGTGCATGACTTTCGTCTTGGGTGAGTTCTTTCCGAGTCCCGCTTTCTTTCCCTCTACGTGCAGCGCTGCTAGCATTTCGTTGGCGTCTGTGACTGCCTCCGTGATGAGTACTAAATCATCTGAAAAGCGAAGGTGACTGAAGTGCATGTAATAAATATTGCTTCAGAAATAATAAACAAGCTAATACCAACGTGTTGTATTCCTTACATGTTACAGAAGCAACATAGTTTTGCAATCCATCAAGAATGAAACTATCAGAGCTTAAAAAGACCATCATGTAGCATGTCCTTTGTAGAACGTCGCTCCCATCAGTCTGTCTGAAAGAAACTCGTTCTCTTGCCAAAACTCCAGCCTCCGCCACAGTCATACTCAGGCATTCCTGGATATCTTGGTGCCATCGTCTTCTTGGTGTACCCATTCCTCTTTTGCCTGGCACCATACCTTCCATCACCGTTCTCTCAAGACCGTTGTGTCTCTTGATGTGACCAAAGTATTTGCATTTTCTAGCCAAAATGGAATTTATAAGCCAGTTCTCCTCTATGATCAAATCTGGCCGATTATCTACATTTGTTTTTTTCTCTGTCCAGGGTATTCTGAGGATCTTTCTGTAACATTTTGACTCAAAGGATACGATTCTTTGTCTAGACGTTTTGGTAATCGTCCATGATTCAAAGCCATAAGCTGCCACAGGAAAAACAAAGCCTCTCAAGACTTTTACTTTTATCATTTTGTTGGTGCTCTGCCATAATTTCTTCAGGCTGTTCAGTCTCTGCATTGACATAGCTAGTCTTCTGATTTCTTTCGAGCAGTCGCCATTTTTGTCAATTCTGGATCCCAGATATTCAAAATGTGTGACCTGATCTATTTCCTCACCACCCACTGTAAATTTATGCTGACATTGTGTTTTATCAGTGGTCATTATCTTTGTTTTATTTATGTTTATGAACAGGTTTTGATCTTTACTATGTCCATTAACGGCTGAAAGTAGCTGCTCTAGCCCTTCTTGATAATATCACTGTGTCGCGTAACTCTGGAATCTCGTACCCCGCAATCGTAAATGGGTCGAAACTGTCAATGTTCTCGTCTTCTCGTACATTTCTCATTAAACATTCCGAATACATGTTATACAGATACGGTGAGAGGATACATCCCTGTCGGACTCCCTTTTGTACTGCAAACCAATCTGGTGTTTGCACAGATACTCGGACAGCGACTTGTTGATCTTGGTATACTGTTTCAATGAGATGAACTATATGCAAAGGAAACCTCATTTCCTTCATGATTTTCCACAGATTCTGATGTTTTACCGTGTCGAAGGCCTTGGTGTAATCAATGAAACATGTGCACAGGTCTACATTAAACTCTCTACATTTCTCATTGATATTCCTTAAATTGAATATGTGGTCCCTAGTTCCTCTGTCTTTCCTAAAACCTGCCTGGACTACGTGAATTTCCGATTCAAACCTTTTCTCTATCTTTCTTAATAGGATTCGCAAGAGTATCTTGATTGCGTGGCTTCGTGCACAGCTTCAGGTTGCTTTTTTTTGGGGAGGGGAATATAAATTGATTTCTTCCATGCTTCTGGCCACTCTGCACTGTGCCATATCTGTTTACACAGCTTATGATAGACTCGAGCACATGCCTCCCCTCCTGCTTGTATTAGCTCTGCCTGGATATCATCGTATCCTGGGGATTTTCCCTTTTTCAGGCTTTTAATTGCAGAGCGTACTTCTTCCAATGTTGATTCAGGTTCTTTCTCATCCTTTGGTAGGATTGTAACTGAGTGCTTTGTGCTATCTCCATACATGGTTCTGCAGTACTCTCTCCATCTATTCAGTATGTGTTTGGTTTCTGTTAATGTGTTATCCTCTTTGTCATTTATGACATGTGGAACCGGACGGAACTCCTTTGCCAGTGTTCTTATTGCCTTAAATACATATATCTCTCTCCCTGCCTTGTTGCTGTAGGTTTTCTATATCCTCATATGTTTCTACTACGTATCTTCTTTTATCTTTTCTTATTTCTCTTCTAACTTTTCTTGCAACATTAGGCGAATTAAAAAAAGCTAAGAGAAACGTAGTGTAGCACTAGTAATGGTGGATAACATGACACTGTGGTTAAAGAGAAAATGCATGGGTAGACAAGTTAGGAAAAGACAAGCAACATGAGCACAAAAACCTTAAAAGAAAAGATGACCCATATCTAAGCAATAATGAAAATCAACCAAGCGAGAGACAACTATAACTGCCGTTTTCAATCAGAGCAGGTGGGCCTGTTCTGCATGAGAATGGGACATAAGAGATTGAATTGAGGCTTATACAGGCTAAAATTTACTTCATCGCTCATGTGCGCAAGCAGCACATACAGTTAAAGATATTCTGCTTATATTTATATGCTTAGGCAATTGCTTACTGAGCACTGGGCTGGTTCATGAAGACAAACCACCACACAATGCCATTTGGAAGTATTCATTGCACTGCAGAACTCTCCATCCCACCAACCTTTATGACATTGAATTGGACTTCACAATAACATCGACAGTCATAAATAATAATATTTAAACATGGTGAACATAAAGAAGAATGAATTTGGAATCGAAATCTAGACAACGAACAAATGGTTGGGGAAGAGAATTTATTTAAGGTTAACATCAAAAGATGGCCAGGGAAAAGATTGATAGATAGTACCATCAAGCAGATAATATTTAGAGACACATGATATTGTTGGAGATCCACTTTCAATATGGATTGTCACGAGTGTAAAAAAGACTAAACTAAAAGTAAAGTTAGACATTGTAATTGTGACAAGAAAAAGAAAAAAAGGACATTTAGGTCTAAAGAATAAAGTCTAGGTAGTAGTACTAGTAGGTAGGACTAAAAGTAAAACTAATAATATAATAATACTAATTATTAATACTAAATACTTGTTTGTCTTTAATTATACTAATTCAATTATGTCCTTGATATTCGAAATTAAAATACAATTACTGGGAACCAATAAAAAAAACTATAATCGAAGTGCTACAGTTGCACAATAAACTTAGTTTACGAGCTGAAGCCAAATTTACAAAACCAGCCGGTTTGAATAGGCCAGCGGAGCGGGGCAGGTGTGGTGGTTGTTTCGTTATCATCTGAAATCAAAGTTGAAAGTTTACTTTCGCGGAAATCTTTTCACAAACAATCATATATTGACAATACTGAACAGAACAATTGAAAAACTCACATTTCTAAAACTGCTATATTGTTAAGTCCAGACCCTGACAGATTTAGTGAGACGTTTGCCGTGTCGTGTGGCAGCGTCCAGCGGCCAATCCAAACCAACGCCGACGGAGATGACCATCAGTAAGTGCACGGACGAACCTTTTCTATGTTGACCAGATGTTACAGGTCGTTACCCGAAATAAAGTGACACTTTGCAAACTTCAGTTACTCGATTCAATAAAAATATTCACTAGCTTATTTGTACATATCACTTGATAATACGCAGCAGTGTTTGTAGCGCTTGTCCGATCCAGGTAACAGACGGTTTACATTTCAGCATGTCCCAAAACAATGTACTCATAAAGATGGCGCCTGAAATATCCCAGAATGCAACTCTATTGTTTGTAGCAAGTCTTACTCTCGATGGTGATAGTATATATGCACAGATAAGTTGTTAACTTTAAGTATTTCAAATTATAAACAATCAATGTCAGTGCATAGTCGCTGCTTTAGTGATTAATTTTACTATATTACATACAAACTGCAATAGAAAATAAATATTAACTGTTGTAAATAAGGGATGTACAAAGTAAGCTATAATTAGTTAGTTGCCCATCTCAAGCGAAGATGGCGACAGCGTCAGACATGTTTATTTAGATGTTACCGCATATGACTGTACAGTCTGATATGAGCGTGACAAACTCTACCGCACGTAGGGCAAAAGTAAACAGAATTTGTAGTTGGGCAATCTTGCATTCTTATCTTTCGTGCAGCTCGCTTTTCCTGCGCCTCCGTGATGGTCCTCAGCTCAGCGGGGCAAGCACCATGTGTGACGGCAGTGTGCCAGGCTGAGCGATCAGAGCAAGCAGGTCCTAGTCAGCAATATCAATGGAGAAACTCTTCAAAGAAACATTTAGAATGTCTCTTATCGTTTCTTTTTTCCCCTTGCCACCGCTGTCCTGTCGTGAGCTTACCGTACAATGGTTTAAGGAGGCGCTCATCTGACAAATGAACAACATGCCGTGTCCATCTTCTTCTTCTTCTTCTTCTGCGTACACAGTCAGACAGTAACCATTATTTTTTCGAAAAAAGCGGCGGTCATCCTGAGACTCTCGCCACTACCATACAGCTTGTCTTGCAGTTCCACTGGCAATGGCCACATCTGCTCCCTCTGATCCTCGTATGTCGGGCAGTTCTGCAGCAGATGTTCAGTGGTCATTTTACCAGTACCGCACGGGCATTCGTCGGTACACCCTATCTTCAGTTTGTTGAATAGGTGGTACCTCAGTCTGTTGTGGCCAGTGCGAAGTCTGAAGACAACGACCTGCTCTCTTCGGTTCAACTGGTAATAGGCATCGTTTTTGGTGTAACCGGTATGTTCGGTTTCCCATTTGGTCAGGTACCTGGCTTTGATAAGCCGTTTTGACTCTTCATACGTCATACTGGTATCTGTTTGTGGTAGCCTTGCACCTTCTTTTGCCAGTCTGTCTGCCTCCTCGTTGCCTTGGATGTTGCAGTGTGACGGAACCCACTGTACCACCACCCTTTTTGGTGCGGACTGCTGGCACAGTTTGCAGAGTGCTGCTCTTAAGTCATTTAGCTCAGTGTTTTTCTGGCTTTTTAGCGCTGTGACTACTTCGAGAGCATCTGTCAGCAGGACTATATGGCTCTCATTTTCACTGTGTGTTACCATTTCTTCCACTGCCGCCCTCAGTGCCTCTGCCTCTGCTCTGAAATTGCTTGTGTACTTACCAGTAGCGAATGACAGTGTTATTTTTCTGCCATTTGGTAGGTTCAGGAATGCTCCTGCCCGTCCGTTCTGTGTAGTGTTTGTTACAGAACCGTCGGTGTATGCATGGGTCCAGTCCATGCTTGGGTAGCTTTTCGTTATGAAGCTTAGGGTAGTGTCTCTCCTTTCTTTTTCACTCTGGCAGTTTTTGTTTGCAATACCTGGTATATTTTCTACCACCTCTGGAAATATATCCTGCCTCCAAGTAGGTTTTCGTACAGTAGTGATGGGTTTTGGTGTTGTTAGTGCGTTTATGTGATCTTCGTGCATCTTTGCTTTGGCTATTTCTGCAAAGTTTCTCCGCTTTAGTTTCCCATTTCCCAAAGTGTTTAGTCTCTGGTACATTGGATGGTCCGTCAGTCTTCGGAGTTTCTCTGACTGCAGCTGGGCTCTGCAGTCTCTTCTATCGGTCATGGATTGCAGTTTTGTAATCTTTTCAAGTTCTACAATTGGCGTTGACTTCATGCCACCTGTTATAATTCTCATGGCTTGGTTTTGAAGTTTGTTAACTTTATCGAAGTTCGCCTTCGCTGCTGTTGTCCATGCCGCAATGCCATACTCGAGAACTGGTCTCACTCTTCCAGTGTACAGTTTCTTTAATATGCCTTCGTCTGCACCCCAGCTTGTGCCAGCAAGTTTCCTCATGATCGCCATTCTTTCTCTGGCTTTCATTCGGTTTCTCTCAATCTGACTTTTCCATGTCATGCGCCGATCAAATGTGACTCCCAGATAGGTTGGGTTGTCGTTTGGCTGCAGGATTTTGCCATTTAGGCTTAATTTGGTACTTTGGGGTTTTAATGAGAGCGAGAATATTGTGCACGTGGTTTTCTCCTCGTTTATTTTGACCAGCCATGAGTTCGCCCACTCTTCCAGCGATGTTAGGGCCGTTTGCATCCGATTTCTTGCTATGGTGAGATTCTTTTCAGAGGTCCACATAGCCAGATCGTCTGCAAACATTGAGCTATGGACTCTTCTTGGTATATTCTCTGTGATATCGTTTATATATACCAGGAAGAGTGTGGGTGACAGTACTCCCCCTTGGGGTACTCCCTGCTCGAGTGTCACCTTTTTGCTCATCTGCCCTTGTACTTGGACTCTGGCCGTTCTTTGTTTGAGGTAGTGGTTGATCCACTTGTACATCTTCCCACAGACATCACTTCTTCTTAGCTTGACTCTAAGTCCATCCTTCCAGACTTTGTCAAATGCCTTTTCCAGATCCACCCAAACAGCTACTGTGTGTTTCTGTGCCTGGTAGGCATCTTCTATCTCCTTGGCTATGATGATGACCTGGTCCTCAGTGGATCTGTGCTGTCTAAAGCCGGCTTGCTGTGGAATTAGTATTCGTTTTTCTTCCAGATGCCACATCAGTCTGGTGTTTATCATCCGTTCCATCAGCTTGCCGACACAGCTCAGTAGGCTTATGGGCCTGTATCCATTCGGATCTGTTTTGTCCTTTCCTGTTTTTGGTACTGGTACCAGTATTGCATCTTTCCATGCCTGGGGTACAATACCCCTTTTCCAGCTTTGGTTCAGGACTGATAGTAGTTTTTTCTTCGCTGTTTGGCCCAGCCCCATCAGCATTTCGTTTGTTATCCCGTCTTTTCCGGGAGATTTCCTTTTCTTTAGTGTTCTCATAGCCTCTTCCATTTCGCGCATTGTTAGTTTGGCCATCATGTGCTCTTCAGGAGCCGTATTTATGTTTTCGTGTCCCTTTAGCTCTTCGCTAATGTCTGTATGCTTGTCTGCAGGGACCTCGATGTGGTTTGCTCTGGCATAGTGATCGACAAAGGCGTTTGCGGCTTTCTTACCTGTGATCAAGTTCTCGCCCTGCTTGATAGTAATTTGTTTATTTGACGGGGTTTCGTCATTCATGGCTCTGACTAGCTTCCATAGCTTGTTCCCTTCTTTGTCCAGGTTTAAACTTTCCGTTTTATTTTTCCAACTTTCTCTTGCTGTTTGCTTGAGAGTGTGTTTGTACTTCGCCGCGGCGGCTTTGAGGGCGATGTTTGCCTCCATGGATTTTTCTCGTTCTGCCACGTTCCTAGCATTTGTTACTGCATCTTCCACTTTCTGTAACTCATCATTCCAGTAGGGCTTATAGTTTTTCCTAGCTCCTCTTGGGATGGTTTCAGTGGCGGCTTGCATTATTGCCTTGCTTAGGCTCTCTACCATGGGCTTCATTTTGGTGTTTCGTGTGTTGATGGTTTCACACAGCCCATCTGTCAGGATTGCAAATCTGTCCCAGTCGGCTCGTTTGTAATTCCAACGTGGGAGCGGTTTTGTTTCCTGTGGGCCTACTTCCATGTCAATGGTTAGCCTGATCGGCCTGTGGTCGCTACCTGCCAGTTGGTTTAGCACCTGGCGGTCTATTTTATAGTGTATGTCCTGTGTGGAGAAGGCCAAATCTGGAGTCGAGGTGGTATGCCATGTTCTTGAATAGAAGCTAGGGCTATCCTCCGGCCTATTGATTAGGGAGAGATTTGCATCTATCTCCCAATCTTCCACTTCGTCACCTCTGCTGTCAGTGTCAGAGTATCCCCATCTCTCCGAGTGGCTGTTGAAATCTCCAACTACTATGCAGTTGGAGTCTCTGACCTCCATACTCGAGAGCGATAGGTCTCTGTTTGGTGGTCCGTACAGATTGAAAATGCGGAGCTTCGTCTCTTGAGCCATTATGTCAACTCCTACAATTTCTGCTTGTCCGGTGTGATTGACAGGTACCGCGCTACTCGGTATGCTGTTTCTGGTCAGTATCAGGACCCCTCCTTTGTGGCCTTCTCTATCTAGACGGAAGGTCTGGTATCCTCTGATTGAGAATTTATGGTTATTGTTGAGGTGCGTTTCCTGGATACATGCCACGTCAATCTTATCTTCATGCAGGTGGTGTGTTAGGGAAAGTTTTTTGTTAATGACTCCCTCCGCATTCCACTGTAGTATTTTGAGGGTCTTGAGGTTTTGGCCAATAGACGTTGCCCCATAGCCATGTGCCTTGACTCCACGACACATGGGTGGGTGACCACCAGTAGTCAAGGGTGGGCCCCTTCGAGGCGTGAGGCCCGGCGCTATCGCTGCCTGGCGGGTCTCCTCAGGATGAGCGCCATACGTTTTTCGAATAGGTTGTACTGCCATCATACTGTGATTTACGTTGCACTGTTTTGTTAGGCTTGCGGCCCCGTGCATCCGATTTCAACAGGCATTTCTGTAGGGATGCCCTCCTTAGCCTTTGGCTGTCCCCAGCCTATCTGCAAGGCAGCAGTTGTTTACGATCAGAGTTTTCTCTCCTATGGAAGTTGTCTTACCAGACTATCGAGTCTTCACTACTCGTGTCTATAGGGTGCAATGATGATATGTGATATATGAGATGGACTGGTTTACCCGGAAGAGAGGCAGTCCAGTGTGTCTGTATCCCAGGATCGTCACGTCCTGCCAGAAACGTAGCATTTGCATTTGAGTGGGGTATCTCTTTTTCCCTTTATTTTCTTGGCTTCTATGCAGGGATGGTACGCCTAGCATTCCCCGCCACCTGGGGTGTTGACACAGTGGGGCAGGTGTGCAATGTCCGCTGGTCTGCATCTCTTCTGCGTCCAGTATGATAGTTATATGGCTGATAACGTACAGAGGTAGATATCGTAGCCGGAGTGCATTCAGCCAGAGGACAAGCCTGGTAATGTCACCGAGATGTTGTTCGCCTGGTGTGCGGGCAACTCTCATGGTCAGTGGTTGAGTCTTGACAGTTCACAGTGAGGTGGCTGCTCTACTGTTTTCGACACCCCGACCAGGTACTAAGTCTTTGGTTGGTGTTTTTCGCACCCCATCGCCGTATAGGGTGAGTATCAAGCAGTTGTCCGCCCGCTTTGATTTGCGGGCGGCAAGGGCCTCTTACTGTGGCTCTACCTGATAGGGCTGGGGCGCAAGCCCCAGGTCCCGAGCATGTAGGAGCCTCCCATTGCAGTGGTGCTGAGATTTTGGGCGGGATTGCGGCTTACAAGGGTTCGGCCGTAATCCCCCACATGGTAGCCTCGCGCCCTTGGCTTATCAGCCTGGTACGTGAACCAAAGTGTCTGCGGCTCCTCTCGATTTGAGCTGGTTTTCCGTAGCAACGCCCTGTCATTTGTAGGGTAAAACTGACCTGTCTTCAGATGATCTATTTCCAGCACCCGTTCACTATTTGGTCAGACGAATTTATTGAGGGCTTTTGTTTGTCATTGACCAGGTATTTGAAATCTGCGGTTTTTGCGGAGTTAAAACACGATTTCCGTAGCGTTCTTTCATTTGAGTGTTTGAGAGCTGACTTGTCATCCGTGAGTCTAATACCAGCGTACGTTCATTATTAGACCCAAACGGCAGTGCTCTCGATTTGTCAGTTGTTCTACAGTATTGGCGTGTTCAGTCAAATTAAGCCGCAGGTTCCACACCTGGTGGTGCCCTTCCGTCAATTCCCTTAGCGAGACAAACAAGTTTCTTAGAGGGTAGCCCCAAAATTTTCGAGGGTCTAATTCCAGCACATGTTCTCTATTAGACCCCGCGAAGGTGTACTTTTTGATAGTCATTCTGCAGTATTGGCGTGGTAAGTTAACTTAGGTCTCAGGCTCCACTCCTGATAGTGCTCTTCCGTCAATTCCTTTATCAAACACTGGATGCAGACAGAACCGAGCCACAGGGGGCATAAACCCAGATTTCTGGGGATCTAAGTCCAGCACCAGTTCCATATTAGACCCCAGAAGAGTGGTCTCGGCATGTCAATCATTTCAGTGTTGGCCGTGTTGAGTCAAATTAAGCCGCAGGCTCCACTCCTGGTGGTGCCCTTCCGTCAATTCCTTTAAGTTTCAGCTTTGCAACCATACTTCCCCCGGAACCCAAACACTTTGGTTTCCCGGAAGCTGCCCGCAGAGTCATCGAAGCAACTCCTGCGGATCGCTAGTCGGCATCGTTTATGGTCAGAACTACGACGGTATCTGATCGTCTTCGCGCCTCTGACTTTCGTTCTTGATTAATGAAAACATTCTTGACAAATGCTTTCGCAGTAGCTCGTCTTGCGGCGATCCAAGAATTTCACCTCTAACGCCGCAATACGAATGCCCCCGTTAATCATTACCTCCAGTTCCGAAAACCAACAAAATAGAACCTAGGTCCTATTCCATTATTCCATGCACCATTATTCAGGCAGCCGAGGCCTGCTTTGAACACTCTAATTTTTTCAAAGTAAACGCGCCGGCCACCCAGGACGCTCAGCGAAGAGCACCCGTGGGAGAGAGCCGGCAGACGGTAGGGCAGGAGACAACGGGCAGTGAACCGGCGCGAGCCGGACCGCCCGCCTGCGCCTGAGATCCAACTACGAGCTTTTTAACTGCAACAACTTTAATATACGCTATTGGAGCTGGAATTACCGCGGCTGCTGGCACCAGACTTGCTCTCCAATAGATCCTCGTTAAAGGGTTTAAAGTGTACTCATTCCAATTACGGGGCCTCGAAAGAGTCCCGTATTGTTATTTTTCGTCACTACCTCCCCGTGCCGGGAGTGGGTAAGTTGCGCGCCTGCTGCCTTCCTTGGATGTGGTAGCCGTTTCTCATGCTCCCTCTCCGGAATCGAACCCTGATTCCCCGTTACCCGTTACAAACATGGAAGGCATGTCACGTACCATCGACATTTGATAGGGCAGACATTTGAAAGATGCGTCGCCGGCACATGAGGCCATGCGATCAGCACAAAGTTATCCAGAGTCACCTGTGGGGACGCCGCAACCCCGCGAGGGGAAACGACGATTGGTTTTGAACTAATAAAAGCGCTCTTTCCGCGAGGGTCGTGTCATCTAAGGAACCTCGACTGATTTAATGAGCCATTCGCGGTTTCACCGTGAGACAGTGTGAACTTAGACATGCATGGCTTAATCTTTGAGACAAGCATATGACTACTGGCAGGATCAACCAGATATCTGTCGGAGACGTACGTACTGCGCACACCGGTCGGCGGAGGAAGGGTGTGTAAAAAGCCTCACTGGGACGGCCGCAGGGACCGACTGACGGGACGGACGGACGGTTGTTCCACCCGTCCCTCACTCCGTCGACCTAGGACCGCCTGACAGGGGCCTCTCACACGCACCAGACGACCGACCGACCGGGCTCGCTCGAGGAGGGATGGCAGCGCTCTGTGCAGAACGGATCCCAACGACCTCGGCGACGAATTTCACTGGGACTAGAGACACAATTTGGCCTGCCCTTCTCCGTAGGGAGAGAACACAGGGCCTCGAGGCAACGATTCCTGCTTTCCATTTGCCGGTCACAAGCTCTTTGCAAGAGTCGGACCACCAGCGAGACGTACTGTCGAGCTCTGCTATAAGCCTTAGATAAATCACCACGGACGGACCACGTTTCCTGATACGGACCAGACTAGGGCACCTCGGTGGAGGAGCCACTGCCACAAACCGCACCCAATTCGCACTACGGGGAAAGGCAGGCGAGCGTTTTCCGCAAGCCCGCGCTATCGCTCCGCCTGGCGGGACTGAGATCGCTTTACGAACACTGGTTGAAATTGAGTCGCTGCGGCGAGACAACTACCCCAGATCCGTGTCCATCTGATCTGGGCTCTCTGTAGCAGCATATGGATGCCAGAGAGTATAGCTTTGCTAAGGATTTCAGAGTTGGGCACTCTGTCCTGCCAACCAATCCTTAGCAGTCTGCGGAGACAGTTTATATGGAGACTTTCCTGACATGCTTGCTATAGACTGTCTGTGTTTCGCATGTGTACAAAAGGGTGGTTAACAAAGCAGCACAATACACACTAATATTGATGGAAACAATGATTCCCTGCCGGTCCCAAACATTTTCTCGAAGTCTTCCGAAAGCAGCACTCGCCGTGGAAATCCTGTTGTGGACCTCGGAGTCAATATTTCCTTCTCTGGGAGGATACTGCCAAGCTATAATAGTGACAGAAGGAAGTGCCGAAAATCAGACTTAACTTTACTTCGTTATACTGATTTGAAGGCTCTACATAGTCTGTATACTACCAGTTTAGTCCACTCCACCGATACTGAAAATACTGTGAGCATCCAACCTATTTTTTAATGCATTAACTAATCCTGCATCCATCACATCATGTGGCAATGCATTCCAAGCATTCACCACTCTCTGACCAAACAAATATTTTATAATATCTAATCTGGACCTGCCTTTAACTAATTTGTTGCTATGCCCTCTAGTTCTTGTAGTCGGCTGAACTTTGAAACACTTGGTATAGTCTAGTTTATCTTTCCCATTGATTAATTTATAAATTTGTCTTAAGTCACCTCGAATTCTTCTCTGTTCTAGATACTGCAGACCAGTTTTTCTAAGTCTCTCCTCATAACTGGAATCCCACGATTGGAGTGTACTACCACCATCACTAACACTTTGCTATCATACTTCTGCCAACACCCTTTCGTTTGATTTCCCCTCTGTCCAGCGCAGTTTATTCATCTTTCGGTAGCATCCCATCTCAAAAGCCTCCAAGTATTTCGCCACTCTTTTATTTAGCGTCCATGTTTCAGAACCATACATTGCCACAGTTCAGATGTATGTGGTCAAGATTCTTTTTCGTTTTCTCATATTAATGACCGGTCCCCCAAACATGTACTCTCCTTAGGCAGTGAAGACTACAACGTCTAACTAAGTCATGTTCGTCGCTTGAGAGGTGGTCGCTGCCGAAGAAGGATGTATCGGACCGAAAGGTGCAAATATCACAGTCAAGCTGTAAAGTAGTGACACAACGCATGTCGTTCTCCGGACTACATCCTGCTACTTGCAAAGCCCTGTTTAGGGCTTGGTAGCGGGAGATTGAGAACGCAGAAGAAGAAGAGAGGTGGTCGTATCCCGAAGATATCTCAAATGGACAGTTGGCGGATGGCAAGAGAACAATCAGCGGTCCACAGCTGAGGTTAAAGGATGTGTATAAACGTGACATGAAGTCACTGGACATGAGTCTGACATCCTGGAATAACGAAGCTTCAGACCGATCCAACAGGAGATGTTCCATGAAGAACCACCTCATGACTGGTCAAAAAAAGATCTTATAACACGAAGAAGCGAAACGACAACACAGCAGGGAGAACAAACTCAAACCACTCAGGAGTGAGTTACCACTTCAAGGTCGCATCATTCTATAATCTGTCATGACTGGAAGGGGCTACACTCAAAGGTCGCATTATTGTATAGTCTACCACCACTACTACTACTACTATTACTACCACCACTACTACTACCATTACTACTACCACGACTACTACTACTACTACTATTACCACCACCACTACTACTACTATCACTACTACTACTATCACTACTACTACTAATATTACTACCACCACTACTACTACTATCACTACCACTACTACTACTACTATTACTACCACCACTACTACTACTATTACTACCACCACTACTACTACTATTACTACCACCACTACTACTACTATTACTACCACCACTACTACTACTATTACTACCACCACTACTATTACCACTATCTCCACCACCACTACTACTACTACGACTGATGCTAATGATATTGCTGCTGCTACACCAATGGCATCCCTTCCATCAAACTAACTATACCGTCTTGACAGATCGCGCAACAAATCAATGAGGAATGATTTTTTTAAATTGTATACACGGACCTCTTCGCACCAAAGACATAAGTAACAAAAAACAAACAAAAAACAAAAAAACCATACAACATAGAATGTGTGCCACTACCCGATATACGAAATGACGAGACCTGGCACGCGATCCAACATTTAAAGACAGGAATATCACCTGGTCTAGAAAGAATGCGGTGCTCCGACAGGCTCACTTGAACGCCTCACACAGTGATTCATAAAAATCGTAGTCCAATGGATACCGACCCACTGCAACATTCCAAGCAACGAGGAGACGGACAGACTCGCCAGAGAGGGAGGAACACTGTAGCAGAGTGATACAGTAGCCACAAACGATGAGACAAAAGCAGCCTTCAGGCTACGTAACAGAGCAAAATGAAAAAAAAGACCCAACCTGGACACATAAAAAAACAATGTCTACCACCAACTCTCCGGACAAGATTATGAGATCATTCTGTGGCTACACACAGGACGCTACAGATTCAGATGTCATCTGTACAACAAGTTCAAGATTGACACTACGGATCTTTGTTCAAGCCCCCATATTGGAAGAACACCTTTTGCAGTCCTGTATGTCGTATACCGACAAAACAAGTAGCATTTGCAATAGTCAGTGTCCTTTCACGAGAACCTGTAAGGAAGTGCATGGAACCTCAAGTCGACTGCTACCTTCGTTAGAGTCATTGAAGTCGAAGTCTGAAGACGAGCAAGGAAGAATAAGAATTCAAGATAATTTGCATTGTGTTAGCCTTTAAAATTGCATTATTAAATTAAGACTATCCATCTACAATTGAATCTAAGCCGCGTGTGAAAATTTAAAATGAAGGAGAAAATGGCTGCCTGAAAAAATAACAACTTGTCAGGGCTAAGCATAATGTGCTGTTGGCGATCAGCGACCCAAAGTTGACTGTTAGCGTCAGGGCCAGCGACCCAAAGCTGACTGTTAGCGTCAGGGCCAGCGACCCAAAGCTGACTGCTAGCGTCAGGGCCAGCGACCCAAAGCTGACTGCTAGCGTCAGGGCCAGCGACCCAAAGTTGACTTCTAGCGTCAGGGCCAGCCACCCAAAGCTGACTTCTAGCGTCAGGGCCAGCGACCCAAAGCTGACTGCTAGCGTCAGGGCCTGTGACCCAGTGCTACAAAAGACCCTTCTACACTTTTACGTGGTGATTCTGCATAACAGGCTGCAACAGAGCAGACTGGATAAGAAGAAGGGATCGAAGAGGGGAGGCTAGCCCGGTATTCTAAAAGGCCATGCTGAAGTCGGATGTGTCGGACCGGTGTATGCAGGCGAGGTCGAGGTAGGCAGGCGAGGACGAGGTAGGCAGGCGAGGACGAGGTAGGCAGGCGAGGACGAGGTAGGCAGGCGAGGACAAGGTAGGCAGGCGAGGACGAGGTAGGCAGGCGAGGAAGGCAGTCGAGGACAAGGTAGGCAGGCGAGGACGAGGTAGGCAGGCGAGGACAAGGTAGGCAGGCGAGGACAAGGTAGGCAGGCGAGGACGAGGTAGGCAGGCGAGGACAAGGTAGGCAGCCCTTCAAGTGCGAGGATAACATGAAATGATGGACGAGCGGCAGTCAGTCTGGGTTTACCATAAGGGTGAGAGATAGAGAATGTTGGATATTCATTGTCCGGGTGTACCACAAGGGTGAGAGATAGAGAATGTTGGATATTCATTGTCTGGGTTTACCACAAGGGTGAGAGATAGAGAATCTTGGATATTCATTGTCCGGGTGTACCACAAGGGTGAGAGATAGAGAATGTTGGATATTCATTGTCCGGGTGTACCACAAGGGTGAGAGATAGAGAATGTTGGATATTCATTGTCCGGGTGTACCACATGGGTGAGAAATAGAGAATCTTGGATATTCATTGTCCGGGTGTACCACAAGGGTGAGAGCATCTTTCGCCCACAAAGTTGAGCGCAGTCAGATGTTGCTGCGGACCATCTTTACTCAAAGATGACATTAAACTTTGTTATTTCAGCACGTGTACCACTCCGCTGCTTATTACATAAACAAAAGTAACACATATTTAAAAATATAAAAGTAAAACTTGTTAAAACGTGTGATTGTCATTGATGTTCTGATACTTTTATTAAATAATGTTCCAAATATCAACAATTTCTATTTATTGCACCGCCATATTTCTAGGGTTGATCTTCACAATAATTGATGACGTTTTCTGCATTTATTTAGCTGATCGGCGAAAGCAATGGAAGCTAGATAGTCCTATTCACAGATGCCCTGGCCGTAGTTACAGCACTAAAAAGCCAGAAAAATACTGAACTTAATGATGTAAGAGCAGTACTCTGTCAACTATGCCAACAGTCCGCACCAAAAAGAGTAGTGGTACAGTGGGTTCCATCCCACTGTAACATCCAAGGCAACGAGGAGGCAGACAGACTGGCAAAAGAAGGTGCAAGATTACCACAACCAGATTCTAGTGTGACCTACGAAGAGTCCAAAAGGCTTATTAGAGCCAGATACATGGACAAATGGGAAACAGAACATACTGGCTACACAAAATATGATTCCTACTACCAGTTGAACAGAAGAGAGCAGGTCGTGGTCTTCAGACTCCGCACAGACCACAACATACTGAGGTACCATCTATTCATTAAACTGAAGATAGGTGGCACTGACGAATGCACCTGTGGTACAGGGAAAATGACCACTGAACATCTGCTGTAAAAATTGCCCGACATACGAGGACCAGAGAAAGCACGTGGCCATCACCAGTGGCAACACTAGACAAGCTCTATAGCAGTGTTGACAGCCTCAGGATGACAGCTGCTTTCTTCGAACAAATTCAAAAAGTTGACGTCTGACAGCGTACGAAGAAGATTAACACAACAGCAGAAGCATATTAACAATCTTAATGAAGTCTGTGCATATTATAAAAAAGGGAATAAAAGGAGGAACATACAATATGTGGGAAATGTCAAGAGACACGACAGTAAAAAAAAGTAATATTGGAGGGAAGGATAGTCAGATGGCTGCAGACAACATAAAAGATGTGGTCGAGGAAAACAGAAACTGTCCCAAGCAATATGTCAAGGCACAGACTAAATCCATTACCATCAACCATCAATATGATGATGAATATTGTTGTATGAATCCATGTATATACTGCTTAACTTCTATAATGGTTACTTCCCTTATTACCAACTTAATTATTTCCCCCTTGATAAACACAGAAAAAGTATAATTAAAAAAACACGACTTACTTCCCCTGTCAAGGAAAAACATAAATTGCCTCCCCTGAATTAAAAAACATGAATTGCTTCCCCTGTCCTGGAAACCCCGACTTGCCTCCCCTGAACGCCCCCGTTCACCCGGTTTTCGGCTGCCAACGGGTACCCGACTCTACCCGAAAACGCCCCCGTTCACCCGGTTTTCGGCTGCCAACGGGTACCCGACTCTACCCGAAAACGCCCCCGTTCACCCGGTTTTCGGCTGCCAACGGGTACCCGACTCTACCCGAAAACGCCCCCGTTCACCCGGTTTTCGGCTGCCAACGGGTACCCGACTCTACCCGAAAACGCCCCCGTTCACCCGGTTTTCGGCTGCCAACGGGTACCCGACTCTACCCGAAAACGCCCCCGTTCACCCGGTTTTCGGCTGCCAACGGGTACCCGACTCTACCCGAAAACGCCCCCGTTCACCCGGTTTTCGGCTGCCAACGGGTACCCGACTCTACCCGAAAACGCCCCCGTTCACCCGGTTTTCGGCTGCCAACGGGTACCCGACTCTACCCGAAAACGCCCCCGTTCACCCGGTTTTCGGCTGCCAACGGGTACCCGACTCTACCCGAAAACGCCCCCGTTCACCCGGTTTTCGGCTGCCAACGGGTACCCGACTCTACCCGAAAACGCCCCCGTTCACCCGGTTTTCGGCTGCCAACGGGTACCCGACTCTACCCGAAAACGCCCCCGTTCACCCGGTTTTCGGCTGCCAACGGGTACCCGACTCTACCCGAAAACGCCCCCGTTCACCCGGTTTTCGGCTGCCAACGGGTACCCGACTCTACCCGAAAACGCCCCCGTTCACCCGGTTTTCGGCTGCCAACGGGTACCCGACTCTACCCGAAAACGCCCCCGTTCACCCGGTTTTCGGCTGCCAACGGGTACCCGACTCTACCCGAAAACGCCCCCGTTCACCCGGTTTTCGGCTGCCAACGGGTACCCGACTCTACCCGAAAACGCCCCCGTTCACCCGGTTTTCGGCTGCCAACGGGTACCCGACTCTACCCGAAAACGCCCCCGTTCACCCGGTTTTCGGCTGCCAACGGGTACCCGACTCTACCCGAAAACGCCCCCCGTTCACCCGGTTTTCGGCTGCCAACGGGTACCCGACTCTACCCGAAAACGCCCCCGTTCACCCGGTTTTCGGCTGCCAACGGGTACCCGACTCTACCCGAAAACGCCCCCGTTCACCCGGTTTTCGGCTGCCAACGGGTACCCGACTCTACCCGAAAACGCCCCCGTTCACCCGGTTTTCGGCTGCCAACGGGTACCCGACTCTACCCGAAAACGCCCCCGTTCACCCGGTTTTCGGCTGCCAACGGGTACCCGACTCTACCCGAAAACGCCCCCGTTCACCCGGTTTTCGGCTGCCAACGGGTACCCGACTCTACCCGAAAACGCCCCCGTTCACCCGGTTTTCGGCTGCCAACGGGTACCCGACTCTACCCGAAAACGCCCCCGTTCACCCGGTTTTCGGCTGCCAACGGGTACCCGACTCTACCCGAAAACGCCCCCGTTCACCCGGTTTTCGGCTGCCAACGGGTACCCGACTCTACCCGAAAACGCCCCCGTTCACCCGGTTTTCGGCTGCCAACGGGTACCCGACTCTACCCGAAAACGCCCCCGTTCACCCGGTTTTCGGCTGCCAACGGGTACCCGACTCTACCCGAAAACGCCCCCGTTCACCCGGTTTTCGGCTGCCAACGGGTACCCGACTCTACCCGAAAACGCCCCCGTTCACCCGGTTTTCGGCTGCCAACGGGTACCCGACTCTACCCGAAAACGCCCCCGTTCACCCGGTTTTCGGCTGCCAACGGGTACCCGACTCTACCCGAAAACGCCCCCGTTCACCCGGTTTTCGGCTGCCAACGGGTACCCGACTCTAGCCGAAAACGCCCCCGTTCACCCGGTTTTCGGCTGCCAACGGGTACCCGACTCTACCCGAAAACGCCCCCGTTCACCCGGTTTTCGGCTGCCAACGGGTACCCGACTCTACCCGAAAACGCCCCCGTTCACCCGGTTTTCGGCTGCCAACGGGTACCCGACTCTACCCGAAAACGCCCCCGTTCACCCGGTTTTCGGCTGCCAACGGGTACCCGACTCTACCCGAAAACAACTCCCGTTCACAGAAACCACCAACTGTAACCCGACTCTAATAAAAAACGTCTCTGTTCACTTAGTTTTCCAGCACCAATCTCTTCGGACGCTGTCAGACGTCAAACTTGAATTTAAAAAAAAAAAAGCTGTCGACACTGCCATAGAGCTTGTCTAGTGTTGCCACTGGTGATGGACACATGTGCTTTCTCTGGTCCTCGTATGTCGGGCAATCTTGCAGCAGATGTCCAGGGGGCATTTTCCCTGTACCACAGGTGCATTCGTCAGTAGCACCTATCTTCAGTTGTATTCAATAGATGGTACCTCAGTCTGTTGTGGTCTGTGCGGAGTCTGAAGACGACCACCTGCTCTCTTCTGTTCAACTCGTAATAAGCATTATTTCTTGTGTAGCCAGTATGCTGTGTTTCCCATTTGTCCATGTACCCAGGCTCTCATAAACCGTTTCAATCCTTTGTAGGTCACACTCGGGGCCCCTAGTGCAGTACCCGCCCACGAGTGGAACATGCTCAGGCTGTTACCAAACCAAACCCCACCCATGAGTTAAATAATGTTCTCATATGTCCTCTGCCTTTCTACGCAACTTTTCTTTGTCCAACCTACGACACCTCTACCAAGGGCCCAATAATGGTAAAGGCACAAACAGAGGATCCGGGTCTAGCCCAACACCCAATAATGGTAAAGGCACAAAGATAGGATCCTGGTCTAGCCTAACACCCAATAATGGTAAAGGCACAAAGAGAGGATCCGGGTCTAGCCCAACATCCAATAATGGTAAAGGCACCAAGAGAGGATCCGGGTCTAGCCCAACATCCAATTATGGTAAAGGCACAAAGAGAGGATCCGGGTCTAGCCCAACATCCAATTATGGTAAAGGTACAAAGAGAGGATCCGGGTCTAGCCCAACATCCAATTATGGTAAAGGTACAAAGAGAGGATCCGGGTCTAGCCCAACATCCAATAATGGTAAAGGCACAAAGAGAGGATCCCATTTTGACAAAAGCCAAGATCAACATAACGCTACTAACAATTTCAGTATACTGCAAACTGTTGAAACTAAAGATAAAGTCACATATAACCATATACACCATCTTCTCCCGCAGTCATAAAGAAGCAAAGAGATCCATTAACATCAAAATGAATGGTGAATTACTAGTAAAAGAGGATGTTTTTCTGGGAGTAACACTGGACAGACAGTTGAAATTTGGTAGCCACATCTGCAACATCAGACGTAAAGCAACCAAGACTTGCTAGTACAAATTGGGGAGCTGATAAACTCTTCGGCAACTATTCCTTGGTTATGCACGACCGGTGATGGACTACAGCCTTTCCACACGGATCACAGAGTCCAAATAACATCTCATCTATTGACCTGGTGCAGAATCAAGCTCTCAAACTAATTTGTGGGGGGGATGAGATCAACACTTATATAGTATTTGACATAGTATTGATTTAAGGTAATTTAGTTCAGTATTTCTGTGGCTCTGTAGTCATGGACAGGGTATCTGTAAAAGATTATCTGGCTTTCATTGCTTTCGCCTGTCAGCATTGCTTCTACTGCAGCCTTCAATGCCTCTGCCTCGCTCTGAAATTGCTTGAGAATTTTGTGCTTGTATGGGTCTAGTCAGTGTATGTATGGGTCCAGTCAGTGTCAGTGCTTGTATGGGTCCAATCAGTGTCAGTATGGGTCCAGTCAGTGCTTGTATGGGTCCATTCAAATCTTGTATGGGTCCAGTCAGTGGCAGTGCTTGTATGGGTCCAGTCAGTGTCAGTGTTTGTATGGGTCCAGTCAGTGCTTGTATGGGTCCAGTCTGTGTCAGTGTTTGTATGGGTCCAGTCAATGCTTGTATGGGTCCAGTCAGTGTCAGTGTTTGTATGGGTCCAGTCTGTGCTTGTATGGGTCCAGTCAGTGCGTGGGTAGTTTACCTCTATGTACCTCAGGGTTATGTCACTTCTTTCCTTTTCAGTCTGGTTGTTCTTGTATCCGATACCTGGTATATTTTCTATCACCAATGGAAAGATCTGCTGCTTCCAGATGGGTTTACATACATTAGGAATGGGCCTTGGTGTTGATATGGTGTTCATAGGTTCGTCTCTCATCTTTGTTTTGGCTATTTCTCAGATTTAGTCTCCCTTTTCCAAATCCATTTAGTCTGATGCATTGGCTGGTCTGTCAGTCTTCTTAGTTTCTCAGCTTGCTGCTGGGCTCTGGTGTCTATTCCATCGTTCATTGATTGCAGATTTGCAATCTTCTTTAGTTCTACAATTGGCATTGACTTCATGCCTCCTGTTATAATTCTCATGGCTTGGTTTTGAAGTTTGTTGATATTTATCAAAGTTCGCCTTTGCTGCTGTTGCCATGTCGGAACGCCATACTCGAGAACTGGTCTCACTCTTCCAGTGTACAGTTTCTTTATTATTTTCTCATCTGCTCCCCAGCTTGAGCCAGCAAGTTTCCTCATGATTGCCATTCTTTGTCCTGCTCTCATTCAGTTTCTCTCGATCTGAGTTGTCCATGTCATTCGCCGATCAAATGTGATGTCGTTCAGCCGCAGACATTTGCCATTGAGACTTATTTTGGTGTTCTGTGGTTTATTTGAAAGGGAAAATATCGTACGCCTTTTATCTTCATTTATCTTGACCAGCCACGATTTCGCCCACTCCTCTATCAATATTAGGGCCTGTTGCATTCGATTGCTTGCTGTGGTGAGGTTTTCCAGTCGACCCAGTTGCAAAAGGGCACCTGACATACATGGCATGCTCCAGTAGCAAAAGGGCACCTGACTTACTTGGCATGATTTAGACAACCCAGCTGCAAATGGGCACCTGACTTATTTCAGTCAACCCAGTTGCAAATGAGCATCTGACTTACATGGGACATTCCAGTCGACCAAGCTGAAAAAGAGCACCTGACTTACATGGAACGCTCTAAGCAACCCATCCGCAAATGGGCACCTGACTTACATGGCACTCTCCTGTTGACCCAGCTGCAAATGAGCACCTGACTTACATTGCACGCTCCAGAAAACACAGCTGGAAATGGACACCACAACCTACATGGCATGCTCCTGGCAAACCAGCTACAAATGGGCACCTGACTTATACGGGACACTAGAAAAAAAAGAAATGAGAAAATATAGAAAAAAAGAAAGAAGGTGAAGTACAAAAAAAGTCGAGAAATAGAAAGAAGGAGCAGAAGAAGGATAAGTAGAGAAATAGAAAGAAGGAGGAGAAGAAGATTTATACATTTTAGAACAGATTCTAACACAAATATCTAATTCATGATCACTCCAATTTTAAATTGGAATTATGAAGCCCATTTGTATAATTATGCAATTGTAAATCCACCAATTACTGATTAGCCTGACTGCATTAGCTGAGCAAATCGTGTTTAGATTGGATGTCAATCATGCCGACAGGCTCGTGCTGTGGCAGTGACGGGATGGGTTGTGTGCAGGTTAAGTTGATCGCTGGGGGAGGGAGCAAGATGCTATCAGGACCAGTCCTGTTGCCTAATTAGCTAAATAATGTTTGTAAACTTGAGTTGATCGTAAAGTCACGTTGATCGCAAAGTTAAGTTGATCGTACAGTTAAGTTGATCGTAAAGTCTAATTGATCATAAAGTCTAGTTCATCATAAAGTCAAACTGATCGTAAAGTTATGCTGATCGTAAAGTTAAGTTGAACGTAAAGAAAAAGTTCAGTTGATCGTAAAGTCAATTTGATCATAAAGTCAAGTTAAATTCATCGTAAAGTTAAGTTGATCGTAAAGTTAAAAGGTAACGATAGTTCTATAGCAGACACTGTCGTCGAGGATGAAGTGTTACATACTTCATTTTACTAGCTAGCAGCTTGTTTGTGAGGTTGGGTATCCAGATGCCTTCCTCTCTGTCTGTCTCCATCAGTAAGTTTTCTGTCCATTCCCAACTGGGTTGAATGAAGGCTGTCAATTATAAGGTTTGAACCCGAGACATTAACTTAAGGTCTTTACACTGGTTAAGAAGACTCTGCAAAGTCTGTATACAACAAATGTCTTGGAGGGTGGTCAACTGATGTGTGAATCCATCTTAATAGACTCAAACACTAGAGCAAAGTAGACCCACAGCCTGTTAGGTATCATCTATAGCTGCTCAACAAATCACCTAACCATGGCCTGTGTTATACCATGTCAATTGACATTTGACATAGAAACCAACTCTCTACCACTTTCATCGTTATTTGTCCTAAAAACGGAAGTCTGGTGCCGTTGTGTCATAGTTTACAGCAAGGCTGCGATATCTGTGCATTTTGGCCTAGCACCATTTTTGGGAACAGGTTTGCCTTCCCTCTTCTACCCATACTCTCTCCACCAGACTGCATGGATGGTTACAGTTGTGTTGAAGCACAACAAATCAAGAGGTTTGGTCATTTAGTCAGTGCATATTAACCAGCCTGCAGTGAGAGCATATCATATGCAGGTCCTCGGTCCACGAACAAGAGGCACACCACGACGTTGATGGATTGAGGATGTGTCTGACACCGACAGGAAGTTCCACCTAACAACAGCGCAAGCCTCCCACTTGGCGATAACAAGAAATCTGTGCATCCCGCCTCTCTGCGACGCCATGAGGTAAGAGCAGTAGGACATCCCACCTCTCTGCGACGCCATGAGGTAAGAGCAGTAGGACATCCCACCTCTCTGCAATGCCATGAGGTAAGAGCAGTAGGACATCCCACCTCTCTGCAATGCCATGAGGTAAGAGCAGTAGGACATCCCACCTCTCTGCGACGCCTTGAGGTAAGAGCAGTAGGACATCCCACCTCTCTGCGACGCCATGAGGTAAGAGCAGTAGAACATCCCACCTCTGTGCGACGCCATGAGGTAAGAGCAGTAGGACATCCCACCTCTCTGCGACGCCTTGAGGTAAGAGCAGTAGGACATCCCACCTCTCTGTGACGCCTTGAGGTAAGAGCAGTAGGACAAAAGAAGGAAGGATTGGGAATTGGATGAGAGTTGATGAAGGGAATAACAATTAGGGAAATAGAAATATTTTGGAGATAGAAAGAGACGTGACACACTGCTGGAGGGGGAAGTAGATGTAAGCGGCGACGTCAAGAGATGGATTGACAAGTGTCTGTCGAAGGGTACCATCCAGGCAGGAGAGAGGAAGTTGGAGATCCAGTGGAATCATCATAAGATGTGGAGACGGCATGCCCTATGGAGCATAGGCCCTCAACAAATAATTCAAAGTTTTCATAATCCCTCACCCAAAAAAGTATATCAAAGATGAAATTTTCTAGCCATGATGGAATTGATAAACCAGTTTTCTTCTATGTTCAACTCTTGCAGAATGTCTATAGCTGTCTTTCTCTCAGTCCAGGATATTCTTATAACAACAATGTTTGCTTAGGCGTCTGGGGCCTGTTGCGTCGGATGAACATCACCTTGTCCAGTTGTAACTGCGTGCTGCCAGGCCTCCTCTAAGGCATATGGGGAAGTCGCTACCTGTTCAAGCCAAGTGTTTCCTGGCAGAGCTACACCTTGCATTCGCTCACCCCCTCTGCGCTGCTTAAGTGGACTTAAAGGTCGAGTTTGACTCGGTAGACAGATCCGCTCTGTAGAAAGCAATGCAGGGCATTGGCACTCCTGTCCTGCTACCAAATTTGATATTCTTAGGATCTTCTATATATTTAATATCAATTTAAAAGGGACCAATTTTATGGATACATTTCTCAGTTCATTAGTTTCACGTCTACACAGCTGTGATTTGTTTGAGATTAAAGATAATTCAATTGATATTTAATTCGAAATGTACTTATTTTCTCTGCAAAGTCTGTTCAGGATACATCTCATCGTTGTTTCTTCTATTTCTTGCTCAGCCTGATATGACAAAAGAAAAGTAATTTCTGAGATTCAAATAATACACATGCTGTTTTCAAATTAGGAACATTAGTACAGTGTCAATGGTTATGAACAAGACGGCGATTGCTGAAAAATTTAAAGAAAATATCTACATTAACGCTTAAGATCCTATAGGCATTTGTAATTATGGTCCATACAATCCTGAATTAAAGCAACAAAACCAATTAGAAACTGGTGGTTGACTGACTTTACCTGTAACTTTTATATTTGTTATGATACTGGAATAAATTTTCAGTATGTTATGTATGAATGTCTAAAATGTTATGCTAGTGTGTAAAAAGTAGATGTTGAACGCGTGCACCTGCTACAATAAAAGCATTGGGAGCATGCACACGGAACGTGCAACCCTTTCGTTGTTCCCACTAGTGTAACTAGGCCTACGGTCACACTGCATACTGACCCAACCATCAACGATACGATTGCTGTGGTATAGATCAATCTCATTGTTATCACTCAATATCTGATTGATTATCATCATAATCAAAGTCTAGCTTGTCAAATAAATCTGACAGATTTCGTCTTGACAGCCCTGCATGTTCACTATCAGATAAATCGCTAATTTTTGTGTGAAAATGCACTGGTTATAACTTCCAAGCTGTTTTTGATACTTTATCGACACGAGTTCAAACCCGAAGGGAACTACAGGCGAAGAAACCGAGAAATGAGTGCAATGAGAACAAGCAGTTTTCAGCGTTATAGAATCTTAAGGGTTAACCAATTACTGTCTTCTTCTTCGTACGCTGTCAGACGTCAACCTGAATTTGTTCGAAGAAAGCAGCGGTCATACTGAGGCTGTCGACACTGCCATAGAGCTTGTCTAGTGTTGCCACTGGTAATGGCCACATCTGCTTTCTCTGGTCCTCGTACGTCACGCAATTTTGCAGCAGATGTTCAGCGATCATTTTCCCTGTGCCACACGAGCATTCGTCAGTGCCAAGTATCTTCAATTTATTGAATAGATGGTACCTGAGTCAGTTGTGGCCTGTGCGGAGTCTGAAGACTACGATCTGCTGTCTTCTGTTCAGCTGGTAGTAGGCATCATTTTTTGTGTAGCCAGTGTGTTCTGTTTCCCATTTGGCCATGTATCTGGCCCTAATAAGCCTTTCAGACTCTTCGTAGGTCACACTAGAATATGGTTGTGGCAGTCTTGCACCTTCTTTTGCCAGTCGGTCTGCCTCCTCATTGCCTTGGATGTTGCAGTGAGATGGAACCCACTGTACCACTACTCTTTTTGGTGCGGACTGCTGGCATAGTTGACAGAGTACTGCTCTTAAATAATGAAGTTCAGTATTTTTCTGGCTTTTTAGTGCTGTGACTACGGCCAGGGCATCTGTAAACTATCTGGCTTTCATTGCTTTCGTCTGTCAGCATTGCTTCTACTGCAGCCCTCGGTGCCTCTGCTCTGAAATTGCTTGAGAATTTTCCAGTTGCCACTGACAGTGTTATTTTTCTACCATTTGGTAGGCTCAGGAATGCCCCTGCCGCTTCATTCTGTGTTGTGTTTGTTACAGAACCGTCGGTGTATGCATGGGTCCAGTCCATGCTTGGGTAGTTTTCCGCTATGTACCTCAGGGTTATGTTTCTTCTTTCTTTTTCAGTCTAGCTGTTCTTGTTTCCAATACCTGGTATATTTTCTACCACCTCCGGAATGATATGCTGCTTCCGGGTGGGTTTGCGTACAGTAAGGATGGGCTTTGGTATTGTTACAGTGTTCATAGGGTCAATTATTGTCTAAACCAAACTTTTTTATTTTAAATAAACACAAAAATGGAAATAGAAGATCAATGTAGAAGCAAAACATATTTTTTTTTAGAAATTAATGTATTTTTTTGTCAATTCTTCCACTTTTACTTGAAAATATAAATCTACAATGTTGTCTCACGTAAAATGGGCATTATTTTTTGTAGTTCACAAATAGATCCCAAAAGTATCTATTTTAGCATTGTTTCTCTAGCCTAGTAAGGGGCAGTTCTGTAGTATGTGCTCTGCAGCAGTCATGCTTGTCCGCTCCTACACATTGCTGAGTTGTCAATCTTCAATTGTGTATACATATGGAGGAGCAGTCGGTTGTGTTCTGAGCAACAGCTTGATCTTGTCTGTTTATATCTTACCCAGGTGAGGAAGACTGGTCAGGCAAAACATACTGATCAGACATGTTAGTCAGGGTCAGGCAAAATATACTGGCCAAGACCCTCACCTCAGCTTCCTAATAGCCCGCCCTGGAAACGGGTTGTTTTCATGGCATACTGGTTAATGGTGTCAGGGATCGCCGTAATCCCTCTAGCAGTGAGCAACTTGCAGATGAAACCAAAACATAGCACCATCTGAAGGACCCCTGTCCCCCTTCATCAGCACACTTGGGATGTGAGGAAAGCTACTGCAATCCGCCACTTAACGTCCTTTTCAGGGCACACAAAATAGTAACCTACTCATTGTGGGCATTTGCAAACAACAACAAAGTATAGTATTTATAGTAATCACCTTGTCAATGTTGGTGGCTCTATAACAAAGTTGATCATCCTTTCCTTCGGTTGGTATGTTATTGGTACAACTGGTTGCTTGTCTGCAGCAGACTGCCTTGTCAGTTGATCTGCTATCTTGTTTATCAATACTCCACAATGAGAATGTGTTGGCAAAAGAAAAATAAATTTATGAGATTCAAATAATACACAAACTGCTTTCATATTATGAACAATGGTACAGTGTAAATGGTTCTGAACAGGACAGCAAATACTGAAAACATTTGAGATGAATATCGACAACAACCCATGATGGTCAAAACTGTTTTAGTTATAAAAAACAACTTTACACAAAAATTAAAATAGAAGATTATCAATGTTGAAGCTGAAGATTGACATATCTACTAGACAATATTTTTGTATAAATAAATGTATTTTTTTGCAGATTATTCTTCTCTTACTTGAAAATATAATATCTAAACCTACAATGTTGTCTTACATAAAATTGTCATTAGCTTTCGAAGTTCACATATAGATTCAAAGAGTATCTATTCCAATGTTGTATCTCTAGCCTAGTGAGGTTGCCTCTTTATATCATATTCAGGGCAGTTGTGTAGTATGTGCACTGCAGTCTTGGGTGCATGTCCTCACGTACACATGGCTGAGTTGACAATCTTTAATTGCGTACACATATGGTCAAGTATTGTGTCCTGCTCTGATCACAAAACAAGTTTGTTTCTTCTGTTCACATTATAGTAATCACCTTGTTAATGTTGGTGGCTCTCTGTCTGATTTAATCATCCTTTTCTTCGGTTGGTATGTCACTATGTGAATGGTACAACTGGTTGCTCATATGTTTTCCAATACTTCACAATGAGACTGTATGCTAACTTCATTGTAATCATGCATTGGTTACTAAGTTCATACTGTGGAGTCTGTAGACCTGACAGTTTTCTGAACTTTAGTGGTTGGAATTCTGATAATGAATACTCATCACTGTCTCAGTTGTCACCTAGATTACATGGATTTGTGCATCATAAGTATAACATATTTTTCTGGTTAGGCATCCCGAACTATATGTTATCAAGGCTTATTCCACAGCATGTTAGTTTTAGCATTAAATCTGTCTTCCATACAATTTTTGGTGAGGTCAAATTCCAACTGCGTCTATGTGTCCAATCTTTCGGAATCAAAACTGATTTTCGTTCAAATACAGATATCAATTCTTCTCTTAATTACTTTCAGTAGGTTTCAAATCCTGTACGATTTTATTATTATTATTCGTGATTCGATTCGAGTTTTGTTGGTACGGCGCTGATCACTGATGGGGTATCAGGTATGAACTGTGAACTGTAGTTACACCAAACATCTTCAAGAGCAGATAGAATATAATTTATATGTGTTATGTTGAAGGTGTTTGGCGTAGCTTAAGATCATAGTTCATATTTAAGTTAGCTATTATACAGACTCTGTAGACGTAGATCCTTCTAAATAAGTTTAACGAAGTTTAGTTAAGTTAAGTTAACATTTATAAGTTCAATTATAATTGAAAAGACACATACTTTGAAAGTGTACCCTGGAACAAACGTGTCCATAGACTGACGACGCTTTGGATTGTGAGAACAGAGTTCTACAATCTTTGTTTACATCTCACTTCTGTAGAAGCGACGATGCCAGATTCGTTTTGTAAGCCATGCTAAACGATTAATAAAAATGTCTGGAAAATGACAAATATTTGGCTTTTTTTCTTTCTTTTGCCATTCGGGGACGCAGAGTGATGGGATGTCCTACTGCTCTTGTCATACGGTTTCACAGAAAGGTGGGATGCGTAGATTTATTGTATTATATATATATATATATATATATATATATATATATATATATATATATATATATATATATATATATATATATATATATATATATACGAGGCGTGAATAAATGCAACCGGACCTAATTGCACCAAGTGAACATACGTACGATGGGCATGATGACGTCACTTCAGGTGTAAATAGCACATTCCAACTGTCAAGTTTGCAAAATGTATTTATCCTCCGACTCTTTGCTAAGCAGACCGTTAAAAACATCGTGGGTGTGATATTGAATCCGTTCCAAGCAAACAGCAAGAGAAAGTTGGAAAAATAAAACGGAAAGTCTGAACCTGGACAAAGACGGGAACAAGCTATGGAAGCTAGTCAGAGCCATGAACGACGAAACCCCGTCAAATAAACAAATTACCATCAAGCAGGGCGAGAACTTGATCACAGGTAAGAAAGCCGCAAACGCCTTTGTCGATCACTATGCCAGAGCAAACCACATCGAGGTCCCTGCAGATAAGCATACAGACATTAGCGAAGAGCTAAAGGGACACGAAAACATAAATACGGCTCCTGAAGAGCACATGATGGCCAAACTAACAATGCGCGAAATGGAAGAGGCTATAAGTACACTAAAGAAAAGGAAATCTCCCGGAAAAGACGGGATAACAAACGAAATGCTGATGGGGCTGGGCCAAACAGCGAAGAAGAAACTACTATCAGTCCTGAACCAAAGCTGGAAAAGGGGTATTGTACCCCAGGCATGGAAAGATGCAATACTGGTACCAGTACCAAAAACAGGAAAGGACAAAACAGATCCAAATGGATACAGGCCCATAAGCCTACTGAGCTGTGTTGGCAAGCTGATGGAACGGATAATAAACACCAGACTGATGTGGCATCTGGAAGAAAAACGAATACTAATTCCACAGCAAGCCGGCTTTAGACAGCACAGATCCACTGAGGACCAGGTCATCCTCATAGCCCAGGAGATAGAAGATGCCTACCAGGCACAGAAACACACAGTAGCTGTTTGGGTGGATCTGGAAAAGGCATTTGACAAAGTCTGGAAGGATGGACTTAGAGTCAAGCTAAGAAGAAGTGATGTCTGTGGGAAAATGTACAAGTGGATCAACCACTACCTCAAACAAAGAACGGCCAGAGTCCAAGTACAAGGGCAGATGAGCAAAAAGGTGACACTCGAGCAGGGAGTACCCCAAGGGGGAGTATTGTCACCCACACTCTTCCTGGTATATATAAACGATATTACAGAGAATATACCAAGAAGAGTCCATAGCTCAATGTTTGCAGACGATCTGGCTATGTGGACCTCTGAAAAGAATCTCACAATAGCAAGAAATCGGATGCAGACGGCCCTAACATCGCTGGAAGAGTGGGCGAACTCATGGCTGGTCAAAATAAACGAGGAGAAAACCACGTGCACAATATTCTCGCTCTCATTAAAACCCAAAAGTACCAAATTAAGTCTGAATGGCAAAATCCTGCAGCCAAACGACAACCCAACCTATCTGGGAGTCACATTTGATCGGCGCATGACATGGAAAAGTCAGATTGAGAGAAACCGAATGAAAGCCAGAGAAAGGATGGCGATCATGAGGAAACTTGCTGGCACAAGCTGGGGAGCAGACGAAGGCATACTAAAGAAACTGTACACTGGAAGAGTGAGACCAGTTCTCGAGTATGGCATTGCGGCATGGACAACCGCAGCGAAGGCGAACTTCGATAAAGTTAACAAACTTCAAAACCAAGCCATGAGAATTATAACAGGTGGCATGAAGTCAACGCCAATTGTAGAACTTGAAAAGATTACAAAACTGCAATCCATGACCGATAGAAGAGACTGCAGAGCCCAGCTGCAGTCAGAGAAACTCAGAAGACTGACGGACCATCCAATGTACCAGAGACTAAACAATTTGGGAAATGGGAAACTAAAGCGGAGAAACTTTGCAGAAATAGCCAAAGCAAAGATGCACGAAGATCCCATAAACGCACTAACAACACCAAAACCCATCACTACTGTACGAAAACCTACTTGGAGGCAGGATATATTTCCAGAGGTGGTAGAAAATATACCAGGTATTGCAAACAAAAACTGCCAGAGTGAAAAAGAAAGGAGAGACACTACCCTAAGCTTCATAACGAAAAGCTACCCAAGCATGGACTGGACCCATGCATACACCGATGGTTCTGTAACAAACACTACACAGAACGGAGGGGCAGGAGCATTCCTGAACCTACCAAATGGCAGGAAAATAACACTGTCATTCGCTACTGGTAAGTACACAAGCAATTTCAGAGCAGAGGCAGAGGCACTGAGGGCGGCAGTGGAAGAAATGGTAACACACAGTGAAAATGAGAGCCATATAGTCCTGCTGACAGATGCTCTCGAAGTAGTCACAGCGCTAAAAAGCCAGAAAAACACTGAGCTCAATGACTTAAGAGCAGCACTCTGCAAACTGTGCCAGCAGTCCGCACCAAAAAGGGTAGTGGTACAGTGGGTTCCGTCACACTGCAACATCCAAGGCAACGAGGAGGCAGACAGACTGGCAAAAGAAGGTGCAAGGCTACCACAAACAGATACCAGTATGACGTACGAAGAGTCAAAACGGCTTATCAAAGCCAGATACATGTCCAAATGGGAAACCGAACATACTGGTTACACCAAAAACGATGCCTATTACCAGTTGAACCGAAGAGAGCAGGTCGTCGTCTTCAGACTTCGCACTGGCCACAACAGACTGAGGTACCACCTATTCAACAAATTGAAGATAGGGTGTACTGACGAATGCCCGTGCGGTACTGGTAAAATGACCACTGAACATCTGCTGCAGAACTGCCCGACATACGAGGATCAGAGAGAGCAGATGTGGCCATTGCCAGTGGAACTGCAAGACAAGCTCTATGGTAGTGGCGAGAGTCTCAGGATGACCGCCGCTTTTTTCGAGAAAATAATGGTTACTGTCTGACTGTGTACGCAGAAGAAGAAGAAGAAGAAGAATCCGTTCAGAGTTGATCAGCGAGCGGTGATTCGGTTTGCAACAGCTGAAGGATGGATGTCGAGAAGTTGACATTCATTACAGAATGCAGGCAGATCATGGTGACAAAAGTGTGTAGATGACAACAGTAAAGAACTGGACAACGATGTTTAAAAAATGACGTGAGTTAACAAAAGATCTTCTGATACCAGGTCAGGCGTATATTGTTGCGTTAACTTACGTCCTTCTTAAAATATCGTTGTCCATTTCTTCACTGTTTTCTTTATAATATATATATAAATATGAAACTCTCGTGGGTCAAGATGGCGCCGGACATGGTCGCAGTCGATTTCTCTCTTGATAAAACGGTGTTTTGTTTGTGTTTTCTATGATAACTCTCGGACTATTAACGTGATTCCTGGATATTTTTTTTTTTTTTTTTTTTATTTTTTTTTATTTTTTTTTTTTTTTTTTTTAGCGTTCGCCTTATTTATCTATTCCCCAAGGCGTGTGTGCGTTACACTGTGGTTTTTATTTTGCGCCTGTCGGCCCAGTGCATCCGACTTCAGCATGCATTTTATGTAAGGGTCTGCTTCCTCCTGCATTTTCTAAGGGTTTGCTTCCCCGGGGTAACGGCCGGTGCTGTGATGGGGATCGAACCCAGCACCTTCTGGTTGTGAGCCGTGCCACTTAACCACTAGGCCACGCCGTCCCCGATTCCTGGATATAAATGTGCCGACTTGTGAATTAACCATACTAATGTGAAAGAAGTGATGCAACGAAGTATATAACAGTGTATTTTTAGTCGTGAATGGTAGACTAATGTGTACAGTTTCGATGGGACAAAGCGTGGCCGAAACTTGACCCGGTCAAAAGCTAGTGTCGCTCCGTGCTGTATCGTGACCCAGATAACGAAGCATTAACACTGAAACGAAGGAGGTCATCCTGACCCGGTCAAATAGACGGTACTTCAGAAAGGAGCTCATCGCGCTTCGATCAGCACACTACGTCCCTTCAAACTCAGATCTACATCTGTTGCGTGTGCTGAAAATACACTTAACCGAGGAGGCATCGGAACTCACAAGTATACAATCAAGGCGGAAGACCAGAGGAACGAGAGGTGGCCCACGCTGACACCATACTGTCTGCATCCGAACCCTTCACTAGAAGTCTTGACAATGTCTTGCCTCTAGAACATGTTGAGTCCGGACGAGAGAGTGAGGAAGATCCTGCGCACATCTCCCTCACTATAAACACATTGCGCAACTCACGACATCACCCTACAGATCACACCCTGACTAACAGCTCGCAACTGGCAGGGCCCCCAAACTGCAGCGGCGGAACAGGCAGAAAACGATCACGAAAACTACCCATCATGCTTGCAACATGGAATGTCCGCACGCTACTGGACAACACCAAAGCAAACAGACCCGAACGACGGACAGCACTGATCGCCAGGGAACTGGCTAGATACAACATCTGCATAGCTGCCCTGAGCGAGACACGACTGGCAGAGGAAGGACAGATCACAGAAGAAGGCGCTGGTTATACTTTCTTCTGGAGCGGCCGCAGCAAAGAAGAACGCCGGGAAGCTGGAGTTGGCTTTGCCATCAAGACCAACATGGTCGACAAGCTCACAAGCATGCCCAGAGGAATTAATGACCGCCTGATTACACTGCGTCTCCCCCTAATAGGAGGGCGCCATGCAACACTCATCAGTGCATACGCACCCACAATGACAAATCCTCAGGAAACAAAAGATAAGTTTTATGAGGACCTTGAGGCGCTCATCGCTGCAGTCCCCAAATTTGACAAACTGGTCATCCTCGGTGATTTTAACGCTAGGGTTGGCACAGACCATACAGCCTTGGAGGGGGCCATTGGCAGACATGGTATCGGAAAATGCAATAGTAACGGACTGCTCCTTCTGAGGACATGTGCCGCAAATGAACTACTCATTACAAACACAGCTTTCCGACTACCTGTCCGAAATAGAACCACATGGATGCACCCAAGGTCCCGCCACTGGCACCTCATTGACTATATTATCATCAGACGTAGGGATCGAGCGGATGCTATGGTAACAAAGAGCATGTGTGGTGCAGAATGTTGGACCGACCATCGACTTGTCATTGCCAAGCTAAACTTCAAGATCCAGCCCAAAATGCGCCCCCAGGGAAAGAAACCACCGAGGAAGCTAAATGTCTCTCAGCTGAAATACGAATCCACGAGAGGAGGCTTCCAGGAAGAGCTTGAGGGTAGACTGTCTGAGCTTCGTTTTGAAAAGAACGACATCGAAGAGAACTGGGCATCATTGAGAAACACACTCTACGATACAGCTGTTAAACACATTGGCCCACTCACACGCAAGCATAAGGACTGGTTTGATGAGAACGATCTGGAAATACATCTCATGGGAAATTATCATTTTATTTCACTTCCCATCATGTACAAATTTTGTTTGAAATTTGTCATAATTTATTATGTGCAATAAAGAATTTAAAAAAAAACAAAACAAATGTCAGGCCCAGACAGTGGTACAATACATCTCAGGCCCAAACAGTGGTACAACAAATGGCTAGACAGTGGTATACAACAAATGTCAGATCCAGACAGTGGTACAACAAATGTCAGGCCCAAGACAGTGGTACAACAAATGGCCAGACGGTGGTACAGCAAATGTCAGGCCCAGACAGTGGTACAACAAATGGCCAGAAAGTGGTACAACACATCTCAGGCCCAAACAGTGGTGCAACAAATGGCTAGACAGTGGTACAACAAATGTCAGACCCAGACAGTGGTACAACAAATGTCAGACCCAGACAGTGGTACAATACATCTCAGGCCCAAACAGTGGTACAACAAATGGCTAGACAGTGGTATACAACAAATGTCAGATCCAGACAGTGGTACAACAAATGTCAGGCCCAAGACAGTGGTACAACAAATGGCCAGACGGTGGTACAGCAAATGTCAGGCCCAGACAGTGGTACAACAAATGGCCAGAAAGTGGTACAACACATCTCAGGCCCAAACAGTGGTGCAACAAATGGCTAGACAGTGGTACAACAAATGTCAGACCCAGACAGTGGTACAACAAATGTCAGACCCAGACAGTGGTACAACAAATGGCCAGACAATGGTACAACAAATGTCAGACCCAGACAGTGGTACAACAAATGTCAGACCCAGACAGTGGTACAACAAATGTCAGACCCAGACAGTGGTACAACAAATGTCAGACCCAGACAGTGGTACAACAAATGTCAGACCCAGACAGTGGTACAACAAATGTTCAGGCCCAGACAGTGGTACAACAAATGTCAGACCCAGACAGTGGTACAACAAATGTTCAGGCCCAGACAGTGGTACGACAAATGACACATTTGATGACATATTATGTACTTCTTCTCCACAACTTAGTTGGCTGTTGGTTTGGGTCTGACTGTGCTGTGAATTGCCTGCTTCAACTTGTGTCTGTCCATCGCTAATATCTCTCTTTCTCTCTCTCTGCCTCTCTCTATCTGTATCTCTCGCGCCTTCTCTCTGTGTATGTTTCTCTCATCTCTCTCTCTTTCACCCTATCTTTTTATGTCTCTCTCTGTCACTCCCCCCGCTATTACTGACAAGTGAATCCTGAACAAAATCAGTCAACTGATGTCACCCAAATAAAGCCTGGATTGCAGTGGGGGCCCTACTTGGAACAGAAGATCTATCAGTCAATCAATCAGTCAGTCAATCAGTCAATCAATCAATCAATCAATGACAATGTGATTTCACTGCCATTTGTAGTTCAGGAATGGTGAAGGTCAACATTTGGCAGAAAACATGACTTGTCAGAAAGGGGAACTGAAATGTGTGGTGACAGTTCCTCAGTCAGATACGATAAAAGACTTGACACAACCAGTCAAGGTCAGCTGATAGTCAGGCTAACCTGTTACCATAGCTACACAACGGTGTCATAGTTTGCAGCTTGACTGCGATATTTGCATCTTTTGGTCCAACATCCGACATCAGCCAGACATTTGTGAGTACTGGATTAGCCTTCCCTCTTGGATCCCTTCTCCTTAGAGATGTCACATTGTTCTACAAACAAGCTGCAGTCATGTCACAAATAGAGAGATGTCACATTGTACTACAAACAAGCTGCAGTCATGTCACAAACAGATATGTCACATTGTTCTACAAACAAGCTGCAGTCATGTCACAAACAGAGATATGTCACATTGTACTATAAACAAGCTGCATTCATGTCACAAAAAGAGAGATGTCACATTGTACTATAAACAAGCTGCAGCCATGTCACAAAAAAGAGAGATGTCACATTGTACTATAAACAAGTTGCAGTCATATATTACTAATAAAATATTCATAATACAAGTCAGGTTTATTATTGTACATTATATTTGTTCTGTAAACTAAAAGTAACAATTTTAAATGAAAAATGTGATTATAATATATTGGTTAAAACATATTTGAAATAATGTCTTATTTCACAATATTTGTGTTAAACATAATGTCTTATTTCACAATATTTGTGTTAAACATAATGTCTTATTTCACAATATTTGTGTTAAACATAATGTCTTATTTCACAATATTTGCGTTAAACATAATGTCTTATTTCACAATATTTGTGTTAAACATAATGTCTTATTTCACAATAATCATGTTGAGCACAATATACATAGACAGAAATTCTGATATAAGTAATGTGAATGTTTGTGAGCAGCACATGATGATGTTGTATTGTACCCACATGTGGCACGTACCAGTGACGAGATCCGCTGACCCAGACATAATGGATCAACACACTCATTGCCAACAAAATGGAATGTCCATTCCTCAAGAAGACATACTCACACCAAAACTGTTCCGGACACACAACAGACAACCAAGATGTCCGCTTGTTTTTACAAGGGAGAAGTTTTGAGCATTTGCCAGAACAGCCAGTCTAGAATTATAAACGGCCATAATGGTCAGCTTTTGTCAATAAGCAACAACAGGTCCGAACCCATGAGAACTGTCCACAGGAATCTATGTCGACACGGCACAGGTCAAAGATAACCTTCACACATCGTGTCTGAATATGTTTGTGTATGGCTTCACAGCCCCACACCCACATTTATAATACCAACACAGCCACGCTGAGAATACTCACACATTCACACTGACGATACCCACACATCCACACTGACAATACCCACACAGCTACACCAACAATACCCACACATCCACACTGACAATACCCACACATCCACACTGACGATACCCACACATCCACACTGACAATACCCACACAGCTACACCAACAATACCCACACATCCACACTGACAATACGCCACACCAACAATACCCACACAGACAATACCCACACAGCTACACCAACAATACCCACACATCCACACTGACAATACGCCACACCAACAATACCCACACAGCCACACTGACAATACCCACACAGCCACACCAACAATACCTGTGGCTCACAAACAATTGTCCTACCAATACCTGTCCTACCATGACCTGTCCTACCATGACCTGTCCTACCAAGACCTGTCCTACCATGACCTGTCCTACCATGACCTGTCCTACCAATACCTGTCCTACCATGACCTGTCCTACCATGACCTGTCCTACCAAGACCTGTCCTACCATGACCTGTCCTACCATGACCTGTCCTACCATGACCTGTCCTACCAAGACCTGTCCTACCATGACCTGTCCTACCAAGACCTGTCCTACCAAGACCTGTCCTACCATGACCTGTCCTACCATGACCTGTCCTACCAAGACCTGTCCTACCATGACCTGTCCTACCAAGACCTGTCCTACCATGACCTGTCCTACCAAGACCTGTCCTACCATGACCTGTCCTACCAAGACCTGTCCTACCAAGACCTGTCCTACTATGACCTATCCTACCATGACCTGTCCTACCAAGACCTGTCCTACTATGACCTATCCTACCATGACCTGTCCTACCAAGACCTGTCCTACTATGACCTATCCTACCATGACCTGTCCTACCAAAACCTGTCCTACCATGACCTGTCCTACCATGACCTGTCCTACCAAGACCTGTCCTACTATGACCTATCCTACCATGACCTGTCCTACCAAGACCTGTCCTACCAATACCTGTCCTACCAATACCTGTCCTACCATGACCTGTCCTACCATGACCTGTCCTACCAAGACCTGTCCTACTATGACCTATCCTACCATGACTTGTCCTGCCAAGACTTATCCTGCCAAAACCTGTCCTACCAAGACTTGTCCTACCATGACCTGTCCTACCAAGACCTGTCCTACCATGACCTGTCCTACCATGACCTGTCCTACCATGACCTGTCCTACCAAGACCTGTCCTACTATGACCTATCCTACCATGACTTGTCCTGCCAAGACTTATCCTGCCAAAACCTGTCCTACCAAGACTTGTCCTACCATGACCTGTCCTACCATGACCTGTCCTACCATGACCTGTCCTACCAAGACCTGTCCTACTATGACCTATCCTACCATGACTTGTCCTGCCAAGACTTATCCTGCCAAAACCTGTCCTACCAAGACTTGTCCTACCATGACCTGTCCTACCAAAACCTGTCCTACCAAGACTTGTCCTACCATGACCTGTCCTACCAAGACCTGTCCTACCAAAACTTGTCCTACCAAGACTCGTCCTGTGGCTAATAGAAACATCAGAAGATGGCCAGTTAATGACGTCAGACCGGAGGTGAAGGTCACACAGACTAAATATAGCATGGAGGCCGATCTGGGTGAGCTGATCTCGGTGAGGCTGATCTGGGTGAGGCTGATCTGGGTGAGGCTGATTTGGGCGAGCTGATCTGGGTGAGGCTGATCTGGGTGAGGCTGATTTGGGCAAGCTGATTTGGGCGAGCTGATCTGGGTGAGGCTGATTTGGGCGAGGCTGATTTGGGCGAGCTGATCTGGGTGAGGCTGATCTAGGTGAGACTGATCTGGGTGAGGCTGATCTGAGGGAGGCTGATTTGGGCGAGGCTGATCTGAGGGAGGCTGATTTGGGTGAGGCTGATCTGGACGAGACATCAACGATTCCAACTAGCAATGAAAATGGTAGAAGTTGTACAACAGTTGACACAGATAGACTAACACAGAACAGCACCTTGCCTCAAGTTAGTGGTCCACGGCTGCATGAAGTCAAGTTAGTGGTCCATGGGCTGTATGAGGTCAAGTTAGTGGTCCATAGGCTGTATGAAGTCAAGTTAGTGGTTCATGGGCTGCATGAGGTCAAGTTAGTGGTCCATGGGCTGTATGAGGTCAAGTTAGTGGTCCATGGGCTGTATGAGGCCAAGTTAGTGGTCCATGGGCTGTATGAGGTCAAGTTAGTGGTCCATGGGCTGTATGAAGTCAAGTTAGTGGTTCATGGGCTGTATGAAGTCAAGTTAGTGGTCCATGGGCTGTATGAGGCCAAGTTAGTGGTCCATGGGCTGTATGAGGCCAAGTTAGTGGTTCATGGGCTGCATGAGGTCAAGTTAGTGGTCCACGGGCTGCATGAAATCCTAGTGATACATGTCTGTCTCAGCTAAAACCAGAGGGCCCACATTTGGCTGGGGGTACACACATTGTACATCAAAGTCATGCAATGTGTACGCAGACACACAAATATTCACCTGAGACTGTATAAACAGAATCAGGTAAAGAGCAGCGCTGATTGTCACCACAAACCAAGGGTGGATCCAGAACACTTTGACACAAGCGCCATATGGTATTTGTACAGCTAGTTCTCACTATCCACTTCTCAGCTTGGACAAACTGGTTTGTGTACAGTGCAAGGTCCTGTACAAGTGTGTGCGACTTGTTAGGTCCAGTGACCAACTGAAGATGGACGTGTTGACAGTCCACATAATGATATAACTTAACTTAACGTCTTTATACTGGTTTAGAAGACCCTGCAGAGTCTGTATACAACCAGTTACATTTACATCACCTTGCTCTAAAAGCTATGCACATCCAGTTTATTCTTAAATGCATTAACTGTCCCTGCCTCCACTACCTCCCCTGGCAATGCATTCCAAGCAGACACCACTCTCTGACTAAAAAAATATTTCCTAATATCTAATCTGGACCTCTCTTTAGTCAACTTGTAGCTATGCCCTCTTGTTCTTGTGGGTGGCTGTATTTTAAAAAACTTGTTATAGTCTAATTTATCCATTTCTCTGATCATCTTATAAACCTGTATTAAGTCACCACGAATTCTTCTCTCTTCGAGACACTGTAGGCCAGTTTTTCTGAGTCGTTCCTCAGAACTGTAATTCTGGAATCCCACTATCATCTTTGTCGCTCTTTTTTGTATTCTTTCTAGCATGTTTATGTCCCCTCTATGATAAGGACTCCACACCTGTACACAGTACTCCAATCTAGGTCTAACTAATGCTTTATACAGTTTGACGATCACTTACTTGCTCCTATGTTTAATATTTCTTTTTATCATACCTAACATTACATTTGCCTTTTTCACTGCTACCTTAACTTGCTCACTCACCTTTCCGGTATGTTCTATTATAACCCCTAGGTCCCTTTCCTTATCTATCTTTCTAATATTGTTTTCTCTCATTCTGTAATTATGTTCCATATTGGATCTACCCATGTGGATGACTGTACATTTATCTACATTAAACTCCATTTGCCAGCTTACAGACCATTCTCGAATTTTATCTAAATCCGACATCAATATATCCACTTCTGCTTTAGATGAGACACTACTGCATAGTTTTGTGTCATCAGCAAATTTTGCAATCATGGATCCCATATCAATGTCCAAATCATTTATATATATCAAGAACAAAATTGGTCCCAAAACCGAGCCCTGTGGCACACCACTTTTCACTTCACACCACTCAGAGTACTCCTTATTTATGCCCACCCTTTGCCTTCTTCCCGTTAACCAATTTTCAATCCATTTGGAAACTTCCCCACCTATTCCATGTGATTTTAACTTTTGAAATAATCTTTGATGAGGTACTCTATCAAAGGCCTTTGCAAAGTCTAGATAAATAACGTCCACTGGCTCCCCTTTATCTATGATTTTAGTAACCTCCTCCATGAATTCTAATAGATTTGTTAAGCATGATCTCCCTCTAGTAAACCCATGCTGACTATTTCTAATTAGATTAAATTTGTCTAAATAATGATGTCCTGCACTACCTACTACCTGCCTACTGACCTGTCAGCCTAATGACCAGTGCGGATGGGGTACTGCTAAGAGGTAAGGTTCAGATTATAGACAGATGGGCAGACCACTTCTGCAAAATACTAAACCACCCATCGTCCATAAATGAAGAGGCCATTCGGCGAATGCCGCAGGTGGAACTGAACCTGGCGTTGGATGAAGTAATTACTGAGGAGGAAGTCGACAGGGCAATCAGTTCACTATCTATAGGAAAAGCTCCAGGAGCTGATGCAATACCAGCAGAGGTATATAAGACAGCTGGCCCATCCCTCACCAGAAGGATCACTGAACACTTCTGTCACATGTGGGCTGAAGGTAAAATTCCGCAGGAGCTAAAGGACGCCTCAATCGTTCACCTATACAAAAGAAAAGGCAACCGTCAGGAATGCGACAATCATCGTGGAATATCGCTACTCTCCGTAGCAGGCAAGATCCTAGCGCGCTTACTGCTAAACAGGCTCAACAAACACCTTGAACAAAGCCACCACCTCCCAGAAAGCCAATGTGGATTCAGAGCCGGAAGAGGAACAGTGGACATGATTTTTGCCGCTCGCCAAGTACAAGAGAAGTGTCGAGAGCAAAATCAGGCCTTGTACACCACATTTATTGATTTGACAAAGGCATTTGATACAGTAAACAGAGGAGGGCTGTGGATGATAATGTCTAAGTTTGGCTGCCCCAACAAGTTCATAGCAATGGTGAAACAGCTACACGAAGGCATGTGTGCTCGTGTACTGGACAGCGGTGCAATCTCTAAAACGTTTCTAGTATCAAACGGAGTAAAACAAGGATGTGTTCTCGCCCCGACTTTGTTCAGCATGGTGTTCGCGGCCACGATGACAGACGCCTTCAGATCATTGGAGCTTGGAATACCCATAAAGTACCGCACAGATGGCAAGTTACTCAATTCCAGAAGAATAAAGGCCAAAACCAAAGTGGCTGGCGACATAATCAGGGAACTTGTATTTGCTGACGACTGCGCTCTAATGAGCAACTCAGAACTGAACATGCAGGTTAGAATGGACCAGTTCTCTGCCGCATGCGAAAATTTTGGCCTGGCCATAAATGCCAAAAAAACAGAGGTCATGTATCAACCAGCACCAGGCATGCCGTACACAAAACTAGAGACTACAGTCAGCGGGCAGACGTTGAATGCCGTAGACAAATTCACATATCTGGGCAGCACGCTGTCGAGATCTGTCAGCCTAGACGATGAGGTGGCAAACAGAATAACAAAGGCCAGCACAGCCTTTGGTAGAATGAGCTCGATGGTCTGGGCACGTCGTGGCATCAGCGTCAAGACCAAACTCAAAGTCTACCGTGCAACCATCACTCCAACCCTACTATACGCTTGCGAAAGCTGGACTGTATACTCTGGACATGCAAGGAGGTTAAACCACTTCCACACAGGTTGCCTGAGGCGAATATTCCACATCCGATGGCAAGATCGTGTCACTGACCTCGAGGTTCTCTCGAGGGCTAACATGCCCAGCATCCATGCACTGCTAGAAAAAGCACGACTAGGATTGGCCGGACACCTCGTCCGTATGTCAGACGAGCGGCTCCCAAAGAAGCTTCTCTACGGCGAGCTGAGAGAGGGATGGCGGGAGAGAGGGCTCCCAAAGAAATGTTTTAAAGACGGTCTGAAGGACTCACTAAAAAGTTGCCAGATAGACATCGACACCTGGGAATGTCTTGCGCAAAACAGATCTGACTGGAGAAGCGCAGTCGAATCGGGTGTAGCTGCCGGTGAAGATGACCGTGTTATGAAAGCCCAGAATAGACGCGAGACGCGGAAATCCCGAGCAGCGGAAACACATTCCCCTTCTACAAACCTCGTGTGCCCGATATGTAGCAGATGTTTTCGTGCTCACATTGGCCTGTTCAGCCACATGCGCACCCACACCCAATAAGGAAATCTGTGACAAGGATGATGTCGGCGGTCCTCACCGACAACGATAATAGCTGTCCATCGTTGTCCATCGACAACGATGGACAGCTATTATTATATGAAACTCTAAACAAATATAGTTCTAACTACGTAACTACTATCTTGTTATCTTGTATTGAATCTCGTGTTGCCCTGTTGACAGTTGGTGCTGATGTTGATCTCTGGCTGTCGCCGGTTTTGCGCTGTACAATGATAGCTTTCTTGCTACGTTCGTGTGTGTGCTCCTTGAGGATTCTTAGGGGGCATCTCACTTTGACTCAGAACTCTATGGCCAATTCGTTTGACCTGACTCGTGCGTACCATCTCTTGGATCACGATCTCAGCAACAACTCAAGAACTGTCTTCTGGTGAACAGCCACTGAGTTTATCTCTCGTCCTCACAGATCAGAGCGATCACTGTGAAGACTGAAGATACGTTCACTTATCTTAAGTTGATCATAGAACGGCCACGATTTCAATTCAAAGGCACGGATGAAATGGCCCATGGAGCAAAGTGAGACAACCTTCTCGATCTGCTTTCGAATTGAATCCTGAATATACACTGTCATCTGTCTTTTAAAGACCCACTCTAGCACCGTCAAACCAAGTTGGCCGCCGAATGTTCCTTCCGAGCCGACAGGTCATCCGTCATATCTATTTGGGGCCAAGAGATCGCCAACTACCATTTAATAAATAGGAAGATCTCACAAAGGATAACAGCGGGCTGGATCAGCTTCAACTGTATTAAACCCATACCACAACACATGCGAAGCGACAACACGAGGGTTCACGTCTTCAACAGTGTGGTTATTCCAGCATGATATATGGCTGCAAGGTGTAGAACCCACGGAAAGCTGATGCAGATAGACTCTGCGTTGTCCAACGAGCGATGGAGCGAAGAACATCGAAGCTCTCCATTCGAGACCAAATCAGCAACACAGAGATCAGATATCGTACTTCCTTCACTGACCTCATAGATGTCGTGCTGTTACGAAAATACAGATGGGCCGGCCATGTGGTACGCATGTCGAATAACAGATGGACTCGTAGATTGACGTCGTGGTGACCATACAACTTTAGCCGCCCTCCCAGGCTACTGAGACTGGGGTGGAAAGATGGCATGAAGGATGCCCTGGGACCAACATGGTACACCAAGGCAAAAGAGCGAAATGAGTTTATTCAACATTTGGCTACCTGGCATGTCACACGTGCCTGATTGGATACCAGGATTTAGAGAATTACAGGAAAGAGAAGAACCAGTTTACATATTCCATCATAAACAGAAAATTAAAATACTTTGGTCACATCAAAAGACACATCGGTCTTGACAGAACGGTAATGGCAGCTATGGTGCCGAGTAAGATAGTCAGAGGCAGACCAAGAAGGCGATGGCACCAAGATGTCAAGGAATGCTTCAGTGTGGTTCTGGAGCAGGCTAGAGATTTGATAAGAGATCGAGTTTCTTTCAGACGGGCTGTCATGCGATAGACGTTCTTCGAAGGACATGCTACATGATGATGACGAGTCGTCATAAACAAAGACATATAAAAATACTATGTTAGCGAGACAAGTACTCGGTTTAAATGCAGACAGGAATACAATGACAGCGGGACGATACAATAACGCGCCTATACCAAGCTGCGTTTCGACCCTAGGGACAGAGTGATCGAGTTTCCGGATTCTATCGACCACCGCGGCTACCGGATTCTGACGTAATGATGTCACCCGGCGCGACACCCAGGCGACAAAAACCTAGAGTAGAAAAAAAGTTGATTGATTCAGTGTTTTAATAATTGTCTTCTTCTTCACATTCGCTCCTTTTTTTGAGAAAAAAAATGACGCTTGCACGTGCAGTTCTCTGGACGATGGTTGCTATGGTTGAGAGTTCTTCAAGGGTTCCCAACATATTTGCGTAAAGGCTTGTCTAGTGGGCCAGTACTCAGTACGAAATTGGCTAAGCATGTAACAGTCTTGTAGGACATGTTCGACTGTCTGTGCTGTTTGCCCACACACAGGTATGGGTGATTGCGCCAATTTTAGATTGTGTAAGTGGCCATTAAAATCTGGCATGTCCCGTTGTCATGCGGAAAATGATCACTTGCTCCGCTTGATTAAGGCAGTGATAGTTGTCTCTTGTCTGGTCGACTTTCCTTATGGTTTATCTTGGAAGGAGATCGTCTGTTCTTGTTCTCCTTGTGTTGCTCCTTACTTTGGTAACATGTCCTCTGTCTCATTTCCTGGTTTGTCACAGTGTGATTCTATCCACTGTGGCTCTAACCTTCTCTTGGCTTTAAGTTCCCTAAGGTCTGTTCAAAATCTGGCACATTATCATTCTGGAGGGTTCGCTAAACTACAATTATTTCTATAAGAAATACATTCTTCTGGCATTGACTTGTTGTTTTGCTAGTCACAGTGACAAACTTGTGGTTATTATAGACGAAAAAGGGTATTATCTAAGTTTTGGTTGTGCATATTCAGAAGTTATTGCCCAGTTATCGTAATATCCGAATGGAGAGAACTCTTTGCCTCACACTACAAAAGTACTTGGTTCACCTCTTCATGAAAGCCACACGCTTGAGTTTACTTAGTTGTAAAAGGATACACAACACTCTGCTGTCTTAACACATGAACATACTGTTCAGTTGCTCAAAGGCCCTACGATTCCTAGAGCCCCATGAAGAATTTATCACAAATCAATTTGAAAATCGGTTGTGCACCCTTTCGCCCCGAGCAGTGTTTTGCTCAGGGCGTACAAATCTGTTACAACGAAAACAAGGGACGGTGTGGGTTTGTGGTTAAATGACACGGCTCACAAGCCAAATATGCTGGGTTCGCTCTCTATCACAGCATCGGCCGTTACCCCAGGGAAGCAAACCCTTAGAAAATGCAGGAGGTAGCAGACCCTTACATAAAATGAATGTCGAAGTCGAATGCACTCTGCTGACAGGCGCAAAATAAAAACGACAGTACAACGCACACCGCCTTGGGGAATAGAGAAATAAGGCGAACGCAAAGTAAAAATAAACAACAAAAAAGACTTGTCTTTATTTCCAAATATAATAGACACATCTTTATGGAAAGGAATCAGTCATTGCACCTCAGGTAAATAAAAAACACAAGAACAGCGATAGGGAGGCTCACCCTGGGGGCCACTCTTCCCCTTCTCTTCCCTCACTCTGTTTCATTTGACTCTGTCCTACAGTCACACTCTTGCACAACTTTCACACGCGCCCTCGTGGTGAGGCCCTTTCATTGCACTTTGGTTGGGCTAGCTTATGAGGGCGCACAAACCTAGCATAGGTACATACAGACGCACACATGCATCCAATCACTGGTTTATGCGTCCTGATATCGCCCAATTGACTACGGTCTGGGGTGGGAAATGGCGCGTATCCGCCAGTAGAAACTAGTGAGGCAAACATCTAAGCAAAAAAAAAAACACAACTTGGACATGTATAGCCAAGTTCAAGTATATCCAGCTGCAAAAGAGTACCTGACTGATACAACTGGGAAAGATAAATTATCGAAACAGACAAGGGCTCAGCATCCTAACGAAACCTAGTATGTCTCCATTTCTCCTTCTTCTTTCGTTCTCAATCTCCCGCTACCGAGCTCTGCACATTGATTTGCAAGTAGCAAGGCGTAGTCCGAAGATCAGAATGCGTTGCGTCGCTTAGTTTACAGCTTGACTGCAAGGCTTGAGTCCGAGTGGGATGTCGGGGTTTGACGGAGCTAGAGTGGGTCTTTAAATACAGAGGACAGTGTATATTCAAGATTCGATTCGAGAACAGATCTAAAAGGATGTCTCATTATCCTCAATGGGCCATCTCATTCGTGCCTTTTGTGATGAAAGCGTGGCCCTTCTATGATCAACTAAAGATAAGTGAACGTATCTGCAGTCTTCACATTGATCGCTCTGATCTGTGAAGACGAGAGATAAACTTAGTGGCTGTTCAGCAGAAGTCATTTCTTGAGTTGTTGCTGAGATCGTGATCTAAGAGATGGTACGCACGAATCAGGTCAGACGAGTTGGCCAGAGCGTTCTGAGTCAAAGTGAGATGCCCCCTAAGACCTCCAAAGGAGCACACGCACGAACGTAGCAAGAAATCTATCATTGTACAGCGCAAAACCGGCGACAACCAGAGATCAACATCAGCACCAACTGTCAAAAGGGCAATACGAGATTCAATACAAGATAACAAGATAGTAGTTACGAAGTTAGAACTATATTTGGTTAGAGTTTCATATATATATATATATATATATATATATATATATATATATATAATGAAGACAACAGTGAAGAGCTGGGCAAAGACGTTTAAAGAAGGACGTAAGTTAACGCAACAATATACGCCCGACCTGGTATAGGAAGATCTTTTGTTAACTCACGTTATTTTTTAAACATCGTTGTCCAGTTCTTCATTATTGTCTTCTACACTTTTGTCACCATGCTCTGTCTGCATTCTGCGATGAATGTCAACTGGTCGACATTATTTCTTCAGCTCTTGCAAACCTAATCACCGCTCGCTAATCAACTCTGCACGGATTCAGTATCACAACCACGCTGTTTTCAACGGTATACTGAGCAAACTATGAGTCGGAAGATAATGAAATTTTGCAAACGTGACGGCTGGTATGTACTGTTTACAAATGAAGTGACGTCATCATACCCATCGTACGTATGTTCACTTGGTGCAGTTAGATCCGGTTTCATTTGAACACACCTTGTGTGTGTGTATATATATATATAAAACAAGGAATCTACGCATCCCACCTTTCTGTGACACCGTGTGGCAAGAGCCGTAGGACATGAAACATCTCTGCGACGCCGTATTGCAAGAGCAGTTACACATCCCACTTCTCTGTGATACCGTATGACAAGAGCAGTAGGACATCCCACCACTCTGCGACGCCGAATGGCAATAGCACTAGGACATCTCGCCTCTCTGCGACCCCGAATGGCAAGGACAGTAGAAGAAAAGAAAGAAAAAAAGCATTAAGAAAGCCAAATATTTGCCATTTTCCAGACATTTTCATTAATCGTTTAGCATGACTTACAAAAAGAATCTGGCATCGTCGCTTCTACAGAAGCGAGATGTAAACAAAGATTGTTCAACTATTCTCACAATCCAAAGCGTCGTCAGTCTATGGACAAGTTTGTTCTAGGGTACACTTTCAAAGTATGTGTCTTTTCAATTATAATTTAACCTATAAATGTTAACTTAACTTCATTAAACTTATTTAGAAGGATCTACGTCTACAGAGTCTGTATAATACCTAACTTAAATATGAACTATGATCTTAAGCTACGTCAAACACCTTCAACATAGCACATCATATAAATTATATTTATCTGCTATCTTGAAGATGTTTGGCGTAACTACAGATCATAGTTCATACATGATACCCTATGTCAGTGATCATCGCCGTACCAACACAATTCGAATTGAATTACGAATAATAATAATAAAATCGTACAGGATTTGAAACCTGCTGAGAAGAATTGATATCTGTAGTGTATATATATATAATCTGAGTTGAACGAAAATCAGTTTTGATTCCGAAAGATTGGACACATAGACGCAGTTGGAATTTGACCTCACCAAAAATTGTATGGAAGACAGATTTAATGCTAAAACTAACATGCTGTGGAATAAGCCTTGATAACATATAGTTCGGGATGCCTAACCAGAAAAATATGTTATACTTATGATCCACAAATCCATGCAATGATTGCAGCAATCTAGGTGACAACTGAGACAGTGATGAACATTCATAATCAGAACTCCAAACACTGCAGTCCAGAAAGCTGTCAGGTCTACAGACTCCACAGTATGAACTTAGTAACCAGTGCATAATCACTATGAAGTTAGCATACAGTCTTATTGTGAAGTATTGGAAAACAAGATAGCAGATCAACTGACAAGGCAGTCTTCTGCATATGAGCAACCAGTTGTACCATTCACATAGTGACATATCAACTGAAGAAAAGGATGATTAAATCAGTCAGAGAGCCACCAACATTAACAAGGTGATTACTATAATGTGAACAGACAGGAACAAGCTGTTGTGATCAGAGCAGGACACAATACTATGGCCATGTGTATACACAATTGAAGATTGTCAACTCAGCCATGTGTATGTGCGGACAGGCACCCAAGATTGCAGTGCACATACTACACAACTGCCTCGAATATGATATAAAGAGGCAAACTCACTAGGCTAGAAAAACAACATTGGAATACATACTCTTTGAATCTATATGTGAACTTCGAAAGCTAATGACAATTTTATGTAAGACAACATTGTAGGTTTAGATATTATATTTTCAAGTAAGAGAAGAATAATCTGCAATAAAATACATTTATTTATACAAAAATATGTCTGTCTAGTAGATGTTATATGTCAATCTTCAACTTCAACATTGATAATCTTCTATTTTAATTTTTGTGTAAAGTTGTTTTTTATAACTAAAACAGTTTTGACCATCATTGGTTATTGTAGATATTTATCTCAAATGTTTTCAGTATTTGCTGTTCTGTTCAGAACCATTTACATTGTTCATAATATGAAAGCAGTTTGTGTATTATTTGAATCTCATTAATTTATTTTTCTTTTGCCAACACATTCTCATTGTGGAGTATTGGTAAACAAAATAGCAGATCAATTGACAAGGTAGTCCGCTGCAGACAAGCAACCAGTTGTACCAATAACATACCAACCGAAGGAAAGGATGATCAACTTTGTTATAGAGCCACCAACATTAACAAGGTGATTACTATAAATACTTTGTTGTTGTTTGCAAATACCCACAATGAGTAGGTTACTCTTTTGTGTGCCCTGAAAAGGACGTTAAGTGACGGATTGCAGTAGCTTTCCTCACATCCCAAGTGTGCTGATGAAGGGGGACAGGGGTCCTTCAGATGGTGCTACTACGTTTTGGTTTCATCTGCATGTTGCTCAGTGCTACAGGGATTACGGCGATCCCTGACACCATTAACCAGTATGCCATGAAAACAACCCGTTTCCAGGGCGGGCTATTAGAAAGCCGAGGTGAGGGTCTTGGCCAGTATGTTTTGCCTGACCCTGACTAACATGTCTGATCAGTATGTTTTGCCTGACCAGATATTAGCCTTCCTCAACTGGGGAAGATATAAACAGACAAGAGCAAGCTGTTGTTTTGGTGCTCATAACAGAACACAATCGACTGCTCCGCTATATGTATACTCAATTGAAGATTGATAACTCAGCAATGTGTATTAGCGGACAAGCATGACTGCTGCAGAGCACATATTACAGAACTGCCCCGAATATGATACATAGAGGCAAAATTACTAGTCTAGAGAAACAATGCTAAAATAGATACTTTTGGGATCTATTTGTGAACTAGAAAAGACAATGCCCATTTTGCGTGAGACAACATTGTAGATTAATTTTTTCAAGTAAAGGTGGAAGAGTTGACAAAAAAATACTTTAATTTATAAAAAATATGTTTAGCTTCTATATTGATGAACTGCTTGTTCTCATTGCGTTCATTTCTCGGTTTCTTCACCTATTGTTCCCTTCGGGTTTGAACTCGTGTCGATAAAGTATCGAAAACAGCTTGGAAGTTATAACCAGTGCATTTTCACACAAAAATTAGCTATTTATCTGATAGTGAACATGCAGGGCCGTCGAAACGAAGTCTGTCAGATTTATTTGACAAGCTAGACTTTGATTATGATGATAATCAATCAGATATTGAGTGATAACAATGAGCCTGATCTATACCACAGCAATCGTATCGTTGATGGTTGGGTCAGTATGCAGTGTGACCGTAGGCCTAGTTACACTAGTGGGAACAACGAAAGGGTTGCACGTTCCGTGTGCATGCTCCCAATGCTTTTATTGTAGCAGGTGCACGCGTTCAACGTCTACTTTTTACACACTAGCATAACATTTTAGACATTCATACATAACATACTCAAAATTTATTCCAATATCATAACAAATATAAAAGTTACAGGTAAAGTCAGTCAACCACCAGTTTCTAATTGGTTTTGTTGCTTTAATTCAGGATTGTATGGACCATAATTACAAATGCCTATAGGATCTTAAGCGTTAATGTAGATATTTTCTTTAATGTTTTCAGCAATCGCTTTCTTGTTCATAACCATTGACACTGTACTAATGTTCCTAATTTGAAAACAGCATGTGTATTATTTGAATCTCAGAAATTATTTATCTTTTGTCAAATCAGGCTGAGCAAGAAACAGAAGAAGAAACGATGAGATGTATCCTGAACAGACTTTGCAGAGAAAATAAGTACATTTCGAATTAAATATCAATTGAATTATCTTTAATCTCAAACAAATCACAGCTGTGTAGACGTGAAACTAATGAACTGAGAAATGTATCCATAAAATTGGTCCCTTTTAAATTGATATTAAATATATAGAAGATCCTAAGAATATCAAATTTGGTAGCAGGACAGGAGTGCCAATGCCCTGCATTGCTTTCTACAGAGCGGATCTGTCTACCGAGTCAAACTCGACCTTTAAGTCCACGTAAGCAGCGCAGAGGGGGTGAGCGAATGCAAGGTGTAGCTGTGCCAGGAAACACTTGGCTTGAACAGGTAGCGACTTCCCCATATGCCTTAGAGGAGGCCTGGCAGCACGCAGTTACAACTGGACAAGGTGATGTTCATCCGACGCAACAGGCCCCAGACGCCTAAGCAAACATTGTTGTTATAAGAATATCCTGGACTGAGAGAAAGACAGCTATAGACATTCTGCAAGAGTTGAACATAGAAGAAAACTGGTTTATCAATTCCATCATGGCTAGAAAATTTCATCTTTGATATACTTTTTTGGGTGAGGGATTATGAAAACTTTGAATTATTTGTTGAGGACCTATGCTCCATAGGGCATGCCGTCTCCACATCTTATGATGACTCCACTGGATCTCCAACATCCTCTCTCCTGCCTTGATAGTACCCTTCGACAGACACTTGTCAATCCATCTCTTGACGTCGCCGCTTACATCTACTTCCCCCTCCAGCAGTGTGTCACGTCTCTTTCTATCTCCAAAATATTTCTATTTCCCTAATTGTTATTCCCTTCATCAACTCTCATCCAATTCCCAATCCTTCCTTCTTTTGTCCTACTGCTCCTACCTCAAGGCGTCACAGAGAGGTGGGATGTCCTACTGCTCTTACCTCATGGCGTCGCAGAGAGGTGGGATGTCCTACTGCTCTTACCTCAAGGCGTCGCAGAGAGGTGGGATGTCCTACTGCTCTTACCTCATGATGTCGCAGAGAGGTGGGATGTCCTACTGCTCTTACCTCAAGGCGTCGCAGAGAGGTGGGATGTCCTACTGCTCTTACCTCATGACGTCGCAGAGAGGTGGGATGTCCTACTGCTCTTACCTCATGACGTCGCAGAGAGGTGGGATGTCCTCCTGCTCTTACCTCAAGGCGTCGCAGAGAGGTGGGATGTCCTACTGCTCTTACCTCAAGGCGTCGTAGAGAGGTGGGATGTTCTTCTGCTCTTACCTCAAGGCGTCGCAGAGAGGTGGGATGTCCTACTGCTCTTACCTCAAGGCGTCGCAGAGAGGTGGGATGTCCTACTGCTCTTACCCCAAGGCGTCGCAGAGAGGTGGGATGTCCTACTGCTCTTACCTCATGGCGTCGCAGAGAGGTGGGATATCCTACTGCTCTTACCTCATGGCGTCGCAGAGAGGTGGGATGTCCTACTGCTCTTACCTCATGGCGTCGCAGAGAGGTGGGATGTCCTACTGATCTTACCTCATGGCGTCGCAGAGAGGTGGGATGTCCTACTGCTCTTACCTCATGGCGTCGCAGAGAGGTGGGATGTCCTACTGCTCCTACCTCAAGGCGTCGCAGAGAGGTGGGATGTCCTACTGCTCTTACCTCATGGCGTCGCAGAGAGGTGGGATGTCCTACTGCTCCTACCTCAAGGCGTCGCAGAGAGGTGGGATGTCCTACTGCTCTTACCTCATGGCATCGCAGAGAGGTGGGATGTCCTACTGCTCTTACCTCATGGCGTCGCAGACAGGTGGGATGTCCTACTGCTCTTACCTCATGGCGTCGCAGAGAGGTGGGATGCGCAGATTTCTTGTTATCGCCAAGTGGGAGGCTTGCGCTGTTGTTAGGTGTAACTTCCTGTCGGTGTCAGAGACACCCTCAATCCATCAACGTTGTGGTCTGCCTCTTGCTCGTGAACCGAGGACCTGCATATGATATGCTCTCGCTGCAGGCTGGTTAAAATGCACTCTGATTAAATGACCAAACCTCTTCATTTGTTGTGCTTCAACACAACTGTAACCATCCATGCAGTCTGGTGGAGAGACCATGGGTATAAGAGGGTATGGGTAGAAGACGGAAGGCAAACCTGTTCCCAAAAATGGTGCTAGGCCAAAAGGCACAGATATCGCAACCTTGCTGTAAACTATGACACAACGGCACCAGACTTCTGTTTTTAGGACAAATAACGATGAAAGTGGTAGAGAGTTGGTTTCTATGTGAAATGTCAATTGACATGGCATAACACCGGCCATGGCTAGGTGATTTGTTGAGCAGCTATAGATGACACCTGACAGGCTGTGGGTCTACTTTGCTCTAGTGTTTGAGTCTATTAAGATGGATTCACACATCAGTTGACCACCCTCCAAGACATTTGTTGTATACAGACTTTGCACAGTCTTCTGAGCAGTATAAAAACCTTAAGTTAATATCCCGGGTTCAAACCTTATAATTGACAGCCTTCATTCAACCCAGTTGTGAATGGACAGAAAACTTACTGATGGAGACAGACAGAGAGGAAGGCATCTGGAAACCCAACCTCACAAACAAGCTGCTAGCTAGTAAAATGAAGTAGGTAACACTTCATCCTCGACGACAGTGTCTGCTATAGAACTATCGTTACCTTTTAACTTTACGATCAACTTAACTTTACGATGAATTTAACTTGACTTTATGATCAAATTGACTTTACGATCAACTTGACTTTATGATCAACTAGACTCTATGATCAACTTGACTTTATGATCAACTTGACTTTATGATCAACTTAACTTTACGATCAGCTTAACTTTACGATCAGCTTGACTTTACGATCAACTTGACTTTATGATCAACTAGACTCTATGATCAACTTGACTTTATGATCAACTTGACTTTATGATCAACTTGACTTTACGATCAACTTAAGTTTACAAACATTAGTTAGCTAATTAGGCAACAGGACTGGTCCTGGTAGCATCTTGCTCCCTCCCCCAGCGATCCACTTAACCTGCACACAACCCATCCCGTCACTGCCACAGCACGAGCCTGTCGGCATGATTGACATCCAATCTAAACACGATTTGCTCAGCTAATGCAGTCAGGCTAATCAGTAATTGGTGGATTTACAATTGCATAATTATACAAATGGGCTTCATAATTCCAATTTAAAATTGGAGTGATCATGAATTAGATATTTGTGTTAGAATCTGTTCTAAAATGTCTAAATCTTCTTCTCCTCCTTCTTTCTATTTCTCTACTTATCCTTCTTCTGCTCCTTCTTTCTATTTCTCGACTTTTTTTTTTATTTCACTTATCTTTTTTTCTACTTTTTCTCATTTCTTTTTTTTCTAGTGTTCCAAATAAGTCAGGTGCCCATTTGCAGCTGGTTTGCCAGGAGCATGCCATGTACGTTGTGGTGTCCATTCCCAGCTGTGTTTTCTGGAGCGTGCGATGTAAGTCAGGTGCTCATTTGCAGCTGGGTCAACTGGAGAGCGCCATGTAAGTCAGGTGCCCATTTGCGGATGGGTTGCTTAGAGCGTTCCATGTAAGTCAGGAAGTCAGGTGCTCTTTTTCAGCTTGGTCGACTGGAGTGTCCCATGTAAGTCAGGTGCCCTTTTGCTGCTTGGTTGACTGGAGTGTTCCATGTAAGTCAGATGCTCATTTGCAACTGGGTCGACTGAAATAAGTCAGGTGCCCATTTGCAGCTGGGTTGTCTAAATCATGCCAAGTAAGTCAGGTGCCCTTTTGTTACTGGAGCATGCCATGTATGTCAGGTGCCCTTTTGCAACTGGGTCGACTGGAAAACCTCACCACAGCAAGCAATCGAATGCAACAGGCCCTAATATTGATAGAGGAGTGGGCGAAATCATGGCTGGTCAAGATAAATGAAGATAAAAGGCGTACGATATTTTCCCTTTCAAATAAACCACAGAACACCAAAATAAGTCTCAATGGCAAATGTCTGCGGCTGAACGACATCACATTTGATCGGCGAATGACATGGACAACTCAGATCGAGAGAAACTGAATGAGAGCAGGACAAAGAATGGCAATCATGAGGAAACTTGCTGGCTCAAGCTGGGGAGCAGATGAGAAAATACTAAAGAAACTGTACACTGGAAGAGTGAGACCAGTTCTCGAGTATGGCGTTCCGACATGGCAACAGCAGCAAAGGCGAACTTTGATAAATATCAACAAACTTCAAAACCAAGCCATGAGAATTATAACAGGAGGCATGAAGTCAATGCCAATTGTAGAACTAAAGAAGATTGCAAATCTGCAATCAATGAACGATGGAATAGACACCAGAGCCCAGCAGCAAGCTGAGAAACTAAGAAGACTGACAGACCAGCCAATGCATCAGACTAAATGGATTTGGAAAAGGGAGACTAAATCTGAGAAATAGCCAAAACAAAGATGAGAGACGAACCTATGAACACCATATCAACACCAAGGCCCATTCCTAATGTATGTAAACCCATCTGGAAGCAGCAGATCTTTCCATTGGTGATAGAAAATATACCAGGTATCGGATACAAGAACAACCAGACTGAAAAGGAAAGAAGTGACATAACCCTGAGGTACATAGAGGTAAACTACCCACGCACTGACTGGACCCATACAAGCACAGACTGGACCCATACAAACACTGACACTGACTGGACCCATACAAGCATTGACTGGACCCATACAAACACTGACACAGACTGGAACCACACAAGCACAAAATTCTAAAGCAATTTCAGAGCGAGGCAGAGGCATTGAAGGCTGCAGTAGAAGCAATGCTGACAGGCGAAAGCAATGAAAGCCAGATAATCTTTTACAGATACCCTGTCCATGACTACAGAGCCACAGAAATACTGAACTAAATTACCTTAAATCAATACTATGTCAAATACTATATAAGTGTTGATCTCATCCCCCCCACAAATTAGTTTGAGAGCTTGATTCTGCACCAGGTCAATAGATGAGATGTTATTTGGACTCTGTGATCCGTGTGGAAAGGCTGTAGTCCATCACCGGTCGTGCATAACCAAGGAATAGTTGCCGAAGAGTTTATCAGCTCCCCAATTTGTACTAGCAAGTCTTGGTTGCTTTACGTCTGATGTTGCAGATGTGGCTACCAAATTTCAACTGTCTGTCCAGTGTTACTCCCAGAAAAACATCCTCTTTTACTAGTAATTCACCATTCATTTTGATGTTAATGGATCTCTTTGCTTCTTTATGACTGCGGGAGAAGATGGTGTATATGGTTATATGTGACTTTATCTTTAGTTTCAACAGTTTGCAGTATACTGAAATTGTTAGTAGCGTTATGTTGATCTTGGCTTTTGTCAAAATGGGATCCTCTCTTTGTGCCTTTACCATTATTGGATGTTGGGCTAGACCCGGATCCTCTCTTTGTACCTTTACCATAATTGGATGTTGGGCTAGACCCGGATCCTCTCTTTGTGCCTTTACCATAATTGGATGTTGGGCTAGACCCGGATCCTCTCTTTGTGCCTTTACCATAATTGGATGTTGGGCTAGACCTGGATCCTCTGTTTGTGCCTTTACCATTATTGGATGTTGGGCTAGACCCGGATCCTCTCTTTGTGCCTTTACCATTATTGGATGTTGGGCTAGACCCGGATCCTCTCTTTGTGCCTTTACCATTATTGGATGTTGGGCTAGACCCGGATCCTCTCTTTGTGCCTTTACCATTATTGGGTGTTAGGCTAGACCAGGATCCTATCTTTGTGCCTTTACCATTATTGGGTGTTAGGCTAGACCCGGATCCTCTCTTTGTGCCTTTACCATTATTGGGTGTTAGACTAGACCAGGATCCTATCTTTGTGCCTTTACCATTATTGGGTGTTAGACTAGACCAGGATCCTATCTTTGTGCCTTTGCCATTATTGGGTGTTAGGCTAGACCTGGATCCTCTGTTTGTGCCTTTACCATTATTGGGTGTTAGGCTAGACCTGGATCCTCTGTTTGTGCCTTTACCATTATTGGGTGTTAGGCTAGACCTGGATCCTCTGTTTGTGCCTTTACCATTATTGGGTGTTAGGCTAGACTTGGATCCTCTGTTTGTGCCTTTACCATTATTGGGTGTTAGGCTAGACCCGGATCCTCTCTTTGTGCCTTTACCATTATTGGGTGTTAGGCTAGACCTGGATCCTCTGTTTGTGCCTTTACCATTATTGGGCCCTTGGTAGAGGTGTCGTAGGTTGGACAAAGAAAAGTTACGTAGAAAGGCAGACGACATATGAGAACATTATTTAACTCATGGGTGGGGTTTGGTTTGGTAACAGCCAGAGCATGTTCCACTCGTGGGCGGGTACTGCACTAGGGGCCCCGAGTGTGACCTACAAAGGATCGAAACTGTTTATGAGAGCCTGGGTACATGGACAAATGGGAAACACAGCATACTGGCTACACAAGAAATAATGCTTATTACGAGTTGAACAGAAGAGAGCAGGTGGTCGTCTTCAGACTCCGCACAGACCACAACAGACTGAGGTACCATCTATTGAATACAACTGAAGATAGGTGCTACTGACGAATGCACCTGTGGTACAGGGAAAATGCCCCCTGGACATCTGCTGCAAGATTGCCCGACATAGGAGGACCAGAGAAAGCACATGTGGCCATCACCAGTGGCAACACTAGACAAGCTCTATGGCAGTGTCGACAGCCTCAGGATGACCTCTGCTTTTTTTTTGAAAAAATTCAAGTTTGACGTCTGACAGCGTCCGAAGAGATTGGTGCTGGAAAACTAAGTGAACAGAGACGTTTTCTATTAAAGTCGGGTTGCAGTTGGTGGTTTCTGTGAACGGGAACATTTTCGAGTAGAGTCGAGTACCCATTGGCAGCCGAAAACCGGGTGAACGGGGGCATTTTCGGGTAGAGTGGAAAACTTATGGGCAGCTGAAAAAAAAATGAACGGGGGCGTTTTCGGGCAGAGTGGGGTACCCGTTGGCAGTCAAAAACCGGGTAAATTGGGGCGTTTTGGATAGAGTCGGGTAACCGTTGACAGCCGAAAACCGAGTGAACGGGGGCGTTTTTAAGGTAGAGTCGGGTAACTGTTGGCAGCCGAAAACCGAGTGAACGGGGGCGTTTTCGGGTAGAGTCGGGTACCGTTGGGAGCCGAAAGCCGGGTGAATGGGGGCGTTTAATGGTGTTCAGGGGAAGTAAGTCATTTTTTTACCAGGACAGGGGAAGTAAGTCGTTTTTTTTTTCAAGACAGGGGAAGTAAATCGCTTTTGTATTTCAGAACAGGGGAAGTAATATTGGGTGGATGGGGGTGTGTGTTAATTTGTGGTTTCAAGGACAGGGGAAGTAAGTCTTGGTGTCTAACAACGGGGAAGTAATTAAGTTGGTTTACAGAATAAGGGAAGTAGGTGATTATCCAAGTGAAGTAATATATGCATGCATTCATACAAAAATATTCATCATCATATCCGAGGTTGGATGTATTCTATACTTAGATAGGATGGTACAGTTTGACTGTGCCACGACCACATTTTGAAGTTGCTTGCTGCCCCTGACTATCCTTCCCTGCAATATTACTTTTAGCAGACTGTCGTATTTCTGGACATAACCCAAAATATTAGATTTTCTTCTTTTAATTCCCTTTTTTTTCTTCTAAAATTTATTGGTTTATTTCCTTCAGTATCTTTTCCACCTGCCATTTGAAACATGTATTATCATGACTGTATGCAGGAATGTGTATATGTACTGGGTGTGTACTTATATGCATGTGTGTGAAAGTAGTTATATGTACATGCATGTACGTTTTTTGTATCTGTGTGTATAAATAAATGTGTAGGTGCGTGGATAAAAAATCATCTATAAGTGTGTTCACATGAATATGCATAAATAGATAGGTATGCGTGTGTACGTGAATATGTATGTATGCGTACACATGTGTAAGCATATTGCCTTTCACATATCTCAAACAAACAAAAAAAGTACATTACTAATTTTTTTGGAAAATTTAAATCATATTAAATTAATGTCACCACTCACTTCACAAAATCTTACTCCCACCATCTCATGTTTCCTTTCATGGGAAATTATCACTTCACATCATGCACAAATTTATTTGAAATTTGTTGTGTTCAAATTTGAAAATTGTTATGATTTATTATGTGCGATAAAGAATTTTCAAAACAAAAAAAATCGTTTCCACCTTGAGTTGATTCATAACCTCACGATTTATCTTCTTATCTTTCCAAGTTAATGGCCTCAATACGTGTCTCCATTTTCTTGGTCATGGTCCATGTTTCTACTCCAAGGACACTAATATATTTAATAACCAACACATGGTTTTAGGGCATTAACTTCCCAGCCAAGTGATCGGGCTTCTTCTTTGCGATCGGTTTTGTATGCTCGTTGTATGCCACTAGATTGGCTGCCTCCATGAAGTGACACGTTAGTCGCAGGTCCTCAATGATTCCCCACAGTTTGTCTTGTATGTTTCTTTCTTGGGGCCAGGTCTTCTCACGGGAGTCTTGGTGCAGTGGACATGTTTGCAGGATGTGTTCTGGAGCCCAGGGTCCTCTCTGACATGACCATTGTGCAGTCTGAGCTGCTTTCATTTTATGCATGTTTGCATCTAGTCGAGAACATTGAAAATTTCGACCCATTTACGATTCCAGAGTTACCATACGCAGATAACACAGTGATGGCACCAACCAGAGTTACCATACGCAGATAACACAGTGATGGCACCAACCAGAGTTACCATACGCAGATAACACAGTGATGGCACCAACCAGAGTTACCATACGCAGATAACACAGTGATGGCACCAACCAGAGTTACCATACGCAGATAACACAGTGATGGCACCAACCAGAGTTACCATACGCAGATAACACAGTGATGGCACCAACCAGAGTTACCATACGCAGATAACACAGTGATGGCACCAACCAGAGTTACCATACGCAGATAACACAGTGATGGCACCAACCAGAGTTACCATACGCAGATAACACAGTGATGGCACCAATATATCCAAGTGTGACTGTAGCAGAGGCTGGAGTTTTGGCAAGGGAACGAGTTTCTTTCAGACAGACTGTGATGGGAGCGACGTTCTACAAAGGACATGATACATGATGATGATGCATCTAGTCTGCAATGACCTGTTCTGAGGCGGATATTCAGGGTTCAAACCCCAGATGGTGCAGGATTTTTTTTATTCTCGATCGCAAACCGGTTCCTGTGGTCGACGCGATGCAGCAGCTGGGAGAAAAAGACGGCCGGCGTGATACCCATTATGTCCTTGGGTCACCAAATAATATGGGCCTTACATCACATTTCCAATAAGAGGAATAGCGTGAAACGAGAGCTTTATTTTGATGTGAGCGCAAAAAACAAAATGATATAATCACTCACAATCACGTTATTTTAAGTTCAGTTTCGCATTAACAGAGGCAATATCCAACCTTCTATTGAACCAAACGCCAGGAGAAATTAGCATCACGCTATGGGGGGGGGGGGGGGGGGGGGTCTGAGGAAAACTAATATGGAAGTCCTGTTACAGAACGGGCGGGCAGTAGTGTAAACATTCTGGCGATTTATACATAGGCTCTTGACAGACAAAGGGTAGGATAATATAACAGCAATGCATCTTCAGAAGGTACAGAAGAATAGCAGCCTCAAACCTCCAGGGGTTGACATGGATATACTGAGCTGGTCATGTTGGTGTTCAAGGAAACGAAAGAGCTGACATCATGGCTTCACAAGCTCCCATCATGGGCACATTGGTGATGGACAAAAGTGACATTTTGAAATCAATGAATGACCGCCTGATGGATGAGGACACCACAATAGATAAAGTAGCAATCCACAGGCTGCAAAGTTTTGACATCAACCGAGGTTTGAACGGAGTGGGGCGCATGAGAGGACGGAACAGGAGCGTGTACAACCAGCGAGCTACAGGGACCATCAAGATCCAGACACTGCACTATTTGCTGAGAGAAACTGAGCACCTATGGGTATGCCTGGAGTACAGGGACGTCGATTCTTAGAAAGAGGAATGCAAAGAACTGGTAAAAGTGGATGTGCTGGGCTGAAAGACGTAGACAACAAAGTTCAATCATAACTTGTGGCATAATTTACACCGTCTATCCATCTTTTTCTTAGTCTCTGTCTGAATCTGTAACCCTCATGTCTGCTGTTGTAGATGATACATCTAGTAGATTTGGTTGTGCCAGATATCCGAACCACTGCATTTCCATGGCATCTTCTTCTTCTTTGTCCTACTGCCCTAGCCATTCGGCTTGGTAGAGAGATGGGATGTGTAGATTTCTTGTTATAGCCAAGTAGGAGGCTTGTGATGTCGTTAGGTGTAACTTCCTGAGAGACTCCCTCAATCCATCGACGTCGTGGTCTGCCTCTTGCTCGTGGACCGAAGACCTTCTTATGATATTTTCTTCGTTCAGGCTGGTCATAATACATTCTGACTAGATGACAAAAGCACTTGTAGTGCTAAGTGACTGAAGGCACTAACTGGGTTTGTCCTGTCTGTCTAAACGTGGAGTTGCGGATTCGGTGAGGGATTGTCTTTCCTTTTGCACTCCCCACACAGCGCATCTCACAGCTCTGGATCAATTCAGTTCAGCTCATCCCGTAACCCATCAGGTCGTTGGGGCACACATGAAGACATGAAAATCCCACGCCAACCCTCTCTGTCTGTCCGGGCTGCGACCGATCCGATATAATAGATTTCGTTGTTGTCCTCATGTGTGATTCTTAGGCATGAAATCACCTGGCGGCGCCCATCTCCTCTCCAAGCTGCGGTGGGCCAACATCTGCAATTAACCTGAAGGAGCCCGTCTCCCCCCCCCCCCCAGGCGAGCCATTGCCTCGTTAGCCTAGAGCCTCACGGTTCTAGTTGCCCAGTGTGTACCCCGAGGAGGTGAGGTTGGCTTGTGAGCTCACTTTAATCGGCAGGCTACTAATTTCACTTTTCACTCTTCCAGGGAAGAGCTAGCCGACCTCACCGCCACTGGAATGCGGCGCCAAGCATGAGCACACCTTACACCTTCCGGTCATGGCACGCAACTTCCAAGCAGGTCGTGCACACCAACCAAGGACGGTGCGCAATCCGTAGTGACGTCCTATCCAACAACGCGTATTCTATTACACATGAAGAACAGGTCGTGTATCTCCGAATCCCGATGAAATCCACACACATAGGCTTCCTGTGAATAGAGTAGGACGTGTTAGAAAATGATCGTCACACAACACCGCACCCCAACACATGAAGTGGAACGAACAAACCACACGAATGTCCCAGACCATGAGATCTGAATCATGCACGATATTTCACTCACTCTCTAATTGCAGCGTTTCGTACTCTCTCCACGAAAAACTGCACAGAGAAAGTTTTCAGTTGTGTCTGGATAATTTAAAGTAACTTCAGAGCAAACATACCCTGAAAACTGGATAATTTAAAGTAACTTCAGAGCAAACATACCCTGAAAACTGCAATATAAACTCTAATGAGATATGAAAATATAGAGAGACGAGGTGTGCTCTCCACAGACCCGTTAGCGGTTGTGGCACTGAGAAGCTAGATAAAAAACAGACCTACCCTTTGAGATCATATAGGAATTTGTCATTATGGTTTCTAGAATCCTGAATTAAAGAAATCAGTGAGAAATGGGTGTTAGTCTTATTGTATCTGTGACTGTTTTATTTGTTATGATATTGGAATCAATTTTGAGTATGTTATGTGTGAATATAATGATTATCAAAACCCTTCGACTACCCTTATTTGTTTTCCTTTTTTTCTTTTTTTTACGTATCAAAAGAGGAATGTCTAAAATGTGTGCTATGCTAGTGTGCATAATGTCGAAATTGCTGTACGTGTACACCTGCCACAATAAAAGCTGCACCTATCCGGAGCAGTGCGCACCGAACGTGCATCCCCGGTGTCACTAGGCCTACGATCACCGTCAGATGCTTACCCGACCATTATCATCATAATCAAAGTCTAGCTTGTCAAATAGATCGGAACAGATTCGTCTTGACGGTCCTGCTTGCTCATTCATCATCATCATCATCATGTAGCATGTCCTTTGTAGAACGTCGCTCCCATCACAGTCTGTCTGAAAGAAACTCATTGTCTTGCCATAACTCCAGCCTGAGCCACAGCCATACTCAGGCACTCCTGGATATCTTGGTGCCATCGTCTTCTTGGTCTACCCCTTCCTCTTTTGCCTGGCACCATACCTTCCATCACCGTTCTCCCAAGACCGTTGTGTCTCTTGATGTGACCAAAGTATTTGCATTTTCTAGCCAAAATAAATTTATAAACCAGTTCTCCTCTATGCTCAACTCTTGCCGAATGTCTACATTTTTTTTTTCTCTGTCCAGGCTATTCTGAGGATCTTTCTGTAACATTTTGACTCGAAGGATTCGATTCTTTGTCTAGAAGTTTTGGTAATCGTCCATGATTCACAGCCATAAGCTGCCACAGGAAAAACACAGGCTCTCAAGACTTTTACTTTTATCATTTTGTTGGTGCCCTGCCATAATTTCATCAGGCTGTTCAGTCTCTGCATTGCCATAGCTAGTCTTCTTCTGATTTCTTTCGAGCTGTCGCCATTTTTGTCAATTCTGGAGCCCAGATATTCAACAGGTGTAACCTGATCTATTTCCTCACCACCCACTGTAAATGTATGCTGACATTGTGTTTTGTCGGTAGTCATTATCTTTGTTTTGTTTATGTTTATGAACAGGTTTTGATCTTTACTGTGTCCATTAACGGCTGAAAGTAGCTGCTCTAGGCCGTCTGCACTTCTTGATAGTATCACTGTGTCATCTGCGTATCGTAACTCTGGAATCTCGTACCCCCCAATCGTAAATGGGTCGAAACTTTCAATGTTCTCGTCTTCTCGAACATTTCTCATTATACATTCCGCATATATGTTGTACAGATAAGGTGAGAGGATACACCCCTGTCGGACTCCTTTTTGTACTGCAAACCAGTCTGATGTTTGCCCAGATACTCGGACAGCGGCTTGTTGATCTTGCATGCTCACCATCAGATAAACGGCTCATTTTGGGGGGTGAAAATTCAAAACTGTTTTAGATAATTTATTTGGGAAGGCGTGGGCTAGTGGTCAAGTGACACGGCTCACAAATCGGAAGGTGCTGGGTTCGATCCCCATCACAGCACTGGCCGTTACCCCGGTGAAGCAAACATTTAGAAAATGCAGAAGGGTGAGAGATAGAGAATGTTGGATATTCATTGTCCGGGTGTACCACAAGGGTGAGAGATAGAGAATGTTGGATATTCATTGTCCCTGGTGTACCACAAGGGTGAGAGATAGAGAATGTTGGATATTCATTGTCCGGGTGTACCACAAGGGTGAGAGATAGAGAATGTTGGATATTCATTGTCCGGGTGTACCACAAGGGTGAGAGATAGAGAATGTTGGATATCCATTGTCCGTGTGTACCACCAGGGTGGGAGATATAATATTTGATGGGTGGGGTCTAAAGATAAAGAGTTCGTAGTTTAGTTCACATGATATTCTTGATGTCTACGAGTTGGACACTAATGGGAACAATTGTGGTATTGGTTTCGTTGCCATCAATGCGAAGATATCAATGGCGTCACAAAAAAGGTCAGTTCACTTAGTATTGAAGCAATATCGCGTGCTGTTTTGACTCACTTGAGGATGTAACAACACACAGCTACATATCTTCACTTCATCTTCAAAACGCTCCCTTGCTTCTTGAACTCGTAGAAAATCAAGAGTTTTTTGCTCGTGTGGCCTTTCGTGCAGCGGTAAAGGTATTAAGAGGCAAGGGCGGCCGGCGGGGACAATATACCAGCAGAGCTCTTACATGCAGGTTGAGAGGTAGTGGTGGAAGGCCTGACACACATCTGCAACAAAATATGGGCGACAGGAAACTGGCCGGACTTATGGACAAAATCAATGGTTATACCGTTACATAAGTCTATTAACCTAAAGCTGTGCCAAAATGACAGAACAATAAGCCTCATTAGCCACCCTAGCAAGGTCATGTTTAGATTAATCCTTGACCGATTGAAACCCCAAGCAGAGAACATTATTGCCGAGAAGCAAGCAGGGTTCAGACAGGGAAGAAACACTACAGAACAGATATTTAATTTAAGGCTGCTAAGCGATAAATATATAGAACAGCAGCAAAAACTGTATCATGTGTTTGTTGATTTCAAGAAGGCGTTTAATAGGGTATGGCATAAAGTGCTATGGGCAACCATGAGGATGTATAAAATCAATGGACATATTATAACGGTCCTTGAACACTTGCATGACAAGGCGTCCATCGCAGTTAACAATAGCGCTCCAGTGGCTACCCTCCCACTGAGGAATCACGGGATACGAGAGAGCTGACGCTCTAGCAAAAGATGGCAGCAAGAAGGTACAATTTAATCCAGTACCAAACAGTTAGATCAAGAACATCATCAGAAATCAGCATTTACACCAATGGAGAGAAGACCCAATTCACCAATTCAAAAAAGCCCAACAAACTACCTTATTTCGTCTCAGAACTGGACACTGCAGACTACTAGAACATCTATACCGACTGAAGATCTCACACACTGATGAGTGCCCATGTGGAACAGGGGGCCAGAACCCAGAGCATATTCTACAGGAATGCCCAATCTATAGGGAAATGAGATGCCAGACCTGGCCAGAGGGTGCGGAGCTGAGAGAAAAGCTGTGGGGCAGCCGCTCCGACCTGGTGAAGACTACAGACTCCATCATGGCGACTGGCCTGCAGATATAGCATGACCAGAAGATCCTGAATGAAAGAGAACGTACGACCACTGACGCACCGAACAACCTGTGGTAAGAAGTGACTATCATTGCGGTGTAGCTCTTCATGTCAGAATCATTTAAGTTGCATTGATGACGAGAATCCCACACCTGGCACGACGTCTTTCAAGAATCGACATCTTTCTCCTCTGTCAGTGTTCGTTCTGAAAAGGTCGTTGTCTAGTTTACAGCGAGGATGCGATATCTGCGCCATCCTGCCTGATACATCCGGTTTCAGCTGATTTTCTATGGGTACCGTGTGGAGCGTGTGGCCGAATGGTTTCGAGGCCTGCCTGCCGAATAGGAGGGCAGCGGTTCAAATCCCCGGTATGGTATGTGCTGTTTTTCTGTTGGGGGTGAAATAAACAAACATAGCCAAGCACATGATGTGGCGACAGCAGTAGCGAAGCGGTCTGTAGTCCTCAGCCTTCAAAACCCCTCGACTACCCCAGGATTGGGAAAAATGTCGTATGACAGTGACCGGGTTTGCCTTCCTAAATGCACTATTTCAGCCTGTTTCTAGGGCCGCTGATTGGAGTCAGCTCTGGTTCTCTGACCCTGTCAGATCATTCACAATGCTGCATGTTCAGCCCCTAATGTATAGGGGAAACTACAGTGGTCCCTTTCCAAGGACGCATCTATCCGAGCACATCTGGTAGCGGTTTCTAGAAGCAGAAATTTTACAATAAGGTTGCTAGTCCCACGCGCATCCTTATTTAGTTGCCCTATACAACATGCATGAAATATTGTCTTGTCTTGAGGACGTCTTGTCTTGTCTTAAGGACGTCACGTCTTGTCTTGAGGACGTCACGTCACGTCTCAAGGACGTTACGTCACGTCTCGTCTTAAGGACGTCACGTCACAAGGACGTCACGTCACAAGGACGTCACGTCACGTCTCAAGGACGTAACGTCCCGTCTCGTCTTGTCCACTTGTGCAACAAGGCGTCGTTGGGAGCTGTAGTTTTCTGTCTAGGGCCAGACGTGTCGCTGAAGTAGTCGTCATCCCATAATGACTTAGAATATCCGCAACATTTCCTATCCATCTAGTTCTCGGTCTACCACGGTTTAGAAAATCCGAACGGCATGCGTTATAGGTGCACAGGGGTAGTTGATCAGGTTACATTCTTATTAGGTGAACAACCCAGTTGATTATCTCCTCATCAATATATTCAGATCAAGGTCCTGCTTGAACTCATCAATATATTCAGGTCAAGGTCCTGCTTCAACTCATCAATATATTCAGGTCAAGGTCCTGCTTCAACTCATCAATATATTCAGGTCAAGGTCCTGCTTCAACTCATCAATATATTCAGGTCAAGGTCCTGCTTCAACTCATCAATATATTCAGGTCAAGGTCCTGCTTCAACTCATCAATATATTCAGGTCAAGGTCCTGCTTCAACTCATCAATATATTCAGGTCAAGGTCCTGCTTCAACTCATCAATATATTCAGGTCAAGGTCCTGCTTTAACTCATCAATATATTCAGGTCAAGGTCCTGCTTCAACTCATCAATATATTCAGGTCAAGGTCCTGCTTCAACTCATCAATATATTCAGGTCAAGGTCCTGCTTCAACTCATCAATATATTCAGGTCAAGGTCCTGCTTCAACTCATCAATATATTCAGGTCAAGGTCCTGCTTCAACTCATCAATATATTCAGGTCAAGGTCCTGCTTCAACTCATCAATATATTCAGGTCAAGGTCCTGCTTCAACTCATCAATATATTCAGGTCAAGGTCCTGCTTCAACTCATCAATATATTCAGGTCAAGGTCCTGCTTCAACTCATCAATATATTCAGGTCAAGGTCATGCTTCAACTCATCAAAATATTCAGGTCAAGGTCATGCTTCAACTATTCTTCTCACATCTTCATTGGGCGTTCTGTCTCTCCTAGTTCCAGAGGCATCTCATCTCACATGTCGTGATCTTTCTCTCTAGAGTTTTTGTTAAAGTCCACGTTTGGCGCTGGCAGCAGAGGGTTGGCATGAATATACTGTTGATTAGCATTATTTTTGTGGACACGTTTATGTTAGGGTGTTTCAATAATGGTGACAGCTGGTAGGACATGTTTATGTTAGGGTGTTTCAATAATGGTGACAGCTGGTAGGACATGTTTATGTTAGGGTGTTACAATAATGGTGACAGCTGGTAGGACATGTTTATGTTAGGGTGTTACAATAATGGTGACAGCTGGTAGGACATGTTTATGTTAGGGTGTTTCAATAATGGTGACAGCTGGTAGGACATGTTTATGTTAGGGTGTTTCAATAATGGAGACAGCTGGTAGGACATGTTTATGTTAGGGTGTTACAATAATGGTGACAGCTGGTAGGACATGTTTATGTTAGGGTGTTACAATAATGGTGACAGCTGGTAGGACATGTTTATGTTAGGGTGTTTCAATAATGGTGACAGCTGGTAGGACATGTTTATGTTAGGGTGTTTCAATAATGGTGACAGCTGGTATGACATGTTTATGTTAGGGTGTTTCAATAATGGAGACAGCTGGTAGGACATGTTTATGTTAGGGTGTTTCAATAATGGAGACAGCTGGTAGGACATGTTTATGTTAGGGTGTTTCAATAATGGTGACAGCTGGTAGGACATGTTTATGTTAGGGTGTTTCAATAATGGTGACAGCTGGTAGGACATGTTTATGTTAGGGTGTTTCAATAATGGAGACAGCTGGTAGGACATGTTTATGTTAGGGTGTTTCAATAATGGAGACAGCTGGTAGGACATGTTTATGTTAGGGTGTTTCAATAATGGAGACAGCTGGTAGGACATGTTTATGTTAGGGTGTTTCAATAATGGTGACAGCTGGTAGGACATGTTTATGTTAGGGTGTTTCAATAATGGTGACAGCTGGTAGGACATGTTTATGTTAGGGTGTTTCAATAATGGAGACAGCTGGTAGGACATGTTTATGTTAGGGTGTTTCAATAATGGTGACAGCTGGTAGGACATGTTTATGTTAGGGTGTTTCAATAATGGTGACAGCTGGTATGACATGTTTATGTTAGGGTGTTTCAATAATGGTGACAGCTGGTAGGACATGTTTATGTTAGGGTGTTTCAATAATGGTGACAGCTGGTAGGACATGTTTATGTTAGGGTGTTTCAATAATGGTGACAGCTGGTAGGACATGTTTATGTTAGGGTGTTTCAATAATGGTGACAGCTGGTAGGACATGTTTATGTTAGGGTGTTTCAATAATGGTGACAGCTGGTAGGACATGTTTATGTTAGGGTGTTTCAATAATGGTGACAGCTGGTAGGACATGTTTATGTTAGGGTGTTTCAATAATGGTGACAGCTGGTAGGACATGTTTATGTTAGGGTGTTTCAATAATGGTGACAGCTGGTAGGACATGTTTATGTTAGGGTGTTTCAATAATGGTGACAGCTGGTATGACATGTTTATGTTAGGGTGTTTCAATAATGGTGACAGCTGGTAGGACATGTTTATGTTAGGGTGTTACAATAATGGAGACAGCTGGTATGCAATTTTATTTGCTTTTTGTCACCTGATCTCAATCTCTCTATACAAATGTCCATCATGTGCGACAACACTGGCCAAGTACTGGAACTCCTGCACTTGTTTGATCTTGGTCCCGTTTACCGTAATGTTTCTGTTTTCAGACTATCTGCTTATTTGCATAGTTCCTGTTTTGGATGTATTAACTCTCATTCTGCATCTTTCGCCCACAAAGTTGAGCGCAGTCAGATGTTGCTGCGGACCATCTTTACTCAAAGATGACATTAAACTTTGTTATTTCAGCACGTGTACCACTCCGCTGCTTATTACATAAACACAGGTAACACATATTTAAAAATATAAAAGTAAAACTTGTTAAAACGTGTGATTGTCATTGATGTTTGATACTTTTATTAAATAATGTTCCAAATATCAACAATTTCTATTCATTGCACCGCCATATTTCTAGGGTTGATCTTCACAATAATTGATGACGTTTTCTGCATTTATTTAGCTGATCGGCGAAAGCAATGGAAGCTAGATAGTCCTATTCACAGATGCCCTGGCCGTAGTTACAGCACTAAAAAGCCAGAAAAATACTGAACTTAATGATGTAAGAGCAGTACTCTGTCAACTATGCCAACAGTCCGCACCAAAAAGAGTAGTGGTACAGTGGGTTCCATCCCACTGTAACATCCAAGGCAACGAGGAGGCAGACAGACTGGCAAAAGAAGGTGCAAGACTACCACAACCAGATTCTAGTGTGACCTACGAAGAGTCCAAAAGGCTTATTAGAGCCAGATACATGGACAAATGGGAAACAGAACATACTGGCTACACAAAATATGATTCCTACTACCAGTTGAACAGAAGAGAGCAGGTCGTGGTCTTCAGACTCCACACAGACCACAACATACTGAGGTACCATCTATTCATTAAACTGAAGATAGGTGGCACTGACGAATGCACCTGTGGTACAGGGAAAATGACCACTGAACATCTGCTGTAAAATTGCCTGACATACGAGGACCAGAGAAAGCATGTGGCCATCACCAGTGGCAACACTAGACAAGCTCTATAGCAGTGTTGACATCCTCAGGATGACAGCTGCTTTCTTCGAACAAATTCAAAAAGTTGACGTCTGACAGCGTACGAAGAAGATTAACACAACAGCAGAAGCATATTAACAATCTGAATGAAGTCTGTGCATATTACGGCATGAAAATCAACAAATAAAATCAACATAAATAAGTTACGACAATTGCAAGAAAAGAAATAGAAACAACAACAGTCACACAAAACCAATAAGTAAAACATGTGAACGATTTCACGTACCTGGGTAACATAATCTCAGCAGATAGAAAATATGACAGCCAAATCCAAAAGAAATATAATAATGCAAGTCAAATCATTGGGCACGTGTCCCCGATATTTCAATGTAAACAAGTGACAATGGATACAATAAGAACGATATCAAACCCAATATTCCTACCCACATTGTGCTATCAGCGACAGAATTGAACATTAACTAGCAAAGATAGAAAAAAACATTGTTAAAAACAGATGGAGAAGCCTTTAAGTAACTGGAAGAAGCAACCCGATCACTTGGCTGAGAAGTCATTGGGCTAAAAACATGTTTTGATTAATAAATATATTAATGTTTTTGGAGTAGAAACATGGACCATGACCAAAGAAAATGGAGACAAGTATTGAGACCATTGAAATAAACAAATTCGTTTTAAAAGAAATTTTTAAAAAAGGGAATAAAAGGAGGAACATACAATATGTGGGAAATGTCAAGAGACACGACAGTAAAAAAAAAGTAATATTGGAGGGAAGGATAGTCAGATGGCTGCAGACAACATAAAAGATGTGGTCGAGGAAAACAGAAACTGTCCCAAGCATTATGTCAAGGCACAGACTAAATCCATTACCATCAACCATCAATATGATGATGAATATTGTTGTATGAATCCATGTATATACTTCTATAATGGTTACTTCCCTTATTACCAACTTAATTATTTCCCCCTTGATAAACACAGAGAAAGTATAATTAAAAAAACACGACTTACTTCCCCTGTCAAGGAAAAACATAAATTGCCTCCCCTGAATTAAAAACATGAATTGCTTCCCCTGTCCTGGAAACCCCGACTTGTCTCCCCTGAATGCCCCCGTTCACCCGGTTTTCGGCTGCCAACGGGTACCCGACTCTACCCGGAAACGCCCCCGTTCACCCGGTTTTCGGCTGCCAACGGGTACCCGACTCTACCAGAAAACGCCCCCGTTCACCCGGTTTTCGTCTGACAACGGGTACCCGACTCTACCAGAAAACGCCCCCGTTCACCCGGTTTTCGGCTGCCAACGGGTACCCGACTCTACCAGAAGACGCCCTCGTTCACCCGGTTTTCGGCTGCCAACGGGTACCCGACTCTACCAGAAAACGCCCCCGTTCACCCGGTTTTCGGCTGCCAACAGGTACCCGACTCTACCCGAAAACGTCCCCGTTCACCCGGTTTTCGGCGGCCAACGGGTACCCGACTCTACCCGAAAACGCCCCCGTTCACCCGGTTTTCGGCTGCCAACGGGTACCCGACTCTACCCGAAAACGCCCCCGTTCACCCGGTTTTCGGCTGCCAACGGGTACCCGACTCTACCCTAAAAAAACGCCCCCGTTCACCCGGTTTTCGGCTGCCAACGGGTACCCGACTCTACCCGAAAACGCCCCCGTTCACCCGGTTTTCGGCTGCCAACGGGTACCCGGCTCTACCCGAAACGCCCCCGTTCACCCGGTTTTCGGCTGCCAACGGGTACCCGACTCTACCCGAAAACGCCCCCGTTCGCACGGTTTTCGCCTGCCAACGGGTACCCGACTCTACCCGAAAACGCCCCCGTAGTGATGGACACATGTGCTTTCTCTGGTCCTCGTATGTCGGGCAATCTTGCAGCAGATGTCCAGGGGGCATTTTCCCTGTACCACAGGTGCATTCGTCAGTAGCACCTATCTTCAGTTGTATTCAATAGATGGTACCTCAGTCTGTTGTGGTCTGTGCGGAGTCTGAAGACGACCACCTGCTCTCTTCTGTTCAACTCGTAATAAGCATTATTTCTTGTGTATCCAGTATGCTGTGTTTACCATTTGTCCATGTACCCAGGCTCTCATAAACCGTTTCAATCCTTTGTAGGTCACACTCGGGGCCCCTAGTGCAGTACCCGCCCACGAGTGGAACATGCTCAGGCTGTTACCAAACCAAACCCCACCCATGAGTTAAATAATGTTCTCATATGTCGTCTGCCTTTCTACGCAACTTTTCTTTGTCCAACCTACGACACCTCTACCAAGGGCCCAATAATGGTAAAGGCACAAACAGAGGATCCGGGTCTAGCCCAACATCCAATTATGGTAAAGGCACAAAGATAGGATCCTGGTCTAGCCTAACACCCAATAATGGTAAAGGCACAAAGAGAGGATCCGGGTCTAGCCCAACATCCAATAATGGTAAAGGCACAAAGAGAGGATCCGGGTCTAGCCCAACATCCAATAATGGTAAAGGCACAAAGAGAGGATCCCATTTTGACAAAAGCCAAGATCAACATAACGCTACTAACAATTTCAGTATACTGCAAACTGTTGAAACTTAAGGATAAAGTCACACATAACCATATACACCATCTTCTCCCGCAGTCATAAAGAAGCAAAGAGATCCATTAACATCAAAATGAATGGTGAATTACTAGTAAAAGAGGATGTTTTTCTGGGAGTAACACTGGACAGACAGTTGAAATTTGGTAGCCACATCTGCAACATCAGACGTAAAGCAACCAAGACTTGCTAGTACAAATTGGGGAGCTGATAAACTCTTCGGCAACTATTCCTTGGTTATGCACGACCGGTGATGGACTACAGCCTTTCCACACGGATCACAGAGTCCAAATAACATCTCATCTATTGACCTGGTGCAAAATCAAGCTCTCAAACTAATTTTTGGGGGGATGAGATCAACACCTACATAGTATTTGACATAGTATTGATTTAAGGTAACTTAGTTCAGTATTTCTGTGGCTCTGTAGTCATGGACAGGGTATCTGTAAAAGATTATCTGGCTTTCATTGCTTTCGCCTGTGATCATTGCTTCTACTGCAGCCTTCAATGCCTCTGCCTCGCTCTGAAATTGCTTGAGAATTTTGTGCTTGTATGGGTCTAGTCAGTGTATGTATGGGTCCAGTCAGTGTATGTATGGGTCCAGTCAGTGCTTGTAAGGGTCCAGTCAGTGCTTGTAAGGGTCCAGTCAGTGCTTGTATGGGTCCAGTCAGTGTCAGTGCTTGTATGGGTCCAATCAGTGTCAGTGCTTGTATGGGTCCAGTCAGTGCTTGTATGGGTCCAGTCAGTGGCAGTGCTTGTATGGGTCCAGTCAGTGGCAGTGCTTGTATGGGTCCAGTCAGTGTCAGTGTTTGTATTGGTCCAGTCTGTGCTTGTATGGGTCCAGTCAGTGCGTGGGTAGTTTACCTCTATGTACCTCAGGGTTATGTCACTTCTTTCCTTTTCAGTCTGGTTGTTCTTGTATCCGATACCTGGTATATTTTCTATCACCAATGGAAAGATCTGCTGCTTCCAGATGGGTTTACATACATTAGGAATGGGCCTTGGTGTTGATATGGCGTTCATAGGTTCGTCTCTCATCTTTGTTTTGGCTATTTCTACCAAATTTCTCAGATTTAGTCTCCCTTTTCCAAATCCATTTAGTTTGATGCATTGGCTGGTCTGTCAGTCTTCTTAGTTTCTCAGCTTGCTGCTGGGCTCTGGTGTCTATTCCATCGTTCATTGATTGCAGATTTGCAATATTCTTTAGTTCTACAATTGGCATTGACTTCATGCCTCCTGTTATAATTCTCATGGCTTGGTTTTGAAGTTTGTTGATTTTATCAAAGTTCGCCTTTGCTGCTGTTGCCATGTCGGAACGCCATACTCGAGAACTGGTCTCACTCTTCCAGTGTACAGTTTCTTTATTATTTTCTCATCTGCTCTCCAGCTTGAGCCAGCAAGTTTCCTCATGATTGCCATTCTTTGTCCTGCTCTCATTCAGTTTCTCTGGATCTGAGTTGTCCATGTCATTCGCCGATCAAATGTGATGTCGTTCAGCCACAGACATTTGCCACGATTTCGCCCACTCCTCTATCAATATTAGGGCCTGTTGCATTCGATTGCTTGCTGTGGTGAGGTTTTCCAGTCGACCCAGTTGCAAAAGGGCACCTGACATACATGGCATGCTCCAGTAGCAAAAGGGCACCTGACTTACTTGGCATGATTTAGACAACCCAGCTGCAAATGGGCACGTGACTTATTTCAGTCAACCCAGTTGCAAATGAGCATCTGACTTACATGGGACATTCCAGTCGACCAAGCTGAAAAAGAGCACCTGACTTACATTGAACGCTCTAAGCAACCCATCCACAAATGGGCACCTGACTTACATGGCACTCTCCAGTTGACCCAGCTGCAAATGAGCACCTGACTTACATTGCATGCTCCAGAAAACACAGCTGGAAATGGACACCACAACCTACATGGCATGCTCCTGGCAAACCAGCTACAAATGGGCACCTGACTTATACGGGACACTAGAAAAAAAAAAGAAATGAGAAAATATAGAAAAAAAGAAAGAAGATGAAGTACAAAAAAAGTAGAGAAATAGAAAGAAGGAGCAGAAGAAGGATAAGTAGAGAAATAGAAAGAAGGAGGAGAAGAAGATTTATACATTTTAGAACAGATTCTAACACAAATATCTAATTCTTCTTCTTCTTCTTCTGCGTACGCAGTCAGACAGTAACCATTATTTTTTCGAAAAAAGCGGCGGTCATCCTGAGGCTCTCGCCACTGCCATAGAGCTTGTCTTGCAGTTCCACTGGTGATGGCCACATCTGCTCTCTCTGATCCTCGTATGTCGGGCATTTTTGCAGCAGATGTTCAGCGGTCATTTTACCATTACCGCACGGGCATTCGTCGGTACCCCCTATCTTCAATTTGTTGAATAGGTGGTACCTCAGTCTGTTGTGGCCAGTGCGAAGTCTGAAGACAACGACCTGCTCTCTTCTGTTCAACTGGTAATAGGCATCGTTTTTGGTGTAACCAGTATGTTCGGTTTCCCATTTGGTCATGTATCTGGCTTTGATAAGCCGTTTTGACTCTTCGTACGTCATACTGGTATCTGTTTGTGGTAGTCTTGCACCTTCTTTTGCCAGTCTGTCTGCCTCCTCGTTGCCTTGGATGTTGCAGTGTGACGGAAACCACTGTACCACTACCCTTTTTGGTGCGGACTGCTGTCACAGTTTGCAGAGTGCTGCTCTTAAGTCATTAAGCTCAGTGTTTTTCTGGCTTTTTAGCGCTGTGACTACGGCGAGAGCATCTGTCAGCAGGACTATATGGCTCTCATTTTCACTGTGTGTCACCATTTCTTCCACTGCCGCCCTCAGTGCCTCTGCCTCCGCTCTGAAATTGCTTGTGTACTTACCAGTAGCGAATGACAGTGTTATTTTTCTGCCATTTGGTAGGTTCAGGAATGCTCCTGCCCCTCCGTTCTGTGTAGTGTTTGTTACAGAACCGTCGGTGTATGCATGGGTCCAGTCCATGCTTGGGTAGCTTTTCGTTGTGAAGCTTAGGGTAGTATCTCTCCTTTCTTTTTCAGTCTGGCAGTTTTTGTTTGCAATACCTGGTATATTTTCTACCACCTCTGGAAATATATCCTGCCTCCAGGTAGGTTTTCGTACAGTAGTGATGGGTTTTGGTGTTGTTAGTGCGTTTATGGGATCTTCGTGCATCTTTGCTTTGGCTATTTCTGCAAAGTTTCTCCGCTTTAGTTTCCCATTTCCCAAATTGTTTAGTCTCTGGTGCATTGGATGGTCCGTCAGTCTTCGGAGTTTCTCTGACTGCAGCTGAGCTCTGCAGTCTCTTCTATCGGTCATGGATTGCAGTTTTGTAATCTTTTCAAGTTCTACAATTGGCGTTGACTTCATGCCACCTGTTATAATTCTCATGGCTTGGTTTTGAAGTTTGTTAACTTTATCGAAGTTCGCCTTCGCTGCTGTTGTCCATGCCGCAATGTCATACTCGAGAACTGGTCTCACTCTTCCAGTATACAGTTTCTTTAGTATGCCTTCGTCTGCTCCCCAGCTTGTGCCAGCAAGTTTCCTCATGATTGCCATTCTTTCTCTGGCTTTCATTCGGTTTCTCTCAATCTGACTTTTCCATGTCATGCGCCGATCAAATGTGACTCCCAGATAGGTTGGGTTGTCGTTTGGCTGCAGGATTTTGCCATTTAGACTTAATTTGGTACTTTGGGGTTTTAATGAAAGCGAGAATATTGTGCATGTGGTTTTCTCCTCGTTTATTTTGACCAGCCATGAGTTCGTCTACTCTTCCAGCGATGTTAGGGCCGTCTGCATCCGATTTCTTGCTATGGTGAGATTCTTTTCAGAGGTCCACATAGCCAGATCGTCTGCAAACATTGAGCTATGGACTCTTCTTGGTATATTCTCTGTAATATCGTTTATATATTCCAGGAAGAGTGTGGGTGACAGTACTCCCCCTTGGGGTACTCCCTGCTCGAGTGTCACCTTTTTGCTCATCTGCCCTTGTACTTGGACTCTGGCCGTTCTTTGTTTGAGGTAGTGGTTGATCCACTTGTACATCTTCCCACAGACAGCACTTCTTCTTAGCTTGACTCTAAGTCCATCCTTCCAGACTTTGTCAAATGCCTTTTCCAGATCCACCCAAACAGCTACTGTGTGTTTCTGTGCCTGGTAGGCATCTTCTATCTCCTGGGCTATGAGGATGACCTGGTCCTCAGTGGATCTGTGCTGTCTAAAGCCGGCTTGCTGTGGAATTAGTATTCGTTTTTCTTCCAGATGCCACATCAGTCTGGTGTTTATCATCCGTTCCATCAGCTTGCCGACACAGCTCAGTAGACTTATGGGCCTGTATCCATTTGGATCTGTTTTGTCCTTTCCTGTTTTTGGTACTGGTACCAGTATTGCATCTTTCCATGCCTGTGGTACAATTCCCCTTTTCCAGCTTTGGTTCAGGACCGATAGCAGTTTCCTCTTCGCTGTTTGGCCCAGCCCCATCAGCATTTCGTTTGTTATCCCGTCTTTTCCGGGAGATTTCCTTTTCTTTAGTGTTCTCATAGCCTCTTCCATTTCGCGCATTGTTAGTTTGGCCATCATGTGCTCTTCAGGAGCCGTATTTATGTTTTCGTGTCCCTTTAGCTCTTCGCTAATGTCTGTATGCTTATCTGCAGGGACCTCGATGTGGTCTGCTCTGGCATAGTGATCGACAAAGGCGTTTGCGGCTTTCTTACCTGTGATCAAGTTCTCGCCCTGCTTGATAGTAATTTGTTTATTTGACGGGGTTTCGTCGTTCATGGCTCTGACTAGCTTCCATAGCTTGTTCCCGTCTTTGTCCAGGTTTAGACTTTCCGTTTTATTTTTCCAGCTTTCTCTTGCTGTTTGCTTGAGAGTGTGTTTGTACTTCGCCGCGGCGGCTTTGAGGGCGATGTTTGCCTCCATGGATTTTTCTCGCTCTGCCATGTTCCTAGCATTTGTTAATGCATCTTCCACTTTCTGCAACTCATCATTCCAGTAGGGCTTATAGTTTTTCCTAGCTCCTCTTGGGATGGTTTCAGTGGCGGCTTGCATTATTGCCTTGCTTAGGCTCTCTACCATGGGCTTCATTTTGGTGTTTCGTGTGTTGATGGTTTCACACAGCCCATCTGTCAGGATTGCAAATCTGTCCCAGTCGGCTCGTTTGTAATTCCAACGTGGGAGCGGTTTTGTTTCCTGTGGGCCTACTTCCATGTCAATGGTTAGCCTGATCGGCCTGTGGTCGCTACCTGCCAGTTGGTTTAGCACCTGGCGGTCTATTTTATGGTGTATGTCCTGTGTGGAGAAGGCCAAATCTGGAGTCGAGGTGGTATGCCATGTTCTTGAATAGAAGCTAGGGCAATCCTCCGGCCTATTGATTAGGGAGAGATTTTCATCTATCTCCCAATCTTCCACTTCGTCACCTCTGCTGTCTGTGTCAGAGTATTCCCATCTCTCCGAGTGGCTGTTGAAATCTCCAACTACTATGCAGTTGGAGTCTCTGACCTCCATACTCGAGAGCGATAGGTCTCTATTTGGTGGTCCGTACAGATTGAAAATGCGGAGCTTCGTCTCTTGAGCCATTATGTCAACTCCTACAATTTCTGTTTGTCCGGTGGGATTGACAGATACCGCGCTACTCGGTATGCAGTTTCTGGTCAGTATCAGGACCCCTCCTTTGTGGCCTTCTCTATCTAGACGGAAGGTCTGGTATCCTCTGATTGAGAATTTATGGTTATTGTTGAGGTGCGTTTCCTGGATACATGCCACGTTAATCTTACCTTCATGCAGGTGATGTGTTAGGGAAAGTTTTTTGTTAATGACTCCCTCCGCATTCCACTGTAGTATTTTGAGGGTCTTGAGGTTTTGGCCAATTGAAGTTGCCCCATAGCCATGTGCCTTGACTCCACGACACAAGGGTGGGCCCCTTCGAGGCGTGAGGACCGGCACTATCGCTGCCTGGCGGGACTCCGCAGGAATTCATTAGAGAAACACATTGTTAGATGGCAATATAGTTAGAGGATATATCGACATACATCAGACATACGCATTCAGGAATACATTCATTAGAGAAAAACATTGTTAGATGGCAATATAGTTAGAGGATATATCAACACACACCAGATACACCACACACATAAGAATCACTCAATAAAATTATTATGAATTGATCTAGTATTTTCATCTACAATATAAGAGTAAATGAATAATGATAATGAATTCCTTCCCTTTGTAGCAAATTGTTTGTGCCAAGTTTATAATCAATCCATGCTCCACACAGAGAAATCAAACAAATTCACGTTACAAAACACAACAAATCAAGATTGAGAGTGATTCTCTCACAGGATCCTGCCCTGAAACCAGCATAATACCCATCCTTGTTTCATAAATACGCTGTTATAGTGACAAATGCATGTCAATAAATATGCCAACATGCAGGAAAGGAGAGAAAATGTAATAAAACTATTGTGAAAATTTAGTAACTTTTCTCTTGGTGCAGGAAGATGTATCTGTCATTGATGTGTCATTGTGCATTTATCTGTAGTTGTTCAAAAATACATTGAAAATAATTGATAATGCTTGTAAATCAATTTTTGATTTGTGACATCCAACAGCTCATACTCCCCCTACGGCATCTGTAAAATTCTCCTCGACACTGAATAGCACAATATGCATAAGCAACTTCTTGTGCACTTTACATGCCATAAATATTGCTTCTTGCTCTGGTGGTACGAGCTTCTGCATTGCGGCATAAGGTACAAATGTAAAGAGTGTGACAAACTGGGAAGGGTACTTTAAACGTCAACGGTCTAGAAGCCGTATATACTCAGTAAAAATCATATCTTGACCAAATCCAACCGATAATGTTGTATCCTTCTGCAGTAGACCTTTGCATGAAAACCATTGAACCTTACCTATAGAGACAAAACCAGCAATATAGACCAAGGCTTGTTCTGTTCCTTCACCACAACCCAACTCTTCATTCGGATCAATAAGAAAAAATACTTTATCAACATCAGATGGAGCTTCTCCACTACCAACATCAGATGAAGCTGCTCCACTACCAACATGAGATGAAGCTGCTCCACTACCAACATCAGATGAAGCTGCTCCACTACCAACATCAGATGGAGCTTCTCCACTACCAACATCAGATGAAGATGTTTCACTACCAACATTAGATGAAGATGTTTCACTACCAACATCAGATGAAGCTCCTCCACTACCAACATCAGATGAAGCTGCTGCACTACCAACATTAGATGAAGATGTTTCACTACCAACATCAGATGAAGCTGCTCCACTACCAACATCAGATGAAGCTGCTCCACTACCAACATCAGATGAAGCTGCTCCACTACCAACATCAGATGAAGCTGCTCCACTACCAACATTAGATGAAGATGTTTCACTACCAACATCAGATGAAGCTGCTCCACTACCAACATCAGATGAAGCTGCTCCACTACCAACATCAGATGAAGCTCCTCCACTACCAACATCAGATGAAGCTCCTCCACTACCAACATCAGATGAAGCTGCTCCACTACCAACATCAGATGAAGCTGCTCCACTACCAACATTAGATGAAGATGTTTCACTACCAACATCAGATGAAGCTGCTCCACTACCAACATCAGATGAAGCTGCTCCACTACCAACATCAGATGAAGCTGCTCCACTACCAACATTAGATGAAGATGTTTCACTACCAACATCAGATGAAGCTGCTCCACTACCAACATCAGATGAAGCTGCTCCACTACCAACATCAGATGAAGCTGCTCCACTACCAACATCAGATGAAGCTGCTCCACTACCAACATCAGATGAAGCTGCTCCACTACCAACATCAGATGAAGCTCCTCCACTACCAACATCAGATGAAGCTGCTCCACTACCAACATTAACAATTTGCCACCATCTCAATATATATATATATATATGGCTACAATCTTTTCTAGCTCATTGAGTTTGCATGCTTTAATCTTCAAGTATCCGGAGATACTCAAATTCTTTTTACAATATTCCTCGAGGCAATCATGTGTGAGGCAGGTCACGTCAGTACTGTCAAGATAGTTGGGCCGAACGATTACCAATGGGAGGCACTTGGAGGTCACGTCAGTACTGTCAAGATAGTGGGGCCGAACGATTACCAATGGGAGGCACTTGGAGGTCACGTCAGTACTGTCAAGATAGTGGGGCCGAACGATTACCAATGGGAGGCACTTGGAGGTCACGTCAGTACTGTCAAGATAGTGGGGCCGAACGATTACCAATGGGAGGCACTTGGAGGTCACGTCAGTACTGTCAAGGTAGGGGGCCGAACGATTACCAATGGGAGGCACTTTGAGGTCACGTCAGTACTGTCAAGATAGTAGGCCGAACGATTACCAATGTAAGACACTTGGAGGTCACGTCAGTACTGTCACGATAGGGGGCCGAACGATTACCAAACTTTGTTTTTCAGATGACATCGACGGGTTGACGGGGTCAGAAGCAGAACTCCATGAAACAGCTCTTGCCTTTGGTACGGAGATAAACACTGGAAAGACAAAAAATTAATCGGTTACGGGATGACCTGATGTGATCTGTTCTGGAAATGCTTCCATCAACAGTAGACACTGAAAATGGAGATGTTAAATTTCTCAAGGTGCTTGCACGAGGCAAACATAAGAGATGAGATTTTCTAATAAATCTGTAACATGCTGGTGATTTTATGAATAGCATGAAAGCACATCGCACATCGTACAGCTACTGTAGCACTTTCTGTGTTTATCAGTGATAAAAAGCTGCAACTGTTCCGCCATAAACGTTAATTACATTTCAGATATTGACATATTTATCTCTTCAGATGGAAGTAGTAATTCTTTTGCACTTTGTAACATAGTGCATGTTTCCTCTACTGAATCACTGAAGTGACACTGCATTAAGAAGTATCAGGTTTATATTTTCTGTAATGGATCATTAGATTTTCAAGCTGCGACCACCTTTCCAGTTTACTGTTATTTATAATCCGGTATCGATGTTTAGCAGCATCTTTTTTATTCCTGAGACAGACTTCTACATACATGTCATTGTCTGGTAACACTTTAATGCTGACAGTTATGTAAGGTGCAGTATTTTCTTCGATAGTCATGCAGTACAGTACAATGCATGTATGAGCTCAATCTAGCAAAGTAAACTCCCATTGCTTTTCTTACGATCCTTTAAATTCCGCACTAACCTGAGACTGAACAGTTCGGTAGTTTTTTTTATAGCATCTGACGAAAGCCAGTCATTGATTTTTTCTTCATGCTTTCTCACAATTTTGGAAGCCCATTCCTCTGGATTTTTGCGAGGTCGATGTGTGTCGACTGATAAATAGGAAGGTAGTTCGGGAAAACAATGATGGATATGCATTTGGTTTTAGAGCAGGATACTTTCGTGGAGACACATTGTAACTCCATATTTGTCGGTGTAAGTATCGCTTATAATAATGTCACACTGTCGAAAATGCTTGATACACACCACGTTAGCATTAGTTGGTACAAAATATGTCATAGCGATGTATTTAATCCCCGTTTCCCTAATGTCTGAATTACGTGGAAACCTAAATACACTCACATAACCACAAGAACTGATGTAATTTGATTTACATTCACAGTAACACAATATTTAACAGGCATTTTCGATACCAGTCGACAAATTCAAAATTATCGGCTGTGTTTAAAAACAGAGCCATGCGAAGTGACGTCATTAAGTCACTGCGCAGGCCTATTTATCACAGAAGCATTAGTCTACCCGAATTGCTGCATACATTTTGGCGATGGCATCTCCTAACTTAACTTAAACTTAACTTAACGTCTTTATACTGGTTTAGAAGACCCTGCAGAGTCTGTATACAACCAGTTACATTTACATCACCTTGCTCTAAAATCTATGCGCATCCAGTTTATTCTTAAACGCATTAACTGTCCCTGCCTCCACCACCTCCCCTGGCAATGCACTCCAAGCAGACACCACTCTCTGACTAAAAAAATATTTCCTAATATCTAACCTGGACCTCTCTTTCATCAGCTTGTAGCTATGCCCTCGTGTTATTGTAGGTGGCTGTATTTTAAAAAAACTTGTTATAGTCTAATTTATCGATTCCTCTGATCATCTTATAAACCTGTATTAAGTCACCACGAATTCTTCTCTCTTCGAGACACCGTAGGCCTGTTTTTCTGAGTCGTTCCTCATAACTGTAATTCTGGAATCCAACTATCATCTTTGTCGCTCTTTTTTGTATTCTTTCTAGCATGTTTATGTCCCCTCTATGATAAGGACTCCACACCTGTACACAGTACTCCAATCTAGGTCTAACTAAAGCTTTATACAGTTTGACGATCACTTCCTTGCTCCTATGTTTAATATTTCTTTTTATCATACCTAACATTGCATTTGCCTTTTTCACTGCTACCTTAACTTGCTCACTCACCTTTCCTGTATGATCTATTATAACCCCTAGGTCCCTTTCCTTATCTATCTTTCTAATATTGTTTTCTCCCATTCTGTATTTATGTTCCATATTGGATCTACCCATGTGGATGACTGTACATTTATCTACATTAAGCTCCATTTGCCAGATTAAAGACCATTCTCGAATTTTATCTAAATCCGACATCAATATATCCACTTCCGCTTTAGATGAGACACTACTGCATAGTTTTGTGTCATCAGCAAATTTTGCAATCATGGATCTCATATCAATGTCCAAATCATTTATATATATCAAGAACAAAATTGGTCCCAAAACCGAGCCCTGTGGCACACCACTTTTCACTTCACTCCACTCAGAGTACTCCTTATTTATGCCCACCCTCTGCCTTCTTCCTGTTAACCAATTTTCAATCCATTTGGCAACTTCGCCACCTATTCCATGTGATTTTAACTTTCGAAATAATCTTTGATGAGGTACTCTATCAAAGGCCTTTGCAAAGTCTAGATAAATAACATCCACTGGCTCCCCTTTATCTATGATTTTAGTAACCTCCTCCATGAATTCTAATAGATTTGTTAAGCATGATCTCCCTCTAGTAAACCCATGCTGACTATTTCTAATTAGATTAAATTTTTCTAAATGCATTACAATGTTTTCTTTGATTATTGACTCTAACAATTTACAGACTATGCTCGTTAAACTCACCGGTCTATAATTTGCCGGATCTGATTTTTTGCCTTTTTTGAATAAGGGGATCACTCCTGCATCTTTCCAATCCCGTGGAACAATCCCTTTTGTAAGTGATTGAGAACATAATATAGCCAATGGTTTTGCTAGTTGGTTTCTAATTTCATACAGCAATTTTGGGTGAATACCATCTTGACCTGGACATTTATTCACTTTCAACCCCTCCAATTTTTTAAAAACCATTTCCTCTGTAATACAGATTGATCTTAATCCCGCTGTATCCATGTCTCTTTGAAAAATATCTATAGGCTCTGGGATCTCGGAGCAGTCCTCCTTTGTGAAGACTGTGCCAAAGTACTGATTAAGCAGATTAGCAGCCTCCCTATTCTCACTTATTATTTTCCCTGTACTGTCTATGAGAGGGCCTACTTTGTCTTTCGTTCTTTGTTTATTTCTAACATAAGAAAAGAAGCTTTTACTGTCAGTCTTGATCCTCTGAGCAAGTTTTTTTTCAAAGTCTATTTTTGCTGTTTTATTCGCTTTCTGAGATATGTTCTGCTTGTCCAAATATTTTACATATGTTTCTTTTGATTTACCTGCCTCTATATATTTTTTCCATGCTTTATTTTTTGCTCTTCTACATTTCACTACAAATCTAGTTATCCACTTTTTACGCTTGGGGTTTACCTCCCTACATGGAACACATTCCTCTTTTAGCGTTTCTAGAACTGTTTTAAAACTTTCCCACTCCTGTTCAACGTAACACTATGCGACTGACCTGGTATCGGAACATCTTTCGTTAGCTCGCGTCCTTCTTTAAACATCGTTGTCGAGTTCTTCACTGTTGTCTTCAACATACTTTTGTCACCATACACTTCGATGAAAGTCAACTGGTCGACATCCTTCACCTGTTAGAAACAGAATCACTGATTAACTCTGGGCGGATTCCGTATCACACCCGCCATGTTTTCAACGGTCTGCTGAGGGAACTATGAGTCGGAGTATAATGAGATTTTGTAAACTTGACGGTTGGTATGTGCTGTTTACACCAAAAATGAAGTCATCATGCGCACCGTACGTATGTTTACTCGCTGCAGTTTGGTTCGGTTTCATTTGAACACTCTTCGAATATAAAGATTCCACATCTTGTAGGGGTTCCAGTACAATCTGATTGCCATTACACACTTTGAAAACTTGGAATCCTGGCATTTAAACAAGCATGTTGTTCATGTCTAAGCCAGGTACCCGAAGGCTATTCCAAGTAGGCATTTAAAACTTCCTGGGGCTTACTAGGCCCGAGGGACGGTACAACGGACAGCAGCCGTTAAGCCTACTCTTTTGAATTTATAACTGACAAGGAATTTTTAAAGTGCTCGACACTGAATACGGAAGTCCGATCTCACTACTCAGAGATCAGGGGACATTTTTACCAGAAGATCCACGTGAGAAATTCCCGGTCTTCACCGTGATTCGAACCCGCAACCTCCAGCACCCGTAACGAACACCATACTTAGAGACCATTGAGTCTCCATTGTCCACCGAGTCCTTATTGTCATTAATTGTATTTTATTTTCATAATCTTTGTTTTTCTCTGCGTATTCTCAAATTCTGAGACCTTTTATTAGCATCTGATCGCGGTTATGGGTGAGAAGAGCCAAGTCATAGGCAAAGTCCAGTTGCTCAAGTTGTTTTGTCAAATATAATTTTATTCCAATTTTGTTGGATGATGTTGTTGTCTTCATAATGTAGTCAATCGCCAGCAGAAATAGAAATGGTCTACCGATGTTTACGTGTATTGAGCAGCAAAGATTGCGCCCAACAGGCTGAAGGTCTACTTTGCTCTAGCGTTTCAGTCTATTAAGATGGACTCGCACATCGGGTGACCACGTTCCCAAAAAACTGGTTGCATGCAAATTGTGCAGAGTCTTCTAAACCAGCATAAAGACGTCAAGATAAGACGTTAAGAGATATCCCTCTCGCACATCAGTTCTTATCTCAAGCAGCTCAGAAAGCTGACCATCATATTGAACTCTGCATTTGATTTGCAGAAAGCGGAAGACCCAGTCACAAATGCTAGGAACATGGCAGAGAGAGAAATATCGCCCTCAAAGCCACCACGGCGAAATACAAATACACTCTAAACCAAACAGCAAGAGAAAGCTGGAAAAACAAAACAGAAAGCCTCAATTTAGACAAAGAAGGGAACAAACTATGGAAGCTAGTCAGAGCCATGAATGACGAAACTCCATCAAACAAACAAATTACCATCAAGCAGGGCGAAAACTTGCTCCCTGGAAAACAAGCAACAAACGCCTTTGTTGAACATTATGCCAGAGCAAACCACATTGATGTCCCTGCAGATAGGCATACAGACATTGGTGAAGAGCAAAAGGGGCACGACAACATCAATATGGCACCAGAAGAGCATATGATGGCAAAATTAACAATGAATGAAATGGAAGAGGCCATGAGAACATTAAAGAAAAGGAAATCTCCCGGAAAAGACGGGATAACAAACGAAATGCTGATGGGGCTGGGCCAAACAGCAAAGAGGAAACTACTATCAGTCCTGAACCAAAGCTGCAAAAGGGGTATTGTACTCCAGGCATTGAAAGACGCAGTACTTGTACCAGTACCAAAGAAAGGAAAAGACAAAACAGATCCAAATGGATACGGCCTATCAGCCTACTGAGCTGCGTAGGCAAACTGATAGAACGTATGATAAACACCAGACTGATGTGGCATCTGCAAGAAAAAACACATACTAATTCCACAGCAAGCAGGCTTTAGACAGCACAGATCCACTGAGGATCAGGCCATCCTCATAGCCCAGGAAATAGAAGATGCCTACCAGGAGCAAAAACACACAGTAGCGTTTTGGGTGGATCTAGAAAAGGCATTTGACAAAGTCTGGAAAGACGGACTTAGAGTCAAGCTAAGAAGAAGTGAAGTTTGTGGGAAAATGTACAAATGGATCAGTCACTACCTCAAAAACAGAACGGCCAGAGTTCAAGTACAAGGGCAGATGAGCAAAAGGGTGACACTTGAGCAGGGAGTACCCCAAGGGGGAGTACTGTCACCCACACTCTGCCTGGTGTATATAAATGACATAACAGAGAATATACCAAGAAGAGTCCATACCTCAATGGACTGGCTATGTGGACCTCTGAAAATAATCTCACCATAGCAAGAAATCGGATGCAGCAGGCCCTAACATCGCTGGAAGAGTGGGCGAACTCATGGCTGGTCAAAATAAACGACGAAAAAACGACATGTACGATATTCTCGCTATCAAACAAACCCCAAAACACCAAATTAATTCTTAACGGCAAATACCTGCAGCCAAACGACAACCCAAACTACCTGGGAGTTACATTTGATTTACATTTGGAAAAGTCAGATCGAGAGAAACCGAATGAGAGCCAGAGAAAGAATGGCAATCATGAGGAAACTTGCTGGCACAAGCTGGGGAGCAGACGAAAGTATACTAAAGAAACTGTACACTGGAAGAGTTAGACCAGTTCTCGAGTATGGCATTGCGGCGTGGACAACAGCAGCAAAGGCGAACTTCGATAAAATTAGCAAACTCCAAAACCAAGCCATGAGAGTTATAACAGGAGGCATGAAGTCAACGCCAATTGTAGAACTTGAAAAGATTACAAAACTGCAATCCATGACTGATAGAAGAGACTGCAGAGCCCAGCAGCAATCAGAGAAACTCAGAAGACTGACTGACCATCCAATGCACCAGACTAAACAATTTCGGAAGTGGGAAACTAAAGCGGAGAAACTTTGCAGAAATAGCCAAAGCAAAGATGCACGAAGACCCCATGAACGAGCTAACAACACCAAAGTCCATCCATACTGTACGAAAGCCTACCTGGAGGCAGCATATATTTCCAGAGGTGGTAGAAAATATACCAGGTATTGGAAACAAAAACTGCCAGACTGAAAAATAAAGAAGAGATACTACCCTGAGCTACATAACGAAAAACTACCCAAGCATGGACTGGACCCATGCATACACCGACGGTTCTGTAACAAACACAACACAGAACATGGGGCAGGAGCATTTCTGAACCTACCAAATGGCAGAAAGATAACACTGTCATTCGCTACTGGAAAATAAACAAGCAATTTCAGAGCGGGGGCAGAGGCACTGAGGGCGGCAGTGAAAGAAATGGTGACAGGTAAAAGGAATGAAAGCCATATAGTCCTGCTGACAGATGCTCTCGCCGTAGTCACAGCGCTAAAAAGCCAGAAAAACACTGAGCTTAATGACTTAAGAGCAGCACTCTGCAAACTGTGCCAGCAGTCCGCACCAAAAAGGGTAGTGGTACAGTGGGTTCCGTCACACTGCAACATCCAAGGCAACGAGGAGGCAGACAGACTGGCAAAAGAAGGTGCAAAGCTACCACAACCAGATACTAGTATGACATACGAAGAGTCAAAACGGCTTATTAGAGCTAGATACATGACCAAATGGGAAACCGAACATACTGGCTACACAAAAAACGATGCCTATTACCAGTTGAACAGAAGAGAGCAGGTCGTGGTCTTCAGACTTCGCACTGGCCACAATAGACTGAGGTACCACCTATTCAACAAATTGAAGATAGGTGGCACTGACGAATGCCCGTGTGGTACCGGGAAAATGACAGCTGAGCATTTTCTGCAAAACTGCCCGACATACGAGGATTAGAGAGAGCAGATGTGGCCATCACCAGTGGCAACACTAGACAAGCTCTATGGCAGTGTCGACAGCCTCAGGATGACCGCTGCGTTTTTCGAAGAAAAAAAAGGTTGATGTCTGACTGCGTACGATGAAGAAGAAGAAGAAGAACTCTGCATTTCATATCTTCGTAAGTTTTCTAAAATATGTTAGTGAACGCTGTAGACACTCTATTGTACCAAAGCAACTTCCAGAGTGATTTTTAGTGTAATCTCTCACACGTTTTTTCAGTCCATGAATTCGATATAAAGTGGTGTGTTCCAGTCCATGCTTTGTTCAACTATCATTTTTAGTGTAGCTATCATGTGTGAACAGTGTCTATTATGTCGAAAGTCTGTTCTTCCCTCGGTCTTTTTGTCTATTGGCTTTTTTAATCTCCATAATTTTGTTGTGTTTCAATATTTTCACAAGCTCCAATAAAAGCATTATTTCTCTATAATTTGTATACTGTTGCAGAAATTCTTTGTTTGACAACTTGACTTCTTAGCTTTCCTTTCAGTCTGCTGGTGTGTTTCCTCTTTTCGTCGATGTGGGTCGCTAAGATAAGATACGACACTTGCCTCTCAAAGAGATGGACGGAAACGGAGTGGGTTCGAGCGACCCTTGTTGTCAAGGGAGATGGAACCAGAGCAGGTTGGAGGGTGTAGAAAGAGCACAATGAGGATGTAGTGCAGGGAAGGTGTGTGTAAAGCGGGATAATATTCATCTATTATTTAGCTCATGTTTATTTTCATTGTTAATTTCAACTGACGTACAGATGTTCTGTACGTGTCTGCTAGCGCATTATTTCACTGTCACTAGCAACTTATACGTTGATTGGTTGGTTGGCTGATTGGTTGGTTGGTTGGTTGCTAATGCCCACAATGGGTAATTTTTTGGGTAACCATTTTGTGCGCCTTGAAAAGGACGGAATTTGTGGCAGAATGTAGTAGCTTTCCTGTCATCCTGAGCGTGCTGATGAACCGGACCTGTGTCCTCCAGGCGGTTGTGCAATGCTTGGCTTCATCTTCGTGTCACTCACTACTATGGGGATCACATCGAACCTCACCTTGTTAGTCTGACTGCTGTCCTCGACAACATCCCGCTTCCAGGACGACCAACGAAGAGGTCAAGTGAGGATCTTGGCCAGTATATTTCTTCTGACCCTGGCTAACATTGTCTGATCAGTGTGTTTTGCCTGACCAGACGTTAGCCTCATCGTCCCTAGCAACGTCTACAGTCTTCCATATCTGTGTTTCCCTGTGTCTACACGATGGGCTCCATTTTCGATATATTTACATTTTCAGGATCCCAGTTTTTGTTATTTCAATTGCGTATATACTGTTCATGTTTCCATGCACAGTGTAAGTTGCAGCACTCATTTGGAAATGAACAGAGAAAGAAGCGTTGGACACATTTAGCGTTACAAAAATGTTGAAGATTATTCAACACGACATGGCACATGATGATGATTATGAGGTGAGCCTGCTATTAGTTATGAAGTAGGTTAACATGAAATTTAAAAACAGAACAAAACAATAATCGCAAAAACAAGTATATTGTAATCACTGACATCAGACAACAGGAGTGAGAGAGAGAGAGAGAGAGAGAGAGAGAGAGAGAGAGTGGAGTGTTAGACAAACATGATTCGAACTACAGACCTCCAGATGGTCATTTACGTCAGGCTGCGACATTGGCGTGATTAATCAACTAGAAACCATCTTTCTTGGTTTTTAGTCGATCTGTACTTCTACAGGCGCAGATGCCCCTGTGCAGGTCCCAGCTCATGTATGAGCTGGATGTAGCCGGGAGAATGGTTTCCTGTTTAGCGGGCTAGGCTCGAGCAGCTTAATACTCCGCTGCGTTAGGACAAGCGTTTACGGAGGGTGGTTAACCGATGTGCGAGTCCTTCTTAATAGACTCAAACATTAGAGCAAAGTAGACCCGCAGCCTGTTAGGCGCCATCTATGCTGCTCAAACTACCTAACCATGGCCGGTGTTAGGCCATGTCACACAGTTAGTCGCCTCTTACGACATGTGCTTTGTCAGACAGTGGTGCTATTCTTGTCCTACCACACAAAGACCCATGCAGACCACTCGGGACTAGAGACTTAAATAATTGAAATGACCATTGGTCCAGCTTTCTCACGTCAAACTATTGTAATTATGCAACTTAGACCGAGCTTGACCCAGGTAGGAAGTATCAACCCTACACAATCTGTCAGTCATTACGTCATTGTTTCTCCTGGTATAGACACCCAGGGAATTGAAAGAGCTGAGGAATAAAGGTCGCTTTCCTAGCAGTTGCCACGCATCACTCAAATTAGTTTCTTTTAAATGTCATCCCTAGATATATATAGACCGACATCATAACTGCACGGAACACTCGGTCCTTGTTAAGCTGATGAACCGGATGTTGTTATTTGTAGGTTTAAGTCTCACAATGATTACGTTTTCTTATTTGTGAGCCCTGAAAAGTGGCGGGTTGTAGTAGCTTTCTTCACATCCCGAGCGTGCTGATGAAGGTGGACGATAGTCTTCCAGCATGTTGTGCTATTTTTGACTTCATCTGTGTGATTCTCTCGACTACGGAGACATTGGCACACAATTCGTTAGCCAGACTGCCTTAAAAACAGCCTGTTTCAAATGAACGCTACATGGAAGAGAGATTGTGGATCTTGATCAGTGTGTCTCATTTTCCCGGGGACCAGAGTAAAAATAGAGCCACAGAAAATTTCCTGACATAGCAAGATAAATGGGGAACTGACTGGTGTTAATGTGGTGAGACCAAAGATAGGGATCGGGGACGTAGTAGTGAATGAACTGAGAGCAGACAACGACTCATAGCAAATCAAAGCTGACCATAATCCTTTTCCATCTCTAAGTAGCGGCCCTGGAAACAGGCTGAACTCATGCAGTCTGGCTAACAGAATAGGGATCGAAGAGAGAATGTAAAATAGGTCCAAAAAAATGCATGCTGCATTCGGAAAGGCGCAGGTATCGTTGCTTCGCTATAGATTATGACACAACGTAACAACGTCCTATTCAGGACGAAAGCTGAAAAAACAAGGTCAGAAATAAATGATGAAAAGATCTCGCAAACCAAAGATTTGATGGACTACAGTAAACCATGGGATTGCATTCAATACAAACGAGGCTACTATATACTTTTGCACGAGAACTGTAACAGACAGCCCGACCTAATTATGCCGTTATCAGGAACTGGACAATGAAACCAGTACATATGTAGACACTTCATATCCAAATAGGTCAACGATCAATGAATGATGATGATACGACAGATTTATGCAGTAAATGAATTGACCTACAACCGAACATATGAGCAACTACAGCTATGCGCTTGTTAGTGTTCTCGTGTAAAATGTTTTCTTGCATTGCAGCCATTACTGATACTGAGTTTTACTGCTGTCACATATTTGTTGAATATTTTTACCGCTGTCATTAATTTATATATATATAACATATGAAAGTTACATCATCTGGTGTAGCAGAATTACATATAGCAATTTGTTGTGAAGCAAAGAGGCCACAGGGTTAGTTAGAAAAGGTCGTCATATGCATTCAGACATGCACCCCATTGCTTGGGTAGACGCCGAATGCCGTATGACAAAAAATTACTTTGGCTGCTATTTGAACCACTTGGTGACCGAGGCCATGACATCTGCATCGGAGTTGAATCTTTGTCCCTTCAGAAATATTTTTAAGGGTTCGAACAAATGGAAGTCACAAGGGGACATATCGGGGATATAGGATGTGTGTGACAGGACAATGTTCTGAACAATGTTCGTGACATGTGGACGCGCATTGTCGTGCAACAGAATCACACCACACGAAATCATGCCGGGTCGTTTATTCTTGATTGCTGTCTGCAGCGTGTCTAGTGTGTCATTGTAGCGAATGGCATTGATGTTCATGCCAGGCTCTTTAAAAGCTATAAACAAAAGTCCCTTATGGTCATAAAACGCTGTCCGCATAACTTTACCAGCGGAAATGTGTGACCTGATTTTTTTTTGGTTTCGGTGATTCGAGATGTTTCCATTGCATGCTAGCAGTTTTGCTGCTCGGCTTAAAGAGGTGGTACCACGATTCATCATCTGCCACTTTGCGCAAAAGAAATTAATCACCCTTCTCTACGTAACACAGCAAGTGGTTCAAACTTCATCCCGTGCGTTTTTCCTTATGGTGGATGGTCAGCATCTGAGGTACCCATTGTGAACACACCTTCCGATACTTCAGTTTCTTGCTAACCACCATTTAAACTGTCCCTATAGACACATCGAATTCCTCTGCTAGCGAACGTAAATTCCGGCGACGGTCCACCCGAATTGCTGCATTAATTTTGGTGATGGCATCTTCTGACGCAACAATATGACCCTGACCTGGTCTAGGAACATCTTTCGCTAACTGGCATCCTTTTTTAAATATCGTTGTCCAGTTCTTCACGGTTATCTTCGACACACTTTCGTCACCATACACTGTCTGCATTCTGCAATGAATGTGAATTGGTCGACATCCTTCAGCTGTTAGAAACAGAATCACTGCTCGATGATCAACTCTGGACAGATTCAGTATCACACCCGTCATGTTTTTAACGGTCTGCTGAGGAAACTATGAGTGGGCGGATAATGAAATTTGGCAAACTTAACGGTTACACATTATCAAGACAAAACCGTCGTTTACGATGGGCAACTAACATTTTTTCTTTTTTTAAACTTTTTTAAAAATATACTGGCCAAGACCATCATCTCAGCTTGCTCGTAGTCCTCCCTGGAAACTGGCTGTTTTCATGGCAGCCTGACTAACCAGGTGAGGGATTGGCGTGATCCCTGTAGTAGTGAGCGACACGCAGATAAAGCCAATCATTACACAACCGCCTGGAGGACCCCTGTTCACCTTCAACATCACGCTCGGGATGTGAGGAAAATTACTGCAACCCGCCACTTAATGTCCTTGTTCAGGGCGCACAAAAGAGTAAATCTGTTAATTATGGGCATTCGCAAACAACAACAACTCTACTCTGCGGCTCTCCTTGCACAAACAACACCAACTCTACTCTGCGGCTCTCCTTGCACAAACAACAACAACTCTACTCTGCGGCTCTCCTTGCACAAACAACAACAACTCTACTCTGCGGCTCTCCTGCACAAACAACAACAACTCTACTCTGCGGCTCTCCTTGCACAAACAACACCAACTCTACTCTGCGGCTCTCCTTGCACAAACAACAACAACTCTACTCTGCGGCTCTCCTTGCACAAACAACACCAACTCTACTCTGCGGCTCTCATTGCACAAACAACAACAACTCTACTCTGCGGCTCTCCTTGCACAAACAACAACAACTCTACTCTGCGGCTCTCCTTGCACAAACAACAACAACTCTACTCTGCGGCTCTCCTTGCACAAACAACACCAACTCTACTCTGCGGCTCTCCTTGCACAAACAACAACAACTCTACTCTGCGGCTCTCCTTGCACAAACAACACCAACTCTACTCTGCGGCTCTCATTGCACAAACAACAACAACTCTACTCTGCGGCTCTCCTTGCACAAACAACAACAACTCTACTCTGCGGCTCTCCTTGCATGTTCTCTGTAACTTTTTTTGGGGTAGACGTCAACATTTGCTTTCATCTCAACAAGGAGGTCCTTTTCTATCGACATCATTTATAAAGCAGAAACATGGCTCCGTTCTTTGACTCCTTTGGAGTTTATTTTGAATACTTTTATTTAATTTAACGCAGTAAGCGAACGCTCCACTGATGTCGATGACGCAGGATTAACATTAGCGAATCGTGATGATAACTTTTGTGTAAGCTGAGTCATGAACATGTAGGGACACACTTAACTATGTCAATTAGGGTAAGCTAAAGTCATGAACATATAGGGGCACACTTAACAATGTCGATTAGGGTAAGCTGAGTCATGAACATAAAGGGGCACAGTTAACGATGTCGATTAGGCTAAGCTGAGTCATGAACATAAAGGGACACACTTAACGATGTCGATTAAGATAAGCTGAGTCATGAACATAAAGGGACACACTTAACGATGTCGATTAGGGTAAGCTGCGTCATGAACATAAAGGGACACACTTAACGATGACGATTAGGGTAAACTGAGTCATGAACATAAAGGGGCACTCTTAACGATGTCGATTAGGGTAAGCTGAGTCATGAACATAAAGGGGACACACTTAACGATGTCGATTAGTGTAAGCTGACTCCTGAACATATAGAGGGCACACTTAACGATGTTGATTAGGGTAAACTGAGTCATGAACATAAAGGGGACACACTTAACGATGTCGATTAGGGTAAGCTGAGTCATGAACATAAAGGGACACACTTAACGATGTCGATTAGGGTAAGCTGTGTCATAAACATAAAGGGACACACTTAACGATGACGATTAGGGTAAACTGAGTCATGAACATAAAGGGACACACTTAACGATGTCGATTAGGGTAAGCTGAGTCATTAACATAAAGGGACACACTTAACGATGTCGATTAGGGTAAACTGAGTCATGAACATAAAGGGACACACTTAACGATGTCGATTAGGGTAAGCTGAGTCATTAACATAAAGGGACACACTTAACGATGTCGATTAGGGTAAGCTGAGCAATGAACATAAAGGGGCACACTTAGCAATGTTTGTGCTGAATGAGGTAGCTAAGACCCATCATGTCGACTTACTTCCGCACATATGTCTACGTTTTCTAGTAAATAAGTTCTTAGCATCTTTATTTCATTCTAAAAAAAAAATATATATATATTACCCTCTCCTTTACAACGTGATCTCCAGCGCACTTACAAGAAAGCTCCTTATCTATTGATTTAGTAGCCGGATTGGATATTCTATTATTGGTCATAGAATTACGCAGTTGTCTTTGAATTCTTTTCAATGTACTAATTCTTCTTCTTCTTCTTCGTCGTTCGATCTTAATCTCCCACTACCAAACCCTGAAAGGGCTTAAGTAGCAGAATGTAGTCCAGAGAACAGAATGCGTTGTGTCGTAGTTTACAGCTTGGCTGCGATATTTGCACCTTTCGGTCCAACACATCCGACTTCAGCAAGCATTTTTTTAGTACCGGGTTAGCATTCCCTCTTCGATCCCTTCTCCTTAGCCAGTCTGCCCTGCTGCAGCCTGTTATCCAGGATCACCGGGTGGAGGTGTAGAAGGGTCTTGGCAGCTCTGGTTCACTGGCCCTGACGCTAGCAGTCAGCTATGGGTCGCTGACCACTGCAGCTCATGCGCTGCTCAGCATCTTGATCCCTCAATGTACTAAGTGAACGTTCTGAAGAAGCCGGGCTCACTGGAATCCTAAGAATAAGTTGCGGCAACTTGCCGTCTGTTCCCTCACTGATTGTAGGTCGTTATCTAAAATGAAAAATAATAATTCAATGCAAGGTTTGGCTTTGTCTTCTGAGCTGTAAATATTTTACCGGTTCATTGTGTAGTGATTAGAGTTAAACACCTTAGGGTTTGTGTTTTTAAGTTTTTTTTAAATAACTGTCAGGGGAATTTGTTTTGAACTGCGTAAATCATGCATGGCTTAAGAGTTCAACAAATGTATTTCAAGTACAATTATTCTTGAAATAAAATACAAAATCGGATTGCTGTCTCTAGTCCTACAGTGGATTCCGGCCCACTGCAAGATCCTTAGAAAAGAGAAATCAGATGAGCTTGCAATGGCCGGAAGTGGCGACACACAGACTCACCATTCACGGAGAAGCAGATACACTCATTAAACGATCCTCGAGGACGTAATGGAGAGACCAGCATAAAGAATACAAGCCAAAAACAGAAATCGTAGACAAACTTGACAGAAATAGGCAGACACAGATCTTCAGACTCAGAACGGGACATTGCAGGCTCAAGGTTCACCTCTACAAAATGAGTCTCAGAGACACCACCACGTGCAATTGTGGAGCACCAAAGCAAACTCCAGACCATGTCCTGCAGGACTGCCCTACTTACGTATACAGACCAAAGAGAGGTTGTCTAGCCTTGGGAAGCGACCATGCTCGACAAGCTGTGGGGGACCGGCGAAGACCTGAAACGCAAAGTCTCCTTCGTGAACCTCACCGGACTAGAAGCATAGCCCCAGTTGATCGAAGGAGAAGAAGTTTGGCCACAATGAATAAGAGAATATCACTTTGTGATTTGCAATTATTATATCAATCATAACATATTTTGGTAAAACATTTAAAAAAATCATGTTTAATGCCTTGCATTCATGGAGCATACGCCAATGCCGTATATACTCGTATACATCAGGCTGCAATGGAACAAACAGGCTGATGTAGATGGTGTTTTGTAATTCCATTATACAAGGAGGAATACAACTGTGTGGAGTTCTCGATATTTTTAAGATTAGTCATTTGTGACAAATTTACTGACTTTCCATAGTACCATCCTAGCGTTAAATGACAAGCAAAGATGGCGCCTAACAGGACAGGGGTCTAAATTCACTCTCGTATATTTGTCCACCATGGATACCGGGCCATAGAATTGACTGGAATTCACACTAGCTCACGACTTACACTTGTGTCCAACGAATCGTGTTGCGGTTTTCCATTTGGGTTAGTTCATTTTGTGACTTTTCCCCCTCATTTTTTCTTGAAATGTTAACGATTATTTGAAACAATATTTCGGCTACACTGTGTCGCATTTCCACGGTCCAGTTCCCACGGTTGAACTTAACTTGGTGTCCTTTCCTCTGTTTGGTAACAATGCCCATTTTGGTGTGGCTAGGAAATATACACAGGCAAATATTAGATTAACACATCACAAGGGAGCGCTTGGACGCTGCCCGGTTAGCAGCATGCCTAAGACACATCATTCACACGCTCAGTGGCGGTTACGGGAGGGACAAGACAACACAATAAGTAGAACAAACTGGTCGTATACAGATTCTGCAATGTTCTAAACCAGTATAATGGCGTTAAGCTAAGTTATGTCAGGACTTCTAATCTCGTGACATCTAGTCGTTATGGGGGCGACGTTAACCAAATCAAGAGAAAAAATGTTCAGACGCTGCCATAAGCAACACAGGTCTCTCAAAAGAGAATGTGACAATACAACTGAAAATTCAATTAACATACACGAGAAATATCAAAGGCATATAACATGGTATTTTTGTTTGGGACACCCATTTAAAATAACACAATTTTTGTTTAACAATAAAAACTTTTTCGATGATAGGTCAGTAAGAAGGTCACAAACTGAACTGAAAAGGGTAGCTTCTAAAGTTGTCAATACTTGGCAGCAACATTTAGCGTGGTGACTACCGAATGCAGAACACGATAGGTGTCGAATGCACAAGCATAAATACAAAAAGACGTCCTTACTCATCGCGCTTATAACCAAAGAACAGAGTACTGTTACGCGTTGTGTTTTTTTTTTGAGTGACAAAAAGAATTTCTGCAAAGGATATTCACACGGAAATGCTTCATGTTTACAATGAGAAGTGTTTGTTGTGTAAAACGTCTATAACTGCGTCGATACGTTTTCTCAAGGACACTAAAAAACTGATGTGGAAACCCGGTCTGGTCACTCTGTTCAGATTGTGACGGAAGAATATGTGTTGCGGGTGGAGGAAGATTATTTCTGGCTGACAGGCGAGTAACGATACATATCAGAGGTTTTCAAACTGTGCACCGTGGCTACGGTCGTCATCGGGGCTGGGGAAAAGTGTTGGGCTCGATATTATTATATATATTTTTGGGGATATTGTCAATCGCGAAGCGATGATGGCCCCAACATCATACGGTTTTCTCTTAATAATGTGATGTGCGCTGTATGAGGATTATGGTGAGGAAGAATATGCGCTGGTCATCAATCTCACTCTTACTCCGTTACCTTGTATCAGTGGCAAGACTATTGGTTGAGACGACTGGAGGTTGTTGTTGTTGCTTAGATGTTTGCCTCACTAGTTTCTACTGTCGGAGACGCGATATTTTCCACCCCAAACCGTAGTCCATTGGGCGATATCAGGACGCATAAACCAGTGCTTGGATGAATGTGTGCGTCTGTATGTACCTAAGCTAGGTTTGTGCGCCCTCAGAAGCTAGCCCAACCAAAGTGCAATGGAAGGGCCTCACCATGAGGGCGCGTGTGAAAGTTGTGCAAGAGTGTGACTGTAGGACAGAGTCAAATGAAACAGAGTGAGGTAAGAAGAGAGAGAAGAGTTGCCACCAGGGTAGAAGACGTTGGTTCGACGACTTGAGGTAACTCGAGATGCATGCACTCTGGTCTTACCTCCCGTGAGACCAGGGGTCGCTTGAAACTTACGGGATTCGATCGCCCACCGTTTCCGTTCATCACAGTGAGAGGCGAGTGTCCTAACCTCTTGACTACAGCGACCCATTTATTTGTGTGGGTACAATAGCTTATATATAGTGAGGAGCAGCGGTGAGTTATGCACATGTCAAGGAACCGCGGACCAAAAAAAGTTTAAAAACCTCTGATTTATAGTGTAGCAACTGCAATGGGATTTTCGCACGATTAAGCCTACAGCATAATTTTTGACCCCACCTTGTCGGGAGATGTTTGACGAATGACGTTAAGTGCAAATGTGGCAAAGAAAAACAGCAAACCATATATTTGTATACTGCATGCTTTGGCGCACTTATAAAGCGATGGTATCAATGAATCAGAGTTGGTAGAAATTATTGAGAAATAAGGGACAATAATAAGTGATTTTGAAGTTCGTATCTCAACTATTTTGTTTTCAAGCAAGCCATCTGTGACCTATTTACTGACATGCCTTCGTAGTTATGCAGACTAATCATTACGCCTTCCTGTCTGAAGCTGTTTGAGAATACACTTTGCCATCACTTTTCTCGCTGACAGGAGATGACGGTTTGCTGTCGTCTTCATGAGACCTATTTTTCAAAGTACTGTTCTCTTTAGAGTCATTTTTCTGAAGTAGCCCATTTACTTTAGATTGTGCTCGACCTCTGCTGCCTTTGACTTCACCCCCATACTGTCTGTCTGCATCGGTGTTTGGCCCGATGCCTTGGAATCTTTCAATAGCTTCTGGTCCCATCCGACAGATTTCCAGCGGCGGTCTTTCCAAGGGGTTCCCGTCAAGAGTTGAGGACGTGTATCTGTTGATGGAGAATGAGGAAATAGCCTTGATGAAATAAGAATATACGTTTATGAAAACATACGTGTATATTAATTACCATTATTGTAATCCTTCATCTTGTTGTTGTTCTTCTTTCTACGTCCATTTTCTCGTCTTCTTCGTCGTCTTATATTTTCAATGTTTCCTTTTTTTCTCTTCATCTTCTTATTGGTCTTCTTCATTTTCTTCATTATCATCATTTCGTAATTTTTTGTTTCCGTCTTATCCGTCCCCTTCTCTTCCTCTTCTGAATCCACAAAGAAAGCACGTTATTAACTCTTGTATTCTCACGAATCATATACTGTTGGAGGAAATGTTTATAGAGCTTTCCTTCAAACCTGATAGACTGCCGGCAGGTGTGAAACTTCCTTCCACTCTACTGTGGGTTATATTTTCGCGATACGTCGATAGATTGATAGACAAATAGGCATATAGACAGACAGATAGGCAGGCAGTCAGGCAGGCTGACAGACAGACAGACAGACAGACAGACAGACTGACAGATAGACAGAAATAGAGACGAATAGATAGATGGATGGATGGATTTATAGACAGAAGGACAGACAGATAGAGAGATAGATGTACGTACATACATATACACGCACGCACGAACACACGTATGTATGTAACGTATGTATGTAACGTATGTATGTGTGTGTGTGTGTGTGTGTGTGTGTCTATGTGTGTCTGTCTGTCTGTCTGCGTGCGGGCAGGCAGGCAGGCATACGTACGTACGTATGTACGTACGTACATATGTATGTATGTATGTATGTATGTATGTATGTATGTATGTATGTATGTATGTATGAATGTATGTATGTATGTATGTATGTTTGTATGTATGTATGTATGTATTTATGTATGTATTTAATTATATATGTATGTCCGTCTATCCGTACGCCTGTCTGTCTGTCTGTCTATCCGTCTGTCCGTCCGTCCATCATCCATGCGTCCGTCCATGCGTCCGTGTGCGTGTGTGTGTGTGTATGAATGTATATTTATAACTATTAGCCGCATTTTGCGCCCGGCCTCGCTAGGCAACGACTCTGCCTTTCACGCTCAGCACGTATCTAGATGTCTTCTTCTGCGTTCGTTCTCAATCTCCCACTACCAAGCCCTTGACAGGGCTTTGCAAGTAGCAAGATGTAGTCCGGAGAACGGAATGCGTTGTGTCGCTAGTTTACAGCTTGCCTGCGATATTTGCACCTTTCGGTCCGACACATCCGTCTTTAGCAGATCTAGATGTATACACAACATCCTCATTATCCCGAGATTGTATTATTCACATATTTGACCTTAACTCCGTTTTCCAGTTGCACCACACTCTGCATTCCCTTTCACTATGTAGAAGCAATTCGCAAATACGATCCAGGAATTAAAGAGAGTTAAATTCGTTTACCTGTCGGTGAGAAGAAGAGAAAAGCAATTTGTCCAAGATTCCAGATCAGTGCATGTCTCCGCGATGTCTGTCAGTGCTCATGTAATCTGCTCAGTGACAATAACTATGTTAAGTTAGTTATCCATCCCTGTAGGACAGGGGCGACCGACCCCACCCAGGCACGTCCACAGGTGGCGGATAGTGGGGCGACCGGCCCCAACCAGGCACGTCCACAGGTGGCGGATAGTGGGGCGACCGGCCCCAACCAGGCACGTCCACAGGAGGCGGATAGTGGGGCGACCGGCCCCAACCAGACACGTCCAGAAGTGGCGGATAGTGGGGCGACCGGATATGGAGCGTCAGCTGCGATATAAGCCAGGTATAATAACTCGACGAATAAGCAGTCGTGGACCAACCGGCGGTGTATTCCAGCAGGATGGGGTGGGACAACAGGTGGCACTGCTTTCCCCACTGAAATACCCCATGTGTCCTATGACGGGTACACCAAGCGAGTAAGAGCCGCTATATGCTCTAGCCACGGGAAGGAAACCATGGTAGACAAACCAACCTACTGCCTTGCAGGTACCATCGGGAGATAGAAAGGCTATGGGAGACAAACCAAAACAGAAAACTCAACCCGACCTGCCGAAGACGGAGTGTGTCACACACGCACCAACATAACATGGTCATGGTCAGTTATCCATCGCAAGCGATGATGACTACGTCATCAGACAGTTTAGTCTTGTAACTAATAATGTCTGCTTCATCTCCACTACTGACCAACTGAGATTCTCACCAAGAAGCACATCGTACCGGCCTCCAGCATGCTTACGAAATACAACTTTCAATTCATCTCCTGCAACCTACAAAGTAATTTCTGGAATGCACAAGCAAAATCATCTCATGGACAAATTATAGTCGTCGCATAGGACGACCACCAATGGGATGGAGAGACGGTCTTCGACAGGTCATTGGTCCGGCATGGTACTTGATGGCAACGGAAAGCGATAAGTTTAGACGAGATTTGTCTACCTAGCATAGGACACAAAATGTGCCTGAGTGAATACTAGAAATACAAGATTACAGTATGTAAATTGCACTGTATTTTGATCATTGGGGTCGTTGTAATCAAGAGGTTAAGTCACTCGCCTCTCACAGTGATGGACGGAGTTCCTGCATTCCGAGTTACCATCAGTCGTCTCGACCAATAGTCCTGCCACTGATCCAAGGTAACTCAGGACAAGAGTGAGATTGATGACTAGCGCATTTACTTCCTCACTATAATCCAAGAATAGCGCACATCACATTGTTAAGACAAAACTGTCTGCTATGGTTGCCATTATCGTTTGATATTAGAAAAAAAACTTTAAAAAAAATATTTGTTTAAATTTGGATTGTAGAGAAGAAGAAGCTGCGCTTCAATAACCATAAACAATAACCATAAACAATAACCATAAACAGTAACCATAAACATTAACCAAAACAAATAATTATAAAAAATAACCATAATCAATAACTATAAACAATAACCATAAACAATAACCATAACCATAAACAATAACCATAAACTATTACCATAAAAAATAACCTTAAACAATAACCATAAACAATAACTGTAAACAATAACCATAAACAATAACTATAAGCACTCCCTCACTACAATAGGCCAGTAAACAATAAGTCGCTTAACTGACTCGCTCCATATCGGCTCACAAACTGTCTTACAACGCCGAAGAGCTGATTTATTGGCTTGAAGAGTTGCCATACTTATTCATAAACGTTACTCCAAACGTCTCTATTTCTATAAATAGATCTGCACTTCTTAGTACCAGTTTTACATTACAAGAATAATAGTGATCATTGGATTCAAGTATTCCTGAGAGAATAAGTTCAATAAGACCACAAAGCGACAGAAAGCAATGTGTTTGCTTTCTTCAAAGAACTACAAATACCTGTCTTTCCAATCCAACTTTGTCAAGTAGCCGAAACCTTTAGGCAAGGCTTTGATCCTGTTGTCACCTAGCCACAGACAGCGCAGCTCCGTCATTTGTATTATAGAGTCCGGCAGTTTTGTCAGCTGATTGATAAATAACAGGAGCGTCTCCAGACTCTTCAGTTTACTAATGGACGTCGGGAGTTCCTGAGGATGAATATGTAGTTCTTTGCATTGATATTCTAGAGCAGTAGTTCCTCAACGTGCAATTTGCGATATTGACTTTTACATTTAAAATCAAAGGAAAAATTGAAAATTAAAAAAAAATTAAAAACCAGAATCAAAGATTCATACATAAAAAAGTAGTTTAGACAGCGTCCACAGAAACAGATCACATATGAGAGGTGTTCGTCTTCTTCTTCTTCTGCGTACGCAGTCAGACAGTAACCATTATTTTTTCGAAAAAAGCGGCGGTCATCCTGAGGCTCTCGCCACTGCCATAGAGCTTGTCTTGCAGTTCCACTGGTACTGGCCACATCTGCTCTCTCTGATCCTCGTATGTCGGGCAGTTCTGCAGCAGATGTTCAGTGGTCATTTTACCAGTTCCGCACGGGCATTCGTCGGTACACCCTATCTTCAATTTGTTCAATAGGTGGTACCTCAGTCTGTTGTGGCCAGTGCGAAGTCTGAAGACAACGACCTGCTCTCTTCGGTTCAACTGGTAATAGGCATCGTTTTTGGTGTAACCAGTATGTTCGGTTTCCCATTTGGTCATGTATCTGGCTTTGATAAGCCGTTTTGACTCTTCGTACGTCATACTAGTATCTGTTTGTGGTAGTCTTGCACCTTCTTTTGCCAGTCTGTCTGCCTCCTCGTTGCCTTGGATGTTGCAGTGTGACGGAACCCACTGTACCACTACCCTTTTTGGTGTGGACTGCTGGCACAGTTTGCAGAGTGCTGCTCTTAAGTCATTAAGCTCAGTGTTTTTCTGGCTTTTTGGCGCTGTGACTACGGCGAGAGCATCTGTCAGCAGGACTATATGGCTCTCATTTTCACTGTGTGTCACCATTTCTTCCACTGCCGCCCTCAGTGCCTCTGCCTCCGCTCTGAAATTGCTTGTGTACTTACCAGTAGCGAATGACAGTGTTATTTTTCTGCCATTTGGTAGGTTCAGGAATGCTCCTGCCCCTCCGTTCTGTGTAGTGTTTGTTACAGAACCGTCGGTGTATGCATGGGTCCAGTCCATGCTTGGGTAGCTTTTCGTTATGAAGCTTAGGGTAGTATCTCTCCTTTCTTTTTCAGTCTGGCAGTTTTTGTTTGCAATACCTGGTATATTTTCTACCACCTCTGGAAATATATCCTGCCTCCAGGTAGGTTTTCGTACAGTAGTGATGGGTTTTGGTGTTGTTAGTGCGTTTATGGGATCTTCGTGCATCTTTGCTTTGGCTATTTCTGCAAAGTTTCTCCGCTTTAGTTTCCCATTTCCCAAATTGTTTAGTCTCTGGTGCATTGGATGGTCCGTCAGTCTTCGGAGTTTCTCTGACTGCAGCTGGGCTCTACAGTCTCTGCTATCGGTCATGGATTGCAGTTTTGTAATCTTTTCAAGTTCTACAATTGGCGTTGACTTCATGCCTCCTGTTATAACTCTCATGGCTTGGTTTTGAAGTTTGCTAACTTTATCGAAGTTCGCCTTTGCTGCTGTTGTCCATGCCGCAATGCCATACTCGAGAACTGGTCTCACTCTTCCAGTGTACAGTTTCTTTAGTATGCTTTCGTCTGCTCCCCAGCTTGTGCCAGCAAGTTTCCTTATGATTGCCATTCTTTCTCTGGCTCTCATTCGGTTTCTCTCAATCTGACTTTTCCATGTCATGCGCCGATCAAATGTGACTCCCAGATAGGTTGGGTTGTCGTTTGGCTGCAGGATTTTGCCATTTAGACTTAATTTGGTACTTTGGGGTTTTAATGAAAGCGAGAATATTGTGCATGTGGTTTTCTCCTCGTTTATTTTGACCAGCCATGAGTTCGCCCACTCTTCCAGCGATGTTAGGGCCGTCTGCATCCGATTTCTTGCTATGGTGAGATTCTTTTCAGAGGTCCACATAGCCAGATCGTCTGCAAACATTGAGCTATGGACTCTTCTTGGTATATTCTCTGTAATATCGTTTATATATACCAGGAAGAGTGTGGGTGACAATACTCCCCCTTGGGGTACTCCCTGCTCGAGTGTCACCTTTTTGCTCATCTGCCCTTGTACTTGGACTCTGGGAGAGGTGTTCAAATGAAACCGGACCAAACTGCAATAAGTAAACATACGTACGGTGCGCATGATGACTTCCCTTCTGGTGTAAACAGCACATACCAACCGTCAAGTTTACAAAATGTCAGTATACTCCGACTCATAGTTCCCCCAGCAGACCGTTGAAAACATGGCGTGTGTGATACGGATTCCACCCAGAGCTGATCAACGAGAGGTAATTCTGTTTCTAACAGCTGAAGGATGTCGACCAGCTTACATTAATTGCAGAATGCAGGCAATGTATGGGGACAAAAGTGTGGCGAAGACAACAGTGAAGTACTGGACAACGATGTTCAAAGAAGGACGTGAGTTAACTAAAGATCTTCCGAGACTAAGTCCGCCGCATATAGTTCAGATGGCTCTACTCAAGTCTTCCACGTCTGAGATTCAAGATCTTGGCGTATTATTCACATCTATAAGTCAAAACTGGTATACATGTGAAGTAAATCAATTCTTAGAAGTCTTACTTATTTCTCTTTCATTGGGGAATCTTCTGTTTATGCATGAAAAAGTTGACCACCTGCTTCCCTTTGCGTTGTTGTTAACTCTTCTTTAATATCATCCTTCTCATTTATTACAGCTTCAGGGTATTTCAACTGCTTGACCTGTTGCAAGGACTGTTTGTATGGAAAAATGTGATGTCTTTTCTCACGAGACCTCCATGGTTTTAGTTCTGAAGGGCTAAAGATCATCACCATGGTTTTGGTTCTGAAGGGCTAATGATCATCAACATTGTTTTGGTTCTGAAGGGCTAATGATCATCACCATTGTTTTGGTTATGAAGGGCTAATGATCATCACCATGGTTTTGGTTCTGAAGGGCTAATGATCATCACTGGCTTCCCCAGCTGCTCCTGTCAGATTTGAAGGTTGGTCTGGGTACGTGCTTCTTATATAGTAATTGAGGCCACATCATCGACAAACGACAGCTCCGACACATAGGGTGGTCTCTTCTTCCAGTACCCTACTGAGGACATGTTGATCCTCGCCTACGGCAAATACCTGCAGCCAAACGACTACCCAAACTACATGGGTCACATTTGATCGGCGCATGACATGGAAAAGTCAGATTGAGAGAAACCGAATGAGAGCCAGAGAAAGAATGGCAATCATGAGGAAACTTACTGGCACAAGCTGGGGAGCAGACGAAAGTATACTAAAGAAACTGTACACTGGAAGAGTGAGACCAGTTCTCGAGTATGGCATTGCGGCATGGACAACAGCAGCAAAGGCGAACTTCGATAAAATTAGCAAACTCCAAAACCAAGCCATGAGAGTTATAACAGGAGGCATGAAGTCAACGCCAATTGAAGAACTTGAAAAGATTACAAAGCTGCAATCCATGACCGACAGAAGAGACTGCAGAGCCCAGCACCAAGCAGAGAAACTTAGAAAACTGACTGACCATCCAATGCACCAGAGACTAAACAATTTCGGAAATTGGAAACTAAAGCGGAGAAACTTTGCAGAAATAGTCAAAGCAAAGATGCACGAAGACCCCATGAACGCACTAACAACACCAAATCCCATCCCTACTGTACAAAAACCTACCTGGAGGCAGCAAATATTTCCAGAGGTGGTAGAAAATATACCAGGTATTGGAAACAAAAACTGCCAGACTGAAAAAGAAAGGAGAGATACTACCCTGAGCTACGTTACGGAAAACTACCCAAGCATGGACTGGACACATGCATACACCGACGGTTCTGTAACAAACACGACACAGAACGGAGGGGCAGGAGCATTTCTGAACTTATCAAATGGCAGAAAAATAATACTGTCATTCGCTACTGGAAAATACACAAGCAATTTCAGAGCGGAGGCAGAAGCACTGAGGGCGGCAGTGGAAGAAATGGTGACAGGTAAAAGGAATAAAAGCCAAATAGTCCTGCTTGCAGATGCCCTGGTCGTAGTCACAGCACTAAAAAGCCAGAAAAATACTGAACTTAATGATTTGAGAGCAGCACTCTGTCAACTATGCCAGCAGTCCACACCAAAAAGGGTAGTGGTACAGTGGGTTCCATCCCACTGCAACATCCAAGGCAATGAGGAGACATACGAAGAGTCTAAACGGCTTATTAAAGCTAGATACATGACCAAATGGCTACACAAAAAACGATGCCTATTACCAGTTGAACAGAAGAGATCAGGTCGTGGTCTTCAGACTTCGCACTGGCCACAATAGACTGAGGTACCACCTATTCAACAAATTGAAGATAGGTGGCACTGACGAATGCCCGTGTGGTACCGGGAAAATGACCGCTGAGCATTTGCTGCAAAACTGCCCGACATACGAGGACCAGAGAGAGCAGATGTGGCCATCACCAGTGGCAACACTAGACAAGCTCTATGGCAGTGTCGACAGCCTCAGGATGACAGCTGCTTTTTTCGAAAAAATAAAGGTTGATGTCTGACTGCATATGATGAAGAAGAAGAAGAAGATCCTCGCCTTACAGGCTGTGATGGTGTAGTGCGAAGAAGTACGGGGACATAATGTCACCCTGTTTTGCGTCACTGATGGTCTTGAACTTCTCTGGCATTTGGTTTCCTGTTTTAATTTAGAACACACAGAAGAATACCTTTCTACATGTTATCGTTCCTCCTACCGCCCCATCCCCCCACACAAGAATACCTTTCTACGTGTTTACCTCAATCATGTCATCGCTTCTCCCGCCCCCACACACACACAAGAATACCTTTCTACGTGTTTACCTCAATCATGTTATCGCTCCTCCCCCCCCCCCCCTACACACACACACAAGAATACCGTTCTACGTGTTTACCTCAATCATGTTATCGCTCCCCCCCCCCCCCCCCCCCCCCCCACAAGAATACCTGTCTACGTGTTTACCTCAATCATGTTATCACTGACGTCCAGAAATATAAGGGACGTCACGTGACAGACTTCTGCTGGGAATGTGCTGAACTTGTTGTTGGCCATATGTAAGCTGGCCAGCTTCGTCAGCCGCCTGAGACCCCTTGGAAGTTCTGAGAGATAATTGTTGCTGAGAGCAAGCCGTTCTAAGTTCGTCAGCAGCGTTATCTCTACTGGTACCTGGGTGAGAGATTCGAGACAAAAACATGTCGAATGCTACACGAGAACAAAAAATAGATTCATAGAATAATTTGTAAAGACCAATTCATGAAATAGCAGGAAACATAAGTAGCATGTCCTTTGCAGAACGTCGCTATGACAACGGACAACCTATTTGCCTGTTATGAGTTTCTTGGCAGGTGTGCAGTATAGTAGGTTGCCATTACTTTCTGTTGGCGGAGAAGCGATCCCATCGAGAGTATGTAGAGTTATAGCGAGTGATCAAAAATGGAAAATGTTAATAGGACAGACTTCATTGCCCTTTGGGCGCTGACATGTAATCAGTCCCTTTCATTGCTGAAAGTCCTGGCGTCAGAGCACAAACCCTTTAACTCCCACAGCTCCGAAATTGTTTCCTAAATATATCAGGTACCCATTTAAAGCTAGGTCGACCCAAAGACGTCATCGTACCATAAAAAAAAACAAATTCAGCATGACATGATTCGAACCTGGTTAGGTGGGATTGTAAAGCAAGCTCACAACCTTAGGCCACACGATCCCCAAGACAACACTGCAATAGATAAATAAGCAAACAATAGAAGGCCGAAATCTGGAGCCACGTGAATGTGACTGGAGTGGCGTATTGTCGATAGTGTATATTAGCTTCTTCTTCGTCGTTCGTTCTCAAACTCCTGAAAGCAAGACATGAACAGGGGTTTGTAAGTAACATGACGTAGTCCGAAGAACGGAATGGGCTGTGACATAGTTTACAGCTTAACCGCGATATTTGCTCTTTCGGTCTGACACATCCGACTTTAGACTAATATTTTTGTATACCGGGTTAGCCTTTCATCTTCGATCATTTCTTCTTAGCCAGTCTACTCTGTTGCAGCTTGTTATATAGAATCATCCCGTGGAGATGGGCAAGGGGTCTTGGCAGCTCTGGGTCGCTGTCCTGACTCCAGCAGTCAGCTCTGGGTTGCTGGTCCTGACTCCAGCAGTCAGCTCTGGGTCGTTGGTCCTGACTCCAGCAGTTAGCTCTTGGTCGCAGGCCCTGACTTCAGCAGTCAGCTCTGTGTCGCTGGCCCTGACTCCAGCAGTCAGCTCTGGGTCGCTGGCCCTGACTCCAGCAGTCAGCTCTGGGTCGCTGGCCCTGACTCCATCAGTCAGCTCTGGGTCGCTGGTCCTGACTCCAGCAGTCAGCTCTGGGTCGCTGGCCCTGACTCCAGCAGTCAGCTCTGGGTCGCTGGTCCTGACTCCAGCAGTCAGCTCTGGGTCGCTGGCCCTGACTCCAGCAGTCAGCTCTGGGTCGCTGGCCCTGACTCTAGCAGTCAGCTCTGGGTCACTGGTCCTGACTCCAGCAGTCAGCTCTGGGTCGCTGGTCCTGACTCCAGCAGTCAGCTCTGGGTCGCTGGCCCTGACTCCAGCAGTCAGCTCTGGGTCGCTGGTCCTGACTTCAGCAGTCAGTTGTGTATCGCTGACCGCTACAGCTTATGCACTGCTCAGCATTGTGGTCCCATCTTGTGCATAATATAACAATAGCCCTGGAGCCTCACGTTTTTGTTCACTATTTTTTGTCAGCTGACCATATATGAAAGTAGTCGCTTCGTTCTACACAATTGGTTTATTCTTCTTTTTGGAACATTTTTGTATGGTTCGTAGAACTGATTTAATTGCATTTATGCGTCCTCACGCGTGCCCAATCTCTTTCATTGCTGAAAGTGCCCACAAAGGAGTACGTTGTGGTTGTAAACCAATCCAGGGAATCTCCGTTACATCTCAACAGACTGATCTCCAGCATGGGTTGCCTTCAACCACATGGCAATACTATCTTCCATACCTTTTCTTAAAATCTCATACTGGCCTCTATCTATTTCCCTTCCTGTATTTCCCCTACTTATATCACTATTTTGTGTTTTCCGTATTTGGCCGCTACTGGCTTTTCCGGCCGTTTCCCAATTGTTACGCCCTCCTGGCCACCTAATCTGACCTTTGTCCATAACTTGGAGTCCGGCTTGCTATCTGACAAGTAGTGATGTGAGGCATATCAGATAAGTACACTATTTTTTCCTTATATGTTGACATCCCCCATTTATGTATTCTTCCCTTCTTCTATAATTCACTAGTTCAGCATTGTTGTTATTTGTTGTCCATGATGAAGGCCTATTTGTCGTAACGTTGGTTTCGTTTGTGTTTTCGTCTCGGTGAGGTATCTGACCATACCCATTTTTAATTGTAATTAAATTTAATTTTAATCAACTTTAAATTCTTCTTCTTCTTCTTCTGCGTACACAGTCAGACAGTAACCATTATTTTTTCGAAAAAAGCGGCGGTCATCCTGAGACTCTCGCCACTACCATAGAGCTTGTCTTGCAGTTCCACTGGTAATGGCCACATCTGCTCTCTCTGATCCCCGTATGTCGGGCAGTTCTGCAGCAGATGTTCAGTGGTCATTTTACCAGTACCGCACGGGCATTCGTCGGTACACCCTATCTTCAATTTGTTGAATAGGTGGTACCTCAGTCTATTGTGGCCAGTGCGAAGTCTGAAGACAACGACCTGCTCTCTTCGGTTCAACTGGTAATAGGCATCGTTTTTGGTGTAACCAGTATGTTCGGTTTCCCATTTGGTCATGTACCTGGCTTTGATAAGCCGTTTTGACTCTTCGTACGTCATACTGGTATCTGTTTGTGGTAGTCTTGCACCTTCTTTTGCCAGTCTGTCTGCCTCCTCGTTGCCTTGGATGTTGCAGTGTGACGGAACCCACTGTACCACTACCCTTTTTGGTGCGGACAGCTGGCACAGTTTGCAGAGTGCTGCTCTTAAGTCATTAAGCTCAGTGTTTTTCTGGCTTTTTAGCGCTGTGACTACGGCGAGAGCATCTGTCAGCAAGACTATGTGGCTCTCATTTTCACTGTGTGTTGCCATTTCTTCCACTGCCGCTCTCAGTGCCTCTGCCTCTGCTCTGAAATTGCTTGTGTACTTACCAGTAGCGAATGACAGTGTTATTTTTCTGCCATTTGGTAGGTTCAGGAATGCTCCTGCCCCTCCGTTCTGTGTAGTGTCTGTTACAGAACCGTCGGTGTATGCATGGGTCCAGTCCATGCTTGGGTAGCTTTTCGTTATGAAGCTTAGGGTAGTGTCTCTCCTTTCTTTTTCGGTCTGGCAGTTTTTGTTTGCAATACCTGGTATATTTTCTACCACCTCTGGAAATATATCCTGCCTCCAAGTAGGTTTTCGTACAGTAGTGATGGGTTTTGGTGTTGTTAGTGCGTTTATGGGATCTTCGTGCATCTTTGCTTTGGCTATTTCTGCAAAGTTTCTCCGCTTTAGTTTCCCAGTTCCCAGATTGTTTAGCCTCTGGTACATTGGATGGTCCGTCAGTCTTCGGAGTTTCTCTGACTGCAGCTGGGCTCTGCAGTCTCTTCTGTCGGTCATGGATTGCAGTTTTGTAATCTTTTCAAGTTCTACAATTGGCGTTGACTTCATGCCACCTGTTATGATTCTCATGGCTTGGTTTTGAAGTTTGTTAACTTTATCGAAGTTCGCCTTCGCTGCTGTTGTCCATGCCGCGATGCCATACTCGAGAACTGGTCTCACTCTTCCAGTGTACAGTTTCTTTAGTATGCCTTCGTCTGCTCCCCAGCTTGTGCCAGCAAGTTTCCTCATGATCGCCATTCTTTCTCTGGCTTTCATTCGGTTTCTCTCAATCTGACTTTTCCATGTCATGCGCCGATCAAATGTGACTCCCAGATAGGTTGGGTTGTCGTTTGGCTGCAGGATTTTGCCATTTAGGCTTAATTTGGTACTTTGGGGTTTTAATGAGAGCGAGAATATTGTGCACGTGGTTTTCTCCTCGTTTATTTTGACCAGCCATGAGTTCGCCCACTCTTCCAGCGATGTTAGGGCCGTTTGCATCCGGTTTCTTGCTATGGTGAGATTCTTTTCAGAGGTCCACATAGCCAGATCGTCTGCAAACATTGAGCTATGGACTCTTCTTGGTATATTCTCTGTAATATCGTTTATATATACCAGGAAGAGTGTGGGTGACAGTACTCCCCCTTGGGGTACTCCCTGCTCGAGTGTCACCTTTTTGCTCATCTGCCCTTGTACTTGGACTCTGGCCGTTCTTTGTTTGAGGTAGTGGTTGATCCACTTGTACATCTTCCCACAAACATCACTTCTTCTTAGCTTGACTCTAAGTCCATCCTTCCAGACTTTGTCAAATGCCTTTTCCAGATCCACCCAAACAGCTACTGTGTGTTTCTGTGCCTGGTAGGCATCTTCTATCTCCTGGGCTATGAGGATGACCTGGTCCTCAGTGGATCTGTGCTGTCTAAAGCCGGCTTGCTGTGGAATTAATATTCGTTTTTCTTCCAGATGCCACATCAGTCTGGTATTTATCATCCGTTCCATCAGCTTGCCGACACAGCTCAGTAGGCTTATGGGCCTGTATCCATTCGGATCTGTTTTGTCCTTTCCTGTTTTTGGTACTGGTACCAGTATTGCATCTTTCCATGCCTGGGGTACAATACCCCTTTTCCAGCTTTGGTTCAGGACTGATAGTAGTTTTTTCTTCGCTGTTTGGCCCAGACCCATCAGCATTTCGTTTGTTATCCCGTCTTTTCCGGGAGATTTCCTTCTCTTTAGTGTTCTCATAGCCTCTTCCATTTCGCGCATTGTTAGTTTGGCCATCATGTGCTCTTCAGGAGCCGTATTTATGTTTTCGTGCCCCTTTAGCTCTTCGCTAATGTCTGTATGCTTATCTGCAGGGACCTCGATGTGGTTTGCTCTGGCATAGTGATCGACAAAGGCGTTTGCGGCTTTCTTACCCGTGATCAAGTTCTCGCCTTGCTTGATAGTAATTTGTTTATTTGACGGGGTTTCGTCGTTCATGGCTCTGACTAGCTTCCATAGCTTGTTCCCTTCTTTGTCCAGGTTTAAACTTTCCGTTTTATTTTTCCAACTTTCTCTTGCTGTTTGCTTGAGAGTGTGTTTGTACTTCGCCGCGGCGGCTTTGAGGGCGATGTTTGCCTCCACGGATTTTTCTCGTTCTGCCATGTTCCTGGCATTTGTTACTGCATCTTCCACTTTCTGTAACTCATCATTCCAGTAGGGCTTATAGTTTTTCCTAGCTCCTCTTGGGATGGTTTCAGTGGCGGCTTGCATTATTGCCTTGCTTAGGCTCTCTACCATGGGCTTCATTTTGGTGTTTCGTGTGTTGATGGTTTCACACAGCCCATCTGTCAGGGTTGCAAATCTGTCCCAGTCGGCTCGTTTGTAATTCCAACGTGGGAGCGGTTTTGTTTCCTGTGGGCCTACTTCCATGTCAATGGTTAGCCTGATCGGCCTGTGGTCGCTACCTGCCAGTTGGTTTAGCACCTGGCGGTCTATTTTATAGCAACTTTAAATTGTTTTCATTTATTTTTCTGTTTATTTTACGTTCCATAAGACCTCATCTATCAAGGAGTCAAGAAACAAGAGAGAGCGAGGAACGTCATCGAAGACACTGGCAGAGAGAACAATTGGGCGGGTGACGATAGTCAAGGAATGAAGAATGAGCCTACACTGGTGATAGACTGACACATTACCACACAGCCATCACAACAAAGGGAGTGGTACAATTGGAAAAAGAGATCGAAGTTAACCAGCTGATCAGTTACAATACTCAGGATAGTGATGCCACCATATATACCCATGGGTCTATGCTATATGCAGGGAGATATCTGGTTGGGGCATCTCTGCTTGAGAGAGGGGGGAGAGGTCAGTTTGTTGCTGGATGGAGTGGGACATACAGGACCGCAAGCTGCAGTTCGATGGTGAAGATAGTGGCAGTGACCTCAGCTCTGAGATGGGTGTTATCTGACATATCTTTAACAGGGGCAGTCATCCTAATTATGTCAGACTCCTTATTTCGGAAGGTACAGAAGGGTTGCCATTGGCACGAGTATAAAGTTGTTTAAAACATTGGTTAGACCTACATGTGAGTACTGTGTACAGGTGTGGAGTCCTTCTCGCAGAGAAAAGTGTAAACATGCTGGAAAGGATACAAAGAAAAGCGACAAAGCTGATTGTGAGATTCCAGAATTACAGTTATGAGGAAAAACTCAGAAAAACCGGCCTTCAGTGTCTTGAAAAAAAGAAGAATTCGAGGTGACAATACAGGTTTATAAAATAATCACAGGAAATTTTAAATTAGACTATAACAAGTTTTTGTTTTCAAAATACAACAATAACAAGAGGACACAGCTTCAAATTAACCAAAGAATGGTCCAGATTGGATATTAGGAAATATTTTTTTAGTCAGAGAGTGGTGAATGCTTGGAATGCATTGACCCAGGAGGTAGTGGGGGCAGGGACTGTTAATGCATTTAAGAATAGATTGAATGCGCAAATCTTTTAGAATAGGGAAATGCAAATGTAACTGGTTGTATACAGACACTGTAGAGTCTTCAAAACCAGTATAAAGACGCTAAGTTAAGTTAAGAGAATATGGCACCTTAACCGCCATTGGCTGGTGTGAGTCTACCGGCCTGGTTACGCTGAGGTTCTTGATAACAAAACAGCTGACATCCTGCCTTCCCAAGACCCCATTATGAGCGCCATTTGGAAGCCTACCAATTACTGCCTTTTGGGTGATGACAATGCAACTGATGAATCAGCAATTTAGACTGTTGGGATTTGAATCTTGTATGGATGAAAAATACTGAACTTAATGATTTAAGAGCAGTACTCTGTCAACTATTCCAGCAGTCCATACCAAAAAGAGCAGTGGGTTCCATCCCACTGTAACATCCAAGGCAACGAGGAGGCAGAAAGACTGGCAAAAGAAGGTGCAAGACTACCACAACCAGATTCTAGTGTGACCTACGCAGAGTCCAAAAGGTTTATTAGGGCCAGATACATGGCCAAATGGGAAACAGAACACACTGGCTACACACAAAATTAATGCCTACTACCAGCTGAACAGAAGAGAGCAGGCCATGGTCTTCAGACTCTGCACAGGCCACAACAGACAACACAATCTATTCAATAAATTAAAGATAGGTGGTACTGACGAATGCTCGTGTGGCACAGAGAAAATGACAGCGGAACATCTGCTGCAAAATTGCCCGACATACGAGGACTAGAGAAAGCACATGTGGCAATCACCAGTGGCAACACTAGACAAGCTCTATGGCAGTTTCGATAGCCTCAGGATGACAACTGCTTTCTTCGAACAAATTCAAGTTGACGTCTGACAGCGTACGAAGAAGAAGAAGAATCTTGAATGGATAATTGTTGTAGTGTTTTACAAATTTAATTTCAATACGAAATGTTTGTGGGTTTCAAAACTGGAACATAACTTATCATTGATCCATAATATTGATATTGGGGGTGGGGTGGGATAGGAGGAATTGTCCACCCTTTGCATGATTCCACTGCTAGGGGATCATTGACCCTACTTTGCACGTGTTCACAAACTGATAACAAGAGCAGATTTCGTGGCAGGTAACTCCCATAATTGAAAATTGCTTCAGGGATCACAACTTCCAGAGCAGATAAGCGCGCAGGAACATGCTTTTTATGAGAACGTGACATACACTCCAGTGTCTGCTCCTGCTTCTATTGGAGTATAAAAGATAAAAGAAAGAACGAAAAAGAAACCATTTAACCTATATCAGTTCTCAATCGTCTATCTGTATTTTCACCATTTGCTTGAGAGATTTGATTGGCTGATTGAATTACGTAATTGATTCAAACATAAGTGGGTCAAAGTGGAGCTTTACGCGACGCACTAAAGGGGAAGACGGGCGATTTCATAAAAAATACAAAGAAATGGGCTTGGAGTGGTGATGGTTGGGTTGAAGGAATTTGCGGTTTGAAAGGGACATGAGGAAGAATAGATGGACAGGCTGAGGGGTGAGAGAATAATGCAATGGTAATGTGAGGAAGGAATGTGGGTGGAAAGAAGGAGAAGGATTAATTGTTAAACTACCGTTGTTTATTTCGTATTGTACATCTCGATTGAAGTGCAAGATTTTCAGTTAATCTTTGAAAGTGAGAGTACCTCTAGAAGCTCGTTGGTGTCCAGCAGAAGTGTAGACAGGTTGAGGAGCCGGCCAATGTCTGCTGGTAGAGTGGTCAGCTTGTAGTCCAGGCATGATTCTCGCTCGGGACTCAGATCTAACACCTTTTGGAAGGACAAACATCATAGCAATAATATGTTTGACCTTATAACATTTGACAATCCAGTTTAATGACCTTTGACATACATGGTGAGTGTGTTGAATGTAACTACGTGGTTCTACTGCAATTCAAATGCGCATGTTTGCTGTGTTGTTTATGTTGTTGTTGTTGTGGCTGTGGCTGTTTGAAGCCACTCGTGCTGGGTTAAGCTACCTCTTGATGACGTTATTTTAGTAGCAGATTAAAGTGGCTCGTCTTACATCCCGAGCCATCACTTGAAATAGCTAGACAAGGGTCCTTCTTGGCCATAGTGCAATCCGATTATCCTCAGTTGAGTATTACAGTGTATCATTTCGTTGTCCAGACTGCTCCTACAGATGTTTCCAGAAGCACGGACAAGGACGTGAGCTGGGTCTTGATCAACATGTTGTACCTGGATTATTCTTCACTCCCAATATCTGCTGTAGAATTTGTCAGCAAATATTTTTTTTTTTTGGCCTTCGCCTTATTTCTCAATTCCACAAGGTGGTGTGTGTTCCACTATGTTTTTATTTTGCGCCTGTCGGCCCAGTGCATCCGAGTTCGGCATGCATTTTATGTAAGGGTCTCCTTAATCCTGCATTTTCTAAGGGTTTGGTTCCCCAGGGTTACGGCCGGTGCCGTGATGGGGAGCGAACCCAACACTTTCGGGTTGTAAGCCGTGTCACTTAACCACTCGCCAACGCAGTCTCCTTGTCAGCAAATGACGAGTAGATATAGTCCTCACTAGTACAATTTCTAGGCCAGCTCTGTGGAGACACATAACCTCAGGCAGACCTTAGATATTTTTACAAATCACTTGGATGTCATAGACCGAGCAAAGATGGACGACCTCTGTGGAGGCTGACCTCCTTTTTCTCTAAGTAAGTAGTCCTTTTACAGAACGTAGCTTCTTACAACCGCCACCTATTTGGCTGTTGTAAGTTTCTTGGCAAGTGTGCAGTACAGTAGGTTGCCATTACTTTCCGTACGTGGAGGAGCATAAGCCCGAGGGAAAAAAAAACAGTGTCTGCCAAACTGGACACACGTGGGAATCGAACCCGGAACGTTGGGATTTTGAAAACCGAGCGAGTTTCACCCCTAGGACTCGCAGCCTTTTTCTCTAGATGTACTAAATTGTATGTCTGAAAGTGCGCAGAAACTAAACGGGAAAACTCTATGTCCACTTGAATCTTGCTTGGCTATCGCCAATGCTTTTATCATCACCACTATCATGAGATAGTATACTATAACTACATCATAATTATCCCCCCTATCATCACCACTACCACGAGCTAGTATACTATAACTACATCATAATTATCCCCCCTATCATCACCACTACCACGAGCTAGTATACTATAACTACATCATAATTATCCCCCCTATCATCACCACTACCACGAGCTAGTATACTATAACTACATCATAATTATCCCCCCTATCATCACCACTACCACGAGCTAGTATACTATAACTACATCATAATTATCCCCCCTATCATCACCACTACCACGAGCTAGTATACTATAACTACATCATAATTATCCCCCCTATCATCACCACTATCACGAGCTAGTATACTATAACTACATCATAATTATCCCCACTATCATCACCACTATCATGAGCTAGTACACTAGCATTATACTCATTGTCCCCACTACCACCACCACTATCATGAGCTAGGCCACTATAATATTATACTTACTAATACCACACCACTGTCTGAGCTCTTGACGTAGCTTTTAAACATAAATTATAATTTAAAATATTAGCATGACCCGAAATAGGAGAAGAGAATAGTACCACTGCAACCTGTCGCAAGAGACGACGAAGGATTGAGCACCAGGCTGGCTACCCCACTTCGTATAAACGTTAAACCACACACAAAAACAGCAACATATGTGAAGATACTAACATTCGTTGACTGACTAGGCATGTTTTTGTTGGAAAGCTATACTCCAAATAGAGCTAAAAAGGTTATAATTAATTTATCTGATAATTTGAAAACATCACCTCTAATTCCATTAACTTGAAGACCGCTTTAGGCAGGTGGACCAGGTCACGACCTTGCATTTTCAGCTTTTTCTGGCCGTAATACAGAGGGTCTTCCGTCTCTATCCGCAGACGTATGTTTCGGACGGTTAGAGCTTGCCACATGTTCGCGGGAAGGTCTGGAAAGTTGGTACTTGCTTGTGTTTGGTAGTGTAAACTTGATTTCAAACAGGCACATGCAGTCAACTAACACGTCGAAGACGATTCTCTGGAAGTAGAGTTTCTTGGAATGTAAATAGTTGATTTATGGGTCAAGGTCATTTTTACCGTCACTGCTCTGAGCTGAGGAATGAATGAAATGGTGGTTAGTGAATGAATGAGCTCATCTTTCCCAGTCGAACGTATTGATCATGCCGGTCTGACATTGTTTGTTGTGTTATGGTCTTATTGGTTAAATGTTTACACGAAATAAATGCTTACCTTGAACAAGCTCTGCAAAGTCGTCATATTTTTAATATAATATCAAGAACAGAGTAGCGACTGGCTGAGCGGTTTGGATACCGGTCGTATGACCAACCAGGGCAATGGTTCAAAACTTCATTAATGCAGAATTTCTTTTTCTTAAATCGGAAGTAAAATAAACACCTAGCAATGCCACTGCGTCATGTTGGAGGGAGAGTAGTTGGGAGAAGTGGATACCATTACCTATTTGGGCACCACAGTTGACACACCAGATGTAAGGACCAGAATTGGAAAGACAGGAGGGGCATTCCTGACACTAAACAAAGTGTGGAGATCCAGAGAAATCAAGATTTACTACAATTAGAATATTCGCCAGTGCCAAGTCGGTGTTGCTGTAAGGGATGGACACACGAAGAACGACCGAGGTCATGCAGCAAAGACTCCAGTCCTTCGTGAACATATGCCTACGAATGATTATGGACATAAAGTGACAGAATGGAGTGAGAAATGAAGATATGTGGAAAAGGGCCAACAACAGCCACTGAAACACCAAATTAATCGAAGAAAATTGGGCTGGTTAGACATAGCCTACATACTTCACAGTCAAATACAGCCCAACTTGTTCTTTCATGGAATCCTCAAGGGAAGAGAGAGAGGGGTAGACCCAATAATACACGGAGAAGAAACTAAGATTAAATGATTATACAAGTACATGGAGAGAGGCACACAGAGCAGACTAATATTGTGTATACTGGCAAGAAGGTGTCACTGGCCTTTTACCCAAGAGGAGAGACAGGCTTTGATTGATTGAATGATTGATTCATAATGACTGAAGGAACAAGCGTCCTTTATTTCCCAGTCATTTAAATTCACTCTTTGCCAATAGGTATGCACGTCGTAACAGTGAATTTTTGACGATGAAAAGTACATTAAGACAAGAATCCTGCCGAAGACGGATGTGTCGGACCGAAAGGTGCAAATATCGCAATCAAGCTGTAAACTAGCGACACAACGCATTCCGTTCTCCGGACAACATCCTGCTACTAGTAACGCCCTGTTCATGGCTTGGTAGCGGGAGATTGAGAACGAACGCAGAAGAATAAGAAGAAGAAAAAGAAAGAAAAAGTAGACGAAGGACAGGAATTACATGAGCACTCCGACCACATAAGACCAGACAACGGTGGTGAAAGGGGAGTAAGAAGAAGTGCAGGCAAGTATTACGTTAGTAGTAGGGACACAAGACAGGACTCAAGACACCGAATGAGCTAGTTGTAGTTTATCAGTGATCTTCTTGGATAACTAAGAGATGTAGAAAAGCGGCCATTGCGCTGTTGTCTCTTTGGGACGATCCCCCAGGGAGCGGTGAATACCAGACCGGCCGTTACTACAGATGAGGTAGTTTGAGTGACTGGAGAATGATGGGATGGCAGGAGTGAGTGAGGAATGATGACATGGCATGAGTGAGCGAAGAATGATGACATGGCATGAGTGAGCGAAGAATGATGGGATGGCATGAGCGAGCAGCAAGAAATAATGGGATGGCATGAGTGAGCAGCAAGAAATGATGGGATGACATGAGTGAGCAGCAAGAAATGATGGGATGACATGAGTGAGCAGCAAGAAATGATGGGATGGCATGAGTGAGCAGCAAGAAATAATGGGATGGCATGAGTGAGCAGCAAGAAATGATGGGATGACATGAGTGAGCAGCAAGAAATGATGGGATGGCATGAGTGAGCAGCAAGAAATGATGGGATGGCATGAGTGAGCAGCAAGAAATGATGGGATGGCATGAGTGACTGATGAACGATGTGATGGCATGAGTGACTGAGGAATGATGGGATGGCATGAGTGACTGAGGAATGATAGGAAGGCCCACTCAGATGTATGTGTTTCGTCCCTGAGAAGAACACGACGATCCTTGGACATCGATAACCGGACTGCCTCTCGTCCAAGATACACCAAAAATGCGCCCATACCCTCCCCTTCATTGATACCTCTAAGACATCAGACTTTCGACGAGCTCCAGCTGAGGAAGAAATTAACTTTTGTCCAGGTGGCATTGGGCGGTCAAGAAGGGAATACGTGCGTGTAAAGTTCGAGGCAGCAAGATGTAAACAAAGAATGTTTGTTCGTTACAACACTCACGAAGACTTGCGGTATTGACATTCCGAGCTGGCCATCAGTTGACTTTCTTTTCTGTTGTTCATTATATATGTTTTCCATGTACAGACAAATACTTGTCTTGTGGCCGTTGTCAGGAACAAACAATGTTGGTTGTCAAGAGCTACTGGCTTACAGCAAAATGGATTATAGCATCATCGTCATCAAACAACAACACTTGTGTGATATCATTTCACCGTGTTAGCTACGATTGTCTAGTCTAGCGTCGTGAACTACAACTGTCCAGTCTAGATTTGTGAACTACAAGTGACTAGTCTAGCTCGGTGAACTACAACTGACTAGTCTAGCTTGGTGAACTACAACTGACTAGTCTAGCTTGGTGAACTACAACTGACTAGTCTAGCTTGGTGAACTACAACTGTCCAGTCTAGCTTGGTGAACTACAACTGGCTAGTATAGCTTGGTGAACTACGACTAACTAGCCTAGCTTGGTGAACTACAACTGTCCAGTCTAGCTTGGTGAACTACAACTGACTAAACTAGCTTGGTGAACTACAACTGACTAGCCTAGCTTGGTGAACTACGACTAACTAGCCTATCTTGGTGAACTACATCTAACTAGTCTAGCTTGGTGAACTACGTCTGACTAGTCTAGCTTGGTGAACTACGTCTGACTAGTCTAGCTTGGTGAACTACGACTAACTAGCCTAGCTTGGTGAACTGCGACTGACTAGCCTAGCATTGTGTATTCCTAATGATCACTACAATGTATGCGTTATTCTGCTTCTCCTTCAACCACGGCTCTACAAAATAGTAATGTACTCGGGATCATGTTTCCAGAACTTTGTCTCAAACGCAGAAAAATGCTTTATGATCCACACGTAGGAGACTTTTGATATGCGAAAAGTGAGGCGAGCCGCTTTATCTCTAACCATATTCTTGACTTGTTTAGACAATTAAACACATTCATTCTTCTTTCTTGTGTCACGTGACAGGTAACACTATAGCCAGCGCGGCGCCCGTCTGTTGTAAAATAAACGCCAACAATCAGACGTATTTTGTTTTCTTATATTGATCTTTAAACTTGTAAATGTAGTCCAGCAGGATCTAAGATCGATTGGTTCTAATCTTCAGCAAATAAACATTACAATTGATCGATATTTTTGTGGTCTCTGTGTTCATAATTTGGTTTTGTAAAGAGAGTGTACACAACCAGACTAGAAATATCGATCTGTACAGAATTGATTAATTCGTAAATATAATAAACTATTACAAAATTATCATTTTATACAGCTCGGATCTGCAAGTTTTGTCCTCTACTCTGTGCGCGCGCGTATGTATAAAGGCGAGACCAGGTAAGGAACAAAAGATGAAGGGGGGTAGGGGAGGGGGGGGGGAGAAGAAGAAAGATTGAGAATGATAAGAGAAAGTAAATGAGACTAGGGGATAGAAAGCATAGAAAGAGAACAAGCTGGGAGGGACAGACAGTGAAAGAGTAGTAATTAACTATAGAGAAAAAGAGCGACGCATATAAAAAAGAGAGAGAAAGAGGGAATGAGGATATAGATATACATTGACAACGAAGGTGAAGATATGGAAAGAGCAAGAGTGAGCAACGAAAGAGAATTATATAAAAGGTAAAGTGGTAGAGAAAGAAGATGAGTGAAAGTGAGAGACGTAGAGCGAGAGGGGGGGGGGTGGAAGGGGTAAAGATAATCAGAGAGATTGGAGAGATACATGGAGGTATATAGAGAAGAATATCGAAAGATAAACTCCGGCATGGCCGGTCCCCAGCCCAAATGTGATAGGCGGAGTGTTGAGGGCCCCCATACCATCAAAGGTCCTTGCTACAAATCTTCAATCAACATATTTAACGAGCCGGGGAAAGGAGATAACTTCCGGTCTGGCAAAACATACTGATCAAGACTCCACTATGTAGGTCAAGGTCCGGTAAAACATACTGATCAGATTATGTTAGTCACGGACAGGTAAAACATACTGATCAGATTATGTTAGTCACGGACAGGTAAAACATACTGATCAAATTATGTTAGTCACGGACAGGTAAAACATACTGATCAGATTATGTTAGTCAGGGACAGGTAAAACATACTGATCAAATTATGTTAGTCACGGACAGGTAAAACATACTGATCAGATTATGTTAGTCACGGACAGGTGAAACATACTGATCAGATTATGTTAGTCACGGACAGGTAAAACATACTGATCAGATTATGTTAGTCACGGACAGGTAAAACATACTGATCAGATTATGTTAGTCACGGACAGGTAAAACATACTGATCAGATTATGTTAGTCACGGACAGGTAAAACATACTGATCAGATTATGTTAGTCACGGACAGGTAAAACATACTGATCAGATTATGTTAGTCACGGACAGGTAAAACATACTGATCAGATTATGTTAGTCACGGACAGGTAAAACATACTGATCAGATTATGTTAGTCACGGACAGGTAAAACATACTGATCAGATTATGTTAGTCACGGACAGGTAAAACAAACTGATCAGATTATGTTAGTCACGGACAGGTAAAACATACTGATCAGATTATGTTAGTCACGGACAGGTAAAACATACTGATCAGATTATGTTAGTCACGGACAGGTAAAACATACTGATCAGATTATGTTAGTCACGGACAGGTAAAACATACTGATCAGATTATGTTAGTCACGGACAGGTAAAACATACTGATCAGATTATGTTAGTCACGGACAGGTAAAACATACTGATCAGATTATGTTAGTCACGGACAGGTAAAACATACTGATCAGATTATGTTAGTCTTACTTCAGTCTGTTTAATTTGGTCTGTCCTACAATCACACTCCTGCACAACTTTCACACGCGCCCTCAGGGTGAGACCCTTCCATTGCACTTTGGTTGGTCTGGCTTCTAAGAGCGCACAAAACTAGCAAAGGTACATACAGACGCACACATACATCTAATCACTGGTTTATGCGTCTTAATATCTCCTAATTGACTACAGCCTGAGGTGGAATATGCGCGCCTCCACCAGTAGAAACTAGTGAGGCAAACACGTAAAATTTAAAAAAAAATTAAAATAGAAAAGAGCAAACTATAAGCTATCGTCCGGAAATATTCTAAAGGTAATCAAATTCCTACCCAATAGGGATCTGTGTAAAGACCAAAAGGAGGCGACCCCTCCACCATGCAGACACAGCAAGCCAAGCATCTGTTTGTCTGCAAGTATGTACCAAATATAACTTCTACACACCGAGGGGTAGAATAAGAATGGGGGGAGGGGGGGTGCTAAGAGAAGAAAGTGTATTGTCAATAACAGACCCCCATATCTCACATTGTGACCAAGACAAGACAATCTACTTTATAGTGTACTATTCACGAGCTGTTAACGTGCCCTTATACCTTCGCTGCACGCTCTTTCTCATTACATCCATTGGGTCCTGCTCACTCTTTGCATCATTTGACATGACCACATCTGAACATCTTCTAAGGTCTTTTCATCCTTTTTGTTTAGAGTCCATACTTCAGGACCGATAGTGCTACTGGCCTGATTTTATTTTGGTAAAGTGTTTGCCTCTCTGTAATCTATTGGCGGATGCCCGTCCTGTCCACACCAGACCGTAGCCTTTTAGGTAATATCAGGAATTATTAACCAGTGTTTGAATTCGCGTGTGTCTGTGTGTACATATGCCAGTTTTGGCGCTCTAAGAGGTAAACCCAACCAAAGTGCAATGGAACGTCTCACTATGAGAGCGAGTGTGAATGTTCTGTAAGGGTGTGATTGTTGGACAGAGTCAAATGAATCAGGGTGTGAGGTAAGAAGGGACGATGTCACACGGGCCAGCTACGTGTGGTGATTATCCCTTATTGTAGTTCAGTATTAATGTTGTTTGGCTTGGCTTCGTTCGTTCTCAATCTCCTGCTACCAAACCCTGAAAGGGCTTAAGTAGCAGAATGTAGTCCAGAGAACGGAATGCGTTGTGTCGTAGTTTACAGCTTGACTGCGATATTTGCACCTTTCGGTCCAACACATCCGACTTCACCAAGCATTTTTGGAGTACAGGTTAGCATTCCCTCTTCGATCCTTTCTCCTTAGCCAGTCTGCCCTGCTGCAGCCTGTTATCCAGGATCACCGCGTGGAGGTGTAGAAGGGTCTTGGCAGCTCTGGTTTGCTGGCCCTGGCGCTAGCAGTCAGATATGGGTCGCTGACCACTGCAGCTCATGCGCTGCTCCGCATCTTGACCACTTAATGTTGTTTAATGTTAGAAGCTTGTGTTTTTACTGTCATCCCAGTTCTGATTTACATTTCCCAACGGGCTTCCGCGTTAATTAATTATCTAGCCCAAATTGTAAAACCTCTGCACTTGTTCTATGGTCTGTCACTAGAATTTGATATTTGTTTTTTGGGTTGTTTATAATTTGTTATAGACTCACTGGGACCCATTATTAATTAGACATTAGCTGTTATCTTCCCTACAGTAATTATTAGCCTGTGAATTACTTCTCTTATCACAAAATAAATATATTCAACTCGAAAACTTATTTCTTCAGAAAATAAAAACAGTGATCTAATGTTATTGCGTAATTTGATATGATCCCGCCAATACATTATTAAGCTATCATTATCAAAGTCAAACACAGAGGTTGTTTGCATTAGCATGATGTCTCTGTTGTTGTAATCTATTTCCAGCCTCATAATGTATTGACAATTCTTAATCAATTTCTCCCTAACAACATAATCTGCTTTTCAACTATGTTCTTGCTTCTTGTTACCGTCTCTCGTAACGTGTCTGTTAATTCTGATGTCCTGGCGGCTTTGTTTGTTCAGGTAGGTTTCACTGGAAATAAAAAGACTTCTCGAATTCGTACCTTAGGGATACGATCTCTGGTGTTTTGTCTACACCTTTCGCTGTCACATGCCTCAGGACTTTGCTAGGGTTTTACAACAAATGCCCTAGCACAGGACATGAGGACGATGCTAGTGTTTCACAGACGTTATTCTAACAAAGGACTTATGAGAACGATGCTAGTGTTTCACAGACGTTATTCTGACACAAGACTCAGGAAACCGATACTAGTATTTCAAAACACTTTTCTGACACAAGCCACCGCTGTCAAAATGTTCGAAATATACTTACTAGAGCCAATCGATCAGTTTTAGCTAGAGACAATTGGGTGCAGGTTTCATTTTGACCAATGTTTCGATCTCACAGTAAGTTCTGCCACGCTCCCCAAAATAGCCACTCACATATCTAATGCAACGAACTCTACAAGCACTTTTGGTCTGCCTTACTGCCAAATCTGAATCTTGAATCTCTTAAACATCATTTTTTATGTGCACCCTAAGCCCCGCCTTACTTTCCTGGTTGCTGATTAGAGCTAATCACGCGAATCTAAATTTTCCTTTTGCGTGGACAATTCGTACAACTGTTTTCTTGACCTGGTCACTAATACTCCAGAGCTCAATTTCTGAATTCCATTTTTCCTTCAAAAACTTCCATAATAAAATTTTTTTAAAAACACATCTTGCTCTTACAGTACTGGTGGATTTGGAAGAGGTCTTACCACCATAATCAAGCAGGCACACGAAGACATGCAGTGTAGAGTTGTTCACTAGGGACAAGGCATAGAATCAGAAAGAAATATGGGATCCAAGATGCTGAGCAGCGCATGAGCTGCAGTGGTCAGCGACTTCTAGCTGACTGCTAGAGTCAGGGCCAGCGAACAAAAGCTGCCAAGACCCTTCTACACCTCCCCGCGGTGATCCTGAATAACAGGCTACAACAGAGCAGACTGGCTAAGGAGAATGGATCGAAGAGGGAATGCTAACCTGGTACTCCAAAAATGCTTGGTGAAGTCGGATGTTTTGGACCGAAAGGTGTAAATATCGCAGTCAAGCTGTAAACTACGACACAACGCATTCCGTTCTCTGGACTACATTCTACTACTTAAGCCCTTTCAGTGTTTGGTAGTAGACGATAGAGAATGAACGAAGCCAATCCAAGCTAAGAATGAAATATGAGTTCATCATCGATGTCTTGTACCGCATTTTCTGGTCCTGTTGGCATTTGTTTTTTATTATGACAGAAACTACAGCCTAGGAGAGACATGGAATCAAGAGCACCAGCTAAAAAACCTGGACCCAGTAGATAACAAAGACCTACTATCTCACACACAGCTACCTCCAAATGCATAAGAAGACATACACTCTAGACAGAATCTCCCAGCGAGTAAGTATAACAAGCCGTCCATAAAAACAAAAATTGTAAAACTAAATGCGATCAACAACACAGCCCCTATCAAACTGAATGGAACAACATTGGATGATGTAGAGAGATTCACTTACCTGGGAAGCAACATCAAAATAACCAGTGGTTAAAACAGGATAGGAAAGACAAGAGTGGCATTTGTCATGTTCAAAACCAAATGAAGCTAACATGATCAGAATACATAACAAGATTTGCATTTTCAACTCAAAAGTCTGTGCTATATGTGGAGCAGACATATGGCGGATGACCAAACTTAATATTAAGAAATTGTGTTTTATCAACAAATCCTTGAGAAAGTTTCTTGACCTGCTGGGGTTTGACAAAAAAGCGTATCTGAGAGAACAGGACAAAGACAGCTGGAACAGGAAATCTCATAGAAAAGGCCGCGTTGGATAGGACATCCACTGCAAAATGTTCAAGCCAGTATCATCAGGCCCTCTCGGTCATTAAACCGACAAGAGCAATGAGACAAAGGAAGGCCAATGAACACTTTTAGAATAGGCCTAGAGGCCAATACTTCTTCTTCTTCTTCGTACGCTGTCAGACGTCAACTTGAATTAGTTCGAAGAAAGCAGCTGTCATCCTGAGGCTGTCGACACTGCCATAGAGCTTGTCTAGTGTTGGCACTGGTGATGGCCACATGTGCTTTCTCTGGTCCTCGTATGTCGGGCAGTTTTGCAGCAGATGTTCAGCGGTCCTTTTCCTTGTACCGCAGGTGCATTCGTCAGTGCCACCTATCTTCAGTTTATTGAATAGATGGTACCTCAGTCTGTTGTGGTCTGTGCGGAGTCTGCAGACCACGACCTGCTCTCTTCTGTTCAACTGGTAATAGGCATCATTTTTTGTGTAGCCAGTATACTCTGTTTCCCATTTGGCCATGTATCTGGCCCTAATAAGCCTTTTGGACTCTTCGTGGGTCACACTAGAATCTGGTTGTGGTAATCTTGCACCTTATTTTCCCAGTCTGTCTGCCTCTTCGTTGCCTTGAATGTTACAGTGGGATGGAACCCACTGTACCACTAGTCTTTTTGGTGCGGACTGTTGGCATAGTTGATGAGAGTCCTGCTCTTAAATTTTTAAGTTCAGTATTTTTCTGACTTTTTAGTGCTGTAACACGGACAGGGCATCTGTAAACAGGACTATCTGGCCTTCATTGCTTTCGTCGGTCAGCATTGCTGCTACTGCGGCCTTCAGTGAGAGGCAAATACAGGAACAGTGGGGAGAAGCTGGAGGGATTGGAGAAAATACGAGAGACTTTCAAATCAAACCTGGACTTTCAGTTCTAGTTCTACCTGAATGGGTTATAGCGAGCTGGAACTACTATCATTAGTTAGGGACACTTGTGTCCTAGTTTTACCTGAATGGGTTATAGCATGCTGGAACTACTATCATCAGTTAGGGACACTTGTGTCCTATTACTGCTAGGTGGCCCATTTGCCATGGGCCAGTCATGTGACGGATAAATAAAAATAGCGGGCAACACTGTTATTGCTCGCATGGAACAGCGTGCTGTTAGGAATTTTCTTGTGAGAAAATGTGTGATACCTGCTGAAATTTTCGACCAGGTACTGCCACTATCAACAGTGAACAGTACATGCGCATTTTGATTGATGTGTATATCCGACTGAGGGAAAAAAGCATGGCTTGATCACAAAGGGCGTTCTGCTCCTGTAAGATAACTCTCGACGGCTACTCCGCATTTTGTGCCATCTGCAGCAACTCGACTAGGAGATATTGCCACATCCACCGTACAGACCAGACCTCGTTCCATGCGATTTCCACCTGTTTTGACCCCTGAAAGAATTCCTCAGAGGTCAGCATTTTCACACTGATGACGAAATGAAACAGGCTGTCATGGATTGGTCCAGACTTACTGACAAATCTTTCTGCACTTCAGCTTTTCAAGCATTACTTAAACGCTGGGATAAGTGCATAAACGTTGCAGGAGATTATATCGAACAATAAATGAGATTTTGACTGCTAGAAAAAAATAATTTTTTTCCTTATTAAAAAAAAACAGTACCGGTTTAACTTGAACGCCCCTCGTAGCACAGGGCAGGTCTGATTAGACAGGGTGGTTGGTGGCCTATACGCCCTATGTTAAAAAGAGCGGAATAGAATAAGAAGAAGAGTTAGTTGATGATAATTATAATAGTTGCTTATCGTAAGAAAGATGGCAACAACATCAGATTTGTGATGTGATCTCACATGACTGCAAACTTCAATCCTGGCACGGCAGACTGTCGCACTTCGGGCATACATGCGAGGAATCGACTGTGGAGTCACTATATAAGTAACCGAGAAATAACTGTTGGATCCCTATGTGACTATTGGAATTAATGGGAAGTAACTACTTGATCCCTATGTGACGATATGGATTAATGTCAAGTAACTGTTGGATCCCTGTGTGACGATATGGATTAATGTCAAGTAACTGTTGGATCCCTATGTAACGATATGGATTAATGTCAAGTAACTGTTGGATCCCTGTGTGACGATATGGATTAATGTCAAGTAACTGTTGGATCCCTATGTGACGATATGGATTAATGTCAAGTAATTGTTGGATCCCTATGTGACGATATGGATTAATGTCAAGTAACTGTTGGATCCCTGTGTGACGATATGGATTAATGTCAAGTAACTGTTGGATCCCTATGTGACTGTATGGATTAATGTCAAGTAACTGTTGGATCTCTGTGTGACTATATGGATTAATGTCAAGTAACTGTTGGATCTCTGTGTGACTATATGGATTAATGTCAAGTAACTGTTGGATCCCTGTGTGACGATATGGATTAATGTCAAGTAACTGTTAGATCCCTATGTGACGATATGGATTAATGTCAAGTAACTGTTGGATCCCTATGTGACTATATGGATTAATGTCAAGTAACTGTTGGATCCCTATGTGACTATATGGATTAATGTCAAGTAACTGTTGGATCCCTGTGTGACTATATGGATTAATGTCAAGTAACTGTTGGATCTCTGTGTGATTATAGAAACTGTTGTTTGCAAATAATGTGTACTCTGTGCTGTGCCTTCATTTCCGCACACGTAGCTCGTCTTAATCTGGCTCTGTCTCTCTCTTTCTCTCTCTCTCTTTCTTTCTCTTTTTCTCTCTTTCTCTTTCTTTGTATCTCTCTCTCTCTATCTTTCGCTCTATATATCTACATATCTCTCTCTCTTTCGCTCTCTCTTTCTTTCTATATATCTTCCCCTCTCTCTCTTTCTCTCTCTCCAATCTCTCTCTTTCTTTCCCTCGTTATCTCTGTTTCACAACTTTCTCTCTCTCTCTATCTTTCTCTCTATTTCTCTCTCTATATATATAATCTATTTCTCGCTCTTTCTCTCTCTTTTCTATCAATCTATCTCTTCCTCTCTCTTTCTCCCTCTTTCACTCTTTCTTTCTTTCTCTCTCCCTCTCTTTCTCTCTCCCTCTCTCTCTTTCTCTCTCTAGTTTACGCTAATCTTAGGAGTACTGGTAACTTATTTTACTAATCGTTCGCCTTTGTTTCCTTGTACGGAGTACATATGTGTGCCTTACGACCCAGTGCACTCGACTTCACCAAGTTTTCTTAATGAATTTATTTCCCTACGGTTATTCCCTTTCTGGTCTATTGATCCACTTAAAAAGTGCAAGTTTAATTTGCGAGCTGTGCCACTACCCTATGCAACCAGCACACCCCACTCCCAACTGTTATTTGATCGTTCCCAGCAAGATGCAGCAGTTATTGAGCTGACAGAGGCCAGCTACTCATAGCTGTCAACGTACCAGAGGTGATGAAGACCGCATTCCGGCTCCACGTGGCGGCCCTGAATCAGGCTGCACTAGTCTAGTCCGGCTAAGGGAGAGGAATCGCAGAGGTAAGACAAACCTAGAACCCACAAAAAGACAGCTGAATGGGCCCTGTCGAAAAGCGCACATATCGCAGCCTCGCTGTAAACTTCCACACAACGTCGCAATGTCTTTTTCAGGAAGAACTCAAGAACAATAAGATATATCCCCCGTAAAGAAGAAGAAAGCCACATAATTAAAAATCTACTACCTATCTCGTGTCCTTGGTGACATAATTTGAGGACCACTGACAGAAAACAAACGGCATGACGGCAGTTTTTACCAGATCCTGGGTACAGAGAGGCGGGCTGTGTTATGATGGTTGCTAAGTGTACTTGAGTAACTCAATTGGTCTGAGATTTGCTCTTAAAGCTGAACTGGTATTGAAAAATTCTACGCTAATCATCACAGGTTATGTAGGGTGTCTGGCATTCACGAAATATAAAGGAAGTTACCGAACTGTACTTGGGATCATTCTCAGTTCGTGTACCTGAGCATTGGATTGAACTGTTTGTTGACACACACATACGATATCCAGACAGTAAAAGAGTCTTTCTGGATATGTTCGGATGTCTGTGTTGCGTGCCCGCTCGTACACATGGGTGATGGAGCCCATTTTATCCTGTCGTGTCCCATTCTTATGTAGAACATGATCATTTACTTCGCTCGAGCCCAAGAGATGCAGCGGTCAGCGACCCATAGCTGACTGCTAGCGTCAGGGCCAGCGAACCAGAGCTGCCAAGATCCTTCTACACCTCCACGCGATGATCCTGGATAGCAGGCTGCAACAGAGCAGACTGGCTAAGGAGAAGGGATCGAAGAGGGAATGCTAACCCGGTACTCAAAGAATGCTTGCTGAAGTCGGGATGTTTTGGACCGAAAGGTGCAAATATCGTAGTCAACCTGTAAACTACGACACAACGCATTCCGTTCTCTTGACTTCATTCTGCTACTTAGGCCCCTGTCAGGGTTTGGTAGTGGGAGATTTAGAACGAACGAAGCCAAGCCAAGCCATTTACTCCGATCGATCAAGGCAGTGATAGTGTCTCTTATTTGGTTGACTTTCCTAATGGCTTGGAGAAGGTCCTTCTCCTCTTGGACGGCGCTGGCTTGTTCTTGTTGTTATCGTGTTGCTCCTAACTTTGCTAACCTGTCCGGTCTCTCACTTCCTGCTATGTCACTGTGTGATGGTAGCACAAATCTTCTCTTGGCTTTTAGCTCATTTAATACTTTTTTAAAGTTCTGGCACATGATCATTCTTGAGTGTTTGCAGAACTGACAATGATTTAAGGATGTAACGTGAGGCAATTGCGCAAAGCAGATACTGGAAAGCTCCGAGCTACTCAAAGAAGCTATGTAACGGAGTATACTAAATATATCGATTAGAAAGCAGATCAAAAACAACGAAATTCAACATCAAACTCTGTTTTTGAGGGATCAAGATGCTGAGCAGCGCATGAGATGCAGTGATGAGCGACCCATAGCTGACTGCTAGCGTCAGGGCCAGCGAACCAAAGCTGCCAAGACCCTTCTACACCTCCACGCGGTGATCCTAGATAACAGGCTGCAGCAGCGCAGAATGGCTAAGGAGAAGGGAATGCTAACCCGGTACTCTTCTTCTTCTTTTTTTTCTTCAAACGCTGTCAGACGTCAACTTGAATTTGTTCGAAGAAAGCAGCTGTCATCCTGAGGCTGTCGACACTGCCATAGAGCTTGCCTAGTGTTGCCACTGGTGATGGCCACATGTGCTTTCTCTGGTCCTCGTATGTCGGGAAATTTTGCAGCTGATGTTCAGCGGTCATTTTCCCAGTACCACAGGTGCATTCGTCAGTGCCACCTATCTTCAGTTTATTGAATAGATGGTACCTCAGTCTATTGTGACCTGTGCGGAGTCTGAAGACCACGACCTGATCTCTTCTGTTCAACTGGTAATAGCCATCATTTTGTGTGTAGTCAGTATGTTCTGTTTCCGATTTGGCCATGTATCTGGCCCTAATAAGCCTTTTGGACTCTTCGTAGGTCACATTAGAATCTGGTTGTGGTAGTCTTGCACCTTCTTTTGCCAGTATGTCTGCCTCCTCGTTGCCTTGGTTGTTATGTTACAGTGGGATGGAACCCACTGTACCACTACTCTTTTTGGTGCGGACTGCTGGAATAGTTGACAGAGTACTGCTCTTAAATCATTAAGTTCTGTATTTTGTCTGGCTTTTTAGTGCTGTAACCACGGCCAGGGCATCTGTAAACAGGACTATCTGGCTTTCATTGCTTTCGCCTGTCAGCATTGCTTTCACTGCAGCCTTCAGTGCCTCTGCCTCCACTTTGAAATTGCTTGAGAATTTTCCAGTTGCCACTGACAGTGTTATTTTTCTACCATTTGTTAGGCTCAGGAATACACCTCCCCCTCCGTTCTGTGTTGTGTTTGTTACAGAACCGTCGGTGTATGCATGGGTCCAGTCCTTGCTTGGATAGTTTCTTGCTATGTACCTCAGGGTTATGTCTCTTCTTTTCTTTTTCAGTCTGGCTGTTCTTGTTTCCAATACCTAGTATATTTTCTACCACCTCCGGAATGATACGCTGCTTCCATGTGGGTTTGCGTACAGTAGGGATGGGCTTTGGTGTTGTTATGGTATTCATAAGGTCTTCGCTCATCTTTGCTTTGGCTATTTCTGCAAAGTTTCTCCCCTTTAGTTTCCCTTTTCCAAATCTATTTAGTATCTGATTCATTGGATAATCTGAGAGTCTTAGTTTCTCTGCTTGCTGCTGGGCTCTGCAGTCTCTTCTGTCGGTCATGGATTGCAGATGTGTAATCTTTTCAAGTTCTACATTTGGCGTTGACTTCATGCCTCTTGTTATAACTCTCATGACTTTAACCCGGTACTCAAAAAATAGCTTTCTGAAGTCGGATGTGTTGGACAGAAAGGTGCAAATATCATAATCAAGCTGTAAACTACGACACAACGCACTCCGTGAGATTGATAACACAAAAGAAGCCAAGCCAAGCCAAGCCAAACCAAACCAAGCCAAACCAAACTCTGTTTTGAGACGATGTAGAAACCGGTATTATCGCAAATACCGCTGAGCTGGGTCTATTAAAATGGACTGGCACATCAGTTAACCACCCGCCGCGGCACTTGTCCCAACGTAACAGAGTAATAAGCTGCTCCAGCGTGTTTATATCCCCTCTACGATAAGGACTCAACACATGTACACAGTACTCCAATCTAGGTCTAACTAAAGCTTTATTCAGTTTGACAATCACCTCCTTACTCCAATGTTTAATAATTCTTTTTATCATACCTAACATTGCATTTCTCTGATTCCCCTGCACTTGCTTATTCATTATTCCTGTATGCTCTATTATAACCCATAGATCCCTTTCCATATCTATCATTCTAATATTGTTCTCGTCCATTCTATAATTATGCTCAATATTGGATCTACTCATGTGGATGACTGTACATTTATTTATATTACACTCCATTTGCCATTTCACAGACCAATCTCGAATTTTATCTAAATCCGACCTCAATTTATCCTGTTATAGATGAGACATTCCTACATAGTTTTATGTCATCTGCAAATTTTTCAATTATGAACTTATATCAATGTCCAAATCGTTTATATATATCAAGAACAATATCAGTCCCAAAAGCAATCCCTGTAGCACTCCACTTTGTACTTCACACCACTCAGAGTACTCCTTATTTATGCCCACTCCTTCTTCCCGTTAACCAACTTTCACTCCATTCGGCACCCATTGTTGTATCAATGGTTGTATAATGGCGTCTTCTTCTTCTTGTTGATACCCACAATGAGTAACTGTACTCGTTTGTAGCGGGTTGCAGTAACTTTCCTCACATCCCGAGGGTGCTGATGAAGGTGGATCGGAGTCTTCCGGGCGGTTGTGCTATGCTTGGTTTCATATGTGTGTCGCTCAATACTGCGGGGATCACGTCGATTCCCTATCTCGTCAGGTTGCACTGACAACCGTCCGTTTCTAGGAAGAACTGCATTAAACTGAGCTGAGGGTCTTGGTCAGTATATTTTATTTGACCCTGACGAACATTGTCTGATCAGTATGTTTTATCTGACCCTGACTAACATTGTCTGATCAGTATATTTTATATGACCCTGACTAACATTGTTTGATCAGTATGTTTTATCTGACCCTGACTAACATTGTCTGATCAGTATATTTTATATGACCCTGACTAACATTGTTTGATCAGTATGTTTTATCTGATCCTGACTAACATTGTCTGATGTATGTTTAGCTGATCCTGACTAACATTATCTGATCAGTATGTTTTATCTGATCCTGACTAACATTGTCTGATCAGTATATTTTATCTTACCCTGAATAACATTGTCTGATGTATATTTTATCTTACCCTGAATAACATTGTCTGATCAGTATGTTTTGCCTGGGCAGATGTTATTCTCCCCCACGTATATTTTGTCTTATAAATAACTACTATAAATATAAGTGGATTGATTTTCTCCCCACCCATTCTCATCTTTCTTGCCTTCTTCTTAAAGACTACAAAAGTTTCTAAGCACAATACATATTAAATACATGTGCATCTACTTAATCCATTGTCCCTCTCTCCTTCATTGCTCTGCACTGTCAGTCTCCCCCCCCCCCCCCTCCCCCTCCTCCATATATATATATATAATAAATATAAAATGCAAAACATTAAACTGACAAGTGGGTCTCAAAAAGGACAAAGATGTCCCTAAAATGGACGATGATGAAATGCCAAAGGCTTGGCTAGTGGTTAGACTTTAGGACGATTGACAAAGTGAACACGCGGCAATGGAAACACGCACGCGTGCACAGGCAAAGCCAGATACGCCCTGATATAACCCATCAGACCAAGCCTGAGAACGTGCAGTCGTCAACAAAGAAAGGTTATTTCTTCTTTGCGTTCAGGACCTTTTGATCATGCTATATGTGTAGGCCAGTCGCCATGATGAAGTCTGTAGTCTTCACCAGGTCGGAGCGGCTGCCTCACAGCTTTTGTCTCAGCTCCGCACCCTCTAGCCAGGTCTGGCATCTCATTTCCCTATAGATAGGCATTACTGTAAAAATATGCTCAGGGTTCTGGCCTCCTGTTCCACATGGACACTCATCGGTGTGTGAGATCTACAGTCGGTATAGATGTTCTAGTAGTCTGCAGTGTCCAGTTTCAGGCGAAATAAGGTATTTTGTTGATTGCTTTTGAGTTGGTGAATTGTTTATGTTCCTGTTTTCGCTCCATTGGTGTGTATACTGATTTATGATGACGCTCTTGATCTACAAAGAAAGGTAAACCCTTAACTAACAGCAAAACAACTTTTGATACAATTGGAAACCTTACCTTAATGACAAACACGAGGTGCACATTAGTAGGTCCAGGAAACAAATCAGAGACATGGTACAGTAAGCCCTCGTTTCTGCAGACCGTACAGAGTAAAGATGTCTTATATAAACTGAATGAGTTTCTTCCCTCAATTTTTATATCCGAGATTTGGTTTTCATTCCTACAGGTGTCCTCAAACTGGTGCAGTTAAAAACGTTAAGGGCGCACGTACTTATTCTAGTATTCTTGGCTTGCCTGGTTCTGCAAGCCTCGTGGCTGTTTGCTTTAGCCGTAAACTTTACAAACAGTCAACATATCAGACTAACGTCTCACTTGAATGCGCATGTTGTTGGAAATCACGCTATTCAGAGATTTGTCAATCACTTTCTTGAAAAGCCGATTCATGTACAGCCACTAAAAAAAATGTACAAAATTAAATAATTAACGGGAAATCCATATCTAAGTGGCCATTGGAAAATTCTCAAACGTCTTGAGAGCTGACGTTGGGGACCAAGAACAGTTACAATAACCATCGAGAGAAACAAACACAATGCCAGAGGCAAGACAGTTTTCCTTACATATTGCTTATCAGTTATAATGACCACCAGAAACCATTAAAACAAACGAATGGGACAGCCTGTCCGAGGCACTCCTGTATACCAGCTACAATTATAACGGATTGAAAATTCTGTGGATTCTTGCACACTGTGAGATACACTGAAATATGCACAAAGATTGACTAGTCAAAGAAGGAGGATGCGAACATGTTTAGTACCGAGTGGTGGCTACATGTTAGTATCGTGTTGTAGCATCATGGTTAGTACCGTGTGGTAGCATCATGATCAGTGCCGTGTTGTAGCCTCATGTTAGTACCGTGTTGTAGCCTCATGTTAGTACCATGTGGTAGCCTCATGTTAGTACCATGTGGTAGCCTCATGTTAATACCGTGTTGTAGCCTCCTGTGAGTACCGTGTGGTAGCCTCATGTTAGTACCGTGTGGTAGCCTCATGTTAGTACCGTGTGCTAGCCTCATGTTAGTACCGTGTGGTAGCCTCATGTTAGTACCGTGTGCCAGCCTCATGTTAGTACCGTGTGGTAGCCTCATGTTAGTACCGTGTGCCAGCCTCATGTTAGTACCGTGTGCTAGCCTCATGTTAGTACCGTGTGGTAGCCTGCTACTTCTATCAGGACGCTAAACCTTCCTATGAAGTAAATAATGTCACCTTCTCTTCGCCCTTATATAGACCTCATCAACCAATCCTCTTCAAGTAGCCATATCCTGATATCTTTATTTCTGCCCAGCTTCTTCCCGTTTTTTTTAAGCAGCCTTGACCTCACTTCCAAGTGTTCTTTGGTCGTCTCTTCCCTCTTTTCCCCCGTGAGTTCCACGACAGAGATTGACTGATCGCACTACCTTGGAATTTTAGCAGTATGCTTCCTATCCAACACCAACTTCTTCCAAAGATTTCCTGTTCCATCTGGCAGTACCCTATTCTCTCCCATAAGCCGTGCTATTGGAGGCCAGGGACCTGCCTCAGGGGTTTATATATATAGCACTACCGCACATCAAAACGCTGGTTACTTAAGGCGGCTAATGAGGGTTGTTAATGGAGTTGAAAAAAATTATCAACTGAAACAACGTGCTACAAAAACCCACAGCAGTAAGATCATATACATTCTTTATCACAGACTTCCTCTCAGGAGGCGAACAACAGTGGCAGTAATCCTATGCTCATACTGGACTAATAAAGAAAGGACAATTGGGTCTACTAATCCCAAAAACATTTACACGTACATCAGCGATGGTTGCAGCCGTGACCCGTTGTTTGGAGAAACCTTGTCCCGTTGATTTTAGCAGCCGTGGCCCGTTGTTTGGAGAAACCTTGTCCCGTTGATTTAAGCAGCCGTGACCCGTTGTCTGGAGAAACCTTGTCCCGTTGATTTTAGCAGCCGTGGCCCGTTGTTTGGAGAAATCTTGTCCCGTTTATTTTAGCAGCCGTGGCCCGTTGTTTGGAGCAGCTTTGTCCTGTTGCTTGGAGCAACCATGTCACATTACTTTGAGCCGCCGTGGACACTGATGGGTCTGGGGAAATATATGCCCCTTGTTCTGATAGTCGTTCCGTTGTGTAAAAGCTAGATCGTTATGCCCACAAAAGAAAGGAAACAAAACTAGTCCTTACTTGGAATCAAACCCGGGTCAAGATAGAGAAGTGAATGAGCTGACAGTAGTCAGTGACCCACTGCTGGGTGCATGCATCAGGGTCAGACTACCATAGCTGACAAGACCATCTTTCACGATCACGTGGTGGTCCTGGAAACAGACTGCACAAGCCAACTACGATGGTCTGGCCAAAGGATAGGGACCGCAGAGGTGTAACCTGGCCAAAGATTAGGGACCGCAGAGGTGTAGCATGGCCAAAGGAAAAGGGCCGCAGAGGTGTAGCATGGCCAAAGGATAGGGACCGCAGAGGTGTAGCCTGGCCAAAAGATAGGGACCGCATTGCCAAGACAAACCTAGTACTTTTCTGGACTACCGTCTAAGAAGAAGAACGACATCGTGCTGCCCAGTAATCAACCGCTCCCTACTTGATGTAGTGGGTGATCTGGTCCTACAGGGATCCCAGCGTCTGCGTGATCATTGGACACGAGAAAGCAGATGAGCTCGCAAAAGTCGGAAGTTGTAACACGCAGACTTACCATCCACAGAGCTATAAAGAAGCAAAGACACTCATCAAGTGCTCCATGATAACGGAATCTTGAGACCAGCACAAAGAACACAAGCCAGAAAATGACAGCATAGACATACTTGGCAGAGATGGACAGGCAAATATCTTCAGAACGGGACGTTGTAGACTCAAGGCACACATCCACAGAATGGGTCTCAGGGACACCGTAACGTGCGATTGTGGCGCAGCCAAGCAAAAACCAGAATTCATTATGCATATACAGACCAAAGAGAGGCAGTCTGGCCCGGGGAAAGGGTAAGCGACATTGCTAGAAAAGCTGTGGGGGATCGGCGAAGATCTAAAACACAGTCTCTTTCATACCTCACCGGACTAGAAGCATAGCATCAGTTGATCGTGGACCTCACCGGACTAGAAGCATAGCATCAGTTGATCGTGAACCTCACCAGGCTAGAAGACATGCATCAGTTGATCGTGTGCCTCACCAGGCTAGAAGCATACCATCAGCTGATCATGAACCTCACCAGGCTAGAAGCATAGCATCAGCTGATCGTGAACCTCACCAGGCTAGAAGCATACCATCAGTTGATCGTGAACCTCACCGGGCTAGAAGCATAGCATCAGCTGATCGTGAACCTCACCAGGCTAGAAGCATAGCATCAGTTGATCGTGAACCTCACCGGACTAGAAGCATAGCATCAGTTGATCGTAAACCTCACCGGACTAGAGGGATATCATCAGTTGATTGTAAACCTCACCAGGCTCGAAGCATAGCATCAGTTGATCGTAAACCTCACCGGTCTAGAGGGATATCATCAGTTGATCGTGAACCTCACCAGGCTAGAAGCATAGCTTCAGTTGATCGTAAACCTCACCGGACTAGAGGGATATCATCAGTTGATCGTAAACCTCAGCGGACTAGAGGGATATAATCAGTTGATCGCAAACCTCAGCGGACTAGAGGGATATCATCAGTTGATTGTCGAAGAAGATGACACTGTAATGAGTAACGATAATTACCAAAGCCTCTCTGGTAACTCAGATCTTCGGAACCTCTCAGGCAACATATATCCAAGCACCTGGGACTCGGCTGCAAACGTAAACACAGTTCACGCAGCGATCTATCAAACTTATCGACTATCTGTCTGATTAGACTAGGTGCCACCTGAACTGATAAACGCTATCCCAACTGCAAGCCTTCAACGCGGGTTACGGTGTAGTACAGGATAGGTTTAAAGTCAGCTTTAAAAATATTCACACTTTATTTAGTGACACATCACCAAGGTTCACAATGCCGGTATTACACTTAGTACAAAGGAAAATCTTTAATCAGCATAAAGTCCTAACCAAAAGATAATCCCCGTGACACGGGCAGGTGTTGGAAAGCCTTCGTCTATTGAACGCCGGCCCCGACTCTTCTGTTAAAGGAGATTAATAATATTTACCAGAGAATACAAAAAGCGGACGTTGGTTGTCTGAACCAGGTAGGGTAAATAGTGTTTATATGGCTTCGATCTGGTAGAGAGAATCGATTGATATTTGATCGTTAGTATCTGATATCCCACACAGTTCTAATGTGTTGAGTGTGGAGCATGCTTGCAAAAACATTACCAGAATATGCGACTGCCAATCTGGCCAAGGGTGGTTTTGTTTAAGGAAGTTATTGTATGAGTGGTTGCTGAGAGGATTATCATTTTAAAAGAGAGAATATGCCCACTGTCACACTGAGAGCGGATATTAATAGGTGACAAATAGTGCGATCTAACCGCCTTTCTGTGTCACTACCACACTGAGAGTATGTCGTACTAGGCGACAAACAATGTGGTCTAATCATTCTAAAGTAGAAGACTCTCCAACTCATGACAATTAATACCTTTACACAAACTAACAACCTGGTGAGTGTGGAGTATCCATATTGTTTCGTAAGAAAGCTCTAGAAACAGCCCAAATAGGACACATGAATAAAAGAAAGCTCTAGAAACAATAGCCAAATAGGATACAGAAATAAAAGAAAGCTCTAGAAACAGCCCAAATATTATACAGGAATAAAAGAAAGCTCTAGAAACAGCCCAAATATGACACAGGAATAAAAGAAAGCTCTAGAAACAGCCCAAATATGATACAGAAATAAAAGAAAGCTCTAGAAACAATAGCCAAATATGATACAGAAATAAAAGAAAGCTCTAGAAACAGCCCAAATATGATACAGAAATAAAAGAAAGCTTTAGAAACAGCCCAAATATGATACAAAAATAAAAGAAAGCTCTAGAAACAATAGCCCACATATGTTTCAGGAATAAAAAAGCTCTAGAAACAATAGCCCAAATATGATACAGAAATAAAAAAAAAGCTCTAGAAACAATATCCCAAATATTATACAGGAATAAAAGAAAGCTCTATAAATAATAGCCCAAATATGATACAGGAATGAAAGAAAGCTCTAGAAACAATAGCCCATATATGATACAGGAAACTGAGTTTCGTAATCTACCACATATCAGCTCCACTTAAAAGTCGGATTGTGTGAATATTTTGCGTCTTTTCTTCAATCGAAATCCGATAGAATTCACATACAGATTTCCATTCCATGATGGGGAGCAAGACTAACATCTGGTCAGACACAATATAGTGGACAAGACCCTAACCTCGGCTTCCTCGTAGCCCTTCCTGGAAACGGGCTGTTTTCATGGGGGCCTTTCTAACAAGGCGAGGGATCCACGTGATCCCTGTACTAGTGAACGACACGCAGATGAAGCCAAGCATAGCACAACTGCCTGGAGGACCCCGATCCACCTTCATCAGCACGCTGGAGATATGAGGACAGGTACGACAACCCGCGCATAAAAACGTAATCCTACTCATTGTTGGCATTCGACAACAACAACGACAACAACAACGACGACAACAACAACGACGACAACAACAACCATTCGATGATAATATTTACATCATCATCATGTAGCATGTCCTTTATAGAACGCCGCTCTCATCATAGTCTGTCTGAAAGAAACTTTCCCTTGTCAAAACTCCAGCCTCCGCCAGTCATACCCAGGCATTCCTGGATATCTTGGTACCATTGTCTTCTTGGTCTACCCCTGTGTCTTTTGCCTGGCACCATACCTTCCATCACTGTTCTCTCAAAACCGTTGTGTCTCTTGATGTGACCAAAGTATTTACATTTTCTGGCCAAAATGGAATTGATAAACCCGTCCATTTGATGATACAATTCAAATACAGAAGCTCATTTCGATGCTCTTTCTGAAATATGAAATTACGGTAATTCAAAACACATTTCTCATCTTGTGTGTGCCTCCATTTTGTTGGTGTCCTAAGGACGTGCTTAGAATGTGTTATCCAGCACTGGGAGATTGCTGACCTATGTCAGCTACTACCTGTGAGGATTCATTGGCTATACACTATAGGAAACTTGTATGAACGTACGTATCTGATAAATTAGGAAAGATAATGGTAAATATGTGAAGCGTGTAGCCTAGTAGGCAGTGAGCTGACTTGCTAAAGCTTGGATTACATCGCGCCAGGGTTCAGAATCACAGACAGACAGAAAAATAAAACCGAACGGGGTCCGTTCCTGGTACGACCGCTCCTCCAGTCGATCCAGTTGTAAATGGGTACCTGATGTATCAGTTGGAGAAGGTATAAACAGCAAGGAAGGGAACTGGCCACCCCACTTCACATAAGCTTGGGCTTAGTCCATAAAGAGTTATCTTCATCGCCGATAATTCCTGCCACCGGACCTCCCTTTACTGGTAAAGAGTTGGAATATCAGATTTGGTAGGGTCATTATGGTTGATATGGAACCCACACGGGAAGAGGAGATGGGAAATATTTTTAATTACAATCAATCAATCACATCCGGTCACTCCCCCCAGTGCATAAGCCATTGGCAACATCCCACCAGCGTGCACGAACCTGGCCTGCTATTCCTGTCTCTCTCCACGTGTCATCATTTAATCTGAGTTCCTTCTAACATTCTCTTCTCCGTGTATTTTTTAGTCTACCTCTCTTTCTCTTCTCTTGATGATTCCATGCAAGAGCCTGTATGACTATGTTGGAACGTGCCTTTCGCAGTGTATGTCCTATCCTGCCACATTTTCTTCGTTTAATGTGTTGTCCCATTGGCTGTTGTTTGCTCTACGTGGAAAATTATTTTTAAAACAAAAATATAGTTTGTAGTATGCCCTTTGTTGCATAACGTTGCTTCTTACAACTGTCAACCACTTTAGCTGTTTTGTTTCTTAGCAGATGTGCGGTACAGTAGGTTGCCATTACTTTCTGTACGTGGAGGTGGAATCGTACCAAGAACAGCCTCCGTGGCTCCCAAACTGGACGCGACAGGATTCGTAGCCGGTGCGTTTGGGATTGTGAATCAGACGTTTCACCCCTTGGTCACGCATCCTCCGACATGGAGAATGGTATAGGGGAAAATAGTCCCATGCAGCAATCTTGTCTGACTGTCTGTCCTAGATTAGGAAGAATGTTATTGTTTGTCCATCGTTTCCGAAGAGGGCCATATTGTCACCTGTCAATCCTGGAGTGGGTTGATGTGATGAGAGGACAATATGACTTGCGTGTGAGTTGGATTTAAGTCAGCCCTACTCTCTTGTCATGATTCCATTTGTTCCAGTGGCAAGATATGATTAAGACGACTTGACCAGTATTCCGGATGCAGTGGACGACCAAAGAGCTCTTCTGTGTCTATCCCTGCTCGAAACGCTCCACAGCGAGTTGCTGCCCGTTGACAGCCAGTGGTTCTCCCGCACAGTCTGCCGTATCCAGTCGTCACATGCTTAGGTAGACAAGCGCTATATCACCTTGGGTTTATTAGATCTATCGGCTATCCTCACTTGGTTTAGCCGGTCATGTCGACAGCGTTGCCCGGGGTGTGGCCGCTACCGCATGCTGGCAGATACGTGGAGCCACAAGTGAGAGGTGATGGCCAGCTGGGGGACCAATAATGAACAAACTACCCAAGATAGGGCACGACATGTCTGCCAATAGAGGTACTACCCCTCTCTGACATACCAAGGAAGATACACACGGGATGGGTGTAGCATCAGTGGACAGTCGGCAAACACAGCTGACACTTTTAGGGACGTGTGATGACCTTAGTTCAGTTCATCCTATTACCCATCAGGTCGTTGGGGCACACTTGAAGACACTCCTACAATCCTACGCCATCTCTCTTTGTCCGCTGCCGCCAGTCGTGCCTCATCGGGACGAATGTTTGACCACTCAGTGATGTTGTCTGCCCATTTCTTCCTTGGACGTCGCCGTCCTCTCTTTCCTGGTACGGAACCATGCAGTATCGGATTTATAATTCCGCTAGACCTAGTGACGTGCCCATACCAAGTCATCTTTCGCCTTTTGATACCCGTGAACAGATCATCAAAAGGCCAAATTGCTTTTTCGATTCTTCGTCGTATTTCTACGTTCGCGACAAAATCCTTATTGGTAACATTTAAGAGTCTTCTAAAGCACCTCATTTTAATTTGCTATGAGTCGTTGTCTGCTCTCAATTCATTCACTACTACGTCCCCGATCCTTATATTTGGTCCCACCACATTAACACCAGTCAGATTCCCATTTATCTTACTATGTCAGGAAATTTTCTGTGGCTCTATTTTTACCCTGGTCCTCGGGAAAATGAGACACACTTCCGTGTAGCGTTCAGACTGCATGAGTTCAGCCTATTTCCAGGGCCACAACTTAGAGGTGGAAAGGGTCTTGGTACGTTATCAGGAACTGGACAATATTTGTGTATGCCTGTGAGACTTGGACCATTAACTGCGGATATCCAGTACAGAATACATGCAATGGAATTGAAAGCAGCAGTGAGCGCATTAGTCTAACTTGTATGTTGAGGGCGAGCAGCTTATCCTGCCATATGGGTTTCAAACGCGTAAGCGCCGCTGTTGTCTGTACTTTACTGGTAATTATCTCAGGCTGCGAGCCGTCGTTACTGATCAGTGATCCCAGATACTTGAACCAGGGTACAACTTCGAGTTCCTGACCATTTGCTTTTATCACAGATGTAAACCCTTCCGTGTTATTAGTCATCAACTTTGTTTTCTCTGCATTTATCTCCATGCCATAGATCTCCACCACTCTGTCCAATCTACGACCTACTATTCTACTAGGCTGGGGTTTGACATCCAGGCTCTGAAAACATGGATAAGGCGAGCATATTGTGATAGTCCTGAGTGGTCTGCTGGGTTTATGTATGTCAAGGACAAGAGTAGGACCCCTGTCTCACAAAGAGCATGTCGTAAAAGGCGACTAACTGTGTGACATGACATAATACCGGCCATGGTGAGGCGGTTTGTTAAAAGCAGCGTAGATGGCGCCTAACTGGCATAAGTCTACTTTGCTATAGTGTTTGAGTCTATTAAGATGGACTCGCACATCGGTTTACTATAGAAGTAAGATCGACTAACGCCAAGATTAAGACCGTGATTGTGATCAATCGAGAGACATTTTGTGATTGATTTGGAAACATGCTGTGATCAGTTGGGCGGCACTCCGTGATTAATCGGATGACATTCTGTGACCAATCGGGGAACATGCTGTGATCAATCGGGGAACATGCTGTGATCACATTTGTGACATTTTTTGATAAATATGGGGAACATGCTGTGATCAATCGGGGAACATTCTGTGACCAATCGGGGAACATTCTGTGACCAATCGGGGAACATGCTGTGATCAGTTGGGCGGCACTCCGTGATTAATCGGATGACATTCTGTGACCAATCGGGGAACATTCTGTGACCAATCGGGGAACATGCTGTGTTCACATTTGTGACATTTTTTGATAAATATGGGGACAAACTGTGATCAATTTCTTGATATTCTATGGGGACAAACTGTGATCAATTTATTGACATTCTATGGTCAATAAGGGTGATATTCTGTGATCAATTGGTTGATATTCTGTGGTCAATCTAGGAGACATACTATGATCAATTTTTTTTGTTTTTGCGTTCGCTTTATTTCTCTATTCCCCAAGGCGGTGTGCGTTGCACTGTGGTTTTTATTTTGCGCCTGTCGGCCCAATGCATCCGACTTCAGCATTCATTTTATGTAAGGGTCTGCTTCCTCCTGCATTTTCTAAGGGTTTGCATCCCCGGGGTAATGGCCGGTGCTGTGATGGGGACCGAACCTAGCACCTACGGATTGTGAGCCGTGTCACTTATCCACTAGCCCACGCCGTCCCCATCTATGATCAATTTGATGACATACTGTTATGTCACTCCTCTTCTAACCCGAAGTGTAGATGTTTGCTAGAGATATTACCAGACTGTTCTATCCGACGACGTTCTCCTTGCCTGACTCACATCATGGCCTCAGTCCTCACATCATGGCCTCAGTCCTCACATCATGGCCTCAGTCCTCACATCATGGCCTCAGTCCTCACATCATGGCCTCAGTCTCTCAGGGACTACCTTGTCTTCCCACTGCACTTTGAGACGTACTGAGGGTCTTTATCCCGGGCTCTTGGCCTCCTATGGTAGCTGGTTCCCTCCCATCCTACAGACATAACCAAACCACCGCAGTTGGTTCCTCTTGGGCTTGCAGGGTTTGGACCTGGACATTTTTACATACGTGGATCTTGTTTCTTCTCTTTTGCTGAGGAATTCTGTTTATTCCATGGGAAAAGTCCATTTGCTGCCTTTCACGTGGCTAACTCTTTTTATGCCTTCCTTGTGGTTTATTACAGAGGACATAATGCGATCAGTCAGGTGACATTCGGAGAACATCTATCTATCTTCAGTCCACTTATGTCGTTAGACGTCGTGACCTTCTTTATTTCATATTTTTTGGCAGATGAAAATCCACTGGTGACTTGCTAGGTCAATCCCAGCATCTGTTAGCCCCTGGAATATACGATCGCCTATTTTTTAGACTGGTGGAGGTGGAAGCGTAAATTAGAGCAAGGTAGACCCGCAGCCTGTCAGGTCTGTAGTTCTGTCACTAGGACAAAGTCTAGAGTCCTCTCAAGGTAGACCCGCAGCCTGTCAGGTCTGTAGTTCTGTCACTAGGACAAAGTCTAGAGTCCTCTCAAGGTAGACCCGCAGCCTGTCAGGTCTGTAGTTCTGTCACTAGGACAAAGTCTACAGTCCTCTCAAGGTAGACCGGCAGCCTGTCAGGTCTGTAGTTCTGTCACTAGGACAAAGTCTAGAGTCCTCTCAAGGTAGACCCGCAGCCTGTCAGGTCTGTAGTTCTGTCAGTAGGACAAAGTCTAGTCCTCTCAAGGTAGACCCGCAGCCTGTCAGGTCTGTAGTTCTGTCACTAGGACAAAGTCGACAGTCATCTGCAGGTCCGGGTACGAAGACATTCGAAGTATGGTTGGCACTAGTTCTTGCGATATCCAGGCACAAGACACACTAGTTCGGTCATCTCATGTGAGCGCACCCTCATCAACTTTCCCTGATGGCTTACACTGCTGGTAAATCTGGCTACATGACAAAATTGCGGCCACGAGGCAGGTGGATAGACGATAGAGTGATTGTGCAACGACATGAGTTCACAACGGCTGATACACCTGGCGCAGGACACACGACTGGAACTGTCCAGACCACTCGATGACATAAGTGGAAAGATAACTAACACAAATGACTAACTAGGCAGATTACCATACAGTTCAAATGATTCTCATCATGGTGGTGTACATTCAACACCTTCCTCAGCTCTTAACCATTCAAGAGACTATCAGAAATGATCAAGCACAACTTTTTCAGCTCCATGTGAGGTACAGATCTTCAACAAATACATTCTTCTTCTTCTTCTGCGTTCGTTCTTAATCTCCCATTACCAAACCTTGTACAGAGGTTTGCAAGTAGCACGATGTAGTCCGGAGAACGGAATGTGTTGTGTCACTAGTTTACAGCTTGACTGTGATATTTGCACTATTTGGTCCGACACATCTGTCTTCGGCAGACAAATACATTCTAAGTCACCAGGTGTTGACCTGTCCATAGTTTGTGTTGCTTACAGTTTCTGCAAGGTCGGCTAGCATGCCCCATGTCTAACCCTCATTGGTTGCCTCTAATGATATGTCTGGCAGATTAGTACTGTTTCTATTCGTCTCTCCTCTTTTGGGCACTGCTAACACTCAGGTGAAATGATTAAAGTGCTTTACTGAGATATCCCACATATGAAATAGACAGTCAGAGATGATTAAAGTGATTTACTGAGACATCCCACATATGAAATAGACAGTCACAAATGATTACAGTGATTATCACTTCAATTAGTCAACCCTCTTCTACCCCAGAGTGTAGAGTTCTGCCAGAGAGAATACCAGAATGCTCTATTAGCAATCTTTCGATTGGTATGGTTCTAGTCTAGTCCCCTTATGTTCTGTAAATCATATCCTGTATTTTGTTCCAGTTTGGTGCCGTAACGATCTGTTTGATTTTCTATCTATAATTTCTTGTAATCATGATTTAAGACAAACAGGGGATTGGCCTGTTGTGTCTTTGCATGGTGGAGGGGCTGCCTCCTTTTAGCCGCCATGTCGGCTAACGTTTTTGATTCATGACTGTCTATTGGGTATTAACAGTTAACCTACCAAGTGGATAACTGAGACGCTAGTCCGGTTACAATTGGTGACAGGCTTATCACAAACTTCCGCTTTGCTGATGATATTGATGTATTGGCAGGCACAGAGAGGGAACTCCAGGAGTTGATTGGTAGATTCGATAGAACGGCCCTGAGTTTTGGTATGGAAATAAATGCTGATAAAACAAAACTCATGACCAATAACGTCGCAGGGTTTCAATCTGTCATAGAGGCAAATGGGCAGGTACTTGAGGTGGTAAAACGTTTCAAATATCTTGGATCGTTGATCAGCGAAGAGGGTTCAAAGCCAGAGGTAATTGCCAGAATAGCACAAACAACAGCGGCGCTAACTAGGCTGCAACCTATTTGGCGAGACAAGCGCCTCGCCCTCGGCATAAAAGTCAGACTACTGCGCTCTTTGGTGCTGTCAATATTTCTGTATGCCTGCGAAACCTGGACCATTACAGCAGATATCCAGGGCAGAATACGTGCAATGGAAATGAAGTGCTATAAAAAACTCCTAAATGTTACATATAAGGATCGTGTCACGAACGTAGACATCCGTCAGAGAGTTAAAGACGCTATTGGTCCTTTTGAAGATCTGTTCACAACTATCAAAAGGCGAAAGATGGCCTGGTGCGGGCACGTCACGAGGTCCAACGGAATTCCCAACTCGATACTCTTTGGTTCCGTACCGGGACAGAGAGGGCGAGGACGTCCAAGGAAGAGATGGGTGGACAACATCGCTGAGTGGTCAGGCGGCAACAGACAGAGAGAGCTGGCGTGGGATTTTCATGTCTTTATGTGTGCCCCAACGACCTGATGGGTTACGGGATGAACTGAACTGAAGTCCGGTCAGGTACAAAATACTGACCAGGTCGTTACATTAGGGTCAGCAGCAATATACTGACTAAGACCACGCCGTGCTTCCATGTAGTGTTCCATGGAAACAGGCGGTATTCAAGGCAGTCTGGTTAATGAGATGTGGATCACCGTGATCCCCACAGTCGTGAGCATCACACAGATAAGCTAAGCACAGTACAATAGCCTGAAGGATCTAAATACACCTTCATCAGCATGCTCAGGATGTGAGGAAAGCTACTGCAACCTGTCACTTAATGCCCTTTTTCAGGGTACACCATTCAACGAGAGAGTGAGGCTGATGGTGCGCAACGCTCCCTCACTTAAATCCAATTCACGTGCAAGTCATATTGTCATCTCATCACATCAACCCACTCCAGGATTGACAGATGACAATGTGGTCCTTCTCGGAAACAATGGACAAACAATAACAATCTTACTCATCGTGGTCATTCAACAACAACTACCTCCTAAATGAAGGCCACTCAGCTTTCCACCACCCAGCTGACATGCCTGGTAGGAGGTCGCTTCTTCCTCCACATAAAGTGATTATTGACATACAAAATGTGAAAAAACTGAGAAAATTATCAAATAAGTTGTGTGGAACATCCCAAATGTGACAGAATTGATCAAATATGTTGTTCTTTGGAACATGCCAAATGTGACACAATTGATCAAATATGTTGTTCTTTGGAACATCCCAAATGTGACATAATTGATCAAATATGTTGTTCTGTGGAACATCCCAAATGTGACATAATTGATCAAATATGTTGTTCTGTGGAACATCCCAAATGTGACACAATTGATCAAATATGTTGTTCTGTGGAACATCCCAAATGTGACACAATTGATCAAATATGTTGTTCTTTGGAACATCCCAAATGTGACACAATTGATGAAATATGTTGTTCTTTGGAACATCCCAAATGTGACACAATTGATCAAATTTGTTGTTCTGTAGGACATTCCAAAAATGAAAGAAATGTAAACAAATGGTGCACACATACGTTTGACAGCAGACAAGTTTAATCAGCCAAAATTAATCAAACCTGAAATATAAATATTTGACATCTACATTCTAGTCAGAACTGAACTAGCTAGGGCCACTTATACATATGTGATACTGCCCACTACTCCTGTATGGCCCTTATGTGAGGTGGGGACAGGTGGGATGAGCAACAGTTACCGCACCAAACTTAGCATGTAGTGAAAGTAAACTAAGGAGGGCCGTGCACTGTTCATGGGGTTAGCAATGATCTTTATGACCTGTTCCTCAGCGTTACTGTGGGACCAAACTTCGACTCCAGTGGACCCTGTCCTGGGCTAAGGAAGCCCAGTGCATGGTAAGCCCTCCTTCAGAGGCGTCTTAGATGTGGTGTGTACTGCAAGAGAGTCTGACCAAAGCATTGGAGGTCTTCCCTGCGGTGTTTTTTCTTTTGCCTCGGAGGTAGCAGATTGCAGTCGCCGTGCTCCATCGACCATCATTTTGTCGCAACATATGACATGCCCATCTATGTTTTGCCTTGTCTGCATAAATTACCGCATCATTCACCAGATAACACTAGAGTATATAAATGCTTTTGTACAGGCATCCTCCAAGGAGTTCAACCGCAGCAGTGACTCAATTTTCTAATTGGAGCAAACAAGAAAGGCTAATACCAGAAGGGACTGCAGTCTAGAAGGAATTGAAGGATAACAGTTTTAGGAAACAATATTCATGTCTCATAAATGATGATAGCTCTCTGGACTACCATCACACAAACAATGTTTAAAATAATAATACGGCGAGGCTGCGGTGGTACTGCCAACTATATGACGAATATAAAAATGGACATTAACTGACGCTTGCATCTAAATATGTGTTATTGCAGTCTTGTATATTTGATTTAATCGCTGTCTTACAACAATGGGGTGCAGTGTCTTCTACCATGGGAAGTTGAAGTCCTTTCTTTATATTGTGGTTAATAGTTTCTATAGGATGGAGCAGCCAGCTTCATGCCCAACCCTCCTCTAATGACATACCTGTCAGGTCAGTATCCCGTTTACAATCCGTGGGGCATATTGGGAATTTGGCACTATGCCCAAATTTTCTTGACCATCGGCACACTATGGGTCACTATGTCAGTATCACGCCAGAGACTTCCGTTCTGTTCCAGTAACCAATTTTTTAGGCTGGGTCAACCACGGAGCCATATGCAATTGGAAAAAAAAAATCCCTCATCAACTGGGGATTGAACCTAGATTGCTTGGCTGGGTAGTCAGTGCACTAACCATTATGTTACTGCAGCTCCTGTCTGGCAGGTTACTCTTCTTTGCTCCAATTTGAGATCCTGGTAACACACAAAAGTAAGCCCTAATGCTACTCATCAAATACTGATATGGTGATACTGGATAACAGGATGCAACGGGGCAGACTGGCTAAGGAGAAGGGATTTAAAAGGGAAGGCTAACCCGGTACACAAAAATGCCTGATGAAGTCGGATGCGCTGGACCAAAGGTACAAATATCGCAGTCAAGCTGTAAATTACAACACAACTTATTCCATTCTTCTGACAACATCCTTGCTACTTGCAAAGCCCTTTTCGAGACTTGGTAGCGGGAGTTTGAGAATGAACAACAAAGAAGAAATATTGATATGTTGGCATGTTGTACTTCTTAGTCTTCTTCTGATCCCCAGTGAAATCACAATGGCAATCCCCAGTGAAATCACAATGGCAATCCCCAGTGAAATCACAATGGCAATCCCCAGTGAAATCACAATGGCAATCCCCAGTGAAATCACAATGGCAATCCCCAGTTTCAGGTCGCACAAAAGAGTAAACCTACTCATTGTGGGCGTTCGCAAACACCAACAACAACCCTATCAAAGTTTTCAAATGGTATGCAGCAAACTTTGTCAGTATCATCTAACATAACACGTTATCATTTCATCTACTCATACCTCCTCCTTCTTCTTCTTGTGTTCATTCTTAATCTCCCGCTACTAAGCCCTGAATAAGGCTTTGCAAGTAGCAGGATGCAGTTTGGAGAACGGAATGCGTTGTGTCACTAGTTTACAGCTTGACCACGATATTTGCACTTTTCGGTCCGACACATCCGCCTTCGGCAGTACTCATACCAATGTTGCACGGTCTCTTAAAAGTAGAGTTATTGATAGCAGTGGGCTACACATTTGTGGGGTGCCAGGGGAGGAAGAAACAGGACCACCAATTTTTCAGCATGATATAAGAGGTGACTAAAGAGGGCTGTGCATGGGTCTAACCCCTTCATCATGTAAAACGGACTGTTACAGAAACAAGCAAGATTGCATGTAGGATGTGCCTGGACACAGCCTTCCTGTAGTGATCAACTCACATAGAGTGTCAGGGGACACAACTAGAACAGGCTGTTGTGGTAGTAATAGAATCATCTGAATGACTACAGAGCTTGTATCTTGTGATTCAACATGCCACAGTCAACCCAGCTGTAAATTGATACCAGTTTGGGAAAGAAGGGAGCTGGTCACGCCACATCAGAACAAGCAGCGATCCAGCACAATAAAGCCTCTAACACTTTCTCCCTGACGGCAGTGATTCATATCACTTTTTTTAATGGTAGTATCAATGTCATGTACGTTTATTTATACTTGATACGAACACAGAGTTAGCCCACAGATAACCAAAAATAGGCCATTAAAAAGTTTTCAAATCTCAAATATTAAAAATTATTTCCTTGAACGATAATTCAAAGTTGATGGCTATGATGGTTGCTCATCTCATGAACTTCCTCATCTCATCTGAGAGCTGTCTTTCTTATCACTCTGAAAGCCATGTTTGTTGTGAGCTGATCTTTCTTCTTTGCCAGTCTGACTACCCAAGTTCAAGGGTTCTACAACAGCTGTCGAGTCAGAGACAAAATTGTGTGTTGGATTAACGGTGGGACTTGATCCATCAGTCCAACGCCAAACTGCAACTTTCATTCGATCCCAAAAGGCCTCAAATGAATCGAGGGCTGGCCTGACGTCCAGCAAGGCAAACTCATAATCCTTGTTAACCTTGCCACCATCGTAGTAGTCGATGACGTAACGTACCTCCTTCCCGTTCCGGTCGACTATCCAGTCATGGCGGTCAAAAGGCAGCTCGTACCTGAAACCAAAAACATTAAAGTGTAGTTAATTACCTTATAAAACTTAAGTCGTTTTGGAACAGTCAGGCTGACATATGCATACTAACTAATGTTTTATGGTGGACATTATGTACACACTTATCAAAATCTACCTGTGCATTACTTAACCCGAAAGGCAAGCAAAGAATAATAGCAGTGTAATCTGCCAGGCATGTCATAAGAGGTGGCTAAGTAGGGTTAAGCATGTGGCCAGCTACTCACATCATATAGAGACTATAAGCTTAAGAAAAAAATGACGATCTCTACACCTCATGTTTAAAGCTAAGTAGCTAGAATAAATCAGAATGTATACTTGCAGTCAGTGACATCCTTTTCTGGACGAAAGTCAAAGGAGAAGAGGAAGAAATATTGTGGTGTTACCATCATCAAATGTCATGGTAATAACAATGACAATCAATTCCTTCCACAGCCATTTGATCATTTCAGCACTTCAGAAATCCACTTTCCTATTCAGTTTAACATGCCATCTAAGATATGGTTACAATTTCTAATGTACAAATGCAGTATTTTGTTTTTTAAAAACAATAACACATGAAGTTGATAAAACATGTACCTACCCTAGCCAAGAGCGGATCTTCGCTCGAGGAGAATATTTTTTAGCAAACCCTGCAAACCTTTTCAGTTTTGGTTCTGTACCTTCACTGAAACATCAGAAGCAAGACTAAAATACAAAACAAGGCAAAGATACAGAATCAGATATTTTATGTACTAAAACATGAATCTATCTTCTCAGACTCCCTTCTCAGCTTGACCCACATTTGATATTTGTGACATTGACAGGTCGCAGTATTGTCATTCAATAGTTCATAGACTGATTTCAATTTGTCCCCCCCATATCCATTTCTAATATCCCTACAATGGGTGCTTCTGAAGCTCGGATGGTAGCTCTCACTGCCGCAAATCCCAGCATGACCAGGACATAGACCCACACGTTTCAGGACTTTCTGTGCACTGTTGTTCACTCATGTCGCTGCCATCATTTCTGTACCTTTTGAGACAACAATTGAAAGTCATGACTGCCCTGATTCATGAGGTCACAGAAAACCACATCCCAGCTGAAGTCACTTATCAAACTAATTCATGACTTTTAAGTCAAGACTTGTAATTATCTAACAAATTCATGACTTTCAAGTGAATGTTTGTATTTATCATGACTTCTAATTCAAGATGTGCATTTATCTAACTATTTCATGCCTTCCTTCTTCTTCTTCTTTGTTCGTTCTCAATCCCCTGCAAATAACAGGCTGTAGACCGGAGAACGGAATGCATTGTGTCACTAGTTTACAGCTTTGCACCTTTTGGTCCGACACATCCGCCTCCTGCAGCCATACCTTTCAATTCCAAGCTTCTAATAATAAATCTAACCAAACAATAAACCCTCATGTCATCATTACAATAAATGATTCAACTTTCCCACCAAAACACATTTTTTAAAAACTCACCTCTAATTGAAAGTCTGCATTTAGTAAAAACTAAGAAACTGGCCTGCCCTTTTAAGTCAGCATTTAGAAGAAATCAAAGACCTACATCTAAAGACAAGACTCCTCAATCAATGCACAGATTTAACCAAAACTAAGAACTGAAATCTCACTAAAAGGCTACATTGAACAAACAAGATCACAGACTCACTTTGCATGCAGGGCTTCCCACTTGAGCACTTCTCTCCATGCCAGCTCATTATTGGCATTGTGAATGTTGATGATATTTTCCATATCAAGTGGGTTCATTTCAGCCTCCTTCCATCTCCAGCCTAAAAATATCAACAAAAAATGTTCATTATGTCCCCACACTACACTCTTTTAACACCACAGCAATATAGTAGTTGTAGAGAATGCCCATCACGAATAAAGATGACAACATCAGCAGATTTGTGTGGGCAGAGGAACGGATAAATTAGACTATAAGAAGTTTTTTTTCAAAATACAACCATCCATAAGAAGGAATAGCTACAAATTAACTAAAGAGAGGTCCAGATTAGATATTAAGAAATATTTTTTTTAGTCAGAGAGTGGTGAATGCTTGGAATGCATTGCCACAGGAGGTAGTGGAGGCAGGGACAATTAATGCATTTAGGAATAAACTGGATGCGCATAGCTTTTAGAGCAAGGAAATGTTAATGAAACTGGTTGTATACAGATTCTGCAGTCTTCTAAACCCGAATAAAGAAGTTGAGTTAAGTTAAGCCAGTTTCCAGGGAGAAATGGATGGAAGGTACATGGAAACAGGGAGAACTGTATGTATCTTAGTAGCGTGGAAGTGATAGTCAAACTATTTAAAGCATTAGTTAGACCTAGATTGGAATACTGTGTACAGATGTGGAGTCCTTATCATTGAGGGAATATAAACATGCTGGAAAGAATACAAAGAAGAGTGAAAAATCTGATGATGGGATTTCAGAATTATAGTTATGAGAAAACTCAGAAAAACCAGCCTACAGTGTCTAGAAAAGAGAAGAATTCGAGGTGATTTAATACAGGTTTATAAGATAATCACAGGAAAGGACTAATTAGACTATAACAAGTTTTCCAAAAATGGTCGCTTACAAGAACTAGAGGGCACAGCCACAAATTAATTAAAGAAAGGTCCAGATTATATACCAGGAAATATTTGTTTAGTTAGAGATTAATAAATGCTTGGAATGCATTGCCACAGGAAATGGAATAGGCAAAGTCAATCAATGCATTAAAAAATAGATTGGATGTGCATAGGTATTTTTAGATCAGGTAAATGATAAAAAAACTGGTTGTATACAGACTCTGCAGAGTCTTCTAAACCAGTATAAAGACATTAAGTTAAGTTTAAGTTAGTAGCTACAGAGTGAAAGATTGACTAACAAAATGAAAGATTGATTAGTAGATACGGAGATGTACAGAGTACAGAATGAAAAAAGTACTACAACACACTAACCAGCAAGTGAAAAAAAGGTTATCGAAGAAGAGGTGTGCATGGAACTAGCAGACTTATTTTTTTTAATGGCTATTCTTCCCCTTCTCTCTTAATCCCCAGGAAAATGAATAATTCATTCTTGTATTCTTTTGTATCATAAATGGGGGCACTGTCTCTAGTGCTTTCTTTCAAAGGTTGCTGCTCTATACTAGACCTATGGCATGCATGCATGAGGTGTAGAGTCTTCTAATCTAGTGGAATTACTAAAACATTGCTGCAGAAACCAGCACTTGGGAGCAAGTTTCCTGGCAGGATGCCAACTAGAATTATAGCTACAAGTCTGACATTTTTTAAATGAACTACAAACCCTTGCGCAGCATAGCATTCCAGAACATCTGTTGCGAGGGGTATACCCAGGTGTCATCAGTTCCTGCCTTTGGAATGGTTGATGTTATTCTTTGTAGAGACAGAGGGAATGGTTGATCTGGTGCTGGTCTCTGGTTTGGGGGAGGCATCTAAAAACAAAAACAAACGTAGAGAGTTATCTTTGCCTGGATTTCAGTAAGTGGACTCCATACACATAAACTACAATTACAATGTATAATATTTTTGTGTCCCCCTTATAGCATAAAGGATGGAAATAATAGAACCACTGTAACCAACCAAGTATGTCATAAAATGCGGCTAAAATGGTTGTGCAAGGGGCTAGCAAAGTCATCATGTAAAATAGTTTGCTACAGAAACAACTTTGCTGAAAGACATGGCACTCACCAATGAACAGGCAATAGGGATATTAGTCAGTGAATCACATTATTTATCCATGGGGTCCAAATATAATTTGAGAAAAATGACAAAATAAGCAGAGGTTCCAACTTCTATACAGACTATATATAACATTTTTCTAACCCACGCAACAATTTGTATTGTCATGTTTTGCTCCTCTTGTGTGTATTTTGTCATCTGTGATCAAAGCACACAACAGGCCAATCACCTGTATGTCTGCATACATTATTGTAAGTATAAACGAGGTATGTTCAAATGAAACCCACCCGTGCTGCGCCATGTGGACATATGCACGAGAAGCATGATGACATAACATAGCACAGAAAAGGTGGGAAGTTCTGCCACACCCAGACTATAGCCCCAATCTGTCATCACGTGACTTTCATTTGTTCGGATCCTTAAAAAAATGTATAACAGGACAACGGTTTGACTCTGATGCAGACGCCATGGCCTTGGTGGCAAAATGGCCCAATGAGCAATCAAAGTAATTTTTCTTGGACGACATCCGAGGTCTACCCAAGCAATGGGACGGGTGTCTGAATGAATATGGCAACATTTTCTAACAACCTCCACCGGTGCACGCTTGCTTCATAACAATTTCTGTGTTTAATTCTGCCACAAGTGCTGATGTTCCTTTCAACTGTTTGTAATAAATTCACTGGGGCAGTTTCGTTTGAACAGGCCTCATACAACAAAATGACTGCTACACCTGCAGGGGTAGAAGAGGAGTGACTAAGAGTAGAGAGAGTAACAAAAGTATTACCTAGGTAGGCAAGAATATGTCCACTGTGTACAGTGAATGAGCTGACAGCAGTCAGCGACTCATAGCTGACCAAGACCTTATCTCCCCCCCCCCCCCCCCCCCCCCATGGCAGTCCCTAGAAATGGGCTGCACTAGTGTAGTCTGACCAAGGCTTAAGTATCACAGTGGGTAGGCAAAAACAAAAACTCAAAAAAGCCAGCTGAAATCAAATGTGTCTGACCAAAAGGTGCACATATCACAGCCTCGCTGTAAACTACAACACAACACTCTTTTCAGGGTGAATACTGAAGAAGGACCACTGAAACCATCAGAGTATGTCATAAAAGTAAACTAAAAATGGTTGATCAAGGAGCTAACAATCTCACCATGTAAAAAGGAACTGCTACAGAAACCACGGTAGCAAACACATGAAAGTGTTTTGATACATACTTTATGTGCATCCCCAGCTTCAATGGCAGCTCTGTTCACCATATGGAATGAGAAAGCAACAAGAAAGAATATGTTCATGAACTCTAACTGAATGGCCTTTCACAGACATTGCTGTATCAGCTGATAAGGAACTACTTGCACACATTGACTGTCAACAAGTACATTTAATAAATATGACGTGCACAGAAAAGAAGTTAAATAGCTATAATTGAATCTCAGAAATATGACACAGCAAATTCTAGATGGCAACACAATATTTTGAGATGAGATTTCAATCAAACAAAAAAAAAATTTTCAAGATATTAATTATTTTGCAACTTTGCATTTACCCCATAATTTTCCCAAAAGTGAAAGTTCAAAGAAGTAAAATAACAAACCATATTGTCTCTGTTGAACTCTTCAACCTCTGGCTTGGTGGCTTCTCCTCGGCTCATTGGACATTCACTGGGATAAGAACGATGTTGTTGGCCTGCCTGGCTATTGCCTGCAAGCCTATCCTGGTTCTGCAGTGAGGGACTGGCCTGGCTCATTGGGCACTCACTGGGGACTGGCTTTGATCTCATTTCTGATGGGAAGGTAATAACCGGGTTAATATGATCATGAGGTCTGCTTGCTTCCATCACAACATCCTTAAATGTGACTTCTGGGTAGGTTTCGGCTGCATGTTTTACTGCTGGAGCTTTCTTTATTGCACTGTCACAAAATGCTCTCGTGAATTTATCAGAATACTTTTCTTCAATTTGTTTCATTGACTCTAATTTGCGATCCATAAAGCTGTCGATGGGTAACAATTTATCAAATTCAACCATTGGAGGCTGTAAAAAACCATCAACAATGCTAAGCTTGCCGGCTACACCTCTGCCATCCCCAACTTGATGCATGGGTCTCTGTTTCACAGATTCAGCATAAAGGCCCCCCGGCATAAGCTTGACACCTTCATCAGTAACAGTCCTAGAGACCTTTTGGTTGATTTCAAGGAATTCAGGCACATGTCCTTCGCACCTGAGATCATCAAAAAAAGTTGTGGCTACATGAGCAGATTCTGCAGCACCCATTTTTGATAGATTGAAGCACCTATGTGATGGAGAAAAGCCAAGAATCTAGCAGAGGTCAAGAATTATGAAAATAGTCTAATGACTTTTAGTGCTTTCTACATTAACTTTCACTCTGTAAAAAGTGGTATATCGTTATATACTAGAACTGTAAGTCATGAGACATGGCAGATGAAGATGATCAGATCAATGGTATATACCAGAACTCTAAGTCACAAGACATCATACCAGATGAAGATGATTAGATCAATGGTATATACCAGAACTCTAAGTCACAAGACATCATACCAGATGAAGATGATTAGATCAATGGTATATACCAGAACTCTAAGTCACAAGACATCATACCAGATGAAGATGATTAGATCAATGGTACGATGCGTGTTCAAATGAAACCGGACCAAACTGCAACAAGTGAACATACGTACGATGCGCATGATGATGTCACTTCTGGTGTAAACAGCACATACCAACCGTCAAGTTTGCAAAATCAAATTATTCTGACTCATAGTTTCCTCAGCAGACCATTGAAAACATGGCAAGTGTAATGCGAAATCCGTCCAGAGTTGATCAGCAAGCAGTGATTTGGTTTCTAACAGCTGAAGGATGTCGACCAATTGACATTCATTGCAGAACACAGGCAGCATATGGTGACAAAAGTGTTTCAAAGACAACAGTGAAGAACTGGACAACGATGTTTAGAGAAGGACTTGAGTTAACGAAAGATCAAGACCAGGTCAGCCGCATATTGTTGCGTTAACTCATACCCATCTTTAAACATCGTTGTCCAGTTCTTCACTGTTGCCTTTGACACATTTTAGTCACCATACACTGCCTGCATTCTATGATGAATGTCAACTGATCTACATCTTTCAGCTGTTAGAAACCAAATCACCGCTCACTGATCAACTCTGGACGGATTCCGTATCACACCTGCCATGTTTTCAACGGCCTGCTGAAGAAAATCTGAGTTGGGGGATAATGAAATTTTGTAAACTTGAAGGTTGGTATATGCTGTTTACACCAGAAGTGACATCATACATATGTTCACTTGTTGCAATTTGGTCCAGTTCCATTTGAATATGCCTCGTACATACCAGAACTATAAGTCATGAGACATCATACCAGATGAAGGTGATCAGGTCAATGGTACATAAGAATAAGTCATGAGACATCAAACAAATTGATCATGATCACTCAAGAAATAGTATGTGTTATCAAGTAGTGCTTTTATTTTGTGTTCATCTGGTTTATCTTTAACGAGAATCTCAAAATAGTGTACAGAAGAGCAAATGCAAAAAAATTGTAAAAAACAAAATTGTACATTCACTGGAGAAGATGCAAGAATCATGAACAAATTGTGGGTAACCCTCACAGGTCCGTGCACTGGAGAAAATGGAAGAAACATGTACAAATTATTGGTAACCATCACAGATCCGCATGTTGGAGAAAATGGAAGAAACATGTACACATTGTGGATAACCCTCACAGATTCGCATGCTAGAGAAAATGGAAGAAATGTGTACAACTTGTGGGTAACCCTCACGTATCCGCATGCTGGAGAACATGGAAGAAATGTGTACAAATTGAGGGTAACCCTCACAGATCTGCATGCTGGAGAAAATGTGTACAAATTGTGAGTAACCATACGTACAGGTCTGTAGACTGGGAAATGTGCACAAATTGTGAGTGGTCACAGGGCAGTACTCTGAAGAAATTGCAAGAAACATGTACTTGTACAAATTGCGGGTAACCTCTGCACTTTTGCAGGTTGACATCTACGTGAATGTAACTGATTTAAGTTAATAATAATTCAAATAGTTATCGACTTAGATGTGTCAATTTATGTGGGTGGTTGTTTATACTGAAATAGAAAAATGATTTACATCAAATAGAATCTATTCTATATGAAAGGAAGACTACATAGTATCTAAGTGAAATCATACACATAAACACACTAACAACACCAAAGCCCATCCCTACTGTACGAAAACCTACCTGGAGGCAGCATATATTTCCAGAGGTGGTAGAAAATATACAAGGTATTGGAAACAAAAACTGCCAGACTGAAAAAGAAAGAAGAGATACAATCCTGAGGTACATAACGGAAAAACTACCGAAGCATGGACTGGACCCATGCATACACTGATGGTTCTGTAACAAACACAACACAGAAAGGAGGGGCAGGGGCATTCCTGAGCCTACCAAATGGCAGAAAAATAACACTGTCATTGGCAACTGGAAAATACACAAGCAATTTCAGAGCGGAGGCAGAGGCACTGAGGGTGACAGTGGAAGAAATGGTGACAGGTAAAAGGAATGAAAGCCATATAGTCCTGCTTACAGATGCCCTGGCCGTAGTAACAGCACTAAAAACGCAGAAAAATACTGAACTTAATGATTTAAGAGCAGTACTCTGTCAACTATGCCAGCAGTCTGCACCAAAAAGAGTAGTGGTACAGTGGGTTCAGTCCCACTGCAAAATCCAAGGCAACCAGGAGGCAGACAGACTGGCAAAAGAAGGTGCACGACTACCACAACCAGATACTAGTATGACATACGAAGAGTCAAAACGGCTTATTAGAGCTAGATACATGACCAAATGGGAAACAGAACATACTGGCTACACAAAAAACGATGCCTATTACCAGTCGAACAGAAGAGAGCAGGTCGTGGTCTTCAGACTTCGCACTGGCCACAATAGACTGAGGTACCACCTATTCAACAAATTGAAGATAGGTGGCACTGACGAATGCTCGTGTGGTACAGGGAAAATGACCGCTGAGCATTTTCTGCAAAACTGCCCGACATACGAGGACCAGAGAGAGCAGATGTGGCCATCACCAGTGGTAACACTAGACAAGCTCTAGACTATACTCTATGGCAGTGTCGACAGAAGACAGCCTCAGGATGACCGCTGCTTTTTCGAAAAAATAAAGGTCGACGTCTGACAGCGTAAGAAGAAGAAGAAGATACACATAAAATAATTAATGTTTAACTTCCACGTTTCTTCATTGAACAGTGTACGAGTGGTTCCATGTTATAAAATAATAAAAAGTAAATATGAATAATTCAAAATCACAAAGAAAACAAGGACAACGTGATTCGTGAAGATTGTTAGAGCATGCTGCATGGCAACACGTGTACATTAGAATAGACTATGGAAACTAATTAACAAATAAAACCTGACTAGTTTAACATGTGATGATCTAATAACATTAATAATATGCACACACAAAACATTACGTAGGGCATACCGTTACTCATTGAGGCTTGAGAAATAAACGCTGTGTAAGTGTGTTGTCGTTAGCTAGTGACAAGATGGTCGGCCTGGTTCAATTCCACTTACTTTGACAACAGAGTAGATAAAGTACGCACAGACGATCCTGTATCAAACCAATTCAGTTGTTACTAAATCAAAGAAGAACGTAACGTTTGTGTCAAGTTTACCGTGTGTCAAAGCAGCTGGAATCAGTTTGCAGGAACCGATCACGTTGATAAGGACGACCTCTGCGACTCTTCTCAACTCCGTTGTCAATTCAGGGAGAATTCAGTGAATATTTAGCAGAAACCATATTTATATTCTTTCGAGATAAGAAAAGCCCTTTTCATTATAAATATTACGTCGAAAAAATATATTTTTAACATTCTAAATATAAAAAGACATTTTATTATATCTTCTGTGGGAAATACATGAATTAATTACAATAACAAAAAACAAAAATGTTGAACAATTAACTACCCAACAAGGGATTTTACTCATTAAAATAAATATCCGACATCTTCATCATGATATAGTGCAACTCCAAGGACATTTCAGCAAAAAGATGAAAATGGAACAAGGAGTTCTGCAAGATGGAACTTACTGTTCCGCATATACATCAATGATATAATCACAGACATCCATAGTGCACTATATACAAGGAGAGATGTAAACATAAACTCGGGAGAATACGACTACTCTAAGACTAGTAAGACAGATGTTCAGAAGATGAAAGAGACAGCCAGCTACGTAATCTGGAAAGATATTGTCAGAGGTACAGATGTTGAACAAGAGTGGGAGAGTTTCAAAACAGTTTTAGAACTACAAATAGAATGTGTTCCATGTAGAGAGGTAAACACCAAGCATAAAAAGTGGATAACTAGATTTGTAGAAGAGCTAAAAATAAATAATAGAGAAATAAAAATATAGAGGCAGGTAAATCGTAAGAAACATATTTGGACAAGCAAAACATGGTTCAGAAAGTGAATAAAGCAGCAAAAATACTTCAAAAAAACAAATTGTTAATAGAATCAAGTACTGATAATAAAAGCTTCTTTTTTATGTTAGAAATAAACAAAGAACGAAAGACAAAGTATGCCATCTCATAAATAGCACAGGTAAAATAATAAGAGAAAATAAGGAGACAGCCAATCTACTAAATCAATACTTTGGCACAATCTACAAAAAAGAAGACTGCTCCAAGATCCCAGAGCATATATTTATTTTCAAATGTGAAATGGATATAGTGGGATTAAAATCAATCTGTAGTACGTAGGAAATGTTTGGTTTTTTTTTTTAATTGGAGAGTTAAAAGTGGATAAATGTCCAGATCAAGATGGTGTCCATCCAAAATTACTATTTGAAATTAGAGACCAACTAGCAAAACCATTGGCTATATTATGTTCTCAATCACTTACAAAAGGGATTGTTCCACGGGATTTGAAAGATGCAAGAGTGATCTCCTTATTCAAAAATGGCAAAAAAATCAGATCCAGCAAATTATAGACAGGTGAGTTTAACGAGCATAGTCTGTAAATTGTTAGAGTCAATAATCAAAGAAAACGTTGAAATGCATCTAGACAGGTTTAAATCTAATCATAAATAGTCAGCATGGGTTTACTAGAGGGAGATCATGCTTAACAAATTTATTAGAATTCATGGAGGAGGTTACTAAAATTATAAATTAAGGGGAGCCAGTGGATGTTATTTATCTAGATTTTGTAAAGGCTTTTGAAAGAGTACCTCATCAAAGGTTATTTAGAAAGTTAAAATCACATGGAATAGGTGGGGAAATTGCCGAATGAATTGAAAATTGGTTAACGGGAAGAAGGCAGAGGGTGGGCATAAATAAGAAGTACTCTGAGTGGTGTGAAGTGAAAAGTGGAGTGCCACAGGGCTCAGTTTTGGGACCAATTTTGTTCTTGATATATATAAACGATTTAGACATTGATATCGGATCTATGAATGAAGAATTTGTGGGCGACACAAAAACTATGTAGGAGTGTCTCATCTAGGCCTATAGTAGAATGAATATATTGAGGTCGGATTTAGATAACATTCTGGGAGTAAGGATTGGTACAGGTCTCACACAAAAAATTAGAAATGCCTATGCTGACGTACAGCCTCTGCCAATCAAGCCAACCGTACCTAGTGGTCCACTAGCTGAGTCCGGTGCTCCCCGTTTAAACTAACATAGCAATGGCGAACAGCGCGTATCCGGCGCTGACAAACCGGTTTCCCGATGCCTGAAGGGATAAAATATCAGGCTATGGGTGGGGTAACCCAAACAGAAACCCTCGGGGGAGTGTGACCCCATCCGTCAGGTGCGGCAGATGCTGGGCCTACCGGCGCGTGGACATGACCCGATCCCCACCAAGGTCACACCCAGGGAGCTTCCCTGGTTAAAAGAAAAGCAACTGAAGCCCGGCAGACAGTGTTTGGATGATCCAGGACATGGATAGGAAGACTCCATAACTTCTCCCACCGAAGACGGAACATGCCGGCCAGAATGGCGTGGGTACCCAGAAATGGAAAAGGACATGTACGCATATACGGTTAATGAGTATGCTCAGATATATCACAAGATATGGGGCTGCCTCCATGGACTGCCACCAGACGGAGGCAGCGCCGGATCCCAAACCTCGAAGGGATCCACCCAAAGCTACTGATGACAGTTCTGCGTATCGGTGTACCAGGATTAAGCAGAGTAAAGAAACTGGACTACGCAGCACTCTAAAGATTGCACAATGGAACGCAGAAAGGGGGGGGGTGATGGGGAAGAAGCTAGAGCTGGACAACTTCCTGTATGCGCACAAGATAGATGTCATGTGCATACAGGAAACACATCTAAATGCAGATAGACGCTTTGGTATTAGGGGATATGAAACACACAGGTTGGACAGAGAGGGTCACAAAGGAGGTATCATCACATTAGTAAAAAACTCCATAGAAACCTCCAGCAGCTTCAATGGGCCTGGACATCTGACAGTCAAAATACATTTCCTCCCAGAACCACTACAAAATACATTTCCTCCCAGAACCACTACAAAATACATTTCCTCCCAGAACCACTCCAAAATACATATCCTCCCAGAACCGCTACAAAATACATTTCCTCCCAGAACCGCTACAAAATACATTTCCTCCCAGAACTGCTACAAAATACATTTCCTCCCAGAACCGCTACAAAATACATTTCCTCCCAGAACCACTACAAAATACATTTCCTTCCAGAACCACTACAAAATACATTTCCTTCCAGAACCGCTACAAAATACATTTCCTCCCAGAACCGCTACAAAATACATTTCCTCCCAGAACCGCTACAAAATACATTTCCTCCCAGAACCACTACAAATTACAAATTATTACTGTCCCAATAGCAAAAACCTGGAACTAGATAGAATTCCACTAGCCGATAAAAATCATATAGTTCTCGGGGACTTCAACAGCCACTCTCCAAGTTGGGGCTACAACACCATGGATACAAGAGGAGAGGAGGTGGAGGATTGGATGGTAGAAAATCTTCTCATTCTAATAAACGAACCAGACACAGAGCCAACCTTTTACTCAAGATGCTGGAGAACACAGAGCACGCCTGACCTGGAGAACACAGAGCACGCCTGACCTGGAGAACACAGAGCACGCCTGACCTGGAGAACACAGAGCACGCCTGACCTGGCAATGGCAACTGAGAACATCCAGAGGCGCACAAAAAGAGAGGTAATGAGGCAGCTTGGAGGTAGTGATCACAAACCAGTCATGATCACAATAGCAGATTTAGAACTACCCATAAACAGAAAGAAGAGAGCCAACTGGAATTATAAAAGAGCAGACTGGAACCTCTACAAGCACTTAACTGAAGACAAATTAAAAACACCCTCCACATCAATCAGTGTAAGACGAAACGCTGCAACACTTACAAACATCATCACAGAGGCAGCGGAAAAATCAATACACGAGGCAGAAGACAGAATTATAAACCTTTCTGGACCAGGGAGCTACAAGAACTGCATGACAGGGCTACCAAAACAAGAACCACTATGGAGCAAGATCCATCAGACCTTAACATCACAGAACACAACAAACAGCAAGCTATATACAAGAAGGAAAAACTCGTGTGTGTCAGAAAAGGTTGGCAGGACAAAACCACATCCCTCAATATGGAGAAAGACACCACATCCCTCAATATGGAGAAAGACACCACAAAACTTTGGAGTCTGGTGAGGAGCCTGAATGAGGAGAACACCATCAGCCTTGCAAAAACGGTACTTGAAGAGAGTGGCGAGACATATACAGGAAGACTTGAAGAGAGTGGCGAGACATATACAAGAAAACTTGAAGAGAGTGGCGAGACATATACAAGAAAACTTGAAGAGAGTGGCGAGACATATACAGGAAAACTTGAAGAGAGTGGCGAGACATATACAGGAAAACTTGAAGAGAGTGGCGAGACATATACAGGAAAACTTGAAGAGAGTGGCGAGACATATACAGGAAAACTGGAAGAGAATGGCGAGACATATACAGGAAAACTTGAAGAGAGTGGCGAGACATATACAGGAAAACTTGAAGAGAGTGGCGAGACATATACAGGAAAACTTGAAGAGAGTGGCGAGACATATACAGGAAAACTTGAAGAGAGTGGCGAGACATATACAAGAAAACTTGAAGAGAGTGACGAGACATATACAGGAAGAGAGTGGCGAGACATATACAAGAAAACTTGAAGAGAGTGGCGAGACATATACAGGAAGAGAGTGGCGAGACATATACAAGAAAACTTGAAGAGAGTGGCGAGACATATACAGGAAAACTTGAAGAGAGCGGCGAGACATATACAGGAAAACTTGAAGAGAGTGGCGAGACATATACAGGAAAACTTGAAGAGAGTGGCGAGACATATACAGGAAAACTTGAAGAGAGTGGCGAGACATATACAGGAAGAGAGTGGCGAGACATATACAAGAAAACTTGAAGAGAGTGGCGAGACATATACAAGAAAACTTGAAGAGAGTGGCGAGACATATACAGGAAGAGAGTGGCGAGACATATACAGGAAGAGAGTGGCGAGACATATACAAGAAAACTTGAAGAGAGTGGCGAGACATATACAGGAAAACTTGAAGAGAGTGGCGAGACATATACAGGAAGAGAGTGGCGAGACATATACAAGAAAACTTGAAGAGAGTGGCGAGACATATACAGGAAAACTTGAAGAGAGTGGCGAGACATATACAGGAAGAGAGTGGCGAGACATATACAAGAAAACTTGAAGAGAGTGGCGAGACATATACAGGAAGAGAGTGGCGAGACATATACAAGAAAACTTGAAGAGAGTGGCGAGACATATACAGGAAGAGAGTGGCGAGACATATACAAGAAAACTTGAAGAGAGTGGCGAGACATATACAGGAAGAGAGTGGCGAGACATATACAAGAAAACTTGAAGAGAGTGGCGAGACATATACAGGAAAACTTGAAGAGAGCGGCGAGACATATACAAGAAAACTTGAAGAGAGTGGCGAGACATATACAAGAAAACTTGAAGAGAGTGGCGAGACATATACAAGAAAACTTGAAGAGAGTGGCGAGACATATACAGGAAGAGAGTGGCGAGACATATACAGGAAGAGAGTGGCGAGACATGTACAGGAAGAGAGTGGCGAGACATATACAAGAAAACTTGAAGAGAGTGGCGAGACATATACAAGAAAACTTGAAGAGAGTGGCGAGACATATACAGGAAGAGAGTGGCGAGACATATACAGGAAAACTTGAAGAGAGTGGCGAGACATATACAGGAAGAGAGTGGCGAGACATATACAAGAAAACTTGAAGAGAGTGGCGAGACATATACAGGAAAACTTGAAGAGAGTGGCGAGACATATACAGGAAGAGAGTGGCGAGACATATACAAGAAAACTTGAAGAGAGTGGCGAGACATATACAGGAAAACTTGAAGAGAGTGGCGAGACATATACAGGAAGAGAGTGGCGAGACATATACAGGAAGAGAGTGGCGAGACATATACAAGAAAACTTGAAGAGAGTGGCGAGACATATACAGGAAGAGAGTGGCGAGACATATACAAGAAAACTTGAAGAGAGTGGCGAGACAAATACAAGAAAACTTGAAGAGAGTGGCGAGACATATACAGGAAGAGAGTGGCGAGACATATACAAGAAAACTTGAAGAGAGTGGCGAGACATATACAAGAAAACTTGAAGAGAGTGGCGAGACATATACAGGAAGAGAGTGGCGAGACATATACAGGAAGAGAGTGGCGAGACATATACAAGAAAACTTGAAGAGAGTGGCGAGACATATACAGGAAGAGAGTGGCGAGACATATACAAGAAAACTTGAAGAGAGTGGCGAGACATATACAAGAAAACTTGAAGAGAGTGGCGAGACATATACAGGAAGAGAGTGGCGAGACATATACAAGAAAACTTGAAGAGAGTGGCGAGACATATACAAGAAAACTTGAAGAGAGTGGCGAGACATATACAGGAAAACTTGAAGAGAGTGGCGAGACATATACAAGAAAACTTGAAGAGAGTGGCGAGACATATACAAGAAAACTTGAAGAGAGTGGCGAGACATATACAAGAAAACTTGAAGAGAGTGGCGAGACATATACAAGAAAACTTGAAGAGAGTGGCGAGACATATACAGGAAGAGAGTGGCGAGACATATACAGGAAAACTTGAAGAGAGTGGCGAGACATATACAGGAAGAGAGTGGCGAGACATATACAAGAAAACTTGAAGAGAGTGGCGAGACATATACAAGAAAACTTGAAGAGAGTGGCGAGACATATACAAGAAAACTTGAAGAGAGTGGCGAGACATATACAAGAAAACTTGAAGAGAGTGGCGAGACATATACAAGAAAACTTGAAGAGAGTGGCGAGACATATACAGGAAGAGAGTGGCGAGACATATACAAGAAAACTTGAAGAGAGTGGCGAGACATATACAAGAAAACTTGAAGAGAGTGGCGAGACATATACAGGAAGAGAGTGGCGAGACATATACAAGAAAACTTGAAGAGAGTGGCGAGACATATACAAGAAAACTTGAAGAGAGTGGCGAGACATATACAGGAAGAGAGTGGCGAGACATATACAAGAAAACTTGAAGAGAGTGGCGAGACATATACAAGAAAACTTGAAGAGAGTGGCGAGACATATACAGGAAGAGAGTGGCGAGACATATACAAGAAAACTTGAAGAGAGTGGCGAGACATATACAGGAAGAGAGTGGCGAGACATATACAAGAAAACTTGAAGAGAGTGGCGAGACATATACAAGAAAACTTGAAGAGAGTGGCGAGACATATACAGGAAGAGAGTGGCGAGACATATACAAGAAAACTTGAAGAGAGTGGCGAGACATATACAGGAAGAGAGTGGCGAGACATATACAGGAAGAGAGTGGCGAGACATATACAAGAAAACTTGAAGAGAGTGGCGAGACATATACAGGAAGAGAGTGGCGAGACATATACAGGAAAACTTGAAGAGAGTGGCGAGACATATACAGGAAAACTTGAAGAGAGTGGCGAGACATATACAGGAAGAGAGTGGCGAGACATATACAGGAAGAGAGTGGCGAGACATATACAGGAAAAGAGTGGCGAGACATATACAGGAAAACTTGAAGAGAGTGGCGAGACATATACAGGAAGAGAGTGGCGAGACATATACAGGAAGAGAGTGGCGAGACATATACAGGAAAACTTGAAGAGAGTGGCGAGACATATACAGGAAGAGAGTGGCGAGACATATACAGGAAAACTTGAAGAGAGTGGCGAGACATATACAGGAAGAGAGTGGCGAGACATATACAGGAAGAGAGTGGCGAGACATATACAGGAAGAGAGTGGCGAGACATATACAAGAAAACTTGAAGAGAGTGGCGAGACATATACAAGAAAACTTGAAGAGAGTGGCGAGACATATACAGGAAGAGAGTGGCGAGACATATACAAGAAAACTTGAAGAGAGTGGCGAGACATATACAAGAAAACTTGAAGAGAGTGGCGAGACATATACAAGAAAACTTGAAGAGAGTGGCGAGACATATACAGGAAGAGAGTGGCGAGACATATACAAGAAAACTTGAAGAGAGTGGCGAGACATATACAGGAAGAGAGTGGCGAGACATATACAGGAAAACTTGAAGAGAGTGGCGAGACATATACAGGAAGAGAGTGGCGAGACATATACAGGAAGAGAGTGGCGAGACATATACAAGAAAACTTGAAGAGAGTGGCGAGACATATACAGGAAGAGAGTGGCGAGACATATACAAGAAAACTTGAAGAGAGTGGCGAGACATATACAAGAAAACTTGAAGAGAGTGGCGAGACATATACAGGAAGAGAGTGGCGAGACATATACAAGAAAACTTGAAGAGAGTGGCGAGACATATACAGGAAAACTTGAAGAGAGTGGCGAGACATATACAGGAAAACTTGAAGAGAGCGGCGAGACATATACAAGAAAACTTGAAGAGAGCGGCGAGACATATACAAGAAAACTTGAAGAGAGCGGCGAGACATATACAGGAAAACTTGAAGAGAGTGGCGAGACATATACAGGAAGAGAGTGGCGAGACATATACAAGAAAACTTGAAGAGAGTGGCGAGACATATACAGGAAAACTTGAAGAGAGTGGCGAGACATATACAGGAAGAGAGTGGCGAGACATATACAAGAAAACTTGAAGAGAGTGGCGAGACATATACAAGAAAACTTGAAGAGAGTGGCGAGACATATACAGGAAAACTTGAAGAGAGTGGCGAGACATATACAAGAAAACTTGAAGAGAGTGGCGAGACATATACAGGAAGAGAGTGGCGAGACATATACAGGAAGAGAGTGGCGAGACATATACAAGAAAACTTGAAGAGAGTGGCGAGACATATACAAGAAAACTTGAAGAGAGTGGCGAGACATATACAGGAAGAGAGCGGCGAGACATATACAAGAAAACTTGAAGAGAGTGGCGAGACATATACAGGAAGAGAGTGGCGAGACCTATACAGGAAAACTTGAAGAGAGTGGCGAGACATATACAAGAAAACTTGAAGAGAGTGGCGAGACATATACAAGAAAACTTGAAGAGAGTGGCGAGACATATACAGGAAGAGAGCGGCGAGACATATACAAGAAAACTTGAAGAGAGTGGCGAGACATATACAAGAAAACTTGAAGAGAGTGGCGAGACATATACAAGAAAACTTGAAGAGAGTGGCGAGACATATACAAGAAAACTTGAAGAGAGTGGCGAGACATATACAGGAAGAGAGCGGCGAGACATATACAAGAAAACTTGAAGAGAGTGGCGAGACATATACAGGAAGAGAGTGGCGAGACCTATACAGGAAAACTTGAAGAGAGCGGCGAGACATATACAGGAAAACTTGAAGAGAGTGGCGAGACATATACAGGAAGAGAGTGGCGAGACATATACAGGAAAACTTGAAGAGAGTGGCGAGACATATACAAGAAAACTTGAAGAGAGCGGCGAGACATATACAAGAAAACTTGAAGAGAGCGGCGAGACATATACAAGAAAACTTGAAGAGAGCGGCGAGACATATACAAGAAAACTTGAAGAGAGTGGCGAGACATATACAGGAAAACTTGAAGAGAGTGGCGAGACATATACAGGAAAACTTGAAGAGAGTGGCGAGACATATACAGGAAAACCTGAAGAGAGTGGCGAGACATATACAAGAAAACTTGAAGAGAGTGGCGAGACATATACAGGAAAACTTGAAGAGAGTGGCGAGACATATACAGGAAAACTTGAAGAGAGTGGCGAGACATATACAGGAAAACTTGAAGAGAGTGGCGAGACATATACAGGAAAACTTGAAGAGAGTGGCGAGACATATACAGGAAAACCTGAAGAGAGTGGCGAGACATATACAAGAAAACTTGAAGAGAGTGGCGAGACATATACAGGAAAACTTGAAGAGAGTGGCGAGACATATACAGGAAAACTTGAAGAGAGTGGCGAGACATATACAGGAAGAGAGTGGCGAGACATATACAGGAAAACTTGAAGAGAGTGGCGAGACATATACAGGAAAACTTGAAGAGAGTGGCGAGACATATACAGGAAGAGAGTGGCGAGACATATACAAGAAAACTTGAAGAGAGTGGCGAGACATATACAGGAAGAGAGTGGCGAGACATATACAGGAAAACTTGAAGAGAGTGGCGAGACATATACAGGAAGAGAGTGGCGAGACATATACAAGAAAACTTGAAGAGAGTGGCGAGACATATACAGGAAGAGAGTGGCGAGACATATACAGGAAAACTTGAAGAGAGTGGCGAGACATATACAGGAAAACTTGAAGAGAGTGGCGAGACATATACAGGAAAACTTGAAGAGAGTGGCGAGACATATACAAGAAAACTTGAAGAGAGTGGCGAGACATATACAAGAAAACTTGAAGAGAGTGGCGAGACATATACAGGAAGAGAGTGGCGAGACATATACAAGAAAACTTGAAGAGAGTGGCGAGACATATACAAGAAAACTTGAAGAGAGTGGCGAGACATATACAGGAAGAGAGTGGCGAGACATATACAAGAAAACTTGAAGAGAGTGGCGAGACATATACAGGAAGAGAGTGGCGAGACATATACAGGAAAACTTGAAGAGAGTGGCGAGACATATACAGGAAAACTTGAAGAGAGTGGCGAGACATATACAAGAAAACTTGAAGAGAGTGGCGAGACATATACAGGAAGAGAGTGGCGAGACATATACAGGAAAACTTGAAGAGAGTGGCGAGACATATACAGAAAAACTTGAAGAGAGTGGCGAGACATATACAGGAAAACTTGAAGAGAGTGGCGAGACATATACAGGAAGAGAGTGGCGAGACATATACAGGAAAACTTGAAGAGAGTGGCGAGACATATACAGGAAAACTTGAAGAGAGCGGCGAGACATATACAAGAAAACTTGAAGAGAGTGGCGAGACATATACAGGAAGAGAGTGGCGAGACATATACAGGAAAACTTGAAGAGAGTGGCGAGACATATACAAGAAAACTTGAAGAGAGTGGCGAGACATATACAGGAAGAGAGTGGCGAGACATATACAGGAAAACTTGAAGAGAGTGGCGAGACATATACAGGAAGAGAGTGGCGAGACATATACAGGAAGAGAGTGGCGAGACATATACAGGAAGAGAGTGGCGAGACATATACAAGAAAACTTGAAGAGAGTGGCGAGACATATACAGGAAAACTTGAAGAGAGTGGCGAGACATATACAAGAAAACTTGAAGAGAGTGGCGAGACATATACAGGAAGAGAGTGGCGAGACATATACAGGAAAACTTGAAGAGAGTGGCGAGACATATACAGGAAGAGAGTGGCGAGACATATACAAGAAAACTTGAAGAGAGTGGCGAGACATATACAAGAAAACTTGAAGAGAGTGGCGAGACATATACAAGAAAACTTGAAGAGAGTGGCGAGACATATACAAGAAAACTTGAAGAGAGTGGCGAGACATATACAAGAAAACTTGAAGAGAGTGGCGAGACATATACAAGAAAACTTGAAGAGAGTGGCGAGACATATACAGGAAGAGAGTGGCGAGACATATACAAGAAAACTTGAAGAGAGTGGCGAGACATATACAAGAAAACTTGAAGAGAGTGGCGAGACATATACAAGAAAACTTGAAGAGAGTGGCGAGACATATACAAGAAAACTTGAAGAGAGTGGCGAGACATATACAGGAAAACTTGAAGAGAGCGGCGAGACATATACAAGAAAACTTGAAGAGAGTGGCGAGACATATACAGGAAAACTTGAAGAGAGTGGCGAGACATATACAGGAAAACTTGAAGAGAGTGGCGAGACATATACAAGAAAACTTGAAGAGAGCGGCGAGACATATACAAGAAAACTTGAAGAGAGTGGCGAGACATATACAGGAAAACTTGAAGAGAGTGGCGAGACATATACAGGAAAACTTGAAGAGAGTGGCGAGACATATACAGGAAAACTTGAAGAGAGTGGCGAGACATATACAAGAAAACTTGAAGAGAGTGGCGAGACATATACAGGAAGAGAGTGGCGAGACATATACAGGAAGAGAGTGGCGAGACATATACAGGAAGAGAGTGGCGAGACATATACAAGAAAACTTGAAGAGAGTGGTGAGACATATACAGGAAAACTTGAAGAGAGCGGCGAGACATATACAGGAACGAAGAGGAAGCTGCTATCGGTCCTGAACCAAAGCTGGAAAAGGGGAATTGTACCCCAGGCATGGAAAGACGCAGTACTGGTACCAGTACCAAAAAAAGGAAAGGACAAAACAGTAGGAACAGATGTTGAACAGGAGTGGACAAAACAGATCCAAATGGATACAGGCCTATCAGCCTACTGAGCTGTGTCGGCAAACTGATGGAACGTATGATAAACACCAGACTGATGTGGCATCTGGAAGAAAAACGAATACTAATTCCACAGCAAGCCGGCTTTAGACAGCACAGATCCACTGAGGACCAGGTCATCCTCATAGCCCAGGAAATAGAAGATGCCTACCAGGCACAGAAGCACACTGAAGCGGTTTGGGTGGACCTGGAAAAGGCATTTGACAAAGTCTGGAAAGAGGGACTTAGAGTCAAGCTAAGAAGAAGTTATGTCTGTGGGGAAAATGTACAAGTGGATCAACCACTACCTCAAAAACAGAACGGCCAGAGTCCAAGTACAAGGGCAGATGAGCAGAAAGGTGACACTCGAGCAGGGAGTACCCCAAGGGGGAGCACTGTCACCCACACTCTTCCTGGTGTATATAAACGACATTACAGAGAATATACCAAGAAGAGTCCAAAGCTCAATGTTTGCAGACGATCTGGCTATGTGGACCTCTGAAAAGAATCTCACCATAGCAAGAAATCGGATGCAGCAGGCCCTAACATCGCTGGAAGATTGGGCGAACTCATGGCTGGTCAAAATAAACGAGGAGAAAACCACATGCACAATATTCTCGCTTTCAATCAAACCCCAAAATACCAAGTTAAGTTTAAATGGCAAATTCCTGCAGTCAAACGACAACCCAAACTATTTGCGAGTCACATTTGATCGGCGCATGACATGGAAAAGTCAGATCGAGAGAAACTGAATGAGAGCCAGAGAAAGAATGGCAATCATAAGGAAACTTGCTGGCACAAGCTGGGGAGCAGACGAAAGCATACTAAAGAAACTGTACACTGGAAGAGTGAGACCAGTTCTCGAGTATGGCATTGCGGCATGGACAACAGCAGCAAAGGCGAACTTCGATAAAGTTAGCAAACTTCAAAACCAAGCCATGAGAGTTATAACAGGAGGCATGAAGTCAACGCCAATTGTAGAACTTGAAAAGATTACAAAACTGCAATCCATGACCGATAGAAGAGACTGCAGAGCCCAGCTGCAGTCAGAGAAACTCCGAAGACTGACGGACCATCCAATGCACCAGAGACTAAACAATTTGGGAAATGGGAAACTAAAGTGGAGAAACTTTGCAGAAATAGCCAAAGCAAAGATGCACGAAGATCCCATAAACGCACTAACAACACCAAAACCCATCACTACTGTACGAAAACCTACCTGGAGGCAGGATATATTTCCAGAGGTGGTAGAAAATATACCAGGTATTGGAAGTAAAACGGCCAGACTGAAAAAGAAAGGAGAGATACTACCCTAAGCTTTATATCGGAAAACTACCCAAGCATGGACTGGACCCATGCATACACCGACGGTTCTGTAACAAACACTACACAGAACGGAGGGGCAGGAGCTTTCCTGAACCTACCAAATGGCAGAAAAATAACACTGTCATTCGCTACTGGTAAGTACACAAGCAATTTCAGAGCGGAGGCAGAGGCACTGAGGGCGGCAGTGGAAGAAATGGTGATACATAAAGAAAATGAAAGCCATATAGTCCTGCTTACAGATGCTCTCGCCGTAGTCACAGCGCTAAAAAGCCAGAAAAACACTGAGCTTAATGACTTAAGAGCAGCACTCTGCAAACTGTGTTCCAGCATTCCGTACCAAAAAGGGTAGTGGTACAGTGGGTCCCATCACACTGCAACATCCAAGGCAACGAGGAGGCAGACAGACTGGCAAAAGAAGGTGCAAGACTACCACAAACAGATACTAGTATGACGTACGAAGAGTCAAAACGGCTTATCAAAGCCAGATACATGACCAAATGGGAAACCGAACATACTGGTTACACCAAAAACGATGCCTATTACCAGTTGAACCGAAGAGAGCAGGTCGTTGTCTTCAGACTTCGCACTGGCCACAATAGACTGAGGTACCACCTATTCAACAAATTGAAGATAGGTGGTACCGACGAATGCCCGTGCGGTACCGGTAAAATGACCGCTGAACATCTGCTGCAGAACTGCCCGATATACGAGGATCAGAGAGAGCAGATGTGGCCATCACCAGTGGAACTGCAAGACAAGCTCTATGGCAGTGGCGACAGCCTCAGGATGACCGCCGCTTTTTTCGAAAAAATAATGGTTTCTGTCTGACTATGTACGCAGAAGAAGAAGATATACAGGAAAACTTGAAGAGAGTGGCGAGACATATACAGGAAAACAAGCAGCCAATCTCCTTGCCGCGGGTTTTGTTGAAGACACCAAAATAAACATGCCCCAGGTAAGAGTTAGAGAGGTGGAAAATGAACTAAAAAAGAGAAGAAAAAGGAAAGAAAACAATGAGGATGAAATAAACAAGCTTTTCAGTATCTAAGAATTGAATTGGGCAATAGGAAAACTTAAGATGAAAAAGGCACCTGGGCCCGACGCAATAACAAATGAAATGATTTCACACTTGGGACCAATAGGCAGACAGCGATTCCTGGACCTGATAAACCAATCGTGGACTCAAGGATTGTTCCAAAAAGAATGGAAGGAGGCAGAAATAATCCCAATCCTCAAGAAGGGAAAACCAAAATAAAACAAAACAAGCTACCGTCCAATCAGCCTCCTTAGCTGTCTGGGAAAGACAATGGAAAGGCTGGTGAACAATAGGATGCTAACTTTCCTTTAGAAAGACAATGGAACGGCTAGTGAACAATAAGATGCTAACTTTCCTTGAGAAAAACAATGGAAAGGCTAGTGAACAATATGATACTAACTTTCCCTGAGAAAAACAAAATCCTGGACGAGTGCCAGTCTGGCTATAGAAAATACAGGAGTACCGACGACCAGACCGCTTATCTGACCCAGGAAATCGAAGATGCCTTTCAGAGGAAATGTAAACTATTGGCCACCTTCTTTGACCTGATTAAAGCTTTTGACAAAGTCTGGAAGAAAGGACTAATGCTAATATTATCGGGCTGCGGAATAAGGGGGAAAATGCTTTACTGGATCAAAGACTACCTCCACTCACGATGTGCGAGATTCAGGCTGGAAGAACACAGGAGCAAAATGGTCAAACTGCATGAGGGGGTTCCCCAGGGAGGATCACTATCCCCTACCTTGTTTATCCTCTTCATTAATGATCTACCAAAACAGTTCAGACCACACATCCACAAGGCACTCCATGCGGAGGACCTGGCCATATGGACCCAGGCAGAAAACATTGTAACCGCAAAAGCAAGAATGCAGGAAGCAATTAATGCAGTAAAGAAATGGGCAGACTCATGGGGTGTCACAACAAACAAAAGCAAGACACTCTCAACACTTTTCTCGCTCTCTACAAAGCCAGAGCAAGTCAACCTATATTTAGAAAATAGCCTACTTCCTAGAGAAAACAATCCTACATACCTAGGAATGAGATATGACAAAAGATTAACATGGGGCCCACACATAGAGGATACCAAAAAGAAGGCCACACTCAGACTAAGGCTGATGAAAAAACTGGCAGGGACAAACTGGGGCGCAGATGCAAACACAGTCAGACAGGTCTACACTGGATACGTACGGCCAACACTAAAATATGGCATGGGTGCCTATGCAACAGCAGCAAAGACCAACCTATAGAAACTAGGCAAGGCACAGAATACCGGACTCAGAATTATTACCGGAGGTCTACGAAGCACCCCAATTAGAGAACTCGAAGCGGTAGCAGGCCTCCAGAGCCTCGGTGAGCGCAGAGAAGGAAAAATACTAAACCTGACAGAAAAATACAAGCGTATGAATAAACATCCAATGCAGGGAAAAGTGAATGAATTAACAAAAAAACCGCATAAAAAGAACAAGCTTCAATCATCTATCAAAAGCCCTTACAGCCAGGAACAGTGACATATCAAAATGTCCAACGACATGGGAAATGATACAAGTATATGAAAATACAGACCAACAGCCCAACTTCACGGTGGAAGCGAAAATACCAGGTATCGATAGAAAGGTGGAAGAATCAGACCATGCATTGAGAGAAAAAAAACCTAAAGCGTATTGGAGACGCCTATCCTCAACCCATGTGGACGCACGTTTACACAGATGGATCATCAGAGGAAGCATTGAGGAAAGAAGAGGCGGGACTCGTCATATTTCTACAGGATGGAACCGTTATAGAAAAAGCAAGTGCTGCCGGGGAGCCCTCGACAAATCTAAGAACAGAGCAACAGGCAATAATTGAAGCAGTCAAACTATTGGATGAAAAGGGGTTAATGGATAACAAAATAGTGTTTTTGTGCAACTGCATGGAAATTTTGCAGGTCACACAAAGAGAACCCCGAAATAGTATGGAAAAGGAACTGATATGCTAGCTAAACAAACTCTCAGACCACAATAAAATCACCCTCCAGTGGATTCCAGCTCACTGTGGCATACCTGGGAATGAATGGGCGGACAGGCTAGCCAGGGAGGGAAGACAAAGAGAACAATTCACCCACCCAGTGTCACTGCCAGAAGTCAAGGCAAACATAAAATATAAACAACAGTGAATAGAGATAACAAACAGTAAATACCCACAGGACTCAATCAATAGACTGAATAAGAAACAATATACCACAATTTTTCGCCTCAGAACAGGTCATTGCAGACTAAATGCACACATGCATAAAATGAAAGCAGCGCAGATTGCACAATGTACATGTCAGAGATGACCCCAGACTCCAGAACACATCCTGCAAACATGTCCACTGCACCAAGACTCCCGTGAGAAGACCTGGCCTAAGGAGAGAAACATACAAGACAAACTGTGGTGAACCATTGAGGACCTGCGACTGACGTGTCACTTCACGGAGGCAGCCCATCTAGTGGCATAAAACGAGCATACGAAACCGAACGCAAAGAAGAAGAAGAAGAAGAAGAAGAAGAAGAAGAAGAAGAAGAAGAAGAAGAAGAAGAAGAAGAAGAAGAAGAAGATAAAATTCGAGACTGGTCTGCGAGATGGCAAATGGAGTTTAATGTAGATAAATGTACAGTCATATGCATGGGTAGATCCAATATGGAACATAATTACAAAATGGACGAGAACAATATTAGAATGATAGATAAGTAAAGGGACCTACGGGTTATAATAGAGCACACAGGTAAAGTGATTCAGGAAGTTTAAGTAGCAGTGAATAAGGCAAATGCAATGTTAGGTATGATAAAAAGAAATATCAAACATAGGACCAAGGAAGTGAAAGTCAAACTGTAAAAAGCATTAATTCGATCTAAATTGGAATACTGTGTACCTTATTGTAGAGTGGATATAAACATGCTGGAAAGGATATAATGAAGAGTGACAAAACTGATAGTGGGAATCTAGAATTACAGTTATGAGGAAAGACTAGAAAAACCGGCCCTAGAGTGTTTAGAAAAGAGAAGAATTCGAGGTGACAATACAGATTTATAAGATAATCAAAGGACATGATAAATAGACTATAATAAGTTGTTTTTTTTATACAACCATCTACAAGAACAAGAGCGCATAGCTACAAATTAACTAAAGAAAGGTCCAGATTAGATATTTGGAAATATTTTTTTAATCAAGTCAGAGAGTGGTGCATGCTTTGGAATGCATTGCCACGAGAAATAATGAAGGCAGGGTCAGAACAAATGCTTTCCAGAATAGATTGGATGCGCGCAGTTTTTAGATCAAGGAAATGTAAAAGAAACTGGTTGTTTACAGACTCGGCAGAATCTTCTAAACTAGTATAAAGACTAGTATAAATAAGGAACAAAATGCTGATCGTGTGGAACAGAACTGTTCCCTGTACGGACGTTAACACTTTACACCCTAGCCAGGAAACAGGAAATTTATATTCATCTTATTCTTCTTCTTTTCGCTTATCCTGTTTTGCCTTTCATATATAGGTTATGGAGATCTCTCTTCATGCACAGAGACGTTCAATGCCTTATATATTTCTTTAAGCCACACATTTCATGGATGGCTTTTGGTCTTGATTCCGTTGTATCTAAATAGCATTGCTTGTTGGAGGGTTCTGTGTATTGGTGACTTTGTTACGTGGCCAGACCATTATATTCATCCGAGCAAGGATGCACATCAATCCCTCTCACATATATAACATTTCTTTACAAAAGCGATTTAAATATGTTATTCTTTATCTAGTAAAATTAAAGATTGCATTAGACAGAATTATGGCGATACGTTTCTGAAAAAATACGACGCGGCTTAAAATGAAAACCTTAAAAGTTGGATAGAAATTAGAAAAAGCATGCCTTTGTATTGTAACTTGTTAATATGGTTGCTAAGGGTACCAAGAGTGTCCTGCACGTGTCATCATGGCGCAGATCAAACAATATACGTTATAATTGCAGTTAAAACATGGCTACCCGACGATTGACATGCACCAAAGAGAAGCAGCATCCCGGTATCCGTTTTTTAGCAGGGAAAGGGTTAAACATATAAAAATGTATCAGTGAATGAAGGTCCAGTTACAGTGATGCATGTCTTTCACTCCAGCAAGTGTATGAGTGGAGTAGGAAGTTTCTAAACGGCGTAAGTTCTGTGACAGACTGTTCACAACCGGGTCAGGCACGTCGAGCAGTGATCCCGGAGTCGATTGCAGCCGTTGAACGTCTCATAAAGAAATATCGCCAATAGACTGTGAATGAAATTGTCGCACATCTGGACATCAGTCAAGGATCAGCACATCACATCATCCATGATGCGCTACAGTACCACAAAGTGTCTCCAAGGTGGGTGCTACTGCAGCTTACTCCAGAATTGAAACAATGACGCGTCGATGCATGTCAATAGCTTTTTGCGGCTCTTTGAAGCAGAAGATGACGCTTGCCTAGCAACAGTTGTTACTGGAGATGAAACCTGGGTTCACTACCACGAGCCTGAAACCGAAGAGAAGAAGCAAGGAATGGCGCCATCCCTCCTCACCGAAACCGAAGAAGTTTCGCACCCAGCGATCTGCAAGGGAGGTTATGCTAACTCTCTTTTGGGATGAGCTAGGCGTTAGTTTAGAGCACTACATCCCCGGGGGGGGGGGGGCACTCTCACCAGGGCCACGTATACAGATCTTCCAAGGAATCATCTTTGACTCGCAATCAAATCTAAGCGACGTGGACTTCTGAGTAAAGGCGCCCATACAACATGACAATGTTCACTCCATACTGCCCATACAACATGACAATGCTCACTCCATACTGTCCATACAACATGACAATGCTAAACACCATACTGACCATACAACATGACAATGCTAGATACCATACTGACCATACGACATGACAATGCTCGATACCATACTGACCATACAAAATGACAATGCTAAATACCATACTGACCATACAACATGACAATGTTCGACTCCATACTGCCCATACAACATGACAATGCTAGACACCATACTGACCATACAACATGACAATGCTAGATACCATACTGACCATACAACATGACAATGCTCGATACCATACTGACCATACAACATGACAATGCTGGACACCATACTGACCATACAACATGACAATGCTCGATACCATACTGACCATACTACATGACAATGATCGATACCATACTGCTCATACAACATGACAATATTCGACTCCATTCTGCCCATACAACATGACAATGTTCACTCCATACTGCCCATACAACTAGACAATGCTCGACTCCATACTGACCATACAACATGACAATGCTAGATACCATACTGACCATACAACATGACAATGCTAGATACCATACTGACCATACAACATGACAATGCTACATACCACACTGACCATACAACATGACAATGCTAGACACCCTACTGACCATACAATATGATAATGCTAGATACCATACTGACCATACAACATGACAATGCTAGATACCATACTGACCATACAACATGACAATGCTAGATACCATACTGACCATACAACATGACAATGCTACATACCATACTGACCATACAACATGACAATGCTAGACACCCTACTGACCATACAATATGATAATGCTAGATACCATACTGACCATACAACATGAAAATGCTAGATACCATACTGACCATACAACATGACAATGCTCGATACCATACTGACCATACTACATGACAATGCTCGATACCATACTGCCCATACAACATGACAATATTCGACTCCATACTGCCCATACAACATGACAATGTTCACTCCATACTGCCCATACAACATGACAATGCTCGACTCCATACTGACCATATAACATGACAATGCTAGATACCATACTGACCATACAACATGACAATGCTAGATACCATACTGACCATACAACATGACAATGCTAGATACCATACTGACCATACAACATGACAATGCTAGACACCATACTGACCATACAACATGACAATGTTCAATCCATACTGACCATACAACATGACAATGCTAGATACCATACTGACCATACAACATGACAATGCTAGACACCCTCCTGCCAATGCATTGGATGCAACCATTGAGGACTTCCATCGTACTCACCAGACGTGATTTCCACGTCTTTGGACGACTAAAAGTGGCTTCCGAAGGAAAGACGTTCAGGTCCGATGAAGAGGTCCAGTGGGTGGTGCATGAGTGGTTACACACGCGACGAAGATAATTTTTGTGTACAAGAATCCCTGCACTTTATAGGCGCTGAGGGACTTGTATCGAACGTTCTACAAGAATCCCTGCACTTTATAGGCGCTGAGGGACTTGTATCGTATGTTCTACAAGAATCCCTGCACTTTATAGGCGCTTAGGGACTTGTATCGTACGTAATGGTTAAAAAACGATACAGCTGTATTTCAATTTTTCAGAATAAATTTATCCCAAAAATATACCCCAGGTATATAATTATTGTTGTGTGTTGTTGTTTAATGCCCACAATGAGTAAGTTTACTTTTTTTGTGCGCCTTGCAAAGGACGTTAAGTGGCGGGTTGTAGTAACTTTCCTCACATCCCGGCATGCTGATGAAGGTGACCGCGGTACTCCAAGCCGTTGTGCTATGCTTGGCTTCATCTGCGTGGTGCTCACTACCACAGGGATCACATCGACCTACATCTCGTCAGCCAGACTGCCTTAAAAACAGCCTTCTACCAGGGAATGCTACAGGGAAGAGAGATTGTGGTCCTGGTCAGTGTCTTGACCCTGACTCGACTTCCTCGTCAGTGTTTTGTGCCTGATTGGACTGGCGTCTCAGCCCCCCTCCCGCAACGTATAATGAACCTGTTTACGGTGCAATGGGTTAAGGAAGAGACGCTAACACACTGGGTCAACACCAAACTCAAAAACTGCAGGGAGTTAGGGAGAAACTACAAATAACGGTCGAGTTCTTCACAGGAATACGTCGGCAGGTGTAAGCATCAAAGATGTGATTACAGCAGGTCGCACGAGACTACTCCCCGCTTGACATCAATTTGTAAATCGCAAGTTCATAGATATGACGTGCTATCATCCAACAAGGGGCCATTGGATGATTGGTTGAACTCAGTATGTCTTCGTATAATTATCCGATGCTTTATGACCATGTGTAACCTACCCCCCCCCCCCCCAATTATCAATACCAAATGTTCTCCCTTATCCATACCTAATGCCCACCCCCCACCATTATCCACAACTAATGTTTCCGATCTTATGTATTTCCCATTATCCAAATATTATGTCTGTCCTCTTATCTATATAAAATGTCCCTCCATTATTCATGCACAATGTTCCCACATATCCATACCTAACTAATGCCCCATTTATGCACAATGTTCCCACATATCCATACCTAACTAATGCCCCATTTATGCACAATGTTCCCACATATCCATACCTAACTAATGCCCCATTTATGCACAATGTTCCCACATATCCATACCTAACTAATGCCCCATTTATGCACAATGTTCCCACATATCCATACCTAACTAATGCCCCATTTATGCACAATGTTCCCACATATCCATACCTAACTAATGCCCCATTTATGCATAATGTTCCCACATATCCATACCTAACTAATGCCCCATTTATGCACAATGTTCCCACATATCCATACCTAACTAATGCCCCATTTATGCACAATGTTCCCACATATCCATACCTAACTAATGCCCCATTTATGCACAATGTTCCCACATATCCATACCTAACTAATGCCCCATTTATGCACAATGTTCCCACATATCCATACCTAACTAATGCCCCATTTATGCATAATGTTCCCACATATCCATACCTAACTAATGCCCCATTTATGCATAATGTTCCCACATATCCATACCTAACTAATGCCCCATTTATGCACAATGTTCCCACATATCCATACCTAACTAATGCCCCATTTATGCATAATGTTCCCACATATCCATACCTAACTAATGCCCCATTTATGCATAATGTTCCCACATATCCATACCTAACTAATGCCCCATTTATGCACAATGTTCCCACATATCCATACCTAACTAATGCCCCATTTATGCACAATGTTCCCACATATCCATACCTAACTAATGCCCCATTTATGCACAATGTTCCCACATATCCATACCTAACTAATGCCCCATTTATGCATAATGTTCCCACATATCCATACCTAACTAATGCCCCATTTATGCATAATGTTCCCACATATCCATACCTAACTAATGCCCCATTTATGCACAATGTTCCCACATATCCATACCTAACTAATGCCCCATTTATGCACAATGTTCCCACATATCCATACCTAACTAATGCCCCATTTATGCATAATGTTCCCCTTTACCAATATCTAATGCCTCTCTCTCTAGCCTGTTATCTAAAAGTGGCGAGGGAGCTTATGTGTCTTAATGACCCGATGAGTTAAACCAGCGGAAGGGAAATATCCCAGCCAGAAGGGTAATCCAGGTCATGACAGAGAGAATAGACTAAAAAACGGACAACTCATCTATAGTATAATAATTCAGATTAGGGCAGATAATCTAAATCTTTAAAAACACTGATAACAAAACAAATACAAAGTCTCAGGACCAAAAAAAAGACTGACGCAATGGAGTGAAAGTAGCAAGGAAGCTCCACAACTGGCTACTCTTCTGATTTTCAACAACAAAAACCAAAACAGCGATCTGAAATATTAGAGCATTTATACCATGTACGAAAAATTACACAGAAAGCTAAAGAGATGAGGAATTACAACCTGGCAGTCCCCGGACTTTGCGAACAAGGTGGACACAATTAGAAAACTCACAACAGGCAGCAACGAAACTGATGTCCAACACACATAAGAAGTGACACTGATGCTTTTTTTTAGAGATACACAGAGGGTGCTCATAAAGTGGAAGGTTATTAGTCATATAATTATTAGTGTAAGTTTTAGGACCCAAAACAAGAACTTTAATATAAACATCATTCAGTGCTATGTTCAACTAACGAGATACAAGATGAGAAAATTATTTTATAACAGCTGAAGAAACTATATGACTCAAGAAAACTCAACACAATGAATGGATCACACCAGAACATGTGAAGAAACTATATGACTCAAGAAAACTCAACACAATGAATGGGTCACACCAGAACATGTGAAGAAACTATATGACTCAAGAAAACTCAACACAATGAATGGGTCACAACAGAACATGTGAAGAAACTATATGACTCAAGAAAACTCAACACAATGAATGGGTCACAACAGAACATGTGAAGAAACTACAGGATTCAAGAAAACTCAACACAATGAATGGATCACACCAGAACATGTGAAGAAACTATATGACTCAAGAAAACTCAACACAATGAATGGGTCACAACAGAACATGTGAAGAAACTACAGGATTCAAGAAAACTCAACACAATGAATGGATCACACCAAAACATGTGAAGAAACTATATGACTCAAGAAAACTCAACACAATGAATGGGTCACACCAGAACATGTGAAGAAACTATATGACTCAAGAAAACTCAACACAATGAATGGGTCACACCAGAACATGTGAAGAAACTATATGACTCAAGAAAACTCAACACAATGAATGGGTCACACCAGAACATGTGAAGAAACTACAGGATTCAAGAAAACTCAACACAATGAATGGATCACACCAGAACATGTGAAGAAACTACAGGATTCAAGAAAACTCAACACAATGAATGGGTCACAACAGAACATGTGAAGAAACTACAGGATTCAAGAAAACTCAACACAATGAATGGATCACACCAGAACATGTGAAGAAACTATATGACTCAAGAAAACTCAACACAATGAATGGGTCACAACAGAACATGTGAAGAAACTACAGGATTCAAGAAAACTCAAAACAAGGAATGGATCACACCAGAATATGTGAAGAAACTATATGACTCAAGAAAACTCAACGCAAGGAATGAATCACAACAGAACAAGTGAAGAAACTATATGGTTCAAGTAACTCAACACAAGGAATGGATCACACCAGAACATGTGACAGTCCTGTCTGATGACACCCAAATCTATTATCTCAGGAGCCAGCCTAATCCCAATTATCAATCCATTTTATTGTCACACTCCTCTGCCCTGTCTCTTTTCTGTAACTTCCTCTAACACAAGACGTTAGGCTTCACAAAACTGACTGCATACATGACTTCTTATTTCCTTCGCTTGAAAACATGTTTATATCTGCAAACTTGTCTCTTGTATAAACTTCATTGTCTTTTGCAGTTCACATACAGGTCCATAAAATTTCCATTCCAGTGTTGTATCTATGGGTCAGTGGGATTTTCTCAGTATATTATATTCTGTTCTATGTGCTCTGTAGTCTAGGGTACCTGTCCGCATGTACACACAGCTGAGTTACCAATCTTAAATTTTGTGTTTATGTAGTTGCAGAGTCAGTTATGTCCTGTTCTAAAGTGCAATGAACAGTTTGTTCTTGTCTGTTCATCTTATGGTAATTGTCTTGTGGTAATGTTGGTTGCTCTTTGTGATTGATTTGATCATCCTTATCTTCTGTTGGTATGTAATTGCCAGTTGGTCTATTTTCTCGTTTCCGGGTACTCCACAATGAGAAGTTATCCACTGCATGACAATCTTGCGCCGGTTGATCAGTTCAGACAGTAAAGCCTGTAGATCTGGCAGATTTCCTGACTTTAGTGCTTGGAGTGCTGAATGTGCATGTGTCAGAAATACTACAGGTTGTGGACTGACATTGATTTCTGCATCACACACATATGACTTAAAGTTCAATTCTGGCATGGCATACTCTGCCGCACTTAAGACTAACTTTTAAGTAGTCAACTGTGAAGTCATCTGGTGTTCTGCTCAATCAGACAGCTCATTGTCTCAGACTATCAGCGATGATATTCCGCTCAGCAGACTGAACACCTTGTATGATGCTAGTATCCCAGATGAAACAGTTCTATGCAAAGCATAAAGTTGAGAAAGAGCCCTGAAGCTGGTGTGAATTGGCTCCCAGTTTGAAACAATTCAGTTTCTAGTAATAAATAGGAGAGACAAAACATCAAATAAAACAAACCAACAAAACATAAAATAAAGCAAACCAACAAAACATCAAATAAAGCAAACCAACAAAACATTAAATAAAGCAAACCAACAAAACATAAAATCAAGCAAACCAACATAACATCAAATAAAACAAACCAACAAAGCATTAAATAAAGCAAACCAACATAACATCAAATAAAACAAAACAACATAACATTTTAAAAAAAACAACATAACATCAAATAAAACAAACAACATAACATCAAATAAAACAAACCAACATAACATCAAATAAAACAAACCAAGATAACATCAAATAAAGCAAACCAACATAACATCAAATAAAACAAACCAACATAACATCAATTAAAGCAAACCAACATAACATCAAATAAAACAAACAACATAACATCAAATAAAACAAACCAACATAACATCCAATAAAACAAAACAACATAACATTTAAAAAAAACCCAACATAACATCAAATAAAACAAACCTAACATCAAATAAAACAAACCAACATAACATCAAATAAAACAAACCAAGATAACATCAAATAAAGCAAACCAACATAACATCAATTAAAGCAACAACAACAAAAAAAATAAGCTACCTTGTGCTCATATTAATTTTATTATTACAAATTTCAAAAACAAAACGAAGACATCTGGCCACCATTACAGAAATGAATAATTACTATCAACAAATGCTGAAAAATAAAGCCATCTTGATTGTTAAGTGGTAATGGCCGTTCTGATTGTGACCTCAACTAAAAGGCATATTATCTATCTGTGGTCATCTGTTCTATAAACAAACCAAAGATACCATGTACACATGGCTGTGCTAAGTTGCAACATAATTTTTAAATGTTAAAACGTGTAAGAACTGTCAACTTTACAAAATTCAAATAATCATCAGTCACGTTAATGGTGACATTTGACACCAAACTTTTGGATGTAATATCGCTGATCAGCAAAAAGAAAGTCAATATTTGGGTCAAGAAGATTTTCCCTCATTGCATAACAACATAGAAATAGTTGAAACTGAAAAAGTTCTCCAGCTATATGTGTATAATCATTTTATAAACATTTTTTTAAATCATCAAATATCTACTACTACTGAACTTCCAGTAAAAATAGGAGCCACTTAAAATATACAATTCAAAGAATACAGAAACAAATTACATTTATGGACACAAAGAATACACTCAATTGCACTTGATGAACTGGAGATAAGCAAAATCATTGTACACAATTAAAAAGTGTGAAATCATATGAAGAATCTGTACAAAAGCAAGCTGTGTTGACAGTATCATGAAACAACAAGAGATAAATACTGAAGGAATAACAACAGCAGAAAAAACAGGTTTATGTTTGTATAACGGATGAGGCATCTTTGTTTCATTGTATAGTACATATATCAAAAACATATACATAATACAAACATTATATCTAGTGTATATATATATATGAAGCGCTGTCTGTGTGCTATTGGAGTCCAAAAGTGGAACAAAGAAGACTAACTCTGTAACCTGTAGGAGCGATGGGTATGGGTGCCAGATATCCCATCCTTTAGAAACTGAAAGGCAAACAGAGTCCTTCAGCTGACTTAAACACTGGTCAAGGAATGAAGTGTGAGAGACTTCAGTATACTAAGCCTCAGCTTGTGACGCCAGTTCCCTTCCTCACTGCCTTTTCCTGCCCTAACTGTGTCAGGTACTCATTTACAGCTAGGTTGACTGGAGCTGCCAGTAGTGGGAGTTGAACGCCTTACTTTTGCCATGAAAAGCGAGTACTCTACCACTGCACCAATCAGCCGCTCATTTAGAAACTAACAGCCACAACAACAATAAAATGAAAGACCTCTACAACCCAAGGTACAAGTAGAGTGACTAAGCCAGAAAAACAACAAAATAAAAGACCTCTACAACCCAAGGTACAATTAGGGTGACTAAGCCAGAAAGCCACAACAACAAAATAAAAGACCTCTACAACCCAAGGTACAAGTAGAGTGACTAAGCCATAAAGCCACAACAACAAAATAAAAGACCTCTACAACCCATGGTACAATTAGGGTGACTAAGCCAGAAAGCCACAACAAAATAAAAGATCTTTAGAACCCATGGTACAAGTAGAGTGACTAAGCCAGAAAGCCACAACAAAATAAAAGATCTCTACAACCCATGGTACAAGTAGGGTGACTAAGCCAGAAAGCCACAACAACAACAAAATAAAAGACCTCTACAACCCATGGTACAAGTAGAGTGACTAAGCCAGAAAGCCACAACAAAATAAAAGACCTCTACAACCCATGGTACAAGTAGGGTGACTAAGCCAGAAAGCCACAACAAAATAAAAGACCTCTACAACAACCCTTGGTACAAGTAGGGTGACTAAGCCAGAAAGCCACAACAACAAAATAAAAGACCTCTACAACCCATGGTACAAGTAGAGTGACTAAGCCAGAAAGTACATGTAGCTCTCTTCTTGCTTACTATCTTTAGCCAACCAAAATCTCCAATGCAGAGCTTTTTATACATATTTAAAAAAATTACTTGAACAGCTATATAATAAAACAAAAATCTGAATTCACTGTTTGTTACTGATTTGTGATGGGACAAAGAAGAAGTGAGTGAGCTGACAGCAACCAGTGACTCATAGCTGGCTGATTGCATCCAGGTCAATGACCCATAACTGACCAAGACCCTATTCCACCTCAAAGTGGTGACCCTGGAAACAGACTGCAACCATGCAGCCTGGCTAATAGATTATGGCCCGAAAAGGGAAGGTAAATCTGCTCAAAAGTGCAGAAATCGGATGTGTCGAGCTGAATGGCACAGATATTGCAGCCTTGCTGCAAACTACGACACGACGTCACAAATGCCTTTTTCAAGATGAAAGTAGAAGTAGAAGAAAAATTGATTACTGATAAATATAAACTGAAGCTGCGGTGAAAATGACATTGACAAGTATGGCTTAGACCCCATCATGGAAATGACAAATAAATAAAATCAATGTTATGACCAAAAGGTGTTAGACAGGGAACAAAGGACAATACAAATTAAAACTACTAACCATCTATAACAACAATAATGAATACAGATTGGGAATGTACTTATCTGAACTCATATGTCTAAGATCACAAAAGTGGCGCCAAGAATTATCTTTTACAAGTTTAACTAAAAAGTCTTCAATAGGACAAAACTCTTGAGCATCTTACTCTGTTGCAGAGAGCCCAGGTCAGATGGCTGAACATTGTGTTAGCATGCCAGATCACTGCCTCTTTAAGCAGGGCAAACATTCTTAGGGTAATGGCCTATCAAATAGGGGCCTGCAGGATGGTAGTGCCTTCATCATTCACCATGCAAAGACGTAACAGACCAATCACTTCTTTGTCTGCACACTCAAGTGCAAGTATGTACAAAAGGACCTCTACAACCCCAGCATAGATAAGGAGCGACTAAGAAAGGTACAGGAACAAATGGGAAGAACTGTAGGGCCATGACAGATTGGGATACTATCTATTCAAAAAACACAATACATAAACTACCAATGAGTGTAGCTGTAGTAATGATAAAATGACAGCTACCTTAAGTTCAGAGTGGTGGTCTTTGTGTATGACAAGAATAGCACCACTGCCCCACAGAGAGCATGTCGTAATGGGCGACTAACTGTGTGACATTGCATTACACCGGCCATGGTTAGGTAGTTTGTTAGAGCTGCATAGATGGCGCCTAACAAGCTGAGGGTCTACTTTGCTCTAGTGGTTGAGTCTATTAAGGTGGACTCGCACATCAGTTAACCACCCTTCGTAGTGAAAGAGGAGAACTTTCTGCGTAGAATATTCATAGGGAAATACTTCCTGCTCACAGTGAGAAGTGTTTGCCATGTAAATCGGTGCATAACTGGGCCGGCCAATTTGTTCAAGGACCCTATAAAATTTATGATGAAGCCAACCTGGTCATCCTGTTCAAATTACAACAGAAGCATTTGTGTGGCAGGTGGGAGAGATGATTCCAGGCTCTCGCATAATAAATGATCCCACCTTGGCGGGAGAATTTTCATGAATGACGAAAAGGCTGAACATGAAGCAAAAATGTAGTTGAGACAGCAGACCAAAGACTTTAATGTTGCTCAAGCCTAGCCCGCTAAGCAGGAAATCCTCCTCCCGACTACATCCAGCTCAGAGATGGGACCGGCACAAGGGCATCTGCCCCTGTAGAAGTACAGGAATAATAATAAGTGCCCAACATATGTGGAATGGAAAAAGCACATGTGACCATTAACAGTATTCCTCACTGACAAGCTTCAGAAAATATATTTCAAATTCATAGAAAAATCTAGTTTCTGCGTCATCAAATTTACAATCATAACAATTACACTGAACATTAAACAAACAATAATGACAATAAAATGCAAGACATATCAGCATTGTACTGCCATGGTTAGTGATTCTTCTTAGATCCTTGATTATCACACCCAATGGCACTTTTAAGGGCAGCAACAAACACCTTCCCTGTCTCAGTTCCTTGGTCAATAACTGACAAAGCAATGAGTAGCCTGATTGAATTTTTAATCTTCTTCTTTTGTCCTACTACCATTGCCATATGGCATTGCAGAGAGGCGGAATGCGTAGATTTTTTGTTATTGCCAAGTGAGAGGTTTGTGCTGTCGTTAGGTGTAACTTTCAGAGAGTGTCAGAAACGCCCTCGATCCACCAACAAAGTTATTTTGATGCTATCGAAAGCATTCTCATAATCCACATTAATTGATTGATTGTGTGGAGGTGGTCAGTGATTGAGATATCTTTTCTTAAACCTGCCTGCTCCCACGGTTGGTTCTCATCTAGTAGCTTCTCTTTGCAGCTGACGATCACTCAAATAAAATTCCAGCAGAATGGAGATGGTCTCTCGCCATCTTTGGTCAACTATTTTCATCATCATTCTCATCCAGTATATATATACATCATGTAAAAGGTCATCGTTGTCGCTGTTTGGCTCCAAATCGGAGCCACCTGCCATAATATCTAAGTAAACACATTTTTCTGAGCTGACAACATATTTCAATACATGTATCAGAAAAAGGTTTTCATCATAAAATACACTAATTACATTTAATGGTCTATATGTCAAAAAAACACTTCTTCGAGTTCTTTACCATGAAATGGTGAGGGAGCTTGCATGTCTCAATGATACCAGGAGCTAAGCCAGCGGAAGTGAAAGCTTCCAGAGGGGTCACCCAAGCTGGATAGGTCATGTGGGAGGGAGTAGACTAAACATAGACAACTCACCTACAGTATAATAGGTTATGTTAGAGCTGACCACCCAAATCTATAAAAACAAAGTTGGTTATGAAAACGTTGCCAATAGAGCAAAAGTAGTTAGTCTTGGGAAACGGAAGGTCCTTTGGAAGGGAGATAATGACACGGTGGAGTGAGACCTAACAATGCACGAAGAAGAAAATGTGAGATAGAACTAAGATTAAATTATTACACCTGAAGAGAGGCAGAAAGGGCAGCCCAGGACCGTGTATGCTGACAGGATGTTGTCAATGGCATATGTACCGAAATGAGCGACGGACTTTGATTGACGACAAAATAAAACTGAACAAATTCTAGAAGACATTACCAAATATAACTAAAAGGACAATTTTGATGACGAATAATGAATCAGAAAATGAACATTGAAAAGCATATTATTCTCAGCAGTGAAACATTGTTGGTACATTTTATAGTTACGGATGACAAACATTCATCCTGTAATAATTGTAACATCACTATATAATGTTCTTATCAAAATAGTGACAACCACAATTATACTAATGATGGTGTTCTTGTCAAATTGGTGGCAACCACTCTAATACAATACTAAGGATGGTGTTCTTGTCAAATTGGTGGCAACCACTCTAATACAATACTAATGATGGTGTTCTTGTCAAATTGGTGGCAACTACTTTAATACAATACTAAGGATGGTGTTCTTGTCAAATTGGTGGCAACCACTCTAATACAATACTCTTGCCAAATGGATTGAAAATTGGTTAACGGGAAGAAGGCAGAGTGTGGGCATAAATAAGGAGTACTCTGAGTGGTGTAAAGTAAAAAGTGGTGTGCCACAGGGCTCGGTTTTGGGACCAATTTTGTTCTTGATATATATAAATGATTTGGACATTGATATGAGATCCATGATTGCAAAATTTGCTGATGACACAAAACTATGCAGTAGTGTCTCATCTAAAGCGGAAGTGGATATATTGATGTCGGATTTAGATAAAATTTGAGAATGGTCTGTAAGCTGGCAAATGGAGTTTAATGTAGATAAATGTACAGTCATCCACATGGGTAGATCCAATATGGAACATAATTACAGAATGGGAGAAAACAATATTAGAAAGAGAGATAAGGAAAGGGACCTAGAGGTTACAATAGATCATACAGGAAAGGTGAGTGAGCAAGTTAAGGTAGCAGTGAAAAAGGCAAATGCAATGTTAGGTATGATAAAAAGAAATATTAAACATAGGAGCAAGGAAGTGATCATCAAACTGTATAAAGCTTTAGTTAGACCTAGATTGGAGTACTGTGTACAGGTGTAGAGTCCTTATCATAGAGGGGACATAAACATGCTAGAAAGAATACAAAAAAAGAGCGACAAAGATGATAGTGGGATTCCAGAATTACAGTTATGAGGAACGACTCAGAAAAACCGGCCTACAGTGTCTCGAAGAGAGAAGAATTCGTGGTGACTTAATTCAGGTTTATAAGATGATCAGAGGAATCGATAAATTAGACTATAACAAGTTTTTAAAAATATGGCTACCCACAATAACAAGAGGGCATAGCTACAAGCTGACTAAAGAGAGGTCCAGGTTAGATATTAGGAAATATTTTTTTAGTCAGAGAGTGGTGTCTGCTTGGAATGCATTGCCAGGGGAGGTAGTGGAGGCAGGGACAGTTAATGCATTTAAGAATAAACTGGATGCGCATAGCTTTTAGAGCAAGGTGATGTAAATGAAACTGGTTATATACAGACTCTGCAGGGTCTTCTAAACCAGTATAAAGACGTTAAGTTAAGTTAAGTTAATGATGATGTTCTTGTCAAATTGGTGGCAACCACTCTAATACAATCTAATGATGGTGTTCTAGTCAAATTGGTGGCAACCACTCTAATACAATACTAAGGATGGTGTTCTAGTCAAATTGGTGGCAACCACTCTAATACAATCTAATGATGGTGTTCTTGTCAAATTGGTGGCAACCACTCTAATACAATACTAAGGATGGTGTTCTAGTCAAATTGGTGGCAACCACTCTAATACAATCTAATGATGGTGTTCTTGTCAAATTGGTGGCAACCACTCTAATACAATCTAATGATGGTGTTCTTGTCAAATTGGTGGCAACCACTCTAATACAATCTAATGATGGTGTTCTTGTCAAATTGGTGGCAACCACTCTAATACAATCTAATGATGGTGTTCTTGTCAAATTGGTGGCAACCACTCTAATACAATCTAATGATAGTGTTCTTGTCAAATTGGTGGCAACCACTCTAATACAATACTACTGATGATGTTCTTGACAAGTTAGTTACAATCACACTGATACAATACCGATCACAATGTTTTTTGACAAGTTTGAAACAGCCACACATATACTTCAGACAATGTTTTTGACAACTGTTGCAAGATCAGTAGTATATGAGTTGATTGTCTAGTTTACCTGGATGAAGAACTTGCTAAAAATTTCAGAACTGTTACAATTCACAAACTGTATTTCAAGCATGCCAGTTTCTCAATAAAAACTGGTCTCCAGTTATACTAAAGTATATGTCAATGTTAGAAGTGCTGCATTGGTTATTCTGGTATAAAATGGATTGAAAAGTATAATCCACTCTCCGTAAAATATATTTTGTTTCTATTGTGGCGAAGTGGTCAAGCCGTTTGCCTCGTGTTCCGATGGTCGGAGTTCGATTTCGAGCTGCGACGGTCGGTCCATGATGTCAATTTTTTCCGGAGATCCCTAGGTTCATCGCTGGAGCTATGGAGTTCGTGCTTTGTGCGATGCTTTCGGCAGATGGGTACACCCAGATAGACCGAGCTAAAATGGGGAAAAAACCAGAGGCAATGAAGTCGAGCCCCCGCTTAAAGTTTTTTATTTGTTTCTATCATGACTAAAATAAAAACATTGCCTGTACACTGAATGGAACTTGAGGGGCAAGTGGCCTTTATTCCTCAACACTATAAATCTATTTGGTTGATCCCAGCAATAGAAATAAACAGGATAAAAATAGTAACAATTTTCATAACAAAGAAACCAGAAAAGAACAAAGATACATGAATTTCTACAATAGAAATATTGGCCCATCCTGAAAAACACTTAGTAATGAAACCATCTGGAAGACAAACAATCTTTAAACAAAATGAAAACAAGAACATTTAAAAATGTAGATGAATGACAATAAATGATTTGAAAAATGATAAATGAAGGAGAAGTGGAAACATACAGAGCAAAGTCAGATAGAAAGACATGATGGACAAACAACATTTAGGAATGGACATACTTTGGCTGTTACAATCTCTCTAGAAATGATGAATCAAGAATAGAGATGCACAATAATGTGCTGCCAGACAAGAAGATTTGAGTTTTATGTGAATTTACAGTGTCTTGCAGACACGAGCAATACATCCATAAGTCATTTTATAATCTTTCATGGCCGTTATTTGAGCAATATATTTATTCTCATTATATAAATTTGCCAGCATTTTGCCTTTTCCCTCTAATATGGAGCATATGCTTGAGCTGCATCCAGTCTATTTACAAGAAGACTGTCTACGAGCATTTGTCTTCTCGCTCCAATGTGAAGCATGGATCCCCACTGCAGCCAGTCTATTTACAAGAAGACTGTCTATGAGGTGTCTTCTCGCTCCAATGTGAAGCATGGACACCCACTACAGCCAGTCTATTTACAAGAAGATTACCTACGAGCATTTGTCTTCTTGCTCCAATGTGAAGGAAAGGCCCCCACTGAAGCAGGTCTACCTACAGGAAGACTGATCATTTGCCTTTTTGCTCCAATATGAAGCACAAGCCTCCACTGGAGATGGTTCCTTTATAGGAAGCCTGCATCTGAGTTTTTGCAATGGCTGATTACAAAAGCAATATTTTTTAATGACAAGATTGTTAACCCAATGTGACAAGATTGTTAACCCAATGTGACAAGATTGTTAACCCAATGTGAAAAGATTGTTAACCCAATGTGACAAGATTGTTAACCCAATGTGACAAGATTGTTAACCCAATGTACAACTATTTTAAGTTGTATCTTATTACGTGCTTGGAAGATTACAGTGGCCCTATTCTTTAAACCCAGGATACCTCTCATTTGTATATTAATTTATGGTCCCTTTTAAATGAGCAAATATTTACCTTATTCATTTATGATACGTGTTAAATGAGCAATTTATTTCCTAAATGAATAGCTTGAAATTCTTGTGACTGTTAAATAAGCAATTTATCTTTTATGCTGAACAGTTAGAAATTCTGGAACTTGATAAATGAGCAGTTAATTTTCTTACAGACAAATATAAATTCTTGCGACTAATAAATGAGCCATAAAGTCTAGTGCCTGTTAAAGAAGCAATTTATTTCCTCACTGGACAGTTGGAAATTCTGATGCCTGATAAATGAGCAATTAATTTTCTCACAGACATAAATATTTGTGACTGTTAAATTAGCAATTTATTTCCTAACTGGAAAGTTAAAAATGCTTGTGACTTAAATGAGTAATTTATTTCCGAACTAAACAATTAGAAATTATGATGTCTGTTAAATGAACAATATGTCCACTGGTTGATGTATCCAATACAGTTTTATATGAAAACAGTAACAGATGGGTATCGATATGTTGATCTAAGACACACTTCAGTCACAACACTTGTTGTCACAACACAGTATCAACAAGTGTTAACATGAAAGGCACTAGTCATTATGTCCTTGACAGCAGAAAAATGTTCTTTCCTACAAGAACAATATTAGATGTTCTTTACAACAAACCACCTACTGCTATTCCACGAATCTTGGTGACGGTCAACAGTTTAGTAGGAGAGTTAGCCTCAATTAAAGAGACGGGATCAAGATGCTGAGCAGCGCATGAGCTGCAATGGTCAGCGACCCATAGCTGACTGCTAGCTTCAGGGCCAGCGAACCAGAGCTGCCAAGACACTTCTACACCTCCACGCGGTGATCCTGGATAACAGGCTGCAACAGGGCAGACTGGCTAAGGAGAAGGGATCGAAGAAGGAATGCTAACCCGGTACTAAAAAAATGCTTGCTGAAGTCAGATGTGTTGGACCGAAAGGTGCAAATATTGCAGTCAAGCTGTAAACTACGACACAACGCATTCTGTTCTCTGGACTATATTCTACTACTTAAGCCCTTTCAGGGTTTGGTAGCAGGAGATTGAGAATGAACGAAGTCAAGCCTTACCAATTAAAAAAACTTACCAAAAGCTGATATACCAGGTTGAGATGTGCAGATATCGCAGTCCAACTGTCAAATATGGTAGAGCTTAACTTGGGCAATTTTAAAAAAAAACAAAGAAGAAAGAAACACCAACCAAATAAGCAGCTAAAATATTCTACTACAGAAGCTAAATGTAAAGTATTAAACATATATATATACATGCACGTACACACTCATATACATGTACATAAGTAACGAGCAACTACATAGTGCAGAGTCTCCACAATTTCGAGTGACGGAGTTATTCACGCAAACAAAACAAATCATTGGTGGGCTGGCCACATGCTCAGAAGAAAGGATGAATGTTGGATTACGTCGACAGCAGTCTGGTAACCCTGAGGCGGAAAAAGACTGAGGTAGAACTGCAATATGCTGGTCGGACTCCCTTGCACTCCACTACAACATCCATGATATATCAGAAGTGAAGCTTATTGCCTTCATTGTCTATGATATAGATCATTGAAAATAAAGTTGGAACTTGCAGCTGCTGAGAAACGTGTCATCAAGTAATAGATATCATAATACATAAAACACAAAATACATTCATCTGTTTGTCTGTCTTGCTAAAAAGTAGGTAACGGTAAGCTCTAGCTGCATGAAATGCTCTAGCTGCATGAAATTTTGACAGACCAGTCTGTCTGGAACTTTCAAACCAACACAATTATTTTCAGCTCTCTGTGTCACTTCCTTCCAGTTATTTAACAATTAAAGCACTCCAATGGTAAGCTATAGCGACATGAAAATTATGTCCCTCATTCTGTCTGGAATTTTCAGCCAAGCATACAATTTTATGTTTTATTGCGCCGCATCAATCCCTTTCCAAGTCTGTGATGTCAGAATAGACAATCTGTTGTACAGCATATCTGCAGATGGAAATTCTAACGCACGGTGCATTCTGGGGTGTGCACTTTTATGCTATTATTATCATTATTAATGCCTTAATTATTGTCCGCAATAGTTGAGAACATCTAAACCCCGTGTGAAACAGGTCAGTTTGGCTAGTAAGTCGATAAAAGAAGGCTGCCTCACAAGTCCATGCTTGCAGTGCAGGGAGAGCACAGATCATACCAGCCAATATGGCTGAAGGTTTAATAGATTCTCCAAAAGCAGTAAAATTACCCACGGACGTGCGAGAATCCTTTCTCGAATACAATAAATCTATGGCTCAACAAACACAACAAAAACCAAGTTTGACCTAGTTTTCAGTATCAAAATGTTTAAAACATATATCCAATAATTTCATTCAGTTAGAATTTTTCCATATTATTTGCAATTAAATGATAAATTCATTTTTCCTTTTTTGCTTCACAGAGAAGAATTTGTCATTTTAGATGTTAAACAAATTCTAAATAAAAGTAAATAATTTGTACAGAATATACAAATCAAGACAAATGGCTACAATGTAAGAAATAAGGTATAATAGTGAACGTAGAAATTTAAAGCATAAATCTAGAACAAAAGTTTAAGAGATTTATATGGTTGAGGGGTATGATACAGAACATAGAAATAGAAAGAATATTTGTAGGACAAAACCTCAAGATATTTACAAGGTTGAATAGGTATGATGCTGAAGAGAAATAGAAAACTCAAGTGATTTACAAGGTTGAGGAGGTACAATGCTGAACATAGAAATAGAAAACTCAAGTGATTTACAAGGTTGAGGAGGTACAGAAATAGAAATCTCAAATGATTTACAAGGTTGAGGAGGTACAATACAGAACATAGAAATGGAAAGAATATTTGTTGGACAAAAATTCAAGAGATTTACGAGGCTGAATTACAGAAACAAAAAAAGAAAAGGAAGAATGTTGTACAATATGTTGTACTTGACATATTTCCTAGCCCATATACGCTAACAAGAAACGTAACCAACTCAATGTACACATGTCAACTATATGACTCATAAATATGGTGTGTATGAGGTGAGTAAGTCTTACAGTCCTTTATTGAGTTATTTGCTGATTATTTCACGGGGTTAACATTTATCAATATGGTTTCCCTTGGAACATAGGGCTGCTCTTCATCTGTTCCGCATGGTTTTCTTCTGCCTACAAGAACCTTAATGAGCTGATTTCCTCCTTAAACATTCATCGCCAGGTGTTTCTTGGTCTCCCCACTCATTTCTATCCCTGTGGGTTCTAGTCCAGCACATGTCTGGCTTCTTTCTGAGAGTGTGTCCTATCCATCCCCACTTCCTCTACAATCTTCTAATTGTTGGCGTGTTCTTTCCCTCAGATCTGTGTTCACCATTACATCTAGCCATCTAACATGAAGTATGCCCTGAAGACACTTGCTGATAAAGATCTGCAGTCTGGATGTGATACCGTTAGTCACATGCTGTGTCTCAGTTATATTGCAGGACCAACTTTAGATTCGTGTTAAACAGCTTAATCTTATTGTCCATGAAGAATGCTGTTGAGTTCCATATTGGAAGAAGAGAGTTGAAAGCAAACTTGGCCTTGTTAATCCTGCCATTAACAAGTTGGTTACAATATTACATCAATGTTGCTTACCAGATAGATACAATTTTGCACTTCTTCAATTATCTGACCATTAATCTGTGTGGGGTTTCTTTGCTTGTTTTTTATTCTCATTTAATTTTTGTTCACACTAACCTGCAATCTCACCTTTGCTGCTGCATATGTTTGTGTATCTTACCTTGTATGTCCTGCTGCTTATGTGATAGTATACATCTGTGGGTTTCATGGGATAATTTGTATCAAAGGAATTTTTGGTCTTCTAGGTCTGCCAAACTTAGTATACACACGAATGGCGTCTCCAGACATATACCCATAATAGTGATTGCGGCCATCAAAGTATCATTTTATCCACAACGGGACTATTGCCATCAAACTCTCCCTTTATCCACAAAAGGATTATGACCACTAAATATCCTTTTATCCATATAGGGATTATGACCATTCAAGTTTCTATTCATCCACAAAGACCATTCAAAGTCTTCCTTTACCCACAAAGGGATTATGACCATTCAAAGTTTCCAGTCCTTCTCACGTCTGCCTTCCTTTGGTCTATATTTCCAAAGAACAATGCACAATCAAACATAACTTTCTACACTGGAAGAGCAGTAGGTCAACATTCATAGTGCAGTAGTTGGCCTACCAACTAATAAAGATGGCAAGAAATATGTAGAATAATGATTTTGTGCGTACACTGCATGGTAAACCATGAAGACTAACATAGACAACCAATTTTGTCAAGTACTAATACATGGTTGTTATCTTTCTTTTCTGACAGAACCAGTCAAATAATTTGCACAAGATGAAGATGGACAGAAAAATGTGTCTGTAATGAATTCATTTGTCCCTGAATAAATATATATAGGCCATATATCGTAACGTTGTCCTAATTTAAATGTTTTTAATCTGCTTCTCGATAATTTGGCTCAACTGAGATAAAGTAGTCATCAAAATACACAAATAGATGTTCAAATGTTGGTCGTTGTTCGGGTCTCTCGTGCCAGCACTCCAGCATTTTTGAGTAGACTCCATCCGGTGTGTTGGATGGCCGATCCATCCTGTAGCCTCTCTCCACTTGCTCTAGCACAGTTTTGTTGTCCATACCTACACATCAATCATATAAGACAAACCAATCAGACATGTGGCAGTGAGACACCTGACAGACATTATTAAACTTGATCTAGCACTGTTTTGTTGTCCATACCTACACATCAATCATATAAGACAAACCAATCAGACATGTGGCAGTGAGACACCTGACAGACATTATTAAACTTAATCTAGCACAGTTTTGTTGTCCATACCTATACATCAATCATATAAGACAAACCAATCAGACATGTGGCAGTGAGACACCTGACAGACATTATTAAACTTAATCTAGCACAGTTTTGTTGTCCATACCTATACATGAATCATATAAGACAAACCAATCAGACATGTGGCAGTGAGACACCTGATAGACATTATTAAACTTGATCTAGCACTGTTTTGTTGTCCATACCTACACAACAATCATACAAGACAATCCAAGATGTGATAGACAGACATTATTAAACTTAATCTAGCACAGTTTTGTTGTCCATACCTACACAACAATCATACAAGACAATCCGAGATGTGATAGTCAGACACCTGACAAACATTATTATAACAAACTTATAATAGTCTATTGGATCTAATCTAGTCAGGCTGGGGTTTATGACAATTTTGTTGTTTTTTGTGTTCACCTTATTGGTCAATTCCCCCAAGGCGTTGTGTGTTGCACTACAGTATTTATTGTGTGCCTGTTGGCCCAGTGCATCCGACTTTAGCATGCATTTTATGTAAGGGTCTGCTTTCTCCTGCATTTTCTAAGGGTTTACTTCCACGGGGTAATGACCGGTGCTGTGATGGGGATCGAACCCAGCACCTTCCGGTTGTGAGCCATGTCCTTTAACCACTAGCCCATATCGTCTCCCCATTTATGACAATGAAACAGCGGACATTCTGTCCTGACTAGGACCCATAGTAAGGACAACTGATACATACAGGGAAAAGGTTCCGTAAGCAGCTAATGACAACCTAGTAAATGACGACACTCCAAATTAGTGAATCAGCAATACACAGATTGCGAGAGATTTAAATAAGATGTGGACCCAACTGTGAAATATACCTTAGAGGACAGAACGATAGTGTGTGCAACCAGGGAGCTAAGAGAACCATCAGTATTAATACCTTTCACTTCCTGCTGGAAGAGTCTGAACACCTACAGGCCTGCGAGGTGTGCAGTGATTGCAATTCTTCATAACCAATAACAGGCACAAATATTTGACATGTCAGATAAAATAGACAGCAACAAGAAAGACCACCCATGCATGCACAGAGCGACAGAGAGAGAGAGAAAGAGACATATGGACCAGAGCATGTATGTAAAGCGGGTTTGTTCGCAAAGCAGAATTCAATGTCTTTTTTTAGCTCGAAGATTGATTTTCGCCATTGAAAAATGCATTACATTTCATTTGAAAATGTGCGAGAAAGCTAAATAAACAAGGAAAATAAACAAAATCTGACCTTGAAATATTTCAGCTTGGAAAATGCCTGTTATAGGAATATTGCTGCTAATTTGGTATTTAAATCCACATATTTGGAGCCAAAGATGCAGTAACTGATAGTTGGCTGCATGTATCATCTCTTGCCATTTTGCAGTTCACCATAGAACAGCTCTTTTGGTAGATGTTATTTTTACTAGAATACCGGTATTAACAAACTACATGAACTAATAGCATCCATGTCCTTTTGTGTTTGCTGCGAGAGACTGAGCACCTTTAGGTCTGCTGAGAGTGCAGAGATGTTGATTCTTCTGAGTCATAAGGAAAGTCGACCAAATGAGAGACAACTATAACTGTATTGACCTAACAGAGCAGGTGATCTACATGAGAGCAGAACATAACACATTGAATAGGCTAAAATTGGCTCCATCACCCATGTGTATGTGTGAACAAGCAACACCATATCCTATAAGACTGTGATATGCTTAGACAACTGTGTTCTGAGCCCTGGCCCACGGAGATGAAATTCACACAAAGCTGTTTGGGATCCTTGAAACTCTTCAACTCAGCAATATTTATCCAAATAACTCATCTTCATGTGTAGACATAATAAAAATAATGATGAATGAAAATAACACAACAGAAATAAAACCAAGAAGAAAAGAAAGAGAAATTATATCTGAAACAATATAGGAACTACTTCCCGTACCAAATAAATACCAAGAAAGAAAAGGAAATGGTTCACAGAGACATGATGATGGGACCTCAATAATGGCCATTGCGCACCTATAACAAAAGAACATCTGGTTACAGGGCACAAGGAAGACCATGAGCCAGATGGATGATATTACAGAGGTCCTACAACAGCAAACTATACATACTTTGTTCAGATGAGAAAACCAGCTTCTGAAGAAGTAGATGCATAGCTCATATAACTAAAATTCAACAACAGCACTGGCTTGCAACAACCAATGCTATTAAAAGTGAGAACACAGCTGATAAACACATGCATATACAATTACATGGCATTGGGCAGAAGGGAAAGAGCCAGGATGCTGTTGGATCTGTAACAATAACAAAAGTGAGAAAATAATCTGCCCACATAACAAATCTTGCCATAACACATTTACAGTCCCTGCTTACTTACTTGCTTTCCGTGTCCAAACACCACGTTATATATCTTGCATCCAGTATCCAGCGACATGGATTGCCTTGTCATTTGCCTCCAGCATGTCGCACCTATTGCATGTTTCCTGGAGGTTGGGGCAGGTAATCAGGTGGTCTGGATCCTGTATTGCGCTGCAGTCACATGAGTCATCTGTATATCCCCATCACTTCATATTCCTCTTGCAGCGTGATACACCAGTTCGGAGTCTGTTCAGCGACTTCCATGTTGTGTATGGTATGGTCCAGGAGCAGGTTCCTTCCAAAGTTCCATCTCTGGGGTCTGCACCAATTCATGCCACCTCTCGATACAGCGGCTTTCAGGGTTTGTATGTATGGGGTTTGTTGTTTTTAGAAAGCTATGTCTGGATTTGAGTCTTGTATTTTGTACCTGATGTCCAAACATTGGGTGCCTTGGGTGGTGCTCCTGTTTTTCTCGTTCGATTTCTGCTGCAACGCTTCTTCGGATCTCAAGGGGTGCTATGCCAATTATGGGATGTATTTTATCAATAGGGGTGGGTTTTAGGCAACCTGATACTATCTGACCTGCCTCATTTATTGCTGTATCGACTAGTTTCGCATGAGCAGAGCATGAAAACGGTCCCTGCTAACACTGGCTTTCAATAACCAATTTAAAAAATATATTTTTTTGCATTCGCCTTTCTTCTCTATGTCCCAAGGTGGTGTCCGTTGCACTATGTTTTTATTTTGGGTCTGTCAGTCCAGTGCATCTGACTTCAGCATGCATTTTATGTAAGGGTCTGCTGACTCCTGCATTTTCTAAGGGTTTGTTTCCCCAGCCCAGGTAACAGCTGTGATTGGGGAGCAAACACAATAACCAATCATGCATATTATGTAAGGGTCTGCTGACTCCTGCATTTTCTAAGGGTTTGTTTCCCCAGCCCAGGTAACAGCTGTGATTGGGGAGCAAACACAATAACCAATCATGCATATTATGTAAGGGTCTGCTGACTCCTGCATTTTCTAAGGGTTTGTTTCCCCAGCCCAGGTAACAGCTGTGATTGGGGAGCAAACACAATAACCAATCATATTAAAAGACAAAATAAACTTACCCAAATAACACATTTACAGTCCCTGCTAACACTGCACAAACAAAACCAGCCCCAAGCTCAACATGTTCATAAATAAACAAGAAATAGGAATCAAACCTGGGTAAGGGATTCTGCCCTTGGTCATGAGCTCATGAAGTAGTATACCAAAAGACCATACGTCGGACTTGACAGAAAACTTCTGCCGCAGTGCTGCCTCTGGTGCAGTCCATTTTATGGGGAATCTGGCACCTGTACAATACATCAGCATAGACAACAGTTATAAATAAATATGGAACCTAATCTTTGTAGAAAGGAATCACAGATCTTTACTAGAATAAAATTATGGGACCTAATATTTGTTGAAAAAACCTGTACTAATCTAAGAATATAGAAATGTAAAAGCAGTCCCCTAGCAGACATTGCTGTTGGGGATGAAATGTTAAAGCCCTCATTGCAACTAAGCCAGAGATTTGTGAGGTGGGGTGACCAATTCCCTTCGTCGCTGCCTTTTTCCTTCCCTAGTTATCAGCCAAGTACCCATTTAGAGCTGCGTGAGCTGAAGCTGCTGGTAGTGGTAGTTAAGCCCTGTATTTTTGTCCTGAAAAACTAGTGCTCTACGACTGCGCTGATCAGTCGCTAATGTGCTAATCTATAAATATAAAACTTACTCTTAGTAGAAAAAAATATAAAGATAAACTGTGAAAAGCTGGAGTGAATTGGAGAAAATAGCACAGGACACGTCTGCTTGGAGAGGTTTGGTAGATGGCCTATGTACCTCAAGATGATAAGGGTGAGGAAGAAGAATCTAGCTTCTAGAAACATGACTTATTTGACTCAGTTGTTACTCTTCTACAATGGGATGTAGAAATCTACTTTCATTCACTAGAAACATGACCTGACTTAGTCGTTACTCTTCTACCATGTAGTTTAGAAATCTAATTTCACTAGAAACATGACTTGACTTAGTCGTTACTCTTCTACCATGTAGTATAGAAATCTAATTTTATTAGACACAATCCAACACAAACCTTTGGGGTTATATTCCTCATTATCTAATATCCGAGCTAAGCCAAAATCAGCCACCTTGACGATATTGTTTTCTCCAACCAGAATATTTCGTGCCGCCAAATCTCGATGGATAAAGTTCTTGCTCTCTAAGTAGGCCATGCCACTGGCAATCTTTGGATACAGCACAAATAAAATTCAAGAATTATTTCAGATTTATTTTATAAGCACAAATTAAATAACTAAAATCAAATATATATATATATGCACTTTATAATAAAATTATTTGCACTTTATAATACAATATATTTATATATATATATAATTAATTAACAGCTATTTTACTATAAAGTGCATGGAAGAGTATTAAGAACAGAAAATCTTATTTCAAGAAGGACACAAAATGGCTCTTTAGCAAAACTCCATTTAGTGACTGTGACGATCAACCAGCATGCGTAATACAGCATACAACATGGTCATCCCACTGTCGACTTGCACCGTCGAAGAATAACAAGGTGTTTTGTTTTTTTTTGTTTTTTTTTGGTCAGACGGTGTGAAACACTCTGAAATCTACAGAAGAATGAGGTTTCAGTATGGAGATATTTGTTTGAGTCAGAGGAGAGTGTATGAATGGGTAGAAAGATTTTAAAATGGAGAACAAAAAGTAATTGATGATACACTGTGTGGGAGGCCAGCAAGCATGGTAACTGTGACGGTGAAACTGCAGATCAACCAGTTAGTCCGTGGCAACAGACGAGTCACTATTGATAAAATAGCCATAAATTTCAACATGAGTTTCGGAGGTGTGCACAAAATTGTCGATGATGACGTCAGTTAGGGGAAGGTGTAGCAGATGGGTACTAATGCAACTGATAAGGTAATGGAAGCAGTGCAAAATTTAACATATACACAAGAACATATACTGCAGGACTGACCCATTTATGCAGATCAAAGAGAGACAGTCTGGCCCGAGAAAACGACTGTGCTCGAAGGGCTGTGGTAGACCGACGGAGACCTGAAACAGTCTCCTCTGTGAACCTCACAGGGCTAAAAGCATAGCATCAGTTGATCAAAGAAGAAATTTAGTATATTCACCTAAATCTGTACTTCCCACACTTTTCAGTGTGATGGGCCGACGCGTATTTATCCAATGCATCACGGAAAGGTAAAAAATGTATTATCCTTTTGCTAAAATCTGTACTACAATTTATTTTTATATGAAAAATATGGCGAACATTATACCTTTATCAAGAAACAGTCACATTTTTTAATGATTGTTTGAAGATGATACCCAAGTCAAACAACAGCCAAATTTTGTGACATTTGTTATGCCCTTTGTCGACTGGCAACTGAAACCTGGTACATGAACTACCACTTTGGGAAGCAGAGACCATAGTTGACCCTTACAGTCAAATGTTGAAATAAATTCAAAGATTAAAGTGAAGTGAAAAAATGAACTACATAAGCATGTCCTGTCAATTACCTGTGAGGCCATGTCTATCAACTGAGTCAGTGTTATGAGCTTGTATTTGTCATTACGCAAGTAATCTAGTAGACTCCCATTGGCCATCAGTTCTGTGACAATGTATATGGGCTCTTCCATTGTGCAGACTGCATACAGGCGAACTAGCTTATCGTGTCTCAGCATCTTCATAATCTGAGCTTCCTGGAAAGGGACAAGGTATTTGATAACTTATTATAATTTGTTAGAGAGAGAGCATGTGGTCAAGAGGATGTGAGAATGGCTTACAAGCCCAATGTACTAGGTTCAAATCACATCACATTGGTTATCTGTGAACGAACATGTTGTGGGTTTTTCACTGCATGACTGCTTCTCCCAGTCGACACAGATGTAAATGGGTACCCGATAAAGTCAGGAGACAATTTGGAGCCAACTCAGTGCTCTGTCATCAGCACTTTCAGTAATGAAAGACACTGAGCACATATGGAGACATCAGGGTGTGAATGAAGTTGGTTCTATAAGCCATTTTCCACTGGGGAGAAGAGACTAACGTCAGGGTCAGGTGAAACATTCACATTCTTGCCAGCATACCTGGTAACTGACTGTGTCACAGCAGTCTGCCCAACAAGTTGGGGATCAACACTATAGTCATCATACTAGTTGTCTTCTTTGGTGTTTGTCCTGAAAAGAATGTTTGACATTGTGTCGTCATTCACACCAAAGCTGTGATATCTGCGCCGATCGGCCAGACACATTCACTTTCAGCAGAGCATTGTTGGACCCGGGTTTGCCTTCCATATTGGATCACTAATCTTTCAGCCAGAATACATGGTTGCAATGTTTTGCCACTCTGATGCAAAATACGATCTTGTCAGTTATGGAGTCACTGACCCTGAAAATGCAAAATACGATCTTGTCAGTTATGGAGTCACTGACCCTGATGTAAGCAGCTAGCTGAGGTCAGTGAGCCAGAGATGAGCAAAGACTATATTCCGCTTCCAAGTGGCGGCCCTGGAAACAGGCTGCACTAGTGTAGTCTGGCTGAGAAAATAGGGATCCCAGTGGAAAGGTAAACTTGGTACCTAAAAAAACAAGTCTAAACCAGATGTGTCAGCCAAAAGGTGTTAATAACGTGGTCTTGCTGTAAATTATGACACAGTGTCCTTTTAAGGGTAGAAGATGTTCTCCAGACATGTTGACTCCACAAGAGAAGCAGTATACTGGTGCACCATACAAAGGATATCCACAGACCAAGCAAAGTGAAAGGAGTTTGTTCCTGCCATGAAAGATGCCATTAAGTTTGATGGTCACTAACTGCTCCATCAGTCGTTGGTTAAAGATCCAGGAAGAACAAGACCAGAAACTTGAATGTATGAGTAAGATTGACAGTAATTGATGGATAGAACAAAGCACATAAAACCTTGTCTCATGACATGCTGCCCGCTCAATGACAACTTGACTAACCTGTAGAAAATGAGCAACACTCATAGATCCCTGCTTCAGTGTCTTGACTGCCACGTCAGTAGAGCCTTTCCATGTACCTGGAATGAGCATAGACAGAATGCAAATTGACCACAACAAATGATAAAATTCAGCACAAAAATTATGAGCTGTGGCCTAACTTGAAACAGATTAGCATCAAAATGATGAACTGTGACCTAACTTGAAACAGATTAGCATCAAAATGATGAACTGTGACCTAACTTGAAACAGATTAGCATCAAAATGATGAACTGTGGCCTAACTTGAAACAGATTAGCATCAAAATGATGAACTGTGGCCTAACTTGAAACAGATTAGCATCAAAATGATGAACTGTGGCCTAACTTGGAACAGATTAGCATCAAAATTATGAACTGTGGCTTAACTTGGAACAGATTAGCATCAAAATGATAACAAATAAATAAAGCCTACACAAAAATATGATGATACAACAGATTAAAAAATAAAATTTTACAAAATCATGATACAATTTTACAAAATCATGATACAGTTTTGAAACTACCTGTGCTGAGTTAACTCTTAATGTTTCTTTGGTAGCGGGTTACAGTGACTCTTCTTACATCCTAAGACATACTTGAGACGGTGGACTGGAGCACTTTTGGCTGTAGTGTAATGTGATGATTCTCAGAAAACTTATCACTGAGGCAATTATAGTGTCAAAGTCCACCTCATTGACCTAGCTGCTGTGATGTTTGTGAAGTTGCATTATAGTTTACAGCTAGGCTGAGATATTTGCAACTTTCAGCCGGACACATCTAATTTCAGAACAGCATGAGCTGCAGTGGTCAGCGACCCATAGCTGACTGCTAGCGCCAGGGCCAGCGAATCAGAGCTGCCAAGACCCTTCTACACCTCCACGCGGTGATCCTGGATAACAGGCTGCAGTAGGGCAGACTGGCTAAGGAGAAGGGATCGAAGAGGGAATGCTAACCTGGTACTCAAAAAATGCTAGCTGAAGTCGGATGTGTTGGACCGAAAGGTGCAAATATCGCAGTCAAGCTGTAAACTATGACACAACGCATTCCGTTCTCTGGACTACATTCTGCTACTTAAGCCCTTTCAGGGTTTGGCAGCGGGAGATTGAGAACGAACGCAGAAGAAGAAGAAGAAAATGGTGTTACCTTTATATACTTCCCCAAACTGGCCTGTCCCCAGCAAAGCTTGCAGTTGTAGTGTTTCCCTGGGAATCTCCCACATGTCCTTGGTTTCAACAGACAGATCTTGCATAACAGGTTTAGGCTTTGGACAAGGGACAGTCAGCTTGCGACACAGCCCTTCATCTTTAACTGTTGGGGATTATTAGACAATTATTGTGTAATCTTATTTGACAAATGATCTAATGGGAGAACAGACAAATCAATTGGGCATAACACCTTTACAATCATTTCATATACGACTTATGATTCTTTTATTATTTGGTCCTTGATCAATGATTGGCATCATATAAATAGACTGGCTCAAAGTGTATACATTCTGACAAAGTAAATAGACTGCTTCAAAAGTGTACACATTGTTGACATTGTGAATAGAATGCCCTAATATGTACAAATTCTGACATATAGACTGTCCCCAAAGTGTACATATTGTTGACATAGTAAATAGACTGCTCCAATGTGTACAAATTCTGACATAATAGACTTTTTCATACGATTTTATTCACTCAATCTGACGTACGCATCCACTGATGACAGCTTGTGCCTTTTTGGTTGTACTTTTCTTTGTTCCTCACGAGACAGAGCTATACAACAGAACGAAGTTGTAGATCTGTTCTTTTGTAGCAGACACCAGTTGATTAACATCAGAATAATTTATATTATTTAGATTTTATCTTTGCACTTGCCATTAGTTCCTGGTGAAGACCATTCATTTACACTATATATTTGTATGTGGATATTGTTTTATACTTTCAATCCCTGTTTCAGAAGGCACTGAAGAGATGGATATGGTATGGGTGGATAGTAGGTCTCTTATAAGGACTTGTCTGGATTTACTGTTCTGGTCATGCTGTGGTTTATGCAATGAAAGAGCTGACATCTTATTATTGAAAGCAGCTACCCAGCATATCATTCCGGAGGTGGTAGAAAATATACCAGGTATTGGAAACAAGAACAGCCAGACTGAAAAGGAAAGAAGAGACATAACCCTGAGGTACATAGCGGAAAACTACCCAATCATGGACTGGACCCATGCATACACCGACGGTTCTGTAACAAACACAACACAAAGTGGAGAGGGTGGGGTATTCCTGAGCCTAACAAATGGTAGAAAGATAACACTGTCAGTGGCCACTGGAAAATTCTCACGCAATTTCAGAGCGGAGGCAAAGGCACTGACGGTTGCAGTAAAAGCAATGCTGACAGGCGAAAGCAATGAAAGTCAGATAGTCCTGTTTACAGATGCCCTTGCCGTGGTTACAGCACTGAAAAGCCAGAAAAATGCTGAACTTAATGATTTAAGAGCAGTACTCTGTCAACTATGCCAGCAGTCCGCACCAAAAAGAGTAGTGGTACAGTGGGTTCTATCCCAGGGTAACATCCAAGGCAGACAGACTGGCAAAAGAAGGTGCAAGACTACCACAACCAGATTCTAGTGTGACCCACGAAGAGTCAACAAGGTTTATTAGGGCCAGATACATGGCCAAATGGGAAACAGAGTATACTGGCTACACAAAAAATGATGCCTATTACCAGTTGAACAGAAGAGAGCAGGTCGTGGTCTTCAGACTCCGCACAGGCCACAACAGACTGAGGTACCATCTATTCAATAAAATGAAGATAGGTGGCACTGACGAATGCACCTGTGATACAGGGAAAATGACCGCTGAACATCTGCTGCAAAATTGTCAGACATACGAGGACCATCACCAGTGGCAACACTAGACAAGCTCTATGGCAGTGTTGACAGCCTCAGGATGACAGCTGCTTTCTTCGAACAAATTCAAGTTGACGTCTGACAGCGTACAAAGAAGAAGAAGAAGAAGAAAGCAGCTACCATGTGGGGTCATTAGATTTGGAAAGAGGGGCAATTAGATAAGGAAAGAGTGATCATTAGATAAGAAAAGACAGGTTATTAGAAATGCAAAGAGGGGTCATTAGATATTGAAAGAGGGGTCATTAGATATGGAATGAGGGGTCATTAGATATGGAAAGAGGGGTCATTAGATATTGAATGAGGGGTCATTAGATATGGAAAGAGGGGTCATTAGATATGAAAAGAGGGGTCATTAGATATTGAAAGAGGGGTCATTAGATATAGAAAGAGAGGTCATTAGATATAGAAAGAGAGGTCATTAGATTTGGAAATAATCAATAGCCATCTTCATGGATAATGACACTGTCATTCATGAATTCCTGATATAATAGACTGCACTGGTTTGATATCAAATGTGGCTCAAGCAGCGAGGGATAGATGGTAGGACTGAGCAGAAGTGTGTACAAGCAGTGAGCAACTAGACCCATAAGTATACCATACCCCCTTTTCCCTTACCATTCGCTGATAGAGATCGAAGTATCTTTGGTTCTGCCAGGAGTGCAGTGATGTTGATTCTATACAATTTGATTGACCTTGTTTCTTAAAGTGGAGTATACTGTACTGTGTTGTGTGCCTAATGACTGTACGAAAACCTACCTGGAGGCAGGATATATTTCCAGAGGTGGTAGAAAATATACCAGGTATTGGAAACAAAAACTGCCAGACTGAAAAAGAAAGGAGAGATACTACCCTAAGCTTCATATCGAAAAGCTACCCACGCATGGACTGGACCCATGCATACACCGACGGTTCTGTAACAAACACTACACAGAACGGAGGGGCAGGAGCATTCCTGAACCTACCAAATGGAAGACAAATAACACTGTCATTCGCTACTGGTAAGTACACAAGCAATTTCAGAGCGGAGGCAGAGGCACTGAGGGCGGCAGTGGAAGAAATGGTGACACACAATGAAAATGAAAGCCATATAGTCCTGCTTACAGATGCTCTCGCCGTAGTCACAGCGCTAAAAAGCAAGAAAAACACTGAGCTTAATGACTTAAGAGCAGCACTCTGCAAACTGTGCCAGCAGTCCGTACCAAAAAGGGTAGTGGTACAGTGGGTCCCATCACACTGCAACATCCAAGGCAACGAGGAGGCAGACAGACTGGCAAAAGAAGGTGCAAGACTACCACAAACAGATACTAGTATGACGTACGAAGAGTCAAAACGGCTTATCAAAGCCAGATACATGACCAAATGGGAAACCGAACATACTGGTTACACCAAAAACGATGCCTATTACCAGTTGAACCGAAGAGAGCAGGTCGGTGTCTTCAGACTTCGCACTGGCCACAATAGACTGAGGTACCACCTATTCAACAAATTGAAGATAGGTGGTACCGACGAATGCCCGTGCGGTACTGGTAAAATGACCGCTGAACATCTGCTGCAGAACTGCCCAACATACGAGGATCAGAGAGAGCAGATGTGGCCATCACCAGTGGAACTGCAAGACAAGCTGTATGGCAGTGGCGACAGCCTCAGGATGACCGCCGCTTTTTTCGAAAAAATAATGGTTACTGTCTGACTGCGTTTGAAGAAGAAGAAGAAGAAGAAGTGTGCCTAATGGCCCAGTGCATCCAACTTCAGCATCAACGAAGTGTGTTCAAAAAGTATCAGACTTTTGGGCCGGAAAAATACAATTACTCATCTGGAGGTTCGAAACCCTAATCCCCTTCAAAGTACTCTCCTTGGGACTACGTACACTTCTTCCAGAGGTCTTGTCATTGTTAGAAGCATTTCAGGAAGGCCTCTTTGGGAATGGAGTACATCTGGGTCATCGCATTCCGTATAACGTCTTCTCATGACACAAATCGGGTCCCTTTGAGCAGAATTTTCAGCTTGTGGAACATTAAAAATTGCAAAGAGCCATTTCGGGAGAAAACGGAACCTGACGAACCAGAGGAATCTTGTATTTGGCCTAGAAATGTCTGAATCAGATGGGAAGAATGGGCGGGTGAGTTGTCATGATGGAGCTGCCAAGTTCCTACTGTTCACAGGTCCAGTCGCTTGCATTGAATAGCATCATGAAGGCAACGGTTGACCTCCATATAGTACTCTGAGTAAGTGACATGACCTCTGAGTTAAGTGACATGACGGTTCTGTAATACCAAGGACACACACACACCCCACACCCCCCCAAAAAACAAATTTAACATGGTGGCCAACATTTGTGAATTGTGAAGCATGCTCACCTTGGTAATGTCTGATCAAATCTATATGGTTTGTAAACACAGACTTTGATGTGATATAGCAGCCTCCATTGTCCATTTTCCGTATTCTGTAGTGTTTAACACATTCACCACGTTGCTGGTCATTGTCATGAATGGACAGGACGTATGAGCCTGGCAAAGAAGCAATTGACTAAATAAGTTTTTAAAACAGGTGTACATCAATAACACAAAAAAAAAACAAACCCAAAACACAATTGACTACAAGTTTTTAAGACATGTATACATCCATAAGAAAAAGCAAAACCACAAAAAAACAACAATTGACTACAAGTTTTTAAGACATACATACAAATACACATGGTGAGTAAAAAGATTCAAATTATGTGATATTTCCATGTCCATATTAATGCTTTATACTAATACACATTTTACAAAAAATTATGAATACTTCATGAAATAGATAATTTAATTAAGTCACAATTAATAATAATTGTAGCTCTCAATCAAAGCCCTTAACTCCTCTCAGTGCACAGGTCATGGACAACCTCCCACCAGCATACACGGTCCTGGGCTGCTCTTTTTGCCTCTCTCCAGGTGTAATCATTTAATTTTAGTTCCTTCTCACATTCTTTTCTCTGTGTATTTTTGGGTCTACCTCTCTCTCTCTCTCTCTTCCCCTGAGGATTCAATCCCTAGCATATCTCCAGAGCTCTCCATGGTGGTGACTTTGCATTCTGAAGTGTTGCTGAATATCTGCCTACTGCAAAGAACAGAATGTAGACAGCGATAAACACAATTGGCTAATGGGCATCTGATTGTGGTGTTCAAATCAACCCCTCAAAGACAGTAGCAACCTGCTTCTCACCAAAAGAAAATGGTTATATTGCAATTGCAAGAAAGCGAGCTTGCATTTGAGGATAACCCCATATACTTGAGGGCGAAGCTAGACAAGCGACTTGCATTCATACCTAAATGCCATTGATCAAAAAGTCACCAGGAAACTCTCTCATGAAGAAGCTGGCTGGTACAAGCTGGGGAGCTGACAGCAGCATCTTAGAAAAATGTCTGCACAGTCACAGTCAGGCCAGTATTGGAATATGGCACGTAAGTCTGCGCGACTGCATTAAAAACAAACACAGAACGTTAAGCAAAAGTCCAAGATGCAGGCCTCTGACTAATCACAGGCAGAATGATCACCCAAATCCAGACAATTAGAAAGCATACTAAACTATGCCTCCCTTGATAGCAGATGGGATTAGAAGGTGTTTGTGCACAGTGAGCAGCTGAAACGCATGCCAAATCATCCTATGCAAGAACAAGCCAAACATCAAAATTTGACTGAAAACCGAATAAAGAAATCCAGGTATTTACACAACTCAAAACACCTGCAGCACCACCATGAAAACTTTCTCCCATAGCAATTCACAGAAATGGAAATGCTGACTGACTATGAGGAGGCAAACTATTGCCATGAAAACATCTTAATAACCACGGAGATATCATGGACTAAAAAAAGAATGCCAGGCTACCCACTTATAAACCCTAGTTCAGATGATGATTAAAGAAAATAATCCTAAGGACTGGACTCACGTATACACAGATGTATCTGCAGAGGGCGCAGTTAAGGATAATGTAGGACATCTTTGTAAGATAAAACAATGGGAAAATAACTCATAGGACTTTCTCTACTGGAAAGATTTCTACCAATCTTAAGGCGCTCCTATAGACACTAAGAATGTTCAACCAGATCAGTCGTACACCTGCCAACTCAGATTGTATTCTTTACAGATTGCAGATCACTACTAGAAGCAATACAAAACACCAGAGGTGAACAAATGCTGCATGAAATATGATCAGAGCTCAACAGAATCCAAAAACAGTTACTCTTCAGTGGCTGCCCTCCCATTGTAGAATCACGAGGAATGAGAGAGCTTATGCCCTGCCCAAAGCAGGTGGCAAGATGGAGCAACCTTTCCCCACAGTGTCTTACCAAGAGGCAAGAAACTATCGTCCACAATCAGTACAACTCAAACCACAATCTTTCGCCGGAGAACTGGCCACTGCAGACTATTGGGTCATCTACATCGGCTCAAGATGCCACACACAAGTAAGTCCAGACCCCTGAACACATCTACAGGACTGCCCAGCATAGAGACCTATGATGTCAAACCTAGCCAGATGGAGCCGAGATGACGCAGAAGCTGTGGGGCTTTAACCCATACCTGGAGAGGACTCTGAACTTTGTCCTAGTGACGGGACTACAGATCTTGCATGACTAAAAAGCCTGAACGCAGAAGAAGAAGAGGATTCCACACAACAGCCTGTCTGGCTATGTTGGACTGTGCCTTCCGCAGCATATGTTCTATCCAATCAATTTTCTTCGCTTAATTTGTTGTTCCAATGGATGTTGTTGGCTCTTTCCCATAAGTCTTCATTCCTCACCATGTTCTGTCACTTTATGCCCATCATCCTTTGCTAGCATCTGTTAACTAAGGACTGGGGTCTTTGTTATATGGCCTTGGTCATTCTTCATGTCTCCGCTTCATACAGCAACACCAACTTGACACTGAAATATTATAACTTTAGTGTGAATCTTGATTTCTCTGGATCTCCCTATGTTGTTTAGCATCAGGAATGTCCCTCATCCCTTTCCAATTCTGATCTTTACATCTGCATCCGTACCTCCTGATGTGTCAGTTGTGCTGCCAAAATAGGTAAAGGTATCCACTTCATCCAACTGCTCTTCCTCCAGCACGATTGGTTCTTTGCTGATAGTGTGAGTTTAAGGAGCTTGGTTTTCTTCATGTTGATATTCAGTCTCAATTTGGCTGATTGTTCTTTGGCGCTATCAAGTTTCTCTTGCATTTGGTTATGACTGTGTTACAAAAGTACCAGATCATCTGCATAGTCCAGGTACTCCAATTGTGACAACAGTGTCCACTGAATACCAGTTCTATTTCCCTCGATTGATTTCCTCATTATCCACTCTAGAGCCAACAAGAACAGGAAAGGTGAGAGCAGGCATCCCTGCCTCACCCCATTTTCACCCCGAAGCTATCAGTCAGTGCTCCTTCATGTACCACTCTACTAACTGTATCTTTGTACATATTCTGTATCAATTTTTGAAATCTATTTTGTTGTTGTTCTTCTTCTTCTGCGTTCGTTCTCAATCTCCTGCTACCAAGTCCTGAACAGGACTTTGCAAGTAGCAGGATGTATTCCGGAGAATGGAATGCGTTGTGTCGCTAGTTTACAGCTTGACTGCGATATTTGCACCTTTCGGTCTGACACATCTGTCTTCGGCAGCGTTGTTGTTCTATATGTCTAAGTTTGTTCATACCCTAGAGAAATTCATGAAAATGTCAGACTAACCCACCTGTCATTCTATGTTTGGTTGCACCATTCACAAACCAAAACTAACAATAGATGTACAACCGCTACCCATAGTGTTTCCTCTTTACTATATAATACACAATGGTCATGGGCAGAACACTTATAGTGAGGTGTGTGCCTACTAGACCCGTTATCTCATATCCTGGTTGAATCACATTTCAAGCACACATATGATAATAGGTCAAGGAAGTCCTAAATAATTAGAAGCAGAGGAACTGGTGGCAGATTTGTTGGAATATCGGTCTCCTGACCAAAGGGGCATGGGTTCAAACCCTGGTATGACAATGACACCGGTTTTTCCCCAATGTAGGATCAAATGAAAACCTAGTCTCCAGTCTGCATGATTACTGCAGGGATAAATGGCATTTGTTCCTAAACCCTATAAATTCACAGATCAGTCAAGAGAATAAATACAATGATAGCATGCTTTATTCATAGGCCTGCCTTTCATATGACAAGGCTAAGCCATGTATAAAGGTCTGACTCAAACCTATCAACACAACAAAGGATCAGCCCATCATGGACATTCCAACAATAAGAGTGAATCAGGCTCAGATGTTCTGAAAGTGGAGGGAATTTAGTCATTGGAATATTTAGTTTAATGAGTCTTTAGACTCATGCTAGATTTGTACTTGTTCAATGTTCGGTCTCAAGATGATAATTAATATTTTCTTAAATTGCAGTAATTAAACAATGCTGAGGGGTCGGCATGTGCCAGTGGTTATGTGACACGGCTCCCAATCCGAAGGTGCTGGGTTCGATCTCATCACAGCAATGGCCGTTACCCCGGGCAAGCAAACCCTTAGAAAATGCAGGAGTAAGCAGACCCTTACATAAATGCATGACGAAGCCGGTTGCACTGGGCTGACTAGCGCAAAATAAACGCACACCGCCTTGAGGAATTGAGAAATAAGGCGAACGCAAAAAAAAAATTTGCTGAAAGCTGTCTTTATTTCCTCTTCAACTTTCAGATCATTTCTTGGTCACACCTTTCGATGATTCTTCAACTTCTTCTTCTCATTCGAAGCTGGTTTATTATGGCCCACATGCAAAAGTCCAGATCTCTGGATATGCATTTCCATAATGGTAAGCTGTGATTCTTTATCTTTTCTTTCTTCTCGTTAGCAATTGTTCTATTATGCGCACACACAAAAATCAAATTTTCTGGATCTAAGTAGCTATAATGGTGAGTTCTCAATAGGATTCTTCATCCCCTTCTGGAATCTTCTCATTCGTCGTTCGTTTATTATGTCCTACATGCAAAGTTCAATTGTCTGGATGCCATGACGGAGAGTTGTCAAGGTGAAAATAAAGAAATGATATGGCCATACTGAAGGTAAGAGAATATACACATATATTGGTCAGTCTTGCACTGGAACAGAAACAAAATGAAACCCATACTACAGCCAAAAAGCCATCGTTATGGACAAAGAATAAACACCTAAAAAATCACAAAATTAACAAAGAAAATGGACTAGGCAACCAATATAAAACAATAAAAACATTATAACAGTATTGATTGCCCATTTTCTTATAAAGTGTAGAAAAACATAAATAGATATAGTTAGATATTGCATTAAGACGAAAACACAAATGAAACCTGTGTTACAACCAACTGGTCTTCATCTGGGAAATTCTCTTATTTGTTAAGTATTTTTGTTTATCCTTTGTGCCCAGTGAAGGCAACATGGGTTTTATTTTGTTTCTGCCCTGGTGTGGCAACTGAGCTGCTGTTTGTATCAAACTTCAACCGCTTTGTGGTATCTGTGAACCGGAAACGCAGCTTCTTTTTATTTTATATCATCAGTTGATTATGTCGGCATAACTTATTGAATGGGTATTTTTGCATTGTCAAGGTCACAGGGAAAAATGTTGGAACACATCCAGAAAGAAAGAATGTGACTGGTCCTGAATTCTACAAGAGATGATGGAGATTCTTATATCAAATCCAGACATGAACTCTATGGATTGAGTGTGCTATTCACCTTCCATTGACAATCACAGATGTATACTAACCTGGTTCAGTCTCACTCTCTCGTATAAGGAAAGCTCCAATAGCAGATTGAGGTAATTTGAGTAATCTCTCTGCATCCTTTCTAGTGATCTTCCCAAAAAACCAGCTGAAAAGACATAACTCTTTTGTTACTTAACTTACTTAACTTAACGTCTTTATACTGGTTTAGAAGACCCTGCAGTCTGTTTACAACCAGTTACATTTACATCACCTTGCTCTAAAAGCTATGCGCATCCAGTTTATTCTTAAATGCATTAACTGTCCCAGCCTCCACTACCTCCCCTGGCAATGCATTCCAAGCAGACACCACTCTCTGACTAAAAAAATATTTCCTAATATCTAATCTGGACCTCTCTTTAGTCAGCTTGTAGCTATGCCCTCTTGTTATTGTGGGTGGCTGTATTTTTAAAAACTTGTTATAGTCTAATTTATCCATTCCTCTGATCATCTTATAAGCCTGTATTGTCACCACGAATTCTTCTCTCTTCGAGACACTGTAGGCCGGTTTTTCTGAGTCTTTCCTCATAACTGTAATCCCACTATCATCTTTGTCGCTCTTTTTTGTATTCTTTCCAGCATGTTTATATCCTCTCTATGATAAGGACTCTACACCTGTACACAGTACTCCAATCTAGGTCTAACTAAAGCTTTATTCAGTTTGACGATCACTTCCTCGCTCCTATGTTTAATATTTCTTTTTATCATACCTAACATTGCATTTGCCTCTTTCATTGCTACCTTAACTTGCTCACTCACCTTTCCTGTATGATCTATTATAACCGCTAGGTCCCTTTCCTTATCTATCTTTCTAATATTGTTTTCTCCCATTCTGTAATTATGTTCCATATTGGATCTACCATGTGGATGACTGTACATTTATCTACATTAAACTCCATTTGCCAGCTTACAGACCATTCTCGAATTTTATCTAAATCCAACCTCAATATATCCACTTCTGCTTTAGATGAGACACTACTCCATAGTTTTGTGTCATCAGCAAATTTTGCAATCATGGATCCCATATCAATGTCCAAATCATTTATATATATCAAGAACAAAATTGGTCCCAAAACCGAGCCCTGTGGCACACCACTTTTCACTTCACATCACTCAGAGTACTCCTTATTTATGCCCGCCCTCTGCCTTCTTCCCGTTAATCAATTTTCAATCCTTTTGGCAACTTCTCTACCTATTCCATGTGATTTTAACTTTCGAAATAATCTTTGATGAGATACTCTATCAAAGGCCTTTGCAAAGTCTAGATAAATAACGTCCACTGGCTCCCCTTTATCTATCATTTTAGTAACCTACCCCATGAATTCTAATAGATTTGTTAAGCATGATCTCCCTCTAGTAAAACCATGCTGACTATTTCTAATTAAATTAAATTTGTCTAAATGCATTACAATGTTTTCTTTGATTATTGCCTCTAACAATTTACAGACTATGCTCGTTAAACTCACAGGTCTATAATTCGCTGGATCTGATTTTTTGCCTTTTTTGAATAAGGGGATCAGTCCTGCATCTTTCCAATCTCGTGGAACAATCCCTTTTGTAAGTGATTGAGAACATAATATAGCCATGTTTTTGCTAGTTGGTCTCTAATTTCATACAGCAATTTTGGATGAATACCATCTTGACCTGGACATTTATCCACTTTCAACCCCTCCAATTTTTTAAAAACCATTTCCTCTGTAATACAGATTGATCTTAATCCCGCTGTATCCATGTCTCTTTGAAAAATATCTATAGGCTCTGGGATCTTGGAGCAGTCCTCTTTTGTGTAGACTGTGCCAAAGTACTGATTGAGCAGATTAGCTGCCTCCCTATTCTCACTTATTATTTTCCCTGTACTGTCTATGAGAGGGCCTACTTTGTCTTTCGTTCTTTGTTTATTTCTAACACAAGTGAAGAAGCTTTTACTGTCAGTCTTGATCCTCTGAGCAAGTTTTTTTTCAAAGTCTATTTTTGCTGTTTTATTCGCTTTCTGAGATATGTTCTGCTTGTCCAAATATTTTAAATATGTTTCTTTTGATTTACCTGCCTCTATATATTTTTTCCATGCTTTATTTTTTGCTCTTCTACATTTAACTACAAATCTAGTTATCCACTTTTTACGCTTGGGGTTTACCTCCCTACATGGAACACATTCCTCTTTTAGCATTTCTAGAACTGTTTTAAAACTCTCCCACTCCTGTTCAACATCTGTTCCTATGACAATATCTTTCCAGATTATGTGGTTCGCTGCCTCTTTCATCCTCTTAACATCTGTCTTAGAGTAGTCATATGTTCGTGTGTTTATGTTTACTTCTTTCCCTGCAATAAGATCCCAGCGGATGATTTGATGGTCACTTGAGCCAAACAGTTCCCCAACAGTAACGTTTTCAATCATATTTTCCTCTGTGGTAAAAACTAGGTTGAGTACGTTTTTGCCTCTGGTGGCTGCTTCTACATGTTGAATTAAAAAATTGTTAGTTATGCACTTAAAAGGTTTTGACTCTACAAGTGCTTCTGCCATATCCCATTTTATTTCTGGAAAGTTGAAATTCCCCATTAATAATAATTTCCCTTCACTTGCCTTTGCTATGCTACTAATCAGCTCCTCATCTTCCTCTTTTTGACTTGATAGACATCTATAGCACACTCCAATCACTGATTTTTCACCCACACTTTCTATTTCTCCCCATACACTTTCATTTTTGTTACTACATGATAAATAATCTTTGATCGTTATATTAACAGAATTTATACAGTATAATAAAATGCCACCTCCCTTAGTCTTGTCTCCAACTATCCTATCTTTCCTTAACATTGTATATCCCTCTATTTCAAGTTCACTATCTGCAATGTCCTCATATATTCATGATTCTGTTAATCCTATTATATCTGGTTTTTCTTCTTCTACATATAGTTCTAATTCTTCTCTTTTATTTACTATGTTTCTCACATTTGCAAAAAAACATTTTAGTTTGTAATGTTGTTGGTTTTCCTCTTTTTGCTTCTGCTTTATCATTTTAGTGTTTGCTTTTCCACTACTTATTTCACACTTCCCTGACACCAACTCTCCCCTCTGACTACATCCTCTATAGCACCCAATTGTAGGCCTATCTTTAGTCTCATACTTCATAGGTCTTACTAGTTTAAATGTCTAACACAATGATTAAACATATACTTTGCTACAACATGCTGTCCTATCTCATTTAGATGTAAACAACCCCTATCTAACATTTTACTTTTGTCTACTTTCACATCAATAAATTCCATTCCCATGTCCGCACACATCACCTGTAACCTAAGGTTGATACCTATTATTTTGCTATCTAGATAGTCTGACCCATCTGCTCTATCTAAAATGCCCATCATTGTGACCTTTCTAAACTTTTTTTCCTTAAGTGTTCCCATAAGACGTTTATATTTATCCATAATTATTTCTGTACCATCTCTCTTTACATTATTTGTTCCTACCAATACCACAACACGACTGTTTCCTTTGTCATCTATTCTCTTTATTCTCCCCTCTATATCCTCTATTTTTTGCTCCCCCAATATCCATTCTTTCAAACATGTTGGGTTGGGTTGTTTAGACAAATGTCTGCCAACCTCTCTCACCATTGAATCTCCTACTACCAATACTGATCCCTCACCTATATGTGCATACTTCTCTCCAAAGCTCTCTGCCCTGTGAACTGTTTCCTCACTAAAATCTCCCTTACTTCCTTGACTACACCTTGACTGTAGCTTCTTTAAAATTTCCTCCATTTTCACTTGTTTCCCTTCTATTTCCATCTGCCTCTTTTCTATCTCCTCCAATCTCTTCTCATTTTTCCTTATATCACACTCCATTTGTGCCTGCCTGTCTTCAACCCTGCATATCCTACATAAAACTGTTCCTTCATCTTCCAACGTTGTAGGCCTATCTATCCCTACACTAGTAATACTAACATTTTCGCCACACAAATCACACAATCTGACTTGGCCTTTCTTCGCAGCATTTCGTCTCGTCTTAGTGGCCATACTAATTATGCTATTTATTACCGTTAGCCAATAAGTTATATTAATACTGAATACAATGTATACTTCTTAATGCAACGCCAAAATAACAAACAAATTTTGCTGGTATTTACCTTTCTACAACGTATCGCTAACGACTAGGCCTAGTGTTACTTGAGTGTTACTACCGCTCACTATTCCACGCTATTTAATTATGTCAAGTCACTAACTATCTGTTATAACAAGGCCACTATATTTGAAAATAAGTATGAAATAGTAAACTAGAATTACAACTATGTTATTATTACACAAATTAATTCTCAACACTAATACTTATCTGAAATGCTATAGATCTCTGTACTGTCAATTCAAACCAACCACCATCTTTTTTGCAGTTCAGCACAACCTCTACACCATTGCTTCACAACATTTTTACACATGCAAACTGGTAAAAATGGGAAACATTTTTCGCAGACCGTTGAAAATAGAAACAATTTGAAGAAAGTTAAAAGTTTTTGCTGTTTTTCTTTTCTTTTTCTTCATCTTGCAGGGATTCAAATTTTACAACACAAAAACACCAAAAAAAACAACCTTGCCTTCCAAAATACCCCAACACAGAATTAGCAAATAAATTAACCTCTAAAACTTCTATCGATTGTCTAATTTATGTATTACAATATTTGTAGCCAATACTCCAAATATATGAGGTAGCTTCAAAAAGTTCTAGGAATTAGTGGATTATTTAGAAATAAGTTACAATAGAATTATCTACACTATATTTCCTTCAAAGTAGTTCCCGTCGGCAACTACACACTTTTGCCAACGCGCATTAAGCTGCTAGAAACATTCGTGGAACAAATTCTTTGAGATCTCTCTCAGCTGTCTTGTCGCATTGGTGATAACGTCGCCAGTAGCTTGAATTTCTGTCTTTCAGTGCCGATTTCAGTGGAGGAAATAGGAAAAAATCAGCCAGTGCCAAGTCAGGAGAATATGGAGGATGTTCAAAGGTAATCACATTGTGCTTTGTGAGGCACTGCTTCAATGAGTAGGGGTCGATATGCTAGCGCACTATCTTGCAGCATAATCCAAATTTTTGTTCTCTATTTTTATGGTCATTTTCTTCTGATTGCATCTCTTAGACGACTCAAATACTTGTGATTTCTTCATTGCGGTATCACTATATGCTTTATTAAGCAATGTTTGTGTCTCTGGGGGTGATTTCTCAAGCAAAACACATAATTTGACATTTGTACGTTGTTCAATCAAGGACATTTTCAACTTCGACAATGCAATGAGCACAACACACAAACAAAATTCTGTAACTTCTATTCGAGAGTATATGTCAAGGTCATGTCTGCCATGTTATTCGTCAAGGCCATGTCTGCTATGTTATTCATCAAGGTCACTTACTTACTTACTTACTTAGTCGCTCCTCTTCTACCTTGAGGTGTAGAGGTTTGCCAAAGAGAACGCCACACTGCTCTATCCGCCGGCTTTTTCCTGGCTTTTTTCCAATCCAGCCCTCTATCACTTAGGGACTTTCGTATGTTGTCTTCCCAATGTACTTTGGGACGCCCTCGGGGTCTGCGTCCTTGACTTTTGATCTCCCATGACCGCTCTGGTATCCGATCTTCTTCCATTCTACAGACATGGCCAAACCACTGTAGTTGGGACTGCTCCACTCGTGTCTGCAGGGGTTGAACTTTAAGATTGCTACGTATTGTCTGGTTACGGATCTTGTCCCTTTTCGTCCCCTGAACCGCCTTTCTTAGGTACCTCATTTCTGAAGTTTGTAATTGCCTTTCTTGGGCTGTAGTCATTGCCCATGACTCACATCCATATGTCAGGACAGGCACATAGGTCGAGCGGTATACATCCATCTTTGTTTTCCTGCTTATTTCTCTTCTACTGAGGAAACCTCTGTTTATTGCATGGAACAGTCTACCTGCTGCTGCCCTTCGTGCAGTTAACTCCTCTTTGATTCCTCCCCTGCTGTCTATTACCACTCCTAGATATTTGAAGTTGCTGACCTGCTCCAGTGCTCGTGTTCCCAGGGTTATCTGATGTCTCTTTTCATCTCTGGCGATCACCATGGTTTTTGTTTTGGAGTTGCTGATGTGCATTCCTCTCTTCTTCAACTCTTCTTCCCAGACCTGCAAGTTGATCTGGAGATGTGCTTCGGTTTTCGTGATCAGGGCCACATCGTCTGCAAATGCTAGTTCCGATGTGTAACTTGGTCTCATCTTCCAGTACCCTACTTCATACTTTTCTTGTCCGTTCCTTGCAGGCTTTGATGACTTCATCCTGAGGAGTATGAAAAGGTACGGTGATAGAATGTCCCCCCGTCTTACTCCGCTAGTGGTCTTGAACTCTCCTGACTTTTGATTTGATGTCCGCACATAATTTCTGCATGTTTTATAGAAACTATGTATGGCAGAGATCAGGGGTCCTGGGATGTTCTTCCTTGTCAGGCACTCCCAGAGTTTGTCCCAAGGAACTTTATCAAATGCTTTCTCCAAATCCAAAAAGCAGAGATGCATCTCTTTATCATATTCAAGAGCCTTTTCACTTAGCTGTCTGAGTGTAAAGATAAGGTCTTGAGTACTTCTGTTTGCCCTAAACCCACATTGAGTTTCATCCATGTTTGGCTCTGCTAGACCTCTTAATCGCCGTTCTAGAATCCTAGAGTAGACTTTCCCGGGGACACTGAGAAGGGAAATACCTCTGTGATTTTCACATTGTCGATTGGCGCCCTTTTAAAATATTGGTATTATTATTGCAACCTCCCAATCTCTTGGTATCTTCTTGTGGCGCCAAGCTGCCTTGAGAATCTTCATGAATAGCATCTCTCCTGCCACTCCCATGTATTTAACCATTTCTGGTGTTATACCATTATGTCCTGCTGCTTTACCAATCTTAATTTTCTCCAATGCTGCCTTTAGTTCTTCCATTGTGATATTGTCGTTTCCCTCCATGGCTCCCTCTTCTTGAATTGGGACTGTTACTTCCAGAGCTTGGTTTTCCTCCACTCCAAGGAGATCTGAGAAATATTCTTTCCATCTGTTCATTACCTCTTCTGGAGCGGTCAACAGCGCACCTTGTTTATCTTTAACAAATTTCAGGGGGCATTCCTTTTCCTTCCGCATGTTCTTTAAGGTCCTGTAGAACAGTTTCTGGTTTTCTCCAGCATTATTTTCCAGTTTCTCTCCAAATTCTTCCCAGGATTTCTGTTTGGCCTTGAGCACAGTCTTCTTTGCTTCTGTTCTAAAATTTACATATTCTTTGTATCTCTTTATTTGTTCTTCTGTATTCCTAGCCCCTAGGTATTGCTTCCATGCCTTTTTCTTTTCTCGTATTATTGTTTTCACTTCTTAGAGTACACCATGGTGTACTCTTTCTCTTCCACCCTTCTTTGGTTTGACCGCGTGCCTCTGCTGCAGCCTCTTTGAGGATGTCTTTGAATTTTACCCAGAGCATTTCCAAATCTTCTTCAGATTCCTCTATCCTTTCTATTGCTGTTGTTATGAGCCCTTGGTATCTCCTCTTAACATCTGGTTCTCGTAGTTTGTAAGCCTTAATTTTATTTTCTCCTCGTGTATTATGTTTCATGCTTGCTGATGGGTGTTGCCTGGCTGGATAGTGTTTTTCAATTTCTCTCTTTATTTTAACTAGGTAGTGGTCGCTTCCTATCTCTGGTCCTCTGAACACTCTAGCATCCTTCACATGCTTGAAATCAGTTTTCCTCACTATCTCATAGTCAATTATAGATCTTTCTTTATTTGCTGGCTCGCATCTTGTGTAGGCATGGATACGCTTGTGTGGAAAACTTGTATTTGTAATGACAAGGTTTTGTTCTCTGCCGAATCTCAGCAGTCGTTGTCCATTGTCTTTTAAGACATCTTCTCCATACCTACCGATCAATCTCCCAACCCATCTAGAATAGTCGTTTCCAACTCTTGCGTTGAAGTCTCCAAGGAGAAGTATTTCATTATGGCAATCGTCAATGGTCCTTTGAAGGAGCTCATAAAATTAATCTTTTATGTCAGTGCTCTCATCTTCGTTTGGTGCATACACAGTGACGATATCCATTTGACTATCCTCCTCTTGCAGACTTAGAACCATCAGTCGTTCTGAAATGAGTTTCCATCCTTTAATGTTTGCTTTGTTGTTACTATTCACTATGCATCCAACCCCTGCTCTGGCTCGTTCACTCATGGGAACTCCGCTGTAGTATAGCATGTTGCCGTGATGGTCCAGAACGCCCTGTCCCTTTTTCTTTGTTTCTGTAAGTGCCAGGACTGTCAATTTTGCTCTTTTCATCTCCTTTATTAGTTCATGTTCTTTTCTGTTTATACTTCGTACATTCCATGTTCCATAAATCGTAGTCCTTTTTTCTCGCTTGTTCGTTGCCGTTGAGGTCAGTCCGGTTTTCTCTAAGTTTTGACTTGTAATCGTTTTTTTTTTTAAAGACAAACAGGTGATTAGCCTGTTGTGTCTTTGCATGGTGGAGGGGCTACCTCCTTACAGCCGTCTATGCCTGCCGACCCGTTTTTGTCCACGGCTGCTTATTTATTCGCAGCTAACCTCCAAATTAGGAGGCCTTTCAGCAATCGCAACCCTGCTGACGCGCCTGGTAGGAGGTAGGTTCCTCCCCCAGGGTCAAGGTCACTACCAACTTCTAAATATATATTCTCCATAACTTCATCTTTTATTCAAACACAAGTCGACTATTCCTGTAATTTTTTGAGGCTACTTGGCAGATGAGCTCATGTGTTTCAAAAGTACGTAATACTTATGTAGATGATGTCATTTGAGTTTAAGCAATGGCCTGTCTGAGCTTAGATCACATCAAGCCAATCTTTGCAATATGTGGCTTAAGCCGCAATCACTTTTTCATGGACCAGCAGTAAATTTCTGCTGACCGGGCCCGGCCCGAGGACCGATGGTTGGGAAACACTGGTATTCATCCCAGACAAGAAGTAACATGTACACACATCGCGATGAAACTAACAATCTATTCTGTAGTTGCAATACAGAGAGAACTTCAGGTGTTCATCATTGAATCTGTAACATGAGTTTTGTTTTGTTTCTGAGCCATTCCTGTAAGTGTTTATAGGTACTTTATAATATATAATGCTACTTAAATAATCCCTCACAAATAAATGACTTCTGTATGTGACCTGTGTCTTCTTGTATCTCTGATTGATAACTGCCGAAACAGCCATTGGCCATCACACATGATGGCTTCTTTAATCATAGCTATATACTCCCTCCACTTCTGGTATCTATGATTGATGAAGCAGTCAGTGATCATCATGACTGATTGTGGCTTCCAAGCTAGCAACACCCTCTCTCCACATGATCAAGTCTCCTCCAAATCATCAAGTCATCTCCACATCATCAAGTCGTCTCCACATCATCAAGTCTCAAGCCTCAGCTATGGTTCATGATTGCCCCTTGAGCTAATTAGTTAAAACTTACTCTTGCGATTCCAGAGTGTCCAAGCGAGCCACAAAGTTGTAAGGGACATATCCTTCACTTCCATCTCTCATCCTCACCAGCCACCAGTCTGCATGCCTAACAAGACAAAGATACATTTGTGATACATCTAACTTAAGTCATACAATTATTGACATAATTTCAAGTCTGGAACAGCTAGGCAAAAATTTGTTACATCTTACATAAATAATTGGGAGAAGGAGAAGAGACTAACACTTGGTCAAGCAAAACATACTGATCGAATAATGTTAGTCAGTCAGGCAAAATATACTGATCGGATAATGTTAGTCAGTCAGGCAAAATATACTGATTGGAAAATGTTAGTCAGTCAGGCAAAATATACTGATCGGATAATGTTAGTCAGGCAAAACATACTGATCGGATAATGTTAGTCAGTCAGGCAAAATATACTGATCGGATAATGTTAGTCAGTCAGGCAAAATATACTGATCGGATAATGTTAGTCAGTCAGGCAAAACATACTGATCGAATAATGTTAGTCAGTCAGGCAAAATATACTAATCGGATAATGTTAGTCAGTCAGGCAAAACATACTGATCGAATAATGTTAGTCAGTCAGGCAAAACATACTGATCGGATAATGTTAGTCAGTCAGGCAAAATATACTGATCGGATAATGTTAGTCAGTCAGGCAAAACATACTGATCGAATAATGTTAGTCAGTCAGGCAAAACATTCTGATCGGATAATGTTAGTCAGTCAGGCAAAATATACTGACCAAGACTACTTCACTCCCACAGTTCTTTCTGGAAGCAGACTGTTTCATGGCAGTCTGGCAAACAAGGTTGGGGATCGACGTGATCCCTGCAGTAGCAAGTGACATGAGGTCTGGAGGATCCCGGTCCAACTTTATTAGCACACTCGAGATGTGTGGAACGCTTCTGCAACCTGCCACCTAATGCCCTTTTCAGAGCGCACAAAAGTGTAATCATACTCTTTGTGGGCATTCAACAACAACAACATAAGCCACACAATTATTTACATTACTTTTAAGTCTAGAATAGCTTGGCAAAACTATTTCAAACAATAAAAGGTAATTTGTCTCATAACAGATACAGCCATCAGGGATAAAGTGGTTCTTGTTTGCGAATGCCCACAATGAGCAGGTTACTCTTTTGTGCGCCCTGAAAAGGACATTAAGTGGAGTGTTGCAGTAGCTTTCCTCAGATCCAGAGCGTACTGATGAAGGTGGACTAGGGTACTCCAGTCGGTTGTGCTATGCTTGGCTTCATCTGCAAGTCGCTCACTACCACAGGGATCATGTCAATCCCTCACCTTGTTAGTCAGACTGCCACAAAAACAGCCCGTTTCCAGGAAGAGCTACGAGGAAGACAATGTGATGGTCTTGTCCAGTATGTTTTACCTGAACCTGACTAACATGCCTGATCAGTATATTATGCCTGATCAGTATATTTTACCTGACCAGATGTTAGTCTTCTTTCCCAGGGATGAAGTGCTAGTTGACTTCATTATATTAGATTTTTAGTCTTATAAGGTGATGCAGATAAAGGTAATGATAGTCTCATAGCATGGTGAATACCAAATTTTTCAGTGTGATGGATAGACCTACATGAACTGGTGCTCAATTGATTGATTAAAAGTATTCTTTTTTCTAAAATTTGTATTAAAATTTGTTTTATAATACATGCTTAGCCAATTCTATGATTGTTACTATTTATGATAGTATATTTATGATATGTATTGGCATTTTTGGCCTCTAAGCGGTAACAATTTTTTGAAACAGCTGTTTTGTAAATTAAAATGAAACTTAATAAACCAGAACATAAAACAAAACTTGGAACTGTCTTTAAAAAGTTATATAGTTACAATGGAAGCAGCGGATACTTTAGATATATCAAAAATTTTACTACATTTCTTTTTGCTTCAGGTTAATGTCTATTAGTCTCGAGTGGTCCACTGGCGTTTTTGTGAATGATGAAAACAAGAATAGCACTACTGCCCCACAGAGAGCATTTCGTAAGAGACGACTTAACTGTGTGACAAGGCATAACACCGGCCATAGTTAGGAGGTTTGTTAAGAGCAGGCATAGATGGTGCCTAGCAGGCTGCAGGTCTGCTTTGTTCTAGTGTTTGAGTATATTAAGATGGACTCGCACATCGGCTTACCGCCCTCTGCGGCACTTGTCCCATCTCAGCAGGAGATCCTCCTCCCGGCTACATCCAGATCACGCCAGAACTGAGACTGTAGGTCGACACTAAGCCTAAGAATGTCTATTAGAATTATATAATGTGGAGCCTGTAGCCTAGTCAACAGTAAGCTGGCTTGCTAAGACTGGGATTACACCGTGCCAGGGTTCGAAACCATATACGGGCAGAGCAAAATTCGGACGTGGCTCGTCCCTGGTACAACCACCCCCCACCCCCCGTCGACCCAGCTGTAAATGGGTACCTGATGTTAGGAAGATATAAACAGCAAGGAAGGGAACTGGCCACCCCACCTCCCATAGGATACGGCTTAGTCCATGAAGATTTTATAGTCACCCCTGACGGCAATTGTTGCCACCATGGGACCCACCTTTTAGTGCTATTATGACATGCTGTTCATGTTTACTTATGCAAATGGGCTTGCTATTATTTAGAAGCTAATGAAGTCATACCTCAATTGGGGATCAAGATGCTGCAGTGGTCAGCGACATATAGCTGACTGTTAGCTTCAGGGCCAGCGAACCATAGCTGCCAAGATCCTTCTACACCTCCACGTGGTGATCCTGGATAACAGGCTGCAGCAGGGCAGACTGGCTAAGGAGAAGGGATCGAAGAGGGAATGCTAACCCGGTACTCAAAAAATGCTTGCTGAAGTCGGATGTGTTGGACCGAAAGGTGCAAATATCGCAGCCAAGCTGTAAACTACGACACAACGCATTCCGTTCTCTGGACTACATTCTGCTACTTAAGCCCTTTCAGGGTTTGGTAGCTGGAGATTGAGAACGAACGAAGAAGACGAAGAAGAAGATACCTCAATTGTAGACAGAAAGGTGAACGAATATCCATACATTTCCATAATCATGTAGTGTCTCTTGCAGAACGTTGCTTCCACCACAGCCCATCTGAAAGAAACTCGATCTCTTGCCAAATCTCCAGCCAGCTAAAGAGTCATGGCCAATCATTCCTTGACACCTTGGTGCCATCACTTTCTTTCCCGGCACCATACCTTCCATTTATCGTTCTCTCAAGACTGTTGTGTCTTTTGATGTGGCCAATGTATTTCAATTTTCTGTTCATTGTGGAATTTATGAACCAGTTCTCCTATATGCCAAACTCTTGTTGAATGTCTCCATTCTTCTTGTTTTCGGTCCATGGTGAGGATCCTTCTATAACCTTTAAACTTGAAACTCTTCCTTAAGGTTTGGGTAATTGTCTATGCTTTGCATCCGTATGCTGCCAAGAGAAAAACGCGGGTTTTCAAAATGTTTACTTTTGTTGGTTTGCTGGTATTCTGCCAGTTTTCTCAGGTTGTGTAGCCTCAGCATTATCATTGCAAATCTCCTTCTCATTTCTTTTTGAGCAGCCGTAATTGTTGTCATATGTATTTTTAGATATACATCTCTTTCTTTCCCTTCCCTTGACAAACGACAGGTTGAAAAGGGGCTGGAAGATGGTAGGATTGACAGGGAAATCGAGACGACAAGGTGCCAGAAAGCATATGCAGTGACTTATCAGCTGGCCCCATTGCTTAGACACCCGAACATTAGTGTGACAACAAAGCAACAGCTGATAAACAGTATATTTATGCCGATTTTGTGCTACCAGTGCCAAACATGGCCTCTGTCAAGGGCGTGCGAGAGCAGAATTTCGACTTGTGAAATGAAGTGTTTCAGGAAAGTCATCGGTGTTTCCAGAAGACAGAATGCGGAATGACGACATTCGAAGTATGGTCGGCACTACGTCTTGTGCCGAATACATTTCCAGGCAGAAAATAAGTTGGTTTGGTCATCTCATGAGAATGCACCCTCATCATCTTCCATTGATGTCTTACAATGCTGGTAGATCTGGCTACAGGTGACATTAGAGTGATTGTGCAACGACAAGGGCTCACATTGACCGATGCAACGCACTTGGCGCAGGATAGACAACTCAAGCTCCCCACGACGCTAAACGGCACAAGTGGAAAGAAAACTAACAATGCAACCAAAACATATCAAACTGAAACCATACTGTACTGTTTTATACATTGAACAATACAACCAGAACATATAATCTGAGATCATAATGTACTGTGTTTTATACATGGAACAATACAACCAAAACATAAAAGTCTGAGACCATACTGTACTGTATTTTATACATGGAACAGTGCAACCAAAACATATCAAACTGAAACCATACTGTACTGTTTTATACATGGAACGAACTACGAAAACTATAGAGATTCTCAACATTAGCGCTCCAATGGATACCCTCCCACTGCGGAATCACAGGAAACAAGAGAGCTAACGCTCTAGCAAAAGATGGCAGTGTAAAAGGACAATTTAATCATCGAGTACCATACAAAGAGATCAAAGACACCATCAGAAATCAGTGTATACATTAATGGAGAGAAGACATGAACATAAGCAGTAGAATAGACCCAATTCACCAACTCAAAAGAAACCAACAAACTACCTTATTTCATCTGAGAACCGGTCACTGCAGACTTCTAGAACATTTATACCGACTAAAGATCTCATACACCGATGAATGCCTGTGTGGAATAGGGGGCTAGAATCCTGAACACATTCTACAAGAATGCCCACTCTATAGGGAAATGAGATACCAGACCTGGCAAGACGGTGCAGAGCTAAGACAAAAGCTGTGGGGCAGCCACTCCGACCTGGTGAAGACTACAGACCATCTTGGTGACTGGCTTGCAGATATAGCATGATCAAAGATTGTGAACGCAAAGAAAGAAGAAGATACATGGGACAATGCAACTAAAACATGTAAGTCTGAGGCCATTCTGTGCTGTTTTATACATGGAACAATGCAACCAAAATATATAAGTCTGAGGCCATTCTGTACTGTTTTATACATGGAACAAAGCAACCAAAACATATAAGTCTGAGGCCATTCTGTACTGTTTTATACATGGAACAATGCAACCAAAACATATAAGTCTGAGGCCATTCTGTACTGTTATATACATGGAACAATGCAACCAAAACATGTAAGTCTGAGGCCATTCTGTACTGTTATATACATGGAACAATAGAAGTGTAAAAACAAGTTTTGTAAAGAAGAACTTACGAATCATCCAATAGCTCCATCTGGTCACCTTTTGAGAATGACGTCTCTGACTCGGTTCGGGCCTTGTAGTCGTACATTGCAGTCAGGATGGTTTTGCTTGGTACTGACATCAATAACAACATATTATATCCTCAATGCTCATACAATATTTAGTCAAACTAGCCTTTTTCACATATTTGTCTAGATCTGAACAAAGGCCCTTCACTTGGAAACAGTATCATTGGAAGTAAATGATGATATGATAAATTTTTATTTAGTACACTTTCAAGCATCAAATTAAAAATACCTAAAGAATGCAGGTGTCAGCTAAGGAAGCTCCATAGAGCTTGTCTGGGTATTGTACTGGTAATAGATACATGTGCTTTCTGTTTCTTATATGAATGCTGATCCTGACTTCTGGTTTACCTAACAATTTTTGTCTGCATCATTTACATCTATCCAGTCCTTCATTGTCAGTCTCTCTTCCATGTAACATTCACTGGAAATAGGCTGTTTTCAAGGTAGCCTGGCTGATGAGATGTGTATCGATGTGATCCCCATAGTAGTGAGTGCAATGCAGATGAAGATAAACATAGCACAACCGCCTGGAGGACTGCAGCCCACCTTCATTAGCATGCTCGGGATGTGAGGGAGCCACTACAGCCGCTGCTTAACGTCCTTTTCAGAGCGCACAAAAGAGTAAAGTTACTCATTGTGGTCTTTAAACAATAACAACAACCTCGCTGAGATGTAAAAGGGTCTTGACAGCTTTGGTTCGCTGGCCCTGACTCTAGCAGTCAGCTTGGGTCACTGACCGCTGGAGCTCATGAACTGCTCAGCATCTTGATCCCTATTCTCTTAGTAAGGCTCCACAAGCGCATACTGTTTCCAAGGCAGCTGCTAGGAGGCGGAATAGGGTTCGCTGACCCTGATATAAACAGTCATCTATGCGTCACTGGCTGCTATCAGCTATGAATCACTGGCTGTTGTCAACTCATTTACTGCTGAATCATAGGCCCTGGAAAAGTATTCAAATTAGCGTCTTTATACTGGTTTAGAAGACTCTGCAGAGTCTATATACGACCACTTTCATTTGCATTTCCTTGCTATAAAAGCTATGCGCATACAATTTATTCTTAAATGCATTAATTGTCTCTGCCTCCACTACTTCCTGTGGCAAAGCATTCCTAGCATTCACCACTCTCTGACTAAAAAAGTATTTCCTAATATCTAATCTGGACCTTTCTTTAGTTAATTTGTAGCTGTGCCCTCTTGTTCTTGTAGGTGGTTGTATTTTGAAACACGTGTTGTAGTCTAAATTATCCTTTCCTGTGATTATCTTATAAACCTGTATTAAGTCACCTCGAATTCTTCTCTTTTCTAGACACTGTAGGTTGGTTTTTCTGAGTCTTTGCTCATAATTGTAATTATAGAATCCTACTATTAGTTTTGTCGCTCTTCTTTGTATGCTTTCCAGCATGTTTATATCTTCTTTACGATAAGGACTCCACATCTGTGCATAGTACTCCAATCTAGGTCCAACTAATGTTTTATAGAGTTTGACAATCACTTCCTTGCTCCTATGTTTAATATTTCATTTTATCATACCTAGCATTGCATTTGCCTTTTTCACTGCTACCTGGACTTGCTCACTCACTTTACCTGTATGATCTATTATAACCCCTAGGTCCCTTTCCTTTTCTATCATTCTAATATTGTTCTTGCCCATTCTGTAATTATATTCCATATTGAATCTACCTATGTGGATGACTGTACACTTATCTACATTAAACTCGCATTAAACTCTACATTTGCCAGCTCGCAGACCATTCTCGAATTTTATCTAAATCCGACCTCAATATATCCACTTCTGCTTTGATTAAGGCCCTTCAGTCAAAACATTAATTTGGTCTGTTTCTGTTCACCTTTTAAACTATCTTTTAGCCTGTTCATTTTTGTGCCACAGGATATACTTTTGTAAGAACCTGCGATAGTGCAGGGCATATGTGAATGTGTTATATATAGGTTTATTTACATTTGGGGCTAGCTTCTATAATAAATTGTCAAAGGATCAATTAATCTGCTGCGGCAGTCAATATTGTCATGCATGGCTGCCTGCAGTAAAAGCGGGAATGTTTGTGCGCAACACCTGATTGCAGAAACACGTTTCTAAATGCATTCGGACCATAATAGTAGATGACACTTCTACTGACACTGTGAACTGTGTTAACGTTGTGCAGCAATAACAAAGGCCTTTTAGAGAAAGTACATGGTTTTCTTAGGGATGACACAGTGTGTAACTGGGCCATACTGTTTAAATCTCCAGTTCATACATATTTGTACTTTTAGTGTTGTCCAGTTTATTGCTGGTCTTTTCTGTGCTTATAATATATCTGGCTTAGCAGTTATTTGCTTTTATGTCTCTCTCTAAGTGTGTACAGATTAGACTAAGATGGTAGTACCTAGTGGAGATTGGTAGAGACTAGACTTAATTGGTAGATACCTAGTGGAGATTGGTAGAGACTAAACTTAATTGGTAGTTACCTAGTGGAGATTGGTAGTGACTAGACTTAAATAGTAGAAACCTGGTGGAGTTTGGTAGAAACTAGGCTTAGATGGTAGAGTTTAGTAGAGAATAGGCTTAGATTGTGGAGGCCTTGTGGAGATTGGTAGAAACTAGACTTAAATGGTAAAGACTATGCTTAGAGGATACTAGACTTAAATGGTAGAAACTAGATGTAGAGTAGATTAGACGTAGATAGTAGAAACTAGATGTAGAGGATACTGGACTTAGATGGTAGGGGCTAGCTAGAGAGACTAGGCTTAGAAGGTGAGATTAGGCACACAGATGGTAGAGACTAGGCTTAGAGGATAGAGACGGTGGAGATATGTAAAGACCAGACTAAGATGGACAGAAGTTAGGCTCAGAGGGTAGAGACCAGGCTTAGTTGGGTAGAAGCTAGGCTTAGAGGGTAACACTTAGGCTCAGAAAGTACAGATTAGGATTAGATGGATATAAACTAGACTTAGAGGGTAGAGACTGTGCTTAGAGGGCACAGATTAGGCTTTGATGGTCAAGACTATGCTTAAAGGTTAGAGACTGTGGTCAGGCTAAATACTATCTTCAATATTCCTCCTGGTTATGACTGTGATACTACAAACAACAGGCAGCAAGAAAACAGGAATGCAATAAAGAATTCAATAACTAGAAGATCTTGTTTCTGAACATAATCCTGTGCCTGCTGTCAGAAAAGTAACAAGACGTACAAGAAAATTGAGAGACTAACAACGGAAGCAGCAAAGTCAGGATTGAAGATCAACATGAACAAAACAAAGGAAGTGATAATAAATAACAATCAAAAAGACTCCCGTGAAGATTGACGGTTTAGGAAATTGAAGATGTGCACATTTTGACTTATTTCTGAAGTGACACTGACAAAGTTGGGGAAACATAAGCAATACATTTATTGCCAGAGGAGGAATACTAGTGTCTGGTGAGGCAAAACATACTGATCAGACATGTTAGTCAGGGTCAAGCAAAATATACTGATCAGACATGTTAGTCAGGGTCAGGCTAAATAAATATATTGGTCAAGACCTTCACCTTTCATGGCAGCCTGGCTAAAGAGGTAAGGTATCGACGTGATTCCCGTAGCAGTGAGCGACATGCAGATGAAGCCAAGCATAGCACAACCACCTGGAGCACCCCGGTCCACCTTCATCAGGATGTGAGGAAAGCTACTTTAACCCGCCAATGAACGTCTTTTTCAGGGTGCACAAAAGAGTAAACCTAGTCATTGTGAGCATTCGAAACAACAAAAATGCCAGATTTTACAAGTTCATGTACGCTTTCAACTCTCTTCATCCAATATGGAACTCAGTCTTATTTGCTCATGAAGAAAAGATTAGACTGTTCAACACTAATGTAAAATCTGTTTTACTGTATGGCTGAGGGAACTTGGCATGTAACTAAGATTATCACATCCAGACTTGAGACCTTTCCTGTGTTATCTCCAGTCATCTCGATAAAATCTTGCCACTGGCCAAAGGTAGCACAGGACGATAGAGTGAGGTTGACAAAAGGCGCAGTTTCTTCCCCACTTTAATCCAAATCACAGCGCTAGTCACTAATTTCAGCGGACACAATAAGAGAAAAGACTGTCCATGCGCCTGAACAAATAGAGTGGTCTTCATCACATGTGATGGACGAACAACACACACAACACTCTTCTCTTTACTTTTAGTTCGCCTTAGGTTTCTTGAACTCTGGCAGTTTATCCTTTTTGAAGACTCCACTGTCACCTGTCTGGTTTTTTTCAAAAGTTCTACATCAGTGATCTCATCATTCCATTCCAATCCCTCTATTCTGCATAGGCAGTCAATTATGAAAGTGTGTACTGCTTTGGTAGTTGTCCAAGTTTCAGAGCCCTACAATAGATCACATTTCCCATTGCAGTTGAAGATTTCTATTTCTGTGCTGGACTTCTTTTTCTCTTCTGCTCAATTCCTGTAGGCCACGTTTAGCAAATTGGCCCACTTGTCTCTTGTATGATGACCTTTATCTAGACCTACTTCAATTTTTACAGGACTAAGTTTTAATCTGATCTGTTCTGATCCTTGACCTTATTTGTTTGCCAATCCCTGCCTAATGTGTATAAGACTTCCTTGTTCCTGTTACTGTGTTAATATCCACTTGAAACGACCAGGTCCTGCCTTAGAAAATGTTCAGCCTATTAGACTACTTTGGCATGACCACAAAAACTAACATTGTAATCCTTCAATATTGCCAAATAATTCATTTTGATTGTTGTTGTTGTTGTGGTGTGTGTGTGTTCCCAGCAAATGCTAATCTGTGTACCATTTCACAACTACATTCATAAATTCTTGTTTTGTTTCCCATATGGTCCATTATCTGGAAAGAAAGAATAGGCCCACTGCACATGCCATGTCATAAGGGTAACAAAGTAGGACTACGCATGGAGCTGACAACTTCATATAACTAATAAAATCTATGCCAAAGATGGATGTGTCGGACCGAAAGGTGCAAATATCGCAGGCTAGCTATAAACTAGCAACACAACGCATTCCGCTCTCCAGACTTCAACCTGTTACTTGCAAAGCTCTGTTCAGGACTTAGTATTGGGAAATTGAGAATGAATGCAGAAGAAGAACTAATAAAATCATCCATTGTAAGTGGATAACAAGAACATTTGTATGTACAAAGTCAGTAAGCAGGTCACAAACTTCTAATAATGTTCAGTTGACTGCGTGCATCTGAGTTTCGATGGGGCTTACATAATTGTAGCCAACAAGGATTCCTGCCACTGTGGGCCCATGACCAAGACTTTGAATTTTTGTTTTTGGTCATGAAATGTGAAGGCCCAATCTTCATGCAGACAGTATTAGCTGGCCACCGCTTCTATGCCCTGCACCAAGTCTAGATCCAGTGGAGGCTCTCGCTGGCAACTAAGCTGCGCATCTACAAAACCTGTGTCATCCCCATCCTGATATATAAGGCTCCTGCAGAATTACCATAAGTGCATCAAAGCTTTCCACAGGCACGTTGTCTGCATCCACTTGTACAATCGGGTTACAGATATTCAAGTCACACAACACACATGTATGGACAGTATTTATATACCATGCTACACCACTGCCACCTGTCCCTATTTGGGCAGATGGCCTGACTTCTTGAGGATGTCCCGGCCCACCAGCTCTTCAAGTGGATCATGATCATTATGGGTATTAAGCAGCCCTCTTTTAAATGGTCCCAGCCCCACGGCCCCCTGACTGGGCCAAACACTTGACTTTACCCTCTCTGCATGCAGTCGGGACCACAGCTATTCATTGTGGACATGGGCCCTTGTTGCTTAGGTGGAATGTAACTACTACTACTATTTGAAAACCACATTTATTACTGCTCTTACATTGTCCATTATTTATCAGCATTGACACACTTATCCCATTGCTTTATCAGTCCACCAAAACCTGCAGTATAGAAGTCTTTGGACTGCTGTCTCAGCCATAATTGTATTCCCCATCCATCCTCTTCATCATTTCCGAAACGTCTCCCTCCAAGGTGGGATCATGTTTTATGCTGTAAGCTAAACCATGCAAACATCATTTAGCCATTTCTAGTCTATAGTTACTAGCCTGTCAGCTGGAATAATTTTTCCTACCAGCCAAACAGAATCTTCTGTTGCAATCTTATCATAGACGACCTTGAGAAAATGTATCGACCTAGTTATGCACCGATTTACATGACAAACAGTTCTCATCATAAACTGGAAGCATTCCCTTATGATTATTCTTTGCAGAAAGTCCCTTTGTCCAAAAAAAAATAGCACGACAGCAAGCTGTTCTTTGATTGCACACTAAAAATGGCAACTGGAAAATACTCAACTCCTTTATTTCGAATTGTAGGTATTGCTATAGCTGAGAGGTAAGGAGCTTGTGCCTTGAGAAATGAACAAACAAAAGCAAGAAATGGTGGGTGGTTTGAATCTCGCAAGTTTCAAACGTCACTTGGTCTCAAGGGAGGTGAGATCAGTGAATAGTCTTATTGGAGATGGATGAAAAACATGAATGCCCTCTGTACGTTCTGTGCATGTAAAAGAATCCATGGCAGCGGAAAATCAAAAAGAACAAGCTGTTAGCTGCTGTCTGGGCTTCAATATTGGCTGGAAAGATAAATATTGGCTGGGAAGAAGACAAGAAGGATGGTCCTCCATTATGTAAAGACACAACAGGTCAATCGCTTGTTTTGTCTGCACACTCGATTGTAAGTATTAAAAGAAGACCTTTATACACCTACAGAGATAGAACAGAAGCATTTCGAATTGTTCTTTCACAATATAGTCATATCAACTAATGGTTGATGTAAGTACAGTGCAGAGTTTAAAACTTACATCAACTAATGGTGGGAAGGAAGACTAACATTTGGTCAGGTACAACATACTGATCAGCCATGTTAGTTAGGGTCAGGCTAAATATACTGGCCAAGACCTTCGCCTCGACTTCCTCGCAGCCCTTCCTGGAAACAGACTGCTCTTCTTGACAGTCTGGCTAATGAGGTGGGGGATCGACGTGATCTCCACAGTAGTGACCAACAGGCAGATGAGGCCAAGCATAACACAACAGCCTGGAAGGATCCCGGTCCACCTTTATCAGCACGCTCAGAATGTGAGGAAAGCTACTGCAACCCGTCACTTAATGTCATCTTCAGTACGCATAGAAGAGTTAACCTACCCATTGTGGGCATTCTTCTTCTTCTTCATTCGTTCTCAATCTCCAGCTACCAAACCCTGAAAGGGCTTAAGTAGCAGAATGTAGTCCAGAGAACAGAATGCGATGTGTTGTAGTTTATAACTTGACTGCGATATTTGCACCTTTTGGTCCAACGCATCCGACTCCAGCAAGCATATTTTGAGTACCGGGTTAGCATTACCTCTTCGATCCCTTCTCCTTAGCCAGTCTGCCCTGCTGCAGCTTGTTATCCGGGATCACCGCGTGGAGGTGTAGAAGGGTCTTGGCAGCTCTGGTTCGCTAGCAGTCACCTATGGGTCTCACTGACCACTGCAGCTCATGCGCTGCTCAGCATCTTGATCCCCATTGTGGGCATTCAAAACAACATTGACTTATGGTTTATGAGATGTAATAAAAAGTACAGAGTTTAAAACTTACCGATTGAAAACTGATGCTCCAAAATCTGCTGTGGTATATTTTCTTTGAGCCTGGTTGGATCTGGATCATATCTTCTTTTGACTTCAGTGTCGTTGTTTTCCCTGCTGCTCTTTGGATGAATGTCCGAAAAATTTGCCCCATTTTTAGAATTACCAAGGCAGTTTCCCATGCTATCTGTTTCGCGAATTTGCTAATCCCAGCATGCAATTATTGGCTGCACAGAACAAATAATAGTTCACCTTTATTCATTACTTGGGTATGGTCAGCATATTCACTGCCTTGACTGAATCTGAATCACATATTAATGAATTAGTATGTGCCTTTCTGAACACAAACTACTGCATGTAACAACACAATTAATTTAGTTTAGTTCACTTTACATTTAACATGTTCAATTGCAAAACAATGTACAAAATTATTTAGTTTTATTAAATATGTTGGCGAGCCACGTAGCGCGGTGGTTAGCGCGTTGGCTTCGCATCTGAGTGGTCCTGGGTTCATTTCCCAGTTGAGGCAGTAATGTTTTTTCAGACCGCAATGGCTCCTGGGTTGACCCAGCCTTAAAAGGGTACCGGTTCAGTCCGGGAAGTAAATGCGGTGAGGGAGAGGAGATGAGATGGCTACCGCCCTCATATAGCTGAGCCTTTGAAATGTGAGATCGCTAACACCTCACATCCCTACGAAGGTAATGCTATGGGTTTTTAAAAAAAAAATTTTTAATATGTATTGTGAGGCAGTGTGGTCTAGGAGTGACATGTTTGTCACAATCCTAGCACGTACGGTTAAAACCCCACATGGTCCAGTTTGACATGCACTTGGTTTTGTTCTCGTTGCAATCGCTCCTCCATGTATGGAAAGTCATGGCAACCTACTATAATGCTCACCTGCCAAGAAACTGATAACTTTCTTTATTTTTAGAAGCATATTACTTCAAATAAACTTCTACATAAAAGTAGTCTTTATATCAAAGTCTTAACAAAAGTTATTTCAGAACAACTGCTATTTCTTAACTGGAAGTTGACTGTAACAGATCTTCAACATTTTCTGCCATCTTACATTTTTACACCACCTCTAATTTATCTAATTTAATAGTGTCTCTACATCTCATGACAGTATTCTTCAAACTGTAGCGATACATGTCGCCCACCAATCTGCCTTTTACCTTATCCTTTAATTATTTGTTCCAGTACTTAAAAATATGATAAAGGAGGATGGAAGATGAGAGATATAAAGAAGGAAAAGAATAGAAATGGCTAAAACTGTTTTCAACCAATGTCCAATGTAATAAAAATTAGAACAATCTATTTGTATACTCATCGTTACGGTGCGGTGTAGAAACATGGTCATTGAACAAAAAGTTAGTGGAGAGAATTGAGTCATCTAAACAGTGGGTACATAGAAAAATAGGCCACATTATGTGTACACAGAAAAGAAGACAAGACTTCTTAGAAAAGTTGGAAGAGAAAAGTCAGAAAGTTAAAACATTGTGGTCGTATTGAAAGACTTTACACGTTGCTGTAAACTACTGAAAGTATAAGAAGAGATCGAATGTGCCAGAGGAATACAATTACATCAAGGGATGGGAAAGGAAAAGCAAGAGGCAGATGACTCTGGACATTTGTAGTAGCCAACATTTGAAGTGGAGATGGCAACTGATATGAATAAAAGTAGTCTTTTATAACAATCTTGAAAATAGCTGTCTTTAAAACAAAATGAACAAATTTCTTATCAAAATTATTTTGAATAAAAAGTATAGGATTACAAAGTTGATAACAATAATAAGGACAACAATCTAAGGAGGCAGCTTGTGTAGAAATGGTTGATTTTTGTGGCATTTCTACAGTACATATCTCACTGGCATACAGTAGGGTGATAAGTTTCATAGCAAGACTAAGTCCTCTCCAATTCCACATGCTGTTGCGCAGCCTTCCAAGCCCAGAACTGCCTTTGGAGATTCTGTTGTTCCCCAGGGAGTCAATGGTAGATTTCCTGGAGATAGTACTACCAAGGTAGGTGAAGTTGTCTACTGACTGGAGGCATTTATTCTTGACTGATATCTTGATCGTGAAATGTATCACTCGGGGTAGTTGACATGTATACCTCTTTCAGCACTGACAATGAGAGCACAGTCATCAGCCAACAGTAGGTAGGGGATGGTTGTATTACTTTACTTTGTGTGAGCCTGCAACCACCTTGAAAAGTTTACCATCCATCCTGTATTTTACTCTCACTTCGTTATAAATACAACATTGAAAACTATCCCAGACCATAGCAGCAAACATCATCATGCTGAAGAGTGATGTAGCTAGTACAGAGTTCTGCTTGAGACAGGAAAGGATTCTCATGTTTCTGCATCATTCAGCCCATGCGCATTTCATACTCTCATGCTGGTCAAAATAAACGAGGAGAAAACCACATGCACAATATTCTCGCTTTCAATAAACCCCAAAATACCAAATTAAGTTTAAATGGCAAATTCCTGCAGCCAAACGACAACCCAATCTATCTGGGAGTCACATTTGATCGGCGCATGACATGGAAAAGTCAGATCGAGAGAAACCGAGAGAGAGCCAGAGAAAGAATGGCAATCATGAGGAAACTTGCTGGCACAAGCTGGGGAGCAGACAAAGGCATACTAAAGAAACTGTACACTGGAAGAGTGAGACCAGTTCTCGAGTATGGCATTGCGGCATGGACAACAGCAGCAAAGGCGAACTTCGATAAAAGCCATGAGAGTTATAACAGGAGGCATGAAGTCAACGCCAATTGTAGAACTTGAAAAGATTACTAAACTGCAATCCATGACCGATAGAAGAGACTGCAGAGCCCAGCTGCAGTCAGAGAAACTCCGAAGACTGACTGACCATCCAATGCACCAGAGACTAAACAATTTGGGAAATGGGAAACTAAAGCGGAGAAACGTTGTAGAAATAGCCAAAGCAAAGATGCACGAAGATCCCATAAACGCACTAACAACACCAAAACCCATCACTACTGTACGAAAACCTACCTGGAGGCAGGATATATTTCCAGAGGTGGTAGAAAATATACCAGGTATTGGAAACAAAAACTGCCAGACTGAAAAAGAAAGGAGAGATACTACCCTAAGCTTTATATCGAAAAGCTACCCAAGCATGGACTGGACCCATGCATACACCGACGGTTCTGTAACAAACACTACACAGAACGGAGGGGCAGGAGCATTCCTGAACCTACCAAATGGCAGACAAATAACACTGTCAATCGCTACTGGTAAGTACACAAGCAATTTCAGAGCGGAGGCAGAGGCACTGAGGGCGGCAGTGGAAGAAATGGTGACACACAAAGAAAATGAAAGCCATACAGTCCTGCTTACAGATGCTCTCGCCGTAGTCACAGCGCTAAAAAGCCAGAAAAACACTGAGCTTAATGATTTAAGAGCAGCACTCTGCAAACTGTGCCAGCAGTCCGCACCAAAAAGGGTAGTGGTACAGTGGGCTCCATCCCACTGCAACACCCAAGGCAATGGGGAGGCAGACAGACTGGCAAAAGAAGGTGCAAGACTACCACAACCAGATACTAGTATGACATACGAAGAGTCAAAACGGTTTATTAGAGCTAGATACATGACCAAATGGGAAACAGAACATACTGGCTACACAAAAAACGATGCCTATTACCAGTTGAACAGAAGAGAGCAGGTCGTGGTCTTCAGACTTCGCACTGGCCACAATAGACTGAGGTACCATCTATTCAACAAATTGAAGATAGGTGGCACTGACGAATGCTCGTGTGGTACAGGGAAAATGATTGCTGAGCAGATGTGGCCATCACCAGTGGCAACACTAGACAAGCTCTATGGCAGTGTCGACAGCCTCAGGATGATCGCTGCTTTTTTCGAAAAAATAAAGGTAGACGCCTGACAGCGTAAGAAGAAGAAGAACCCATGATGCCCATATATCGAGGTGTGTGTAAATACCCCATTCTCCCCCCATTTGTCGGTGTCATGGGTGGACAATTATTTTAAGGCGTATTTTTAAAATATTCCACTTGGGTTTTTGGCCATAATATAGTGATGTCTACACAGTACATACATTTCCAGAAATATTAAATATGGCTGCATAAATATCAAAGCATGTCTTCACGGTGATTTTGATCATTATCGTGATGAAATGGAGTTTTGAAAATTTCTAGAAATGGCCATTCTAAAACATTAACAACAGAACAAGCCATTGAATGTATTTTAAAGAATTTTGAGGCTGATAAATTGGATTTAGATGGTGATTATTCCGAAAAGGATCAGTTGTTATTTGAACGACAACATGTGTGTGAATCAGATTACCATTCGTCCATTGATTAGGATCAAGTTAGATGTGTTCCTCTGAGGATCAGACTACAGTCCTGGAGGGTATCCCACATAAAGTATTAAGTAAATTTAATGAATATATTCCACTCTACAAAAGTAGAAGCATTAGCAGATCAGTCAATTTTAGACAGAATAACTAAATTAGAGCACATAGTTTTGTCATAGTGAATAGCTTTACTGAAATGTCTACAGTGTCAACTTTGTGTGTGTTTTCTCAGGAGCACAGGGGAATGAGATTTTACGATCTGGGTAACCTGGGTTCAAAGGGTTAAACATCCAACGATGCTCAACGGCACAGGTGGCAAGAACAGTATAGTAAAGATAAATGTGTTATTTAAAAGTGACTAATGGTCGTAAATGATGTGACAGGTTTCATTGTACTAATCCCCAGCTTACTTATGAGATGGGGCTGTCAGTTCCCATCCTTGCTGCATTTTTTTCCCCAACTATACACCACGTATCAAGTTACAGCTGGATCGACTGTAGTGTACTGGTAACAGGTGTTAAACCTTGTACCTTTACTGTGAAAAGTTAGTACTCTACCCCTATGCTGATATGAAGTTCTTATGTAGGGGTCTCATACCAGACTGAGGACCATATGATGACAAGCTTTAGGCCCATGGGTTACACCCCTGTAGAGAGGTATTTTCCTCCTTCTTCTTCCTGATAACCAAGGACGTCATCTTGGTTACAGCTTCAGAACAGTTTTCTCTCATTTTTCTATCAACGTTTTTGTAAAAAAATTCAATGCTGTACATTGGTGACGAACATTATATTCTTTTAGCAGTTATAAAATGAATTTAAATTCAGCACTGGACTTCTAATTTGAGCTGTGAAAATATGCACATTTCATATTTCTTTAGTAAATGTATCCCCACCTACGAGCATTCTGTTTTTATAGACAATATAATCCTTTAGGAGTCTTCTTCTTCTTTGCGTTCAGGATCTTTTGGTCATGCTATATCTGCAGGCCAGTCGCCATGATGAAGTCTGTAGTCTTCACCAGGTTGGAGCGGCTGCCCCACAGCTTTTGTCTCAGCTCTGCACCCTCTGGCCAGGTCTGGTATCTCATTTCCCTGTAGATTGGGCATTCTTGTAGATAATGCTCAGGGTTCTGGCATCCTGTTCCACATGGGCACTCATCGGTGTGTGAGATCTTCAGTCGGTAAAGATGTTCTAGTAGTCTGCAGTATCCAGTTCTCAGTTGAAATAAGGTAGTTTGTTGATTTCTTTTAAGTTGGTGAATTGGGTCTGGCGTACAGCTTATGTTTCTGTCTTCTCTCCATTGGTGTATATACTGATTTCTGAAGATGTTCTTGATTTCTCTGTATGGTACTCGATGATTAAATTGTGTTCTTTTGCTGCCATCTTTTGCCAGAGCATCAGCTCTCTTGTTTTCCGTGATTCCGCAATGGGAGGGTAGCCACTGGAGCGCTATTGTTGAGGATCTCGTTTTCCCAGTTCTGCTCTGATCTCTGATAACAAGTGGTTTATTGTTTGTTTTTTGTATTGTCTCTAATAGTACTCTGCAGTCCGTGAATACGACTGTTTTTGTTGGAGGTTGCCTTTCTGTTTGAAGTATTCTCAGTGTTAGCAGGAGGGCCATCAATTCTGCTCTGAGATATGTGGACAACTTTCCTGTTGGGAGGGCCTCTTCTGTTATTTCCACTTTTGTGTTTTATGAATATGCCTCCTCCCCTGTTTCAGCCTGCCCCCTCTGCTGAACCATCTGTTTACATGTGTGTCCATTCCTTGGTATTATATTTCTCCTCAATCATTGTATGTGCTAGAATTTTCAGCTTGTGGACACTGTGTTGGTCTTTTCTTCTTATTCCTGGGATCTCTGTACTTATTTCGATGGTGTTTATGTTGCAGCTTGGCTCTTCATAGTTAATAAGCATTTCTATTTCTGTAGGTTGGTTGGGAATTAGTTCTCCATATTTTTTATGTAGGTAGTTGGATATATGAATGAAGCTGGTTCACTTTAGCCTATTTTTAACTGGGTGTTTTAGTTTGATATGTATGGGATGATCAGGCATGCGTAGCATCTTTTCACTATGTGTCAGCACTCTTTCCTCTCGTCTAGTATTTAGGGGTCTTATATTTGTATATGTTTCCATTTTCTGGATTGGCGTAGTCTTCATTCTTCCTGTTATTATCCTTAACCCTGAATTTTGGTTAGGCGTTCCATGTTTATTTTTGATGCTGTGGCCTGACTGTGCCAGTGTATACATTTTTTAGGATGTTGCTATTTGCACCCCACCTTCTTCATGAGGGATAGTTTTTTGGTTGCTTTTTGTTTTATCTCCTGTATGTGTTCCCTCCATGTGAGTCTCTTGTCCATTTTAACTCCGAGATACGCAGGGGTATTTTCTTGTACAAGATTTTTGCCATTTAGAATAAGTTTTGTTACCTCCTTGGTGTTGGACAGTGAGAAGCATGTTGTAACTGTCTTTGAGATGTTAATCTGCAACTCATTTTCCAACAGTGTCCAGTGCTGTCTGCATTCTATTTTGAGCTGTTGGTAGTTTTTCTGCAGCACTCCACATTGCGAAATCGTCAGCGTGTAGGGCACTGGATACTTTCTTTGGGAGTTTTCCCGCTATGTCGTTTATGAATATGATAAAGAGGATAGGAGATATGACTCCTCCCTGGGGTACGCCTTGTTGGAGAGTTATTCTATGGCTCAGTGATCCATCTAATTTGACTCTTGCTGTTCTGTATCGGAGGAAGTCTTGTATCCGGCTGTACATTCTCCCTTCTATTTTGTTGTTTAATAGCTTTAGAGCCATCCTTCTCTCCATACTTTGTCAAAAGCTTTTGCCATATCGACAAAAACCGAGAGTTGATTTCCTTACCTTGGAATGCATTTTCAATTTCTTGGGTTAGGTACACTAGTTGGTCTTCTGTGTTGCGGTTTTTCCTAAAGGCTGACTGTGAATTGAGTAGGTGATAGTTTTTTTCCAGATGTTTTATTAGTCTTGCGTTTACCATTTTTCCATGACTTTTCCAACACAGCTGAGCAGGCTTATTGGCCTATAACTTTCCTTGCTTGTCTTATCCTTTTTTTGGTTTTATGATGGGGATAATGATAGCCTCCCGCCACTGGTCTGGGATCTTACCCTTGTTCCATGATTGATTGAAGATTTTCAGGAGTTTTCTTCTTGACCCTTGGTCTAGGTTTTTAATCATTTCATTTGTGATGCCATCTTTTCCTGGAGCTTTCTTTTTTTTCAGTTTCTGAATAGCAGTGTTTAACTCTATCATTTTGAATGATGCCTTCATGCAGGTATCCGCATTCTGTGTCTTCAGGTTCTCTTTTATCTCTTTTTTGACCTCTAGTTTGCGTTCCCGTGTCAATGTTCTTTAGTCTAATCATGTCATTCTGATCAACACTTCTACAGACTAAATGTTCAAATACTAAGTCATGAAGAAGAAAAAATGACAGTAAGAATTAATAGCTACAAATAGTGGCCCCTTCATACATCATTATTCACTGCTAACGGTTAATATAAAGTAATATATAATGCACGAACAACTGTTGCTTGCTAAACAAATTTATGGTGCAGAAGATGCTCAATGAATTAGCTGACAGCCGTCAGGGACTTATAGCGATCATAACTGACCAAGACCTTCCAAGTCACATCCAAGTAACGACAGTGAAAACAGACTGCAGCTATGCAGCTGGCTAAAAGTTTACAGATCCAAGAGGGAAGGCAAACCTGGCCCCATCAATGTTGTGCTGAAATTGGATATGTCGTTTTCAAGATGAATACCGAAGAAGAAACACATATAAAGTGATCTTATTCTCGCAAGAATAAAACACTATATAGTTGGAGAAAAATTGTTGTCGAACTGACATCAAGGCATAAATATAATTTTTTTGATTTCTTCTTCTGCTGTGTGGTTTTATTTTAAACTTTTAGACAATCTCAGTCTTGCACAGTAAACTCACATTTAATCAATGTATAATGTCTTATCTCAAGATTAATCCATATTTATGTTTTAGAAAAATGTTCATTTATTATGTATTATGTCAATTATGACTCAATGAGCTATTAACTGTAGATATATCAATCATATAACCAGATATATTCTTTTTCAAAATTCATTGTCTTTACGTCTAATCACGTGATAAAACGCCAACCATAACATTTGCTGCAGAAAACGGTCGCCAGTTTGAGATTCCTATTCGAATACTACATAACATATTATATATTTCACATGTGATTGGAAGTGATGATAAGTCTGCCTTTAAAAATTAAATTGACATGTAGTTTACTTTAACTTGGTGTTTAATATTTTCATGACGATATTATCCATCAGCTATTTTCATATACCCCTTCCTTGAATAAGATAACACACTACATTAATTATGAAACATAGATCACAGTCAGAGCTGCATAATTACAAAATTATCAAATTCAAACTAGACTCGGTGTTACAAATTAAGTTTGTAACTGAGTTACTCACTCCATCGGTGACTGCGGACCTCAGCAGGCACGACTACTACTTGTCTGTCAGTGAGACGTATAGCAGACTTAGCCATCAACTAAACATGTACACATAACTTGTAAGTATAGTGTGCATAATATATCTGATGTTTAACACTTAAAAGACAGTTTATTGTCAAAAATATTTCATACCAATGTCAGTCAAACAAAGCCTTCAGCCCATCCAGGAAGCCAAATCGTCCAGAAGTCAATAATACGACCCCGGAAGTGATTACTCCTCAAGTCTGGTTTTTGTACTGCTGACATGTTTAGTTCTGCCAAGTTCTTTCCCGCAATTATTGCTAATTTTAAGAATCAAACATTTAAAAAAATGTATCACCAAGGTGTTCATAGGCCATCACCCAAACCTCACCAATAAGATATGTTCTTTCTTAGCTCTTAGTCGACCTGTACTTCTACACGAGCAGATGCCCATGTGCAGGTCCCAGCTCTGGTATGAGCTGGATATAGCCGGGGGAAGGGTTTCCTACTTAGCCGGCTAGGATCCAGCAGCCTAATACTCCGCTGCGTTGGGACAAGTGCTTACAGAGGGTGGTTAATCGATATGCGAGTCCATCTTAATAGATTCAAACACTAGGGCAAAGTAGACCTGCAGTCTGTTAGGCGCCATCGATGCTGCTCTAAACAAACCACCTAACCATAGCCGGTGTTATGCCATGTCACACAGACGCCTCTTACGACATGATTTCTGTGAGACAGTGGTGCTATTCTTGTCCTTGTCATTCACAAAGACCCCGGCAAACCACTCGGTAATAAGAAATGTCGTGTATAATTTTCCCATTTCACTCCAGCTTCTATCCATTTTTCTTATACCGACATTTAAGTATTTTCACCATGTATTCTTCGATCTGCCTGTGGTCCCCCAGTTGTTCTATGGTGATACTTGCTTGAAGCTTGTACAGTGTGTGCCCTACCCAGCTCCACCTTCTTACATAGACTTTCTGTTCCACGTGGATTTTCCTCGCTCCAATAAGCTTTTGTTTGTAACTGTATTGAACCAATGCAAGCCAATTATTTCTCACAGATTTCTTGAAAAAAATTGCCATCCCCACGCACAACTCTCCATGAGTGTTTTATACCTCACTGGACATGCGCCTGACTGTCAGAGCATTAGTTTGCTTCAGAGGCAAAAACACACTCGATTTAGTTTTTACTACAGGGGAAAATATGATCGAAAACATTACTGTTGGGGAACTGTTTGGCTTAAGTGACCATCAAATCCGCCGTTGGGATCTTATAGTAGGGAAAGAAATAAACATAAACACGCGAACATACAACTACTCTAAGGCACATGTTCAGAAGATGAAAGAGGCAGTGAGCCACATAATCTGGAAAGATATTGTCGGAGGATGTTGTCACATTGTCACATATGTTGAACAAAAGTTGGAGAGTTTTAAAACAGTTCTAGAAAAGCTAAAAGTGGAATGTGTTCCATGTGGGGAGGTAAACCCCAAGCGTAAAAAGTGGATAACTAGATTTGTAGTTAAATGTAGAAGAGCTAAAAATAAAGCATGGAAAAAATAAATAAAGACAGGTAAATCAAAATAAACAAATTTAAGTTAATTGTACAAGCAAAACATAGCCCAGAAAGTGAATAAAGAAGCGAAAAAAACCTTTCTAATAGGATCAAGACTGATAGTAAAAGCTTCTTTTCTTATGTTAGAAATAAACAACGAACGAAAGATAATGTAGGCACTCTCATAGATAGCACAGGTAAAATAATAAGAGAAAATATGGAGACAGCTAAATCTACTAAATCAATACTTTGGCACAGTCTACACAAACGAGAACTGCTTCAAGATCCCGGCCTACAGATATTTTTTAATGGGAAATGGATATACTGGAATTGAAATCAATATGTATTATGGAGCGAATGGTTTTTAAAAAAATTGGAGGGATTAAAAGTGGATAAATGTCCAGGTCAAGATGGTATCCATCCATAAATGCTATTTGAAATTAGAGACCAACTAGCAAAACCATTGGCTATATTATGTTCTCAATCACTTGCAATAGGGATTGTTCTAAAAGATTGGAAGGACGCAGGGGGGATCCCTTTATTCAAAAAGGGAAAGATATCAGATCCAGGAAATTATAGACCGGTTAGTTTAACGAGCATAGTCTGTAAAATGTTAGAATCAATAATCAAAGAAAACCTTGTAATACATATAGATAGGTTTAATCTAATCATAAATAGTCAGCATGGTTTTACTAGAGGGAGATCGTGCTTAACAAATCTATTGGAATTCATGGAGGAGGTTACTAAAATGATAGATAGGGGGAACCAGTGGATGTTGTTATTTATCTAGATTTTGCAAAGGTTTTTGATAGAGCACCTCATAAAAGATTATTTCGAAAGTTAAAATCACATGGAATGGGTGGGGATGTTACAAAATTGGATTGAAAATTGGTTAAAAGGAAGAGTGCAAAAAATAAGTAGTACTCTGAGTGGTGTGAAGTAAAAAGTGGAGTGTCACAGTGGTCGGTTTTGGGACCAATATTGTTCTTGATATATATAAACAATTTGAACATTCATATCGAATCCATGATTGCAAAATTTGCGGACGACACAAAACTATGAAGGAGTGTCTCATTTATAGCAGAAGTGGATTTATTGAGATCGAATTTAAATAACATTCGAGATAGTCTGTGAGATGGCAAATGGAGTGTAATATAGATACATGTACAGTCACCCACATAGGTAGATCCAATATGAAACATAATTACAGAATTGGAGAGAACAATATTAGAATAATAGATAAGGAAAGGGACCTAGGGGTTATAATAGATCATACAGGTAAAGTGAGTAAGCAATTCCATGTAGCAGTGAATACGGCAAATGCTGTGTTGGGTATGATACAAAGAAATATTAAACACAGGGGTAAGGATGTGATAGTCAATCTGTATAAAGCTTTAGTTAGACCTAGATTTGAGTACTGTGTACATGTGTACACTAATATACGCTTTCCTAGATGAGATATAAATATGCTGGAAAGGATATAAAGAAGAGCGACACAATTGATAGTGGGATTCCAGAATTACAATTACGAGGAAAGACTCAGAAAAACTAGCTTACACTGTCTAGAAAGAAGAATTCGAAGTGACTTAATACAGGTTTATAAGGTAATCACAGGAAAGGTAACATTAGACTATAACCAATTTTTTTTCAAAATGCAACCATTTACGAGAACAGGAGGGCACAGATACAAATTAGCTAAAGAAAGGTCTAGATTAAATATTAGGAAATATTTTTTTAGTCAGAGAGTGGTAAATACTTAGAATGCATTGACCCAAGAGGTAGTGGAGTCAGAGACAGTTAATGCATTTAATTATTTATTGAATGCGCATAGCTTTTAGAGCACGGTAATGCAAATGTAACTGTTTGTCTACAGACTGATGAGTCTTCTAAACCAGTATAAAGACGTTGAGTTGAATGTTAAGTTATAACTTTGGACAAAGTTGTATTGCCCAGTCTCGATATGCTCCAGTTTATCCAACTGTAAGGGGAGGAAAACTAACGTCGGGTCAGGCAAAACATCCTGATCAGACAAGTTAGTCAGGGTCAGGCAAAACATTCTGATCAGACAAGTTAGTCAGGGCCCGGCAAAACATTCTATCAGACATGTTAGTCAGAGCCCGGCAAAACATTCTGTCAGACGTTAGGCAGGGTCAGTCAAAACATTCTATCAGACGTTAGGCAGGGTCAGTCAAAACATTCTATCAGACATGTTAGTCAGGGTCAGGCGAAACGTTCTGATCAGACATGTTAGTCAGGGTCAGGCAAAACATTCTGATCAGACATGTTAGTCAGGGTCAGGCAAAATATACTGATCAGACATGTTAGTCAGGGTCAGGCAAAATATACTGATCAGACATGTTAGTCAGGGTCAGGCAAAATATACTGATCAGACATGTTAGTCAGGGTCAGGCAAAATATACTGATAAGACATGTTAGTCAGGGTCAGGTAAAATATACTGATCAGACATGTTAGTCAGGGTCAGGCAAAATATACTGATCAGACATGTTAGTCAGGGTCAGGCAAAATTTACTGGCCAAGACCCCCACCTGGACTTCCACGTAGTCCTCCCTGGAAACGGGCATTTCTCCTTGGCAGCCTGGCCGACGAGGTGGGATATCAACGTGATCTTTGTACTGGTGAGCGATACGCAGATGTAGCCCAACTGCCCGGGGGATCCTGATCCACCTTTATCAGCACGCTCGGGGTGTGAGGAAAGCTACTACAACCCGCCACTTATTGCTCTTTTCAGGACTAACAAAAGAGTAAACCTACTCATTGTAGGCACTCATAACAACAACAACAACCTTTTAACTGTAAGTGTATATCAATCTGACACCTAGGGAAGACGATGGTGAGGAAAAGAACCAGTCATCCCATCTAAAAAAAAACACACAAAAAACCAGATCAAGCACAATGTAGTCTCTAATGTGTTAACCCGACGAAAGCGTTTATTAGTGTGAAACCTATTAATATTCAGGGTTTGATTTATTGTACCTGGTGCCCCAAGCACAGCCTTTCGATGACCCCGCCCGCTCCTCGCCTCTTTTAATTCGCAGTCAAAATGATAACCCGCATTTTGCTAGCTGAGTAGCAAGATGCACCCAAACACAGTACAGTTGGCAGAGACAAGCCGCTACTAAAACACAGTACAGTTGGCAGAGACAAGCCGCTACTAAAACATAGTAGTTGACAGAGACAAGCCACTACCACAACACAGTACAGTTGGCAGAGACAAGCCGCTACCAAAACACAGTACAGTTGACAGAGACAAGCCGCTACAAAAACACAGTACAGTTGGCAGAGACAAGCCGCTACCCAAACACAGTACAGTTGGCAGAGATAAGCCGCTACAAAAACACAGTACAGTTGGCAGAGACAAGCCGCTACCAAAACACAGTACAGCTGGCAGAGACAAGCCGCTACCGAAACACAGTACAGTTGGCAGAGACAAGCCGCTACTAAAACACAGTACAGTTGGCAGAGACAAGCCACTACCACAACACAGTACAGTTGGCAGAGACAAGCCGCTACCAAAACACAGTACAGTTGACAGAGACAAGCCGCTACCCAAACACAGTACAGTTGGCAGAGATAAGCCGCTACAAAAACACAGTACAGTTGGCAGAGACAAGCCGCTACCAAAAACATAGTACAGTTGGCAGGGACAAGCTACTACCACATAGAATAAAGTTGACAGGGACAAACTGCTACCAAAAAAAAAAACACAGTAAAGTTTACAGGGACAAGCTGCTACCAAAAAAACACAGTACAGTTGGCTGAGCAAGCTACTACTAAATAACACAGGAAAGTTGGCAGGGACAAGCTACTACAAAAAAACACAGGAAAGTTGGCAGGAACAAGCTACTACCAAAAAACACAGGAAAGTTGGCAGGGGCAAGCTGCTATCAAATAGAATACAGTTGGCAAGGACAAGCTACTACCAAAAAACACAGGAAAGTTGGCAGGGACAAGCTGCTATCAAATAGAATACAGTTGGCAAGGACAAGCTACTACCAAAAAACACAGGAAAGTTGGCAGGGACAAGCTACTACCAAAAAACACAGGAAAGTTGGTAGGGACAAGCTGCTATAAAAAAACACAGTATATCGGACATCGGCGAAGAATCCCAAGACCAGAAGAGTTTGAATGTGACAATCAGAAGTCTGGACTCTGGAGACTTGGAGTTATATCATAATACAGATCATTATTTGTTAGTCTTATAAGTCAAAAGAACATTCACACCCACACAACCACACACACACACGCACAAACAAACACACACACACACACACACAATTAATTGTATTTGTTGTTGTTCCATGGTGCGCCTTTTTTTAATTGGTGCTCTGAAGCATGTGGTTTTTTGTTTAATTGTAAGTCGTCTCTTAAATGACCTTCTGTTCGTAGACGATCAAGCAGTCTTCTTCTTGTTTAATACCCACAATGTGTAAGTTTACTCTTTTGTGACTCATTAAAGGGGCGTTAAGAGGTGGATTGTAGTAACTTCCTCATATCCCAAGCGAGTTGGTGAAGGTGGAGCGAGGTCCACCAGGCGGTTGTGTTATGATTTGCGTGATGCTCACTATTGCGGGGATCACTTCGATCCCCATCTCGTCCAGCAGACTGCTTTGAAAACAGCCTGTTTCCAGAGAAAGCTACATGGAAGAGAGATGATGGTCTTGGTCAGCATATTGTAATTGACCCTGACACGACGTTCTGGTCAAAATATTTTGTCTGACTACACGAACGTTTCAGTTCCCCATCAAGCGGTAATACCAACTTCAGAACTACGATTACAACAACATATTAACAAACTAAATCCAACATGCAATAATTACCGCCTGAAAATCCACGTAGAAAAAAACTGAGATAATGAAAATATATCTAGATGGAGAAACTAAGATCATGAAAATATCTAGATGGAGAAACTAAGATCATGAAAATATCTAGAGACGAAGGAGAAACTAAGATCATGAAAATATCTAGAGACGAAGGAGAAACTGAGATCATGAAAATATATAGAGACGAAGGAGAAACTGAGATCATGAAAATATCTAGAGACAACGGAGAAACTGAGATCATGAAAATATCTAGAGATGAAGTAACAACTGAGATCATGAAAATATCTAGAGACAACGGAGAAACTGAGATCATGAAAATATCTAGAGACAACGGAGAAACTGAGATCATGAAAATATATAGAGACGAAGGAGAAACTAAGATCATGAAAATATCTAGAGACGAGGGAGAAACTGAGATCGTGAAAATATCTAGAGACAACGGAGAAACTGAGATCATGAAAATATCTAGAGACGAAGGAGAGACTGAGATCATGAAAATATATAGAGACGAAGGAGAAACTGAGATCATGAAAATATCTAGAGACAACGGAGAAACTGAGATCATGAAAATATCTAGAGATGAAGTAACAACTGAGATCATGAAAATATCTAGAGACAACGGAGAAACTGAGATCATGAAAATATCTAGAGATGAAGTAAAAACTGAGATCATGAAAATATTTAAAGACGAAGGAGAGACTGAGATCATGAAAATATATAGAGACGAAGGAGAAACTGAGATCATGAAAATATCTAGAGACAACGGAGAAACTGAGATCATGAAAATATCTAGAGATGAAGTAACAACTGAGATCATGAAAATATCTAGAGACAACGGAGAAACTGAGATCATGAAAATATCTAGAGATGAAGTAACAACTGAGATCATGAAAATATCTAGAGACAACGGAGAAACTGAGATCATGAAAATATCTAGAGACAACGGAGAAACTGAGATCATGAAAATATATAGAGACGAAGGAGAAACTAAGATCATGAAAATATCTAGAGACGAGGGAGAAACTGAGATCGTGAAAATATCTAGAGACAACGGAGAAACTGAGATCATGAAAATATCTAGAGACGAAGGAGAGACTGAGATCATGAAAATATATAGAGACGAAGGAGAAACTGAGATCATGAAAATATCTAGAGACAACGGAGAAACTGAGATCATGAAAATATCTAGAGATGAAGTAACAACTGAGATCATGAAAATATCTAGAGACAACGGAGAAACTGAGATCATGAAAATATCTAGAGATGAAGTAAAAACTGAGATCATGAAAATATTTAAAGACGAAGGAGAGACTGAGATCATGAAAATATATAGAGACGAAGGAGAAACTGAGATCATGAAAATATCTAGAGACAACGGAGAAACTGAGATCATGAAAATATCTAGAGATGAAGTAACAACTGAGATCATGAAAATATCTAGAGACAACGGAGAAACTGAGATCATGAAAATATCTAGAGACAACGGAGAAACTGAGATCATGAAAATATCTAGAGACAACGGAGAAACTGAGATCATGAAAATATCTAGAGATGAAGTAAAAACTGAGATCATGAAAATATCTAGAGACGAAGAAGAAACTGAGATCATGAAAATATCTAGAGACAACGGAGAAACTGAGATCATGAAAATATCTAGAGATGAAGTAAAAACTGAGATTATAAAAATATCTAGAGACAACGGAGAAACTGAGATCATGAAAATATCTAGAGATGAAGTAAAAACTGAGATCATGAAATATTTAAAGACGAAGGAGAGACTGAGATCATGAAAATATATAGAGACGAAGGAGAAACTGAGATCATGAAAATATCTAGAGACGAAGCAGAAACTGAGATCATGAAAATATCAAGAGACGAAGGAGAAACTGAGATCATGAAAATAGCAATAGACGATGGAGAAAGCAATATCTTCCTTGAAAAGCAGCAGATCAACCAAGTGAAAGATTTCACAAACATACGGAGCACGCATCAGCAGACGGAAGAATTACCGCGGAAATTCAACAGAGGAAATCCAAATTAGGCAAATCTAATCATTGGGCAATTATCACCATTTCTTCTTCTTCTTCTTCTTCTTCTTCTTCTTCTTCTTCTTCTTCTTCTTCTTCTTCTTCTTCTTCTTCTTCTTCTTCTTCTTCTTCTGCGTTCGTTCTCAATAACCCGCTACCAAGCCCTGAACAGGACTTCGCAAGCAGCAAAATGTAGTCCGGAGAACGTAATGCGTTGTGTCGCTAGTTTACAGCTTGACTGTGATATTTGCACTTTCGGTCCGACACATCCATCTTCGGCAACTCATCAATACTAAATTGCAACCATGTGACAATAAGTACCAAAAGAGCTTTAAACGATATCATTGATGTACCGACATTGTGCTACCAGTGTCAACACTGGGACATTGTAAACAAATGAACAAACAAAAAATAGGTTGCATCAGCAGAAATGAAATGTCTACGAAGAATATTGTGAGTAAGAGTCAAGACCAGGAACGAAGACATCAGGAGACACGTGAGAACAGCACCAGCGTTAGACAGCAAATATGTACGGCCACGTAATAAGCCTACCACCACATAGCACCCAGCCCTCCCAATAAGCAACGCTATTTAAATACAACGGATTCAAGGTCAAAGGCCGATATGGAAAAAGTAGATTTTAAAACTTTCAGAGGCGGTGAATGCAAAAGTGTACATGAGCAGGGCTTGACAAAAGCGCTCGTCTGCTCGTCCGTTACAAGTAAACATTTTTGCTTGACGAGTAAACAAAATCCGTTTTAAATCGTTAATTACGTTTTTAATCTTAAAAAGAAATAGACTAATACTGTGTGAGCAATACATATATTTTGGTTTGATACGCATTGTTATGTAGAAATAAAGGTGAATTGGTGCCTAGTTTAAATTTGATAACATAAATTGCGTGACTGTAGTCCGATCATGCTGACTAGTGAAATTGTTGACTGACTGGTAAGTCACCTTAACATTTGTTACGCCCTGTACACGAGGCACACAGTCTGTCTCGTTCCAGAGATCTCTTCTTAACATGAGGCTGAAAGACATCGCAGGAAAAGCAAAAAGAAGAAAGGTTAATCGTCCGTTTTTTGCTTTGCAATTCTACTATTCTCTTCTTCTTGCACTGCTTGAATATGCGGAACAGCGAGAACCACGTGAAAACGCGATTTGTAGTACACGACATGAAGCTATGACTCATCGCCTGCATTTATAATTTATGTTCTAAGGTGACGTGTTCAGGGGCGGCCATAGTTAACGTGGAGGAGAGGGGCCAGTGAAATTCTTGTCTTTCTTACTTCTCCATTTTGCTCATCACAAAGCAGAGGATGAAAGAGCCACTGGAAAAAAGATCCTGACGTATCTTGCTGCAGCAGTTGCTGTTGCAATTTGTTTTCCTTGTTGATGTTGCTTGATTTATGCTCAACCCTATTTAGTCGCATTTTACGACGTGAGTGAAGGTACAGGGGCGTCGTTATTTTCTTTCCATCAGGGGGGCCACATAACCCACACAGGGGCCACATGACTCACACTGTGGCCACATGGCTCACACTGTGGCCACATGACTCACACTGGGGCCACACGACTCACACTGGGGCCACATAACTCATACTGGGGCCACATGACTCACACTGGGGCCACATGGCTCACACTGGGGCCACATGACTCACATTGTGGCCATACGACTCACACTGGGGCCACATGACTCACACTGGGGCCACATGACTCACACTGGGGCCACATGATCCACACTGTGGCCACATGACTTACACTGGGGCCACATATCACACACTGGGGCCACATGACTCACACTGGGGTCACATGATTCACACTGGGGCCACATGATTCACACTGGGGCCACATGACTCACACTGGGGCCGCATGATCCACACTGTGGCCACATGACTCACACTGGAGCCATATGACCCACACTGGAGCCACATGACTCACACAGGGGCCACATGATTCCACACTGGGGCCACATGGCCCACACTGTAGTACAAACATTTGCAGATTAGTGCCCACGATGTTATGAATGATTTTAATGAAGGGATCTGGAGGGAATATGAAGCTCTGAGAATGAGCTGACAGCAGCTAGGAATTCATAGCTGGATTCTTCCATCAGTGTCAACGAACCAGAGCTGAGAAAGATCCTATTCCGCCTCGAATCGGTGGTCCCGGAAACAGGTAGCACAAGTATAGTCTGGTTAAGAGAAGATGGATCACAGTGAGAAATGAAGTCTAGTCTGACTAAGAGAACATGGATCGCAGTGAGAAAGCAAGTCTAGTCTGGCTAAGAGAACATGGATCGCAGTGAGAAAGAGCAAGTTTAGTCTGGCTAAGAGAACATGGATCACAGTGAGAAAGAGTAAGTCTAGTCTGGCTAAGAGAACATGGACCGCAGTGAGAAAGAGCAAGTTTAGTCTGGCTAAGAGAACATGGATCACAGTGAGAAACAGCAAGTTTAGTCTGACTAAGAGAACATGGATCACAGCGAGGAAGAGCAAGTCTAGTCTGGCTAAGAGAACATGGATCACAGTGAGAAATGAAGTCTAGTCTGGCTAAGAGAACATGGATCACAGTGAGAAAGAGCAAGTTTAGTCTGACTAAGAGAACATGGATCACAGCGAGGAAGAGCAAGTCTAGTCTGGCTAAGAGAACATGGATCACAGTGAGAAATGAAGTCTAGTCTGGCTAAGAGAACATGGATCACAGTGAGAAATAAAGTCTAGTCTAAGAGAACATGGATCACAGTGAGAAATAAAGTCTAGTCTAAGAGAACATGGATCACGGTGAGCAATGAAGTCTAGTCTGACTAAGAGAACATGGATCACAGTGAGAAATGAAGTCTAGTCTGACTAAGAGAACATGGATCGCAGAGAGAAAGCAAGTCTAGTCTGGCTAAGAGAACATGGATCGCAGTGAGAAAGAGCAAGTTTAGTCTGGCTAAGAGAACACGAATCACAGTGAGAAAGAGCAAGTTTAGTCTGGCTAAGAGAACATGGACCGCAGTGAGAAAGAGCAAGTTTAGTCTGGCTAAGAGAACATGGATCACAGTGAGAAAGAGCAAGTTTAGTCTGGCTAAGAGAACATGGACCACAGTGAGAAAGAGCAAGTTTAGTCTGACTAAGAGAACATGGATCACAGTGAGAAAGAGCAAGTTTAGTCTAAGAGAACATGGACCGCAGTGAGAAAGAGCAAGTCTAGTCTGACTAAGAGAACATAGATCACAGTGAGAAAGAGCAAGTTTAGTCTGACTAAGAGAACATGGATCACAGCGAGGAAGAGCAAGTCTAGTCTGGCTAAGAGAACATGGATCACAGTGAGAAATGAAGTCTAGTATGGCTAAGAGAACATGGATCACAGTGAGAAATAAAGTCTAGTCTAAGAGAACATGGATCACAATGAGACAGCAAGTCTAGTTTGGCTAAGAGAACATGGATCACAGTGAGAAAGAGTAAGTCTAGTCTGGCTAAGAGAACATGGATCACAGTGAGGAAGCAAGTCTAGTCTGGCTAAGAGAACATGGATCACAGTGAGAAAGAGCAAGTCTAGTCTGACTAAGAGAACACGGATCACAGTGAGGAAGAGCAAGTCTAGTCTGGCTAAGAGAACACGGATCACAGTGAGAAAGCAAGTCTAGTCTGACTAAGAGAACACGGATCACAGTGAGGAAGAGCAAGTCTAGTCTGGCTAAGAGAACATGGATCACAGTGAGGAAGAGCAAGTCTAGTCTGGCTAAGAGAACACGGATCACAGTGAGGAAGAGCAAGTCTAGTCTGACTAAGAGAACATGGATCACAGTGAGGAAGAGCAAGTCTAGTCTGGCTAAGAGAACATGGATCACAGTGAGGAAGAGCAAGTCTAGTCTGGCTAAGAGAACACGGATCACAGTGAGGAAGAGCAAGTCTAGTCTGGCTAAGAGAACACGGATCACAGTGAGGAAGAGCAAGTCTAGTCTGACTAAGAGAACATGGATCACAGTGAGGAAGAGCAAGTCTAGTCTGGCTAAGAGAACATGGATCACAGTGAGGAAGAGCAAGTCTAGTCTGGCTAAGAGAACACGGATCACAGTGAGGAAGAGCAAGTCTAGTCTGTCTAAGAGAACACGGATCACAGTGAGGAAGAGCAAGTCTAGTCTGGCTAAGAGAACACGGATCACAGTGAGGAAGAGCAAGTCTAGTCTGACTAAGAGAACATGGATCACAGTGAGGAAGAGCAAGTCTAGTCTGGCTAAGAGAACATGGATCACAGTGAGGAAGAGCAAGTCTAGTCTGGCTAAGAGAACACGGATCACAGTGAGGAAGAGCAAGTCTAGTCTGGCTAAGAGAACATGGATCACAGTGAGAAAGCAAGTGTTGTCCCCACCCTTCTGTCTACCAGTGAGACGTCGACTGTGTACAGCAGGCATGATAGGAAAATGAACCACTTTCATACAAGGTGCCTCCGTATTTTGTTCAAAATAAAGTGGCAAGATAGGGTACCAGACACCAAAATCCTCATGAAGGCAAAAATGCCGAGCATCCACACACTGTTGCAGAAGACCCAGATCAAGTGTGCCGGCAACGTAGTGCGCATGCCAGACAACCGCATCCTAAAACAACTAATGTATGGTGAGCTGAAAGATGGCCTGCGTCAAGTCGGTGGCCAAAAAAAAGCGTTTCAAAGACTCCCTCAAAGTATCTCTGACACGCTTCAGCATAGATGTAAACGAATGGGAATGCCTCGCACAGGACCGTGAGGCCTGGTGTAGAACAACCATTCGAGGCACCTCCATTGCTGAGGAGCGCCGGACCTCTGAAGCAACAACAAAAAACGCACTTTGCGAAAAGACAAAACAACTGACACTCACATGTCCAATTCTAACACTACATGCCACGTATGTGGAAGGATTTTCTGTGCCAGAATTGGACTATACAGCCACCTCCGAACTCACTGGTGAGGTGCAGCACAACATATCTGACTGTTGTTGTCATCATTGCTTGCGATAGATAGCTATTATTATTATTAGACATACAATCATGCACTACTTCCAAAAGACTTTCGTCATGGGCAAGAGACAACAGACATGAGAAAAACTAAGATATCTAATGTAGATGCCAATGATGGACATGATTAGTGAAGTGTATATAATTGTCAAGAAGAGTGGGTGGTCGAGTAGTTTTGAGACTGGTATCTTGACTTAAAGGGGCACGGGATAACAACCCGGGATGGCATGTGTTCATTTTCCTATCGGCAGTAAAATAAATAGATTGCACACAGCTTGGCAACTGTAGGGCAAATGACCTTTATTCATTAGTCAGATAATTTCCTAACACTAGGGTAAACCCAACAATGGGAATGAACACAGCAAAATACATACATATGTACATACATACGTACATACACACACACACACACACGCGTACGTACGCAAGCAAGCACGCACGCACGCATGCATTTACGTACATATCGTTGCGGTGTTTATTCCTTCTTCTTTCTTCTTCTTCTTTGCTGTTTGCTATCAAACTCCCGCTACCAAGCCATGGAAAAGGCTTTGCTAGTAACATGTAGTCCGAAGAACGGAATGCGTTGTGTCGTAGTTTACAGCTTTACTACGATATTTGAACTTTTCGATCAGACAGGCATGGGAATACACGGGAAACAAACATTACACGACCCTTACATGCACAAATAAAACAACTTTCAAACAGGAGGAAGCCGGCTAAAGGATGATCAAGCTAATCGAACCAACGAACGGGATCAAGATGCTGAGCAGCGCATAAGCTGCAGTGGTCAGCGACCCATAGCTGACTATTAGCGTCAGGGTCAGCGAACCAAAGATGCCAAGACCCTTCTACACCTCCACGCGGTGATCCTGGATAACAGGCTGCAGCAGGGCAGACTGGCTAAGGAGAAGGGATCGAAGATAGAATGCTAACCCGGTACTCAAAAAATGCTTGCTGAAGTCGGATGTGTTGGACCGAAAGGTGCAAATATCGCAGTCAATCTGTAAACTACGACACAACGCATTCCGTTCTCTGAACTACATTATGCTACTTAAGCCCTTTCAGTGTTTGGTAGCGTGAGATTGAGAACGAACGTAGAAGAAGAAGAAGAAGAAGAAGAAGAAGAAGAAGAAGAAGACGAAGAAGAAGAAGAAGAAGAACTAATGAACGGCATTTATAAATGATGTATTCGACGACAATTGAGACAACAGACCATCAAGGTTAAATAATGACGGCCCCAGAATGCTCAGTTCAAAAGGAAAGAAAACAATAAAAGATATGAGGAACGGAAAAGCAACATACAGGTATGAACACAATACATATAGATTTGAATGAGTATCTACGGGATTTTGGGGGAGATACAATCACTAACATGCGTAATGACATCTACGAGGCAGGATCTGTTACGCGACATTGTTACATTAGTCTATTTAACATTCCCAAAGAAGCCCGCAACCAAATGTTCAAACAATTTTATGTATTGGACACCAACAGAAAAATATATTGAAAGACATACACACATTTGTATGTGTTTTATGGACCATACAAAATGTCTTTGACAGATTTCTGCATAAAAAACTAAGTACATATCTGAAAAACATTGGTTTAGAAAGAAAAGGCACAAGAATACACATGCATCTGTACTGTGAGCAAACAATCCATATGCTGTCTGGCAGACTTTACTGACTATGTATACGTGTACAAAGAGGTGTAAGATAAGGAAGTGTACTATCCCTCGTCTGTTTACTGACTATGTATACATGTACGACAAGGAAGTGTACTGTCCCTCGCCTGTTTATTGACTATGTATACATGTACGACAAGGAAGTGTACTGTCCCTCGTCTGTTTATTGACTATGTATACATGTACGACAAGGAAGTGTACTGTCCCTCGTCTGTTTACTGACTATGTATACATGTACAACAAGGAAGTGTACTGTCCCTCGTCTGTTTGCTGACTATGTATACATGTACAACGGGTGTACGACAAGGAAGTGTACTGTCTCTCGCCAGTTTACTAACTATGTATACATGTACAAAGAGGTATACGACAAGGAAGTGTACTGTCCCTCCTCTGTTTACTGACTATGTATACATGTACGACAAGGAAGTGTACTGTCCCTCGTCTGTTTACTGACTATGTATACATATACGACAAGGAAGTGTACTGTCCCTCGTCTGTTTACTGACTATGTATACATGTACAAAGGGTGTACGACAAGGAAGTGTACTGTCCCTCGCCTGTTTACTAACTATGTATACATGTAGAAAGAAGTGTACGACAAGGAAGTGTACTGTCCCTCGTCTCTTTACTGACTGTGTATATGCGTCGAAAGATTTGTGCGACAAGGAAGTGTTCTGTCCCTCGTCAGTTTATCATTTACGCAGTATAAATTTTTCAACAGGACTCGTGATCGGTGAAATGTCAACACATAATCTCAGATATGCGGATGACCTAGTTCTGTTAGCAGAAAGCAAACAAGAATTACAAGAATGACTGATGTAAGTAAAGAACAGAAATTGTGTACCCATCTATGGATTTTACATTAATACTGAGAAAACATAAACTACTATAATTAGCCAAAGATATATGCTAAGCAGATAAAAATTCATGATCAAACACAAGAACAGGTCCAAAGATTTTCCTAACGTGGAAATATAATAACGGAGGATTGAATTTGCGAAACGGATATCTGGAACAAAAATGGATGGCAAGCTCTGTTTTCACCAACATGAGTGATATATTGACATTAAGACAAGTAGGTCTTACATTATGAGAAACAGTCGGATGTTATGTGTGCTCGTCTTTACTGTATGGTAGACAATGAACAAACAACTGCAGAAGAGAATTGATGCACTTGAAATGTAAATATATAGACGAATAGGTTTCATTTCCTTCAAAGACATTTTTTAAAATATGGAAGTCTGACAAATTTGGTGTTCAAAGCGAATTGATAAACGAAATCAGAATCCGACATTTAGGATACTTTGGTGGGATTAAGGTGATGAGCAGCGCATGAGCTGTAGCGGTCAGCAAACCAGGGCTGACTGCTAGCGTCAGAGCCAGCGAACCAGAGCTGACTGCTAGCGTCAGTGCCAGCGAACCAGAGCTGACTGCTAGCGTCAGAGCCAGCGAACCAGAGCTGACTGCTAGCGTCAGAGCCAGCGAACCAGAGTCGACTGCTAGCTTCAGGGAAAGCGAATCAGAGCTGACTGCTAGCGTCAGGGAAAGCGTACCAGAGTTGACTGCTAGAGTCAGGGAAAGCGAACCAGAGCTGACTGCTAGCGTCAGGGAAAGTGAACCAAAGCTGACTGCTAGCGTCAGGGAAAGTGAACCAAAGCTGACAAGACTCTTCTCCACCTGCATGTGGCGTTCCTGGATAACAGACTGCAACAGGCAGACTGGGAAGGGGTCGAAGAAAGAAGACTAACCCGGTACCCAAAAATAGCATGCTGAAGTCCGATTTGTCGGACCGAAAGGTGCAAAAATCGCATTCAAGATGTAAACTAAAATACAATGCATTCTGTTCTTTGGACTACATCCTGCTACTTGCAAAGCCCTTTCATAACTTGGTAGCCGAAGTTTGAGAACGGCTGATGAAGAAGAAGATATTTTGGCCACATTAAAATACTTAGCACCTGAATTAAAACAACACTGGAAGGAAAGGTGAAGGGTAAACATTCTAGAGATAAACACCATTATCAATGGGACGATAACATCAACCCATTGAGATATTGTATATCAAGGTAATAGGGGGATAACATCAACCCATTGATATATTGTATAACAGGGTAAGAGGTGGATAACATCAACCCATTGACATATTGTATATCAAGGTAATAGGTGGATAACATCAACCCATTGACATATTGTATATCAAGGTAATAGGTGGATAACATCAACCCATTGACATCTTGTATATCAAGGTAACAGGTGTATATTGATTTGGAAATGTGACAGAGGATATCAATGAGAGAACATTCTATGAACGAATCCGGTCGCATGGTTCAGGTACTGCAAGAGAAAGAAGACGTTGGGGATTAATTGGATCCGACCTTCGAAGTGGAGATGTCACTTGAGTTGGATAGATATTTATTTTTATTAAACTTCTGCTATTCATCACCATCATCATCACCATCACCATCATCATCATCACCATCATCATCAGCATTATCACCATCACCATCATCATCATCACCATCATCATCAGCATTATCACCATCACCATCATCATCATCACCATCATCATCAGCATTATCATCATCAGCATTATCACCATCACCATCATCATCATTATCATCATCATCATCATCATCATTATCATCATCATCATCATCATCATTATCATCATCCTCATGATCAGGTTATTCAGCCTAAAGTCTTGTGTTAAGTCTTCTGATCATGGCAAGCCACAGTTCTCTGTTCCCAGCAGACCTCTTTAGCTCAGTATAAGTCTGCACCGTTATGTTCTTGCAAGTATGTGTGAAGTAACTGTTTCTTGGACGGCCCCATCTTCTTTTCCACTGAACTGTGTCTTCTATTATTTTCAATGAGAGACCTCCATGTCTGATGCTATGACCAAGCCAAAACAATCTACCGTTTTGTACACTCGTCATTAATTGTCTATGTGACAATATATCTTTAAGCACTTGTTCATTTTACCTTTTTTCTGTCTAGCTCAGTCTTTGCATACTGTAATAGCACCATATCTCAAACGCTTCTACTGTTTTTTCATCCTTTTTGTTTAGAAAATGATTACTGATATTGTAATACAATATTTCTGTCACATTTACCCTGTTAATGGCGATAAAAAATGCATACAACTTAAGCATTGCCAGTTGAAACCTTCGCCCTCTCTCTACCTCTCTCTCTCTCTCTATTTCCTCTTCTCTTTCTCTGGCTCTCATTATCTTACTCTCACAACTTTTGATCGGAAGCTACTCGCATACTAAGCACTAAACAAGTATAAACAAGAACGACAATAACAGACAGCTGGATTACAAATCTTTCTCTCATTTGTCAACATTTCGCCAGCATGCATATCTTGTCTGCTCCTGGAAGCAACTTTAGATTAAATTCGTGCAGATGAACGACAAAGCCAGGGCAGGAAAACACACATAAAAATAACACCAATGCTAGGCTCCCACACACGCCCGCGCTAACGCACATAAAAAACATTTAGCAAACAGACATCCGGCATTCGAACTACGGGCCTTCAGTTGACGAAATTGCCTAGTCATAAGTTAATGCATTCGACCAGCTAGACAAACCATACACTACAAAAAAATAGGTCTTTACTGGTCAAGCATTTCGTCGTTCAACAGTTGTACCTATGAATTACAGGCCCTCACTGACGAGTCCACCTGCGGTACTGGGAAAATGACCACTGAACATCTGCTGCAAAATATCGAAAATTCGAGGACCAGAGAAAGCACAGGTGGCCATCATCAGTGCCAACACTAGACAAGCTCTATGGAAGATGTCATAGAGCCTTAGAATGGCCGCTGATTTTTAAAAAAAACACACAAAAAAACAAGTCGACGTCTGATATCGTAGGAAGAAGAATATAGGACGAGTTTGGTCAAGACATATTTAGAGACACCATTACTTTCTAACTTTCCAATTCGTGCGACTGGTCGAATGCCTGATGTCAGTAGAGGTTTGATATAAGACGTGTATGGATGGACTTGGAAGATGCGTCTGAAAGGATGGAGCAGGAGTGTTTAGAATGTGTGTTCACATCCTACGTCAATTCATGAAAGTGATAGCGGATCTGCCTTGATTACAGTATTGTCGTAATGTTAATAATGCAGTATCTCACATTTACAGGATACAGAAAGATTCATGCAGTTAAATCAACAATGTGCATTAAATTAGTTCCGGGAATTATGGGGAATTTTTGAGGTTATTTTTTGCAGATCATGTGTGATGAAGAAAATGTGAAAGAGCATAGTTTATTAAATGAAAAACAGGGCTCTCTTCAAACATCGATGGATGTATTTTGTTTTATTTCATTCATAGAAATGTCGAGTGTGCCCACAACTGTTTCCCACCAGTCATTTATTTACTTCCCTTGAACACGACATGGGCTAAAGATGCAGCAGTAAATGAGCTGACAGCAGCCAGTGACTCATAGCTAACTACTTGCCAGAGCTGACCAAAACCCTATTCTAAAATACAACTTAAAAACGGTTCTGGAAACAAGCTGCACGTATGTTTTTTGCTAAAAGAATAGTAGGAAGGCAAATCCAAACACACAACCCGGAAAAAAATTGAGTTGAAATCGGGCCGAAAGACATAGATATCGTATCTGTATAAAGCATTAGTTAGACCTAGATTGGAGTACTGTGTACAGGTGTGGAGTCCTTATCATGGAGGGGATATAAACATGCTGGAAAGAATTTAAAAAAAGAGTGACAACGCTGATAGTGGGATTACATAATTAGTTATGAGGAAAGACTCAGAAAAACCGGACAACGGTGTCTAGATAAGAGAAGAATTCGTGGTGACTTAATACAGGTTTATAAGATGATATTTTTAAAAATACAGCCACCCATAAGAACAAGAGGACATAGCTACAAATTAACTAAAGAGAGGTCCAGATTAGATATTAGGAAATATTTTTTTAGTCAGAGAGTGGTGAATGCTTGGAAAGCATTGCCACGGGAGGTAGTGGAGGCAGGGACAGTTAATACATTTAAGAATAAATTGGATGCGCATAGCTTTTAGAGCAAGATGATGCAAATGAAACTGGTTGTAAACAGACTCTGCAGAGTCTTCTAAGCCAATATAAAGACGTTAAGTTAAGTTAAGTTAAGTTAAGTATTCTCGCTGAAAACTACGACACGTCACAATGTCCTTTTCAGGACGAACGCCGAAGTAAAACAAAAAAAATTATATATCATCATGTCCTAGGCAGAATATCGCTCCCATCATAGCCCATCTGAAAGAAATTTTATCTCTTAACACATCTCCAGAGCCATGCCCACGCATCTCTTGACACCTAATATATATATATATTAAGGGAAATAACCCAAAATAAGCCATTCATTTGATCCTCGTCTTAATCCTTAGTATTAAATGTATAAACATTGTTTAACTATTGAACTTTGGCTGTAATTGTATTGCACGGCAGCTCTAAAGACATGCCAAATTATACAGCAAAAAGACAATTAATTGGAAAAGATGGACAAGGGCAATATTTGGAGTGTTTTCAAAAGTTGTGGTGTGTTATTATTTGGTAACGTAGAGAGTTAGAGCGTCAGAGCCAGCGAACCAGAGCTGCCAAGACCCTTCTACCCCTAAACTCGGTGATCCTGGATAACAGGCTGCATCGCGGCAGACTGGCTAAGGAGAAGAGATCGAAGAGGGAATGCTAACCCGGTACTCAAAAATGCTTGATGAAGTCGGATGTGTTGGGCCGGAAGGTACAAATATCGCAGTCAAGCTGTAAACTACGACACAACGCATTCCGTTCTCTGGACTACATTCTGCTACTTAAGCCCTTTCAGGGTTTGGTAGCGGGAGATTGAGAACGAACGCAGAAGAAGAAGTAACGTGGAATATGTAGACACCTTATGAAGTGTATGGATTTCAGCAAGTAGATTAGTAGCAAGTAGTAGCAAGAAGATTTCAACACGTGAAAGAGCAGTTCGTACCAATTGAGCCGAGATATAACTAATTATAGTTGAACCACATAGATTGCTTGTATTAATGTATGATATTGCATGACCGTTTTGTGTATGTAAAAATGTATTCATTTTGTAGACAAAGTAACATAATAGAATAAATTAAACATATGTGAATTAAATAATTTTTTTTCTGAAGAAATCCATTATTCCATGACAAAATAACATTACATTTTACCTGCACAGACAGCTGACTAAACTAATATAAAGGATAAAATGAATCTATTATAAATTGGCATGTCTTAATATTTATATAATATACTTTGGATACAATTTTGTGACTTAATTATTTAATGACTATAAATTTGCGTCATAAATTTAATATTTGCAAAGAATATTTGATTTGGTGTGTAAGGTGTGCTCATGCTCGGCACCACATTCCAGTGGCCCTGAGGTTCGCTAGCTCTTCCCTGGAAGAGTGAAAAGTGAAATTAGTAGCCTGCCGATTAAGTGAGCTCACAAGCCAACCTCACCTCCTCGGGGTACACACTGGGCAACTAGAACCGTGAGGCTCTAGGCTAACGAGGCAATGGCTCGCCTGGGGGGACAGGCTCCTTCAGGTTAAATGCAGATGTTGGCCCACCGCAGCTTGGAGAGGAGATGGGCGCCGCCAGATGACTTCAAGCCGAAGAATCACACATGAGGACAAAAACGAAATCTATTATACCGGATCGGTCGCAGCCCGGGTCAACAAGGAACGCGCCTGCCATCCCACACCAGGGCGGAGGTGTTAAGTATGCAACTGGTGATATCATGCGACTTAGAAGAGAGGCTTTCATTCTGGGCACTTTGAATGTTAGAACTCTAATTGCAAGTGGGAAAATAAAAGAACTGACCCATGAGATGGATAGATACCACTGGAATGTGCTTGGCATATGCGAAGCACGTTGGAAAAATTTCGGAGAACACACCACAGAAGAAGGTCACAAGTTTTATTACAGTGGAAGATCTGACAAACACCTTCATGGTGTCGGAATGCTGGTGCACAAAGGCACAGCATGTGGTGTATTGGGTTGCCGACCAGTGTCAAGACGAATGCTAAGTAAAAAAATATAAATATATCAAAGGAATATGATTTATTTATTTTGTAAACTTTAAAGCAATTTTTAAAATGTTTTTAAAATCTAGGTTTGACTTGGCTTTGTTCGTTCTATATCTCTCGCTACCAAGCCCTGAAAAGGGCTTAAGTAGCAGAATGTAGTTCAGAGAACGGAATGCGTTGTGTCGTAGTATACAGCTTGACTGCGATATTTACACCTTTCGGTCCAACACATCCGACTTCAGCAAACATTTTTTGAGTCCCGGGTTAGCATTCCCACTTCGATCCCTTCTCCTTAGTCAGTCTGCCCTGCTGGAGTCTGTTATCCAGGATCACCGCGTGGAGGTGTAGAAGGGTCTTGGCAGCTCTGGTTCGCTGGCCCTGACGCTAGCAGTCAGCTATGGGTCGCTGACCACTGCAGCTCATGCGCTGCTCAGCATCTTGATCCCAAAATCTACATTTAATAAATATCATATATGGCATTTTGTTCACATGTACTTAAAAATTGTTCTGTAAACGGTTGACCCATGGTATTGTTGAGCTCACTGTCTGATACTGGTGCATATAAAAACTTCAACTTGATATTTGTAAATTTACTTGCCAGGGTGCCATTTTTTATACATGAAACAAGAAATACCTATATTACTAAACGCCTAGTAATGTTCAGTTCTACCTAAATAATAAAAATAACTTAAAATTAATTCATAACGTTAAAACTTACCCTTTTTTGCATTAGTTGTCTTAAATTGAATTTTGTGATGATGTAAATTTAATTAAGGAACTACATTATGATTTGACGAATCATATAAAAATTATTTTAAAATCTGATATGAATTATTCTTTAAACTTATAATTCTTGTCTATGGCATCTGTTAGCGTGTTCTCTTTTGCCATTAGGAAAACTATAGCTGTAGCAATTATATTTACGTACATTGTTAAATAATGAGCAAGTTTGGATTGATTTCTGATTTTACCGGAAGAACATTACCAGGTACATTTCAAGATGGTTCTAGGTGACAAAGTTGTCGCTGCTGTTAAACCTGACGAAAGCCAAGCGGTATGCTTAATTTATTTATATAGATAACCTGTACATATTTATAAGCGTCGATATAATCATTTCTAATATTTGTTTACTACTCATATGCATATAATGTCGAGCAAAGGCTTATTTTTTTAAATATTAGGAGTCTATTCTTTGACCTTGTTGTGCCTTTTCAACTTGTCAATTTGTTCGTTCATACTAATACTTCATCACATAATATAAAAATGATAATCGATCGGATTAATCGAAATCGTTTCATATTTAATTTGTTTTGTCTGATTTGATGATTGTCGCCTGTAGGAATGGGACGAGTTATAAACAATGACTATGTACTATATATTGTATTATGCATTGTTGGTATAGTATTGCTATTACTATTGCTTGCAGGGCTTACTGTTACTCGTGCTGAGCTTGCTGCCCTTTTTACACAGTAACACACTACTGATACTCGTCTACTGTCACTACTTTACAGTTTACTGTAGACTATACCTCACTAATGATTCTACTAATAGTATTACTATTAGTATTACTATTACTAATGAATCATGATTTCATTTCAGTCACTGAGTCAGACCCTACCACCCGGTCACTTCAGTTTCAGGGTGGGTAGCAAATTCACAGATAAATATCAATATGTTCTGCTAGTAGCTTAAAGTAGTTAAAGTGACTCTCTCTCTTTCGTTCGCTTTAAAATATTGTCTATATCTGCAATGTTGTCTCTTGTTTAAACTTCACTGTCTTTTGTAGATCACATACAGGTCCATAAAGTTTCTCTTCCAGTGTTGTTTCTGTGGGCCAGTGAGATTTTCTCTGTATATCATATTCGGGGCAGTTTTGTAGAATGTGCTCTGCTGTCTGGGGCGCATGTACACATGGCTGAGTTGCCAATCTTCATTTTTGTGTACATGTGGCTGCGGAGTCGGTTATGTCCTGTTCTAAGGCGCAATAAAACAGTTTGCTCTTGTCTGTTCATGTTATGGTAATCGTCTGGTGTTACTGTTGGTGGCTTTCTGAATGATTTCATCATCCCTATCTTCTGTTTGTATGTAACTGGCACATCTGGTTGCTCGTCTGCAGCACTCTCCTTTGCCAGTCGATCTGCTCTCTCGTTTCCTGGTACTCCACAATGAGAAGGTATCCACTGCATGACAATCTTGCGCTGGTTGCTCAGTTCAAACAGTACAGCCTGTAGATCTGGCAGTTTCTCAAATTTAAGTGCTTGGAGTGCTGATTGTGCATCTGTCAGAAATACTACAGGTTGTGGACTGACATTGGTGTTCTCAGTTTCTCAGTTGCCACCTTGATTGTCTGTATTTCTGCATTATATATGACAGAATTTCCCAGTTGGTACTCTGACTATCTTAAGTCTATCCATGCTGCTAATACTAATTTCTTGTCCTGGAATGCATACTCGATCTCTTGTGAGAGGTATGTTGCCTGGTCTTCAGTGGAGTTGTATTTCCTAAATCCTGCCTGCTGTGGCACAATAAGGTTTTGGCTCTCAAGACACCACTGCAGCCTTAGGTTGATAATACGTTCCATTGTTTTACATATCCAGCTTGTGAGGCTGATTGGTCTATAGCTGGATGCCATGGAACTGTCTTTCCCTGGTTTTGAGAGTGGTATCATGATTGCTTCTCTCCAGGTCTGTGGGACTGTACCTGATGTCCAACAAATGTTGAAGATCTGAAGCAGCTTTGTTTTTGCTGCTATTCCCAAGTTCTTGATCATCTCATCTGACACTCCGTCTGTTCCTGGCGACTTTCTCATTTTCAGTTTGGATATTGCAAACTCCAGTTCTTTGTATGTAATTGGTGTCTCCATAACTTCAGGTATGGCACCACCTCGCTCTGTATTTTGTCGTTCCTCCCGAACACTTCGTTGTTTCTCTCTGTCTACTTCAATGTTGCTATCTTTTGCAAAAGAGCCCGCAAAGTAATCAGCGGCTTGTTTGCCTGTGAGGATGTTTCCATCTTTGTTTAATGTAATCTTTGTGTTTCTCTGTGCACCATCATCATTAAGTTGTTTTACCAACTTCCACAGTTTCCTGGTATCCTTTTCAAAGTTCAGAGACTCTGTTTTCTCCCTCCAACTTCTTCTTCTAGCCTGCAACTTTTCCCTTTGAAATTTGGCCTTAGCATGTTGATATTTTTGGTGGTGTTCTTGACATGGACTAATCTCTGCTTGCTTTCTAGATGTTTCTACCTCATTTTGCAGTTGTTCTAATTCACTATTCCAGTATGGCCTATATTGTTTGCGGACCCCTCTAGGTATTGTTTCATGGGCAGCCTGTAGCATGCATCTGCTGAAATTATCGACTACCTTATTTATGTCTTCATCTGTTGTTAGATTTCTAGTCAGCACACTAGACCGATGCTGGTACATTGATCAGTCTGCCTTCCTGTAATTCCACCTAGGCAGGGTACTACTTTCCTTGACATATTCATTTTGAATAGTTAGAAATACTGGTCTGTGGTCACTACCTCCAAGTTGTTTCCCGACAATGCGTGTAATGTTCCATTCCATGCATGGTGAGTGGAATGCCAAATCTGGTGTAGAAGTGGTGTGCCATGATCTCGTAGAAGGTCGGTGGGTCTGTTGGCTGGTTAATCAAGATAAGTCCATTGTCATCCTGCCAGTTTTCGAGCTCCTCACCCCTCCTATCCATTTGATCATAGCCCCAGCTCTGCGAGTGGCTATTGAAGTCTCCACACACAATGTCTTTCCTTTGTTGCAATCGTATCCAGTGCCAGTGGACAATCACTCGGACAGTAATAATTTAGCAGGTGGAATTCTGTACTTTGTCTTGAGATGCATCATCTGGTATTCTGTCCCCTCCATATATACTTACTGCTGATAAGCATTGATGCTATTTCTCACAAGTGTCAGTATTCCACCCTTCTGCCTGTCTTGTCGGTCAGACCTTATAGCACTGGTATCCTCTAATTTTGAAGGCTATATCTTTATTGAGATGCGTTTCTTGCAAGCAACATACATTTACTTGCTCTTTATATAGAATATTCTCAAGCTCTAATTTTTTACTATAACCATCTCTTTTGCTGTTGACGCCTTCAGCATTCTGTTCTGTTTGGCCAGTAGCTCTATTCTCGTGCCTCCTGACTCCACGAGGCATCCGAGAAGGACCTCCGGTAATAAAGTTTGGGCCCTTTCGAGACAGGGGACCCGTCACTGTACCTGTCTGGTTGTCCACAGAAGAGAGGCAGTCCAGTGTGTCTGTGTCCCAGGATCGTCACATCCTGCCAGAAACGTAGCATATACATGTGAGTGGGGTATCTCCTTACTCCCCTTTAGTATTCTTGGCTCCTCTGCAGTGATGGTACGCCTAGCATTCCCCGCCGCCTGGGAGGTTGTCATACAGGGACAGAGGTGCAATGTCCGCTGGCCTGCATCTCTTCTACGTCCATTGGGATGACTGATAGAAGACAAAAGTAAAGAACGAGGCAAGAATGCATTTAACCCATGAAGTGGGGGTGGATTGGTTTAGCCCAGAGCGTGTACCACTTGCCGATCGGTTCTGCAGCTCCACCTAAAGGGCTCCACCTGCTCCTCTGCATCTTAGTCTGGCCTCTCTCCAAGGACCTGTCCGGCTTCGGTGACCCTAACAGGAGTATAACTCCCGCCGGCATAGCCCCCTGGATCATTGGGACACGCAAGCTCTCCAACCCCGTCAAGGTAGGCCTACATTTGGAGAGAAAGTGACTCTAAAGTCTAAAGTAAAAAAAAAACAAAGGCTAAGCCCAAGACTGAGCTGTCTCATCATTTGACGTCAGTGGGATGTTGGTGGAGTGGAGATATTCAATGTATAAAGTGAATGTTTGTTCAATCATAGATCATCATATATTTATAAGGGAAGGAAGACTAACGTCTGGTCAGGCAAAATATACTGATCAGACATATTAGTCAGGGTCAGACAAAATATACTGGCCAAGACCCTCGCCGTGGCTTCCTCATAGCCCTTCCTGGAAACAGCCTGGCTAACGTGGTCGGAATCGACATTATCCCCGAAGTAGTAGTGACACACAGAAATGAAGCCAAGTGTTGATTCAAATCACCTTTTGTGCAGCTGCTGTTATTGTTACCAAATACACTAACAAGTAGGAGTATATCCAATGTATTCTTAAAATCTGTATTAAATATTTCAGTTTATACCCTATATTTTTTTTTTTTTTTCAAATAGGCAAAGTAGTATTGTAGTATACTATCACAAGTTTGAAAACAATAAGGTTAAACTGCAAGAAAATAGTATTACAATGTCACAGTTAACTCAAAACATAAAAGTTCTCTGGATTAGTACTTTAATGGAAGGTTATTGAAACATTGTGATGAGACCGATCAAAGGCTTGAGCAGTTGAGGAAGACATGAGAAAGGGAGAGGAAGACTAACGTTTGGTCAGGCACAACATGGCGGTACTGATGACATATTAGTCAGAGTCAGGTAAACATATTGGCCAAGACCTTCACCTGGACTTCCTAGTAGCCTTCCCTGGAAACAAGCTGTTTTCATGGCAGCCTGGTTAACAGAGTGAGGGATTGACATGATCCCCTGTAGTAGTGAGCGACATGCAGATGAATCCAAGCATAGCACAATTGCCTGGAGGACCTCGTTCCAACTTCATCAGTACGCTCGGGATGTGAGGAAAGCTACTGCAACCTGCCACTTAACTTCCTTTTCAGGTTGCACAAAAGAGTACACTTACTTATTGTGCGCATTCACAAACAACAACATGAGAAAGATCTGACATGGCTGGAAAAATGAATATCTGAATTACTGAAATCTTCTAGATGGTTCTGTAGTAAAGTGATTGTTAAAAAAAATAGGCATGGCAAGAAATTACAGAAAAATATTTTTGATTGCTTTATTTAACACTGTGTCAGTCTGATTAGCAGAGTTTTGAAGCACTTGCTTCTCACAGCAAAGTGGCCTGGCTCATTCCCTGGTCTTGACATGCTCCAATCTACCCTGCTGTAAATGGTTACCCGACATTGTTAAAGAAGGCAATGCAAAATGGATGGAACCTGGCCACCACACCTAAGAAGGAGCAGAGTTGTAATCTCAGGCAGCAGTCTCTCTGTATGAGAATATATTTACTTGGAATCCTGGTATTCAAACAGGCATGCTGTTAATATCTGTTGCCAGGTAGCTCAAGACTATCCGTAGTAGGTATTTTATACTTCCTGTGACTTATTACGCCTGGGGAAACGTACAAATAATTTGCGTAGATTTTGAACTAGAATTTTTAACTTGAGGTCATTCAAGGATTGTTGGGCTTCCTCAATCGTATGACTGATGAGCACGTCAACTGCAAATCGAAAATGAGTGAGCCACTCACCACCTATATTTACACCTCTGTAATTGTTAGAAAATCTTTTTGAGAAACGCTGTAAATAGCTTTGAGGAGATGGTGTCGTCCTGTCAAGACTACTTTTGCTATTGGTACATAAACTGGGCGGTGGTATAGCGTGATGGCTGTATTGCAGTCTTCGTTAGTTTCCTCAATCAGTCTGTTTCCGAGATGCCCTGGTTTCTGAGAGCATTTATCACATCATCGGTCTAGATACTGTCAGGGCTTTCTTGTAGTTGATAAATACAAAACAATGGTATGCTCAGTTTTCGTGCTCTCTCCATCAATTGATTAATCGCGTGAATGTGGTCAATGGTGGAGAATCATTTTCTGAATCTGACTTGTTCTCTAGGTTGGTGCTCCTCGAGTTACCTGTTGATTCTGCTGGCAATGACTCTAGTGAATATCTTGTACATTATCGGTAGCAGGTAAATTGAACGGTAGGTCACAAGATGTTCAGGACCTCCTTTTTTGGGGAGTCTCTGAGGACCAACTGGTCAGGAATTTGTACTGAAAGAGGCATTTATTAAACAGCTTTGTCAGATGAACTGCTAGAGTTTCTCCCCTGCCTTAAGGACATCTAAAGTTACTCCATCTTGGAGCAGTGCCTGGTTTTGACTCTTTAATGGTGTGCAGGATTTTGTCATGTTTGATTGGTTTAATGGGTGTCTCCCTTTGTTGCTCTCATTCTTTTTGGAAAGTCAGCCTTAGATGAAAAAAGGTCAGTATAATACTGTCTGCATTCTGCTTCGATGATTCGTCAATCTATGATGGTTTTGTCATCCCTTTTTAGGGCTTTAAGACCTCTCTTTTGTTAGTTTTACAACGTTTTATGCTGCTCTTGGTTTCAGCCAGTTTCATTAGTCACTGTGTTCAATGCTGCTCATATTCGATCTTGAGCTGGAGACAGATTTTTTATCTAGTTGCATAGTATGATTTTGTCCAACACCCCTCTGACCTGAAGACATCTTTGTATGTCTAGTAGTTTTCTTGTTTGTTCTTTAATACGTGTGCACCGTTTGGATTTAAAAACCGTAGCAGTGTCAGCACAATTATTGAGTAACGTAACAAGTATGTGGAAGTGCTGTGTTGGGGATCCAGTCCTGCTGCTTGATTTGATCTACAAGCCTGGCAAAGCATTGATATGTATCTCTGTCTATTGAGAGGGGCAGTGCAAGTCTATTGAGGCTCTCATTGGCATGTGGTCACCGCCTATGTCCAAATGATGTAGCACTTACACATTTGTAACAAACTTGTTATCGTTGCATAATACATAGTAGATTTCTGCCTGTGTATTTTAGTTTGGAGAAGGCCATGTCCATCTTTTCCTGAAAGGTTTTTCTTTGGAAAAGGTGTTCATCACGAACAATCTGTTGGTTTCTGCGAATATGGCTAGACATTCTCCTGAATCATTTCGCTAGTCATCTGAGAAATTTCCCAGAAAGTGCTTGCTTATTTGCTAGTTCTGTCATTGAAGTCACAGAAAATAATCTTTTTATAGGAGCTGTTAAAGATCTTCATAGAACAACTCAACATCATCGTCATAGCTACTATGTGGGGCGTAACATTGGATAATAGGCCATTTCATATGTCCTCGAACATGAATTTCCAATGTTTCAAGTTGCTAAAGTCTTTCTTGATTTCTTTCATTATTGTTCTATTTAAAAAGCATGGTTGCATTGACCACTCACACAATCTAGTGATGACTTTAGTATTCTTTTTCACAATAAGTTTAAAAAGAGAAAATATTTTATGGTAAATTCATCTTGTGCATGAAATAATTAACTTAGCGTTTTTATACTGGTTTAAAAAACTCTACAGAGTCTGCGTACAATGTTTCTTTTACATTTCAATGCTCTAAAAGGTATGTGCATCCAATCTATTCTTAAATGCATGAATTGTCCCTGTCTCTACTTCCTGTGGAAATGCATTCCAAGCATTCACCACTCTCTGACTAAAAAAATATTTCCTATCTAATCTGGACCTGTCTATAGTTAATTTGTAGCTATGCCCTCTTGATCTATTATGAAAAACTTGTTATAGTCTAAAATATAATTTCCTTTGATTATCTTTTAAACCTGAATTAAGTCACCCCGAATTCTTCTTTCTAGAAACTGTAGATTAGTTTGAGTATTTCCTCATAACTCTAATTCTGGAATGCCACTATCAGCTTTGTCGCTCCCTTGTTGTATCCTTTCCAGCATGTGCATATCCCCTCTACGATAAGGACTCCACGCCTGTACACATTACTCCAATCTAGATCCAACTAATGCTTTATACAGTTTAACCATCACTTCCTTGCTCCTATGTTTAATATTTTTTTAAATCATACCTAACATTGCATTAGCCCTTTTCAATGCTACCTGGACTTGCTCACTCCCTTTATCTGTATAATCTATTATAACCCCTAGATCTCTTTCCTTTTCTGTCACTCTAATATTGTTCTTGTCCCTGCTGTAATTTTGTTCTATTTTGGATCTACCCATGTGGATGACTGTACATGTATCTACCAGTACATTAAACTCCATTTGCCAGCTCGCAGACCATTCTCAAATTTTATCTAAATCTGACCTCAATATATACCCACTTCTGCTTTAGATGAGACACTACTGCATAGTTTTGTGTCATCAGCGAATTTTGCAATCATGGATCTCATACCAATGTCCAAATTGTTTATATAATTCAAGAACAAAATTGGTCCCAAAACCGGCCTGTGGCACTCCACTTTTTACTTCACACCACTCAGAGTACTCCTTATTTATGCCCTCTCTGCCTTCTTCCCGTTAACGAATTTGCAATCCATTTGGCAACTTCCCCACCTATTCCATGTGATCTTAACTTTCAAAATAATGTTTGATGAGGTACTCCATCAAAAGCCTTTGCAAAATCCTAGATCAATAACATCCACTGGATCCCCTTATCTATCATTTTAGTAACCTCCTCCATGAATTCTAATAGATTTGTTAAGTACGATCTCCCTCAATTGCCCATACTATTTCTGATTAGAATAAACTTGTCTAAATGTATTACAATGTATTCTTTGATTATTGACTCATATCGTTAACAGCACATTGAACTAAATTGGTTTAGTTTTTTTAGTGTCTTTAAATTTCAATTGACATTACATGGTAAGGGAAGAAACTATTATATTTACGTTTCAAATGTACAAATTGCGATGTTCATTGTGTGGACATTCAAAGTTGGAAAACATTTATCTTTCAAATCAGTTTATCGCAAAAATGTGTAACAAACCTAGCACTTCCAGATTGTCTAATAGTAAGTTGTTTTTATCTGTAGAAAAGGCTAGAGTTGTGTAGTCTAGATGAATTTCGTGACAAGTATCCACATTTTTCTGATGTTGAATCGGAGTTTGAAACAGAAAATAATACTATTCACAACCTACTCAGCCTACTGAATCTGATGCTGAAGATCAGGGTGTTGTCACAGCCAGGACCTAGTGCTGTTAAAAGGCAAAAACATTTGACTGCACCCTCAACAGAAAAACAAAGATGCAATATTTCTAAAGCAAATTCTAGAGAACATAACGAATGGGTTTCAGTACCAAATGCCATCACCACTACTGACTGACTGAGACCCAGAACTCATTCAAATTGCTGCCAAAATGTGGTCGACAATATTGAGTGAATGGATACCGGCAACTCACTGACACATCAACTCCATTTGACTGCTACAGAAAATTATTTTCTTGTAGATATTATTCATATGTGGATTACTGTTATTATAAAGTACACTATACCAATCTGCATTACATTTCAGTGGTTATTCATGGATTGGTGACATTTTTGTGTGTGAAAAATAGTTTTTATTACAAAAAATGACAATATAATTATTAAGAATTACTTGTAATATGTTATGAAATTCTACAAGGCTTTCATATTCATTTTCTTTTAATTTGATGTAAAACATGTTTGTCTTCCTGGTGAAATAATTAAGAAAAGTAAAGTTTTATGAAGAGACTACTTTTATAGAAAAAATAATTCTGGCAAAACTAGTAAAGGAATTATGGCCTTTAATAGTTAATACGGGTTTCTAAGATAATCAAAGGAACGGATAAATTCGACTATAACAAGTTTTCCAAAATACAACAACCTACAAGAACAAGAGGGCATAGCTACAAATTAACTAAAGATAAGTCCAGATTAGATTATTAAGAAATATTTTTTTAGCCAGAGAGTGGTGAATGCTTGGAATTCATTGCCACAGGAAGTAGTGGAGGCAGGGAAAATTAATGTATTTAAGAATAAATTGAACGCGCAAAGCTTTTAGTGCAAGGTAAATTAAATTGGTTGTATACAGACTCTGCAGAGTCTTCTAAACCAGGATAAAGATGTTCAGTCAAGTTAAGGAAAATGTTTGCAATCACTTTCATAAGTTTCTAAAAGGATGACTTAAAAAATATAGTAATGCACACCAGCCAAATAAAAATGAACATACCACTTTCCATAACTTAATTGCGAACTGTACCGATATTTAGTATTCATCACTGCTTCTAATTTTTAACTATTTGTGGTCTGCGTACTGTGTGTATAGACCTGCAAACAGACACAAAATAATATTTTTTAAAACGAAGAAAAAAACATTCAAAGTGACAAAAATGGACATTGGACATTCTTGTAGCTGGGTGACCCAGTTGAGAGATGTGTACAGTTCGAGATGAAAGGTCACAATAAAGCATAGCTTCTGTAAATTAGTTTTTCAATTTTGGAAAAGAATTCCATAGATAAAATGAATTGTAGACGACAGTCATATAATGTGAACAGATTTAAAAGTCAGAATTTGTGAGAACATTTATTGTGCTGAATACATACCATGTTCTGAATGATCATATTTTATGAACCATTCTGCTATAGTCATTGTGGTTAGTGAATTCTTTGAATATGAATGCCGAAGAAGAGACAGACAACAAAATGTGTTGAATTAGTGGAAACAAATTGTTTGTTTAGTGCATCAACGCACAGATGGGCACTTCTTCTTGATGCTCTTGGTGGTTTACCTCCTGTAAAGCAGCTGAGTGATATATGCTGGTCATGCTATTGCCACAAAGGCAGTTGACTGTAGCTATGATAGACAAATTTGCTGAAGATCTTGAAGAAAGCAAAAAGCTGCAGAGTGACAGGAAACAGTTTCCTATTGAAGTTAAGTAATCTGAGAATGAAATACTCATAGTGGTTTGGTCTTCATTTATCTTTAAAAATAGGGTGCACTCAAAACCATTATAAACTGGAGCCTTATAGTCCACACAAATAAAATACCTGCAAACCATTACAGGGCTGTGTCCAATGGAATATAGATGAGACAGCAAAATCCTACAGCAAATTAAAAAGACTCGTGGATCACCAAAGATTCAATGGGCTGGTGAGAGGCAGACTAAAACGTAGTTACTTTGCAGTCCAAGCAAAAGAAAATTAAAAATAACGCTATTTTCGTAAACATAATTATAAAAATCATAGCATGCTCTGTTTTCCCGCTCTGATGAAGACTTTTCCTCAATCTTATGTGCAACATTCCCAACAATGAAGACCAAAAGTTACAGACAGAAAAACAAAGAAAACACATACCCACCAAATACATCAACAAGAAATTTCTACAATTATCCTGGATCCATGCATATCCGGATGGTTCGATCCCTAATCTTTTAGCCAGGCTGCATGGTTGCAGTCTTATTTCCAGGGCAACTTGGAGGCGGAATAGGGTTTTGGTCAGTTATGGGTCATTGACGCTTATGCAAGCAGCCAGCTATGTGTTGCTTGTTGCTATCAGCTCATTCACTTTTGCATCTTCCGTCCAGCAAACCAATCAAAGATAAACGTGGCAAAATAATGACATCAATAGAGGAGTAAAAGAAAGGAGCTGAGTTCTTCAAAGAGAGTCAATAGACCCAACACCTCTAGAAACATCTACTAACCCACAAGCAGCAGTTAACTAGATTTTAATAAGATTGGTTTTTTGTAGGTTATGTATATGCTTTGTTTTAATTCCTTTAGGAGGAACAATTTTTTGGTGGAGATGTCGATGATGACGGGGAAGAGGATTGTATGTGTGCTTGTTTTTGTGATGATGAAGAAGAAGAAGATACTTTTAGTAATCCAATAACTAAGGATGGGCCTGAAAATGAGGAAAATGATGAAGATGAAAGTGATGAAGAGAAGGGTGAAGTAAGACCAACGTTAACGATTTTTATTTTATTTTTATGTTGGTTGGAAAATTTTATCATTTTTGTTTATGTGTTACTATTTGTTTTAGTTAATTGACAGGATGACCCCATTTGTTTTAGTTAATTGGCAGGAGGACCCCATTTGTTTTAGTTAATTGGCAGGAGGACCCCATTTGTTTTAGTTAATTGGCAGGAGGACCCTGTTTGTTTTAGTTAATTGGCAGGGGTATGTAGGAAGAATACATCTACCTCAACATGGAAAATAACTTGGCGCCCAAGATTGCCAGGCGCTGTCGAGCAGGCTAGGCCACCTTCGATAGAGGCGTCAAGAGACACCAGACTGCGAGCTGACATTCGACTCAGTGGTCCTACCAGCGCTATGCTATGGATGTGAAATGTGGTCTCTGACAAAAGCCATGGATAATCATCTAAGAACAACATATACCTCGCTCGAGTGCCGTCTTGTGGGCCTATCACTTAGGCAAAAGCGCCAGATGGGCTTACATAACAGTGACATCCGAGCATTGTCACATGTCAAGGATGTCATCCATCATGCCAAGAACTCCAAGCACCGCTGGGCTGGCCATGTAGTGTGAAGGAAAGACGAACGCTGGAGCACAGAAACCACTCTGGTATCCGCGTGACAAAAAAAGACCACCTGGCACACTCTCACCCCCCACTAGATGGCAAGATTCGTTCGAGCTGCACAACACTCGTTATCCTGAAATAAACCAGTTAGCCATCTACTGAACAACCCGTGCACGTGACAGAATTGATTGGAAACTAACCAAAAAACAGCACTGCTCGAGCCCAGCCCGCAAGCAGAGAAATGCACCCGGCTACTACCAACTCACACAAGAATTGAGACCGGCACAAGGGTTAATTCCCTTGTAGATGCACAGGTCCACTAAAATTAAGACCCTATTTGTTTAAGTTAATTGACAGGAGTGCCCCATTTGTGGAGGTTTTCAGGGCCAGTTTTTTGTTGTTGTTTGTTGCTTTGTTAAAATTAATTCTCATTTTGTTTGTTGTCAATTATTAAGATCCTTGTGGCATATATTTTGGTAACTTCAGAAGTATCTATTTCTAGTCACAGAACAGTTAGATCTCTTACTTTCACATTAGAGAACCGACAGAGTGTTGTTCTCCAGTCACAGCACGCTTCAGTTCACATGGATGTAAATGGATACCAGACTATTTAGTTAAGAAGACACAGCAGCTAGAATGGAACTAGAATTATATCGCTAACACTTCATCTTTGTTGGCAGTAACAGCTATGAGACTTCTTTTGCTTCTCTATTTCCTCTATTCAGAGATACTGTTACTTTTGATGATATTATATAACTTGTGTTCTGTAGTTCTCCAGGTTTTACTTCGTCTTTTGATTGCTCCTTCCAGTCAGAGGCATGTCTGGTTATGTAGGCCATAAGTTTCTTAAAGTTGTCTTTGACGTTAGTATTGCAGTATGAATGAACATGGAATCATCTTATTAGTTTGGCACATTGACTGGGTGTCTAGCCGAGCTCCTCTCACAACTAGAAGCCTATAGTAGTGTCAAGAGTCTACCATGACCACTGTAATGTTGTGGAAGGCTGCCATTTATAGTTTTTGCAAATGTTAGTATTACATTTTTTGGTATCACAAAATACGTGCATGTCAACGTGTACCAGATACAAAACCTTACACCAGACCAACGTTAACCATTGTGTGTGTTTGGCTGAGAATTTTTTTTTTGGTGTTCACCTTATTTCTTTATTCCACAAGATGGTGTGCGTTGCACTATGTTTTTATTTTGCACATGTCAGCCCAATACATCCGACTTCTGCATGCATTTTGTGTAAGTGTCTGCTTCCTCCTGTATTTTCTAAGGGTTTGCTTCCAGGGGTAAAGGCCAGTGCTGTGATGGTGAGCGAACCCAGCACTTTCGGGTTGTGGTTATGAGCCATATCACTTAACTACTAGCCCACGCCGTCCCCACCTTTAGTATAAATATATGGGAGTTGATATGTAACTATATCTCTAGCTGTAAACCATACAGACATCTAACACACATCTGTGGATTTCTGAAAAACTATAACCTGGGCCAGTTTACATAATGCCAGCTATCTAATTTTGATAGTAATATTACCATTTTCCATCACTGAGAAATAAATTGCCAGGAACCACATTTCGAATTGGTTTTTGTTGACTAGTTTCCATATTATTTTAAAATGTCACAAACATTTAGACGTATCCATTTTCGGGTACAACAGTTGACTTGCTAATCCTTTTAACCGCCACAAAGCACTGTTAGAGATCTTAACCAGATCTGCATGTTTTTTCCACAACAAATGCACTCAATCTATCAACCTCAATAATGGAATAACCTTCCAAATTCACTTGAAACAGAAAAAATCGGTTAAAAATTATATAACGTCAATCTAGTAATTTTTTAAATTATCATTAAATTACCTGTTTGCTCTAACTCGTATTACATGTTTTGTAAATTTGACACCAGAAGTTGTAGTAAAATAATTGTGTCCAAGGAGATGAAATGTTAGAAATTAATGATCGAGTTATGAAAATATTAGATATTTTGTCATGTGAAATATATTAGAAATAGTTTTATCATATTTTCACTGTTTGTATGTCGGTCATAGTACCATTTCATTGATCCATTGCTCCCATTGCATCAAAAAATTCCCTTTGACCTGGTTTGTGAAACTTCATGCGGGAAACCTGCGTTTGTATTGTTTTGTAGGTTGACCTTCATCTGCAGTTATTTTTAGAATGAGGATATGATACTGAAACTCTTAAAAATCTACACACTTTCATAAAAAATGTAATCAAATATTTTTTTAATGGACTAAAGAGATATTTACAATATATATATCTTTTTATTGATTTCCGTCATTATTAAATTAAGTGAATTTGATTTCACAATTTGAGAATGGGGTGGGGGCGCTCAAAGGTAAATCTTGTCACATATGTACTACCATAAAGGAAAGGAAGAGATTCTATTCAGCAATTGGGGGGGGGGGGGGTGTAACAAAGTCTGGCTTGTTTAAGCAACCATGCTATGGACGCTAGACATTATAAGAGAACATACTGAAGTCAGTTGCGAGCAATTAGATGCTGCTGTTTATGAGCAAAACATAAAAGGGCAGGAGTGTTGAAAGTAGGTAGAGCCGGAGAGGTGTCTGCTCAGATGGACCACGATCGCGGATATGAACAAACAGCTACCAGCAGGATCTATAATGTATATCCTGTGTCGTTCAGAATAGGGCTGTTCACACATGAATCTGAACAGAGGTTATGTCCACTATTAAAGATAGTGTTCCTGTAGGGAACAGTCAGTAATGGACTTTTTACATTTTTTTGTTTATCTAATTTATTAATTTTTTTTTTTTTTTTTTTTTGGCGTTTGCCTTATTTCTCTATTCCACAAGGCGGGTGTGCATTACACTGTGGTTTTTATTTTGCGCCTGTCGGCCCAGTGCATCCGACTTCAGCATGCATTTTATGTAATGGTCTGCTTCCTCCTGCATTTTCTAAGGGTTTGCTTCCCCGGGGTAACGGCCGGTGCTGTGATGGGGATCAAACCCAGCACCTTCTGGTTGTGAGCCGTGCCACTTAACCACTAGGCCACGCCATCTCCTTTTTAACTATTTAATGTTAATCATTCCTGTACCTACTATTACAAAGAATTTTTTTTTTTTTTTTTTTTTTGCGTTCGCCTTATTTCTCTAATCCCCAAGGCGGTGTGCATTGCACTGCGTTTTTATTTTGCGCCTGTCGGCCCAGTGCATCCGACTTCAGCATGCATTTTATGTAAGGGTTTGCTTCCCCGGGGTAACGGCCGGTGCTGAGATGGGGATCGAACCCAGCACCTTATGGTTGTGAGCCGTGCCACTTAACCACTAGGCCACGCCATCTCCTTTTTAACTATTTAATGTTAATCATTCCTGTACCTACTATTACAAAGAATTAATTTGTCTGATTTGTTGATTGATTAATTCTTTGTAATAGCTCATGAATAGTAAATGCTGTTATTTTTGTTGATTAAATATTTATGACAACATCTCATAGTTGTATATTATAATGATATTGTCTATTTTTCATCCACAGCGCAAATGTGCCTGTATTTGTATATGTCCAGAGCATGTAATCATGATTCTGTTCATTCCAAGTATTGGTTCTTTATTGTTAATCGTTTTTATTTGAATTGCTTTCCTTGAAAAGTTTTAAATTTGCTTGTTAATGTTGCATCAAATGTAGTTGTATTTACTGGCGAATTATGATTTATTTGTATACATTGTGCAGTCTTTACTCCATTGGGCACCACTAAAGTTGGCCTCCTTACATTTGGTCAGTGTCAAAGCATCTCTGTGCTCTTCTAGAGATGGTTTATATGACATTTCATGTCTACATGATAAGACTGCCAGCACTTTGTACAACCCTGCTTAGTTGCTCTTACAACATGCATTGCACGGTGCAACAGACCTATTCTTTCCTCCCCAGGATCCACCTCTGAGGCAAGGGATACAATATCATTTTGAAGTATCATTGAATTTAAGAAGTTACAAATAATAGTAGGCTTTTGGTTGTCAAAACAACAGTGTTAGAGAAACAGTAAATTCAGATAATGATTGCTTCCAGTATTATTGTTCATGGTTTTGAAGATTGAAATACTTTTTCATCCTGAAGTGTTTAGCTGTCCTAAAGTGTTTAGCCGTCCTGAAGTGTTTAGGTTTAGCCGTCCTGAAGTGTTTAGCCGCCCAGAATTGTTTAGCTGTCCTAAAGTGTTTAGCCTTCCTGAAGTGTTTAGCTTTAGCCGCCCAGAATTGTTTAGCTGTCCTAAAGTGTTTAGCCGTCCTGAAGTGTTTAGCTTTAGCTGTCCTGAAGTGTTTAGCCGTCCTGAAGTGTTTAGCTTTAGCCGCTCAGAATTGTTTAGCTGTCCTAAAGTGTTTAGCCGTCCTGAAGTGTTTAGCTTTAGCCGCCCAGAATTGTTTAGCTGTCCTGAAGTGTTAGCTGTGTTCCTTCCTATGACTGAAGATTACAAATACCCAAAATATTGCAACTGTCATCACGGGCACATATACCATGTCATGGTTTCTCTGCTTGAGTACACTGACCAAACCCCAGAGCTGTGCCACCTGGAGTTTCACCCCTGATAGGTTTGTCTGCTTGAGTACAATGTCCAAACCCCAGAGCTATGCCACCTGGAGTTTCACTCCTGATAGGTTTGTCTGCTTGAGTACAATGTCCAAACCCCAGAGCTATGCCACCTGGAGTTTCACCCCTGACAGGTTTGGCATCTTGAGTACCATGATAACCCTTGTCCACTCCATGTCTTTAACTCATTCATTGCAGAGTATTTTTGATCTCGTGGCACAGTTTTTCTGATGTAAAACTCAATTACAGCATCACTTAGTTGCCACTTATTAATCTTCAATGGTTCACTGACATATTAATCATTATATAGCAAACTGTTCAGATTTAAATGCAGAAAACAATGGAATACAGATATTTCACATGTGAGGATGAATATTTGTGTGAGAGGGATTATAGCTGCACAAGTTGTTGTTATATGGTAACAATAATGAGTGGAATCACTAATGTCAGTTATTCAGCTTTATACCAAAACATGAATGAAGTGATGGATTTCTATTGTAGGTAATCTACGTGCAGATATGTTAGAATTAGGTGCAGTAGTTTTCACAATATCACATTTGACTGAAGGCACGTGAAGTTGAAGAAGTGCCCATAAATGGGATTGAAGTATGAAAATACTAACACACTTTTGTGACGAACCCACAATGTCCGAAGAATATCTTTTTCAAATAAAAAGTAAAATGTCTTAACTTGCCATAAAACACGTTAATAAATTTAAGAAACTTTAAATGTAACCAGGGTATTTTTGTACACTGTCGTCAAATCTGGTATGTCTGCTCGTCAGTTTTCTGACAAAATCCGAGAGCCATTATATCTTAAATGAGTTAAGTAAGTACAGCAGTTTAACTGTTATCACCTACCTGTACTTGAAATGTAATTTAATTATGTGAAACATGAGTTATTCAATATTCTTTTCATACTAGAGATTTTAGTCTAGAATTATTAGAAGGTTCGGCAAGAGGGATAAACTGTGTGAACATATATATGTGTTTAGCTAGACAATAAGCTCTCAAAGATAAGAGGGTTTGTGATTGTATGTGAACGAGAGCTGCCAAGTTGTGTTGGAATTGAACATCCACTTTCACCTGAAATACCACCATCCCTACATGTTCACAGTTGTCCACATCTTGTATATCCCTTGCCTGTGGACATCTTTCAAGGAAGACGAACCAGACTTTTTCAAATAAACTGTTTCTGAAGTGTGAATTTTTTATGCTCATGTGTATTGTTTTGATGGTTTCGCTGCTGTTCTAATTTGTTTTAACAGCTTTGGTTACTATTTTGGAAATTGGAAATCTGTAATATTACAGAGCCATGCATTGAACATAGCATTGACACAATAGAGCTTTTCTTTTCTTGCCTCTTAACCACAGTAATAAACACACACACACACAAGAAGATGAATCAAATGATTACTTAGTGTGAAGTGTTGAATTTGAAAAATTGGATATGAGATTTAAGAATTTAAAAGAAAATAGCTAGACTGGATGTTTGAGGGTCAAATGGAATCACAGATAGCACCTGCAACTTAAGGCACCCAAATTAAATAAGTGACAGGTTTAGAGGAGCTATAGCTTAGAACATTTTTCTTCTTCATTCGTTCTCAATCTCCCTCTACCAAACCCTGAAATGGTTAGCAGAATGTAGTCCAGAAAACGGAATGCGTTGTGTTGTAGTTTACAGCTTGGCTGCGATATTTGCACCTTTCGGTCAAAAACATCTGACTTCAGCAAGCATTTTTTGAGTACCGGGTTAGCATTCCCTCTTCGATCCCTTCTCCTTAGCCAGTCTGCCCTGCTGCAGCCTGTTATCCAGCATCACCACGTGGAGGTGTAGAAGGGTCTTGGCAGCTATGGCTGGCCCTGACGCTAGCAGTCGGCTATGGGTTGATGACCACTGCAGCTCATGCGCTGCTCATCATCTTGATCCCAACGTAGAACATTCAATTGAGAAAGTTCAATTGCCATTAAATACCTTCCATTTAGTCTTAATTAAAATAAAGAATATACATGAATGTAAGCATGTGTATGTAGATTGTAACAAATTGCACACCGCTTCACCAGCATACCCTCAGACTGATTCACGCTTTATGGCCATGTGTTATCACAATTTATTAATTTTTTGCAATGATTTATTGGTGAAATATATTTGTTGTTGGATGCGAGGTGTAACTTTTTTTTGTGGTTACTTTCAGGGTGTAGAGGAGGAGGAGGAGGAGGAGGGCTTAGTTGTAAGTATATTGCTCCACATTTTTTGTTTGATCTGTATCTGTGTAATGATGTAAGTGTGTCACTTGTTCCTTTTCTGGAAAAGAACTTTCTGTGCTCAAATGGTGCCTTTTGTTGACTTCGTTTAATTATGATGGTACAATTATAATGAATTTGACTGCTTCCTCCTGGTTCCATTTGGAGAATACAATGGATGTGTTATGCTGATTCCCATTGTATGCCATCTTGTTAAGCCCTGCCAGGGAGACTGCACCTGTCCTGGCTTCCTCTTACTATTATTTGTACTCCACATTCTTCTCTTCCCCTGTTGGTTCCACTTGGAAAATAGTACAATGAATGTTTTATGCTGATTCCCATTGTATGCCATCTGGTTAAGCCCTGCCAGTGAAACTGCAGCTGTCCTGGCTTCCTCTTACTGTTATTTATACTCCACATTCTTCTCTTCACTTGTTGGTTATAATTTACCGCATCTGTATATATTGCAAATTTTCATTTTGAGGGTGTCCTTTCCATCTCTACTTTGTCTTACCCAATATTCTGCTACATTTGTTATGTTCTTTACTACAAATAGATGTTATTGCATCTTGCCATGCAATACAAAGTTTGGGACATATTTTGTTGGTCAGGGTCTCCAGTCTGGATGTGATACTTGTCACATTCCATGTTAATGAGCCAAATATTGGGGTTGATTTTTACATTTATTTATAGGCATATTTTTTTTTCTTCTTGGAAGACTTCTAAATTGGTGCAGAGAGAGAAAGTGAATATGTTATAATGAATAATGATTTGTGATAATTTGTAACTCACTTCTATAGTTCCCATTACAAGCATCAACCGTAGTAGAACAAAATCATCTTCAACATATACGGGAAATAACACAAAAATGCCCAATCCTTTACCCAGGAAAGGAGTTAATACCACATATAGTAAGAACCCTGCTTTTGGAAAGTACAATGACAAAAAAAAACAACCGAATAATACTAAAGACAGCAACCTTGGAGACAATTGACGGCTACCATAACACTGTGATATGCATATACAGATGGCTCTGCTTTTAAAGCCACTATACAAAGTGAATTGTCATAAGTCTCTATCCTGATCATGAAGTAGTAGGAGGAGAAAGTTGAAATTTGACACAGTGCTTATTCCTTCTCAATATAAACCCCACCTGAATTTATACATTTCTGCCATCTCTGCGTGACCTTGAAAAGACCTTCAGAATAAAGTAACCTATTTTTCGAATTAAAACGGTAATCACAGATTACAAGCCAGTATGACATCTTCGTCACTGTGAAAATGATTTCCTTTCAGCTGCTTTATAAGTTTTGGGAAAAGGAAAGAGTCTGATAGAGCTAAATCTGGAGAATATGGTGGGTGTGGAAGAATTTCAATATTCAAATTGTTGGCTGTTTGCAGCACAAGCCTTGCTTTATGGTAGAGTGCATTGTCTTTAAGCAAAGGCAGAATTTGAGTGCGCGCTATCCCTCGTTTTCTGGTCACAATCTTTCTTAGTTTGGTAAGGAGATCTGTATAATATTGCTCATTAACCATGTTGCCATGAGGAAGGTAATTTTTCAATATCACACCTTTGACGTCCCAAAAAACAGTCAGCATCACTTTTCTTGCAGATTTCTGTGCTTTTGGTTTGTTTGTATTTTTTTTTTTTTTTTGCGTTCGCCTTATTTCTCTAATCCCCAAGGCGGTAAGCGCTGCACTGTGGTTTTTATTTTGCGCCTTCGGCCCAGTGCATCCGACTTCCAGCATGCATTTTATGTAAAGGTCTGCTTCCTCCTGCATGTTCTAAGGGTTTGCTTCCCCGGGGTAACGGCCGGTGCTGCGATGGGGATCGAACCAAGCACCTTCGGATTGTGAGCCGTGCCGCTTAACCACTAAGCCACGCCGTCCCCGTACTCTTGGTTTGACATGTGCTGGTGAGCCCGGGGTTTTCCACTGCTTGCTGGAAATTTTTGATTCTGGGCCATAATGGTGAACCCAAGTCTCATCTACTGTCACCATAGTCAGCAACATGTTTTTCGACAGACACATTTTGAGCAACTGGCCACAGCAATCAACCCTCGTTTGTTTCTGTTCACATGTCAGCAGATGCAAGACCCAGCGTGCACACACTTTTCTCATGTTCAGTCTGTTGTGTAAAATTCTAAAAACTTCTTTCATTCAGTTTTGCTGACCTAGATCTCTGCAATTGTCATTTTCCTATCCTGGTTAATGATTTTCTTCACTCTTGCAGCATTTTCATTGCTGCACTCTGAGGATGATCATCCTGATCTTGGAAGATCAGCAACATGGGAACGGCCACACTTGAACTGCCTACTCTAGATTTTTTTTACAGAAGCATACGGAGGACAGAATACCTCAAACACTGGTTCCATTTCCCTGTGTATTTCTGTAGGTGTTTTTCCCTGCAACATCAAGAATTTTATCACAGTTCTGGCCTTTGATTTCTGCATTGTTCTGATAAACCGCTAGAGTAGCAGATCCGGTCATTAAGGTGTGTTGTGGCATGCACCATACCGGATAAACCCGTCAAGGCGGGAGATTCATACTCCTCAAGTCCAGTACAAATTGAATGAGCTACACATGTACCAAATTTCAATTTTCTCCTCCTCCTCCTTCATAGTCAGGGTAAAGATTTATGATAAGCCCCTTGTAAATGCTGGGCTTGGAGTCTTAATAAAGTACCCAAATGGAGATACATTCAAACTATTTGAACCATGTGGAGAATACTGTAGCAACCACCAAGCAGAAATCACAGCAATATACACCACCATCCAGGCAATACTCAAGAAGTTCCAGCAAGAAAAGCAATAACCGTCTGATATTGTAGTCTTCACTGATTCAAGAATAGCGTTACAAGCACTAGAGACATACATACAAGCACTAGAGACATACCTACAAGCACTAGAAGCATACCTACAAGCTAGCAACAAAGAAGTTACAACACTGGCTGAGACAATTGATAAGATTCAAACAACACACAACATCATAGTCACTCTCCAGTGGATTCCAGGACATATAGACATATCAGACAATGAGAAAGCAGACAAACTAGCAAAACTGGGAGCAAGCATGGTTCAAATAAACACACCAGCAAACTTACAGATAGCAAAGCAGATACTTCAAAACAACTTCAAAGAGGGATGGCTGAATCGATGGATGACAGTGTCTACTGTGCGCCATGTATACAGAAATGACACATCCAAACAAAAAAAAGATCAACAAGCTTCACCACAGGAAGCAGAGCATAATCTCCCAACTTGGAACAGAACACATCGGACTTAACAAATACTTAAACAAAGTTGGACTCTACACATAAACCTAACTGTCGCAACTGCACCCACACAAACGAGACAGTGCAACATCTGCTGCTCGCTTGCCCCGGACTCACCACATACAGAAAAAAGTTATTGCAGAGCACCCCAACAATCACCAACACCTTGTATAGCTCCACTCACCAGCTACAAAACACTTGCAAATTTTACAGCTTGGCATTGATTGAGAAAGAGCAAACAGCTTGGCAGACCTAGTTAATCAGCAACAACAACTCACTTCTGTAAAACCACATCTCTGTAGTTTCTGTAACCTTTTTGTTTGGTAAATGTTTGTGCATGTTTTACTGCCAACTTAACAGCATTGGCTAAGTCTACAATGCACGAGTACGTCACACTTCAACAAATTCAGTTTATAAGGTTATTAAATCATGATAGTAATTGACAGCTTCATCGTTAGACAAAGATCATTCAAAGATAAAGAAATAATCCCATTAATAACACATCCTTTCGTTTCAAATATTTGCTAATCATCCAATTTATGCTTCATTTAAATATGTCAGTTTTGTTTGGGACTCTATCTCTCTTTTCTGCTGTGTTGTTAGACTGCTTGCCTTTTAATTTGGTTAGACGTTCATTGTTGATTTTGTTCATATATATTACCAGTCATGCTATATTTTAATAATAACCACTTTCATAGCATCAATACACTTTATTTGTCCATGAGATTCTTCCGTTGTATACTTTCTATTGTCAGTTTGAGTATATCTAAAGAAAGCAATTGTCCCAGTCAGAGGAAATTGAAGTCTTTAAAGAGCTAGTCCAGAAATGGTCCTATGTGTTTCTCAGGTGTTGTGTACTTCTGCCGCAGATGTTTAGCAGTCCTTCTATGAGTACCAGTTTACACACATTGGTAGTTCCTATCTTTGGCTTCTCGGAACAGATGGTACATCAACCTGTTATAGCATGTGCAAAGTCTGAAGATCAGCAAATTTCTGTTGAAATGGCAAATAGACATCACTAGCATTATGCCTTCAATAATTATGGCCGTTTTCGATTGCAATCAAATTTTTAAAATGTTGATTCGGTTTTTAATTAAACAATGTTGATAGAAATAAATATTTCAGCGAGCCAGAACTGAACCAGCAGCCAAACAATTTTTAAGATTTTCACGGCAATTGATATGAGTGAATGCCGATAATCACATGGCTGACCAATGCGGGTAATAATGAGATTGGACTCTTTTTGTTGGCTTGGATCCTGTTGTGTCCCATTTGTTTCTGTATCTACTGATAAATCTCCTGGCTTTTTCATGAGTTATACTCATGGGTAAGTCATAGTTTACATGGATAAAGATTCATTGTGAAGATAATTTTCTTCGGTGTAATAAACCTACATCTTGATGATGATTGAAGATCTTACCATTTCTTTGTTCAGGACCCTCATGAAGAACTGAAAGGACACTGTGCCCAGAATGCACACTGTACATCTTTAAAGGAAAAGTTGGATGAATGCACTGCCCGAGTTCAGAGCAAGTCCAAGACGGCTGAAACCTGCGTAGAGGAGCTTATAGACTTCCTGCACTGTGTGGACCATTGTGTAAGTAGTTTGTGTGTTGAGTTAGTGAAGTGGGTCAGAATTGTCATCCCTGGCATACTCAGAAAAGTCAGGGTCTGGTATTGTCTTCTATGCTTGTTGAAGGCAGCTAAAGAGATTTATGCATTGCTATAGCAACCTCACCACGTAAAACAATATTACAGAAACCACAACTGAAAGAGCATAAAAGTAATTTGACACAGTCTTCCTGTAAGGAGCATTCTACAGTTTTGACTTTATGCTTCATGAGGAACGAACCACGAAGCGGAGAACAATTAGAAAATGGATCACAGAAACTTAACCTCATTGACCTGGGCACCTCCATATGTGCTCAGCCTTTTTCATTGTTGAAAGTGCCGACGGCACCAACTCCTTAGCTGCCGCATGGAATCTGAAATTATCCTCCACCAGGTACCCATTTACAGCTGGATTAACTGGAAGAAGCGGCCATACCATGAAAAAAATGAGATGCATAGTCTGTTAAACCAAGTGCAACTTGATTTGATCCTGGTGCGATTGGATTGGAAACCAACACGTTCTCCCAGTAGAGAACAACCGCCACAGAGAATGAGTTTGTTTTGGCATCATGACTGACAGACAAACAAACATAGTGCTCTATGTAGTAGATAATACTAGACCACGGTCATAGATTGGACATGTGACTAAAGCTGTCAGGCAGGGAGGATGTTGTACCATCAGTCTGTACTATGGGTCCTAAACACGCTTATTCCCTGCACTGCCACAATGTGAGTGACATACGGTTAGATAAATTATATTGAAGTCGCATCACATAGTGGTGGTGATAATAGAGCAGTAACTACAAAAACAGGTCAATGCCTCAGGCCTTGGTATAAATTTGTAAAAACTTTGAACTGTTACGGAGACGTGAGAGACACAGAATAATAACTATTGGAAAAACAAATAGCTGTTGGACAGTTGTACATGAATAAAGTACCAGAAAGTATTTATCAAGAACATGTGCAGGTATTTACTGTGGTGCTGCTCTTAGGTCTTTGACAATGTCTTTGTGAAACTATTGAGTCATTGAGAATGCCTTAATGGAGTAATTAAACAATGCCTTAATGGAGCTCTTGGGTCATTGACAATGTCTTCATGAAACTCTTGGACCATGGACAAATTAATAAATTAAAGCTGCTCCAGTACTGCAGGTCAAAAGTAGATTAAAACATCTATAGGTAATGGTTCAATGACTGCACCAAGACAAAACATCTATAGGTAATGGTTCAGTGACCGCACCAAGACCAAAACATCTATAGGTAATGGTTCAGTGATCGCACCAACATCAAAACAAAATGGAACACATGTTACGGCCACAGAACCTTCATCAGGGACAAGAAACAAGACAAAATTCAGACAACCGAGGAATTTGTATTTATGCTACACATGATAATAGTTTGAAACCCCTTTTTCTAAGCAGAATGGTCACATGATATTGAAGGCATAAAATTGTATGAATATTTGTGGGGTCATTTAGCTACATGTAGTTATAGTAGAGAAGTGCTACATATAGTTATAGTAGAGGAGTGCTACATATAGTTAAAGTAGAGGAGTGCTACATATAGTTATAGTAGAGGAGTGCTACATATAGTTAAAGTAGAGAAGTGCTACATATAGTTAAAGTAGAGAAGTGCTACATATAGTTAAAGTAGAGGAGTGCTACATATAGTTATAGTAGAGGAGTGCTACATATAGTTAAAGTAGAGAAGTGCTACATATAGTTAAAGTAGAGAAGTGCTACATATAGTTAAAGTAGAGAAGTGCTACATATAGTTAAAGTAGAGGAGTGCTACATATAGTTAAAGTAGAGGAGTGCTACATATAGTTATAGTAGAGGAGTGCTACATATAGTTATAGTAGAGAAGATTCACACCATTTATTATATGCACACATCTCAATACAAGCTATGGCTAGTTTTTTTATGTTACATCACATATTTTACAGCATATTGCTTGTATTGGTTGGTTAGTTATTGATCCAGCGGCCTGTGGGCTCCTGCCCTTTTGCCCAATGTCATATGGGGGTATCTCATGGGGACAGCGTGGCCTAGTGGCACGGCTCACAACTCGAAGGTGCTGGGTTCGATCCCCATCACAGTACCGGCCATTACCCCGGGGAAGCAAACCCTTAGAAAATGCAGGAGGAAGCAGACCCTTACATAAAATGCATGCTGAAGTCGGATGTACTAGGCCGACAGGCGCAAAATAAAAACCACAGTGCAACGCACACCACCTTGGGGATTAGCGAAATAAGGCGCGCAAAAAAAAAAAATTGTTGTGGTATCTGCAAGTGATTGTGAGCTGCTGTTTAGTTTCGTACAAAGTGCTTCAAATCGTTGGCTGTTTGCAGCACAAGCCTTGCTTTATGGCAGGGTGCGTTGTCTTGAAGCTAAGGCAGAATTTGAGTGCGTTCTATCCCTCATTTTTTGGTCAGTCTTTTTTAGTTTGGTAAGATCATCTGCATAATATTGCCCATTAACCGTGTTGCAGGTAATCTTTCCATATGACACCTTTAACCAAAAAACAATCAGCATCACTTTTCTTGCATATTTTTGTGCTCTTGGCTTGACATGTGTTGGTGAGCCCGGGGTTTTCCACTGCATGCTGGAAATTTTGGATTCTGGGTCATAATGGTGAACCCAAGTCTCATCTACTGTCACCATGGTCGGCAACATGTTTTTTGACAGACACATTTTGAGCAACTGGCCATAGCAATCAACCCTCGTTTGTTTCTGTTCACATGTCAGCAGACGCGGGACCCAGTGTGCACACTTTTCTCATGTTCAGTCTGTTGTGTAAAATTCTAAAAACTGTTCTTTCATTCAGTTTTGCTGACCTAGATCTCTGCAATTGTCATTTTCATATCCTGGTCAATGATTTTCTTCACTCTTGCAGCATTTTCATTGCTGAACTCTGAGGATGGACTTCCTAATCTTGAAAGATCAGCAAGTTGGCCGCCACACTTTCACTACCCACACCAGTTTTTTACAGAAGCATACGAAGGACAGAATACCTCAAACACTGGTTCCATTTCCCTGTGTATTTCTGTAGGTTTTTTCCCCTGCAACATCAAGAATTTTATCACAGTTCTGGCCTCTGATTTTTCCATTGTTCTGATAAACCGTTAGAGTAGCAGATCCGGTCAATAAGATGTGTTGCGGCATGTACCATACCGGTAAACACGTCGAGGAGGGAAATTCATACTTCTCAAGTCCAGTACAAATTGAATGAGCTACATATGGGCCACATTTCACCTTTCTTTCTACTCCTTCATAGTCAGGGTAAAGACTTATGACAAGCCCCTTGTATCACTTGTGTATTAGATCACATATTGTACAACATACCAGTTTTTTAATGTTAGATCACATGTTGTACAACATATCACTTGCTTCTTGTTTTAGATCACATATTGTTCAGCACATCACTTGTGTATTGTATGTTAGATCACATATTGTACAACATATCACTAGTTTTTGTGTTAGATCACATATTGTACAACATATCACTTGTGTATTGTGTGTTAGATCACATATTGAACAACATATCACTAGTTTTTGTGTTAGATCACATATTGTACAACATATCACTAGTTTTTGTGTTAGATCACATATTGTACAACATATCACTTGTGTATTGTGTGTTAGATCACATATTGAACAACATATCACTAGTTTTTGTGTTAGATCACATATTGTACAACATATCACTTGTGTATTGTGTGTTAGATCACATATTGAACAACATATCACTTGTGTATTGTGTGTTAGATCACATATTGAACAACATATCACTTGTGTATTGTGTGTTAGATCACAATATTGTTGATATTGCCCTTGAAGATTGTTGTTAACTTGAATCTGTTAATACACATACCTAGCAGATGTTTTTAATGTGCATTTGTTCATATGCTCCACAGGTGTCAAAGTCTTTATTTTCCAAGTTAAAGTAGAGGATAACGTTTACGAGTATTAATAAGTGTGGTGCGACAAGTTCATCATGGCCTGTTCTTGTGACAACGGCTCTGGGAGTTTTCAGTTATTAAGCTGCATGTGTTAGACTTTCAGAGTATTGTTCACATGTCCTGGCAGGTCAATGGACATTTCTTGTGTTTAGTAAGATAATGTTTGTAGTGAATATCATACACCTGGCCTAGCTACTCCGGTAAAAGCATATAGCATTTATAGTGCAAATGTACTTGTTTACAGTTTCTGTTACATAATGTACTTTAGTGAATTAACATTTATACGGGCAATATCAAGTCAGCTCTTTTGTCACCTTCAGTATTTAATAAAAGTAACGTTTATGCAAGACATGTAATTGTCTTCTATTTTGTCACCTTATATTTTATTTAATTAACATTTATACAGGAGATATAACTCTTCTTTAAATGTTATGTTGGAAAGAAAAAATTGGCAAAGTAACATTTATAGTTTTTATTTTTGAATCTTGGCACGTTGAGTAAAGGTACTTCATTAAAATATTTAGTGAAAAGATAATTGTTGACTATTTGTTGTATTAAGCAGGTTACAATATTTATAGCTGACATGAATTTTTGGTGGTAGAAAGCACTTAAATTAATATAATTTTTAGTTGATATGTAAAGGAATCCTTTTTTCAACATATTCTTATGCTGAACAAGGTACATCTCTACTTCACAGGTCCTTCTGAGTTCAGATTGTCTATTTTTAAATGTGTAATTTCATAAATGTAGAATAGAATCAGCTAACCAATACAGTTTACTGCTCTCTATCTGTGCGACGTTTGTGTTCGTTTGATGGGTGCATATTTGGAGGAGTTTGTTCATTCAGTACTGGAAATTTGAATGTAAATATAGCTCTATGGCAGTGTCGACAGCCTCAGGATGACCGCTGCTTTTTTCGAAAAAATAAAGGTCAACGTCTGACAGCGTAAGAAGAAGAAGAATGTAAATATGGACTACGAGTGTTCGTGTTTCTTGCCTGTTGTTTATTGTTTTTGTATATTCACCAAGTGTGGGACTATGACTACATAAGGAACCATCCAACTTGGGACAGAGAAAATCTAACTCAGAAATTACTATTTAGGCCTCGTGCATCAGTTTCAAATGCGCCCATCCAAACATGACAGTACAACATGCGTGTTGTTTGCATGCTCAGCACTTTCCACATAACCATTTACAGTCCAACCTGATTTGGTGGATTGTGTCTTACACTCCGATGCAAATGTCACAACTCCTTATGTCAAATATTTGTTGTTTGCCACAATGAATAGGTTTCATCTTTTGTGTGCCCTGAAAAGGACATGTGGCTGGTTGCAGTGGCTTTCCTCACATCCCGAGCATACTGATGAAGATGGCTTCATCTGCGTGTCGCTCACTGGTACAGGGATGACGTCGATCTCTCACCTCATTAGCCAGGCTGGCATGAAAATGGCTTGTTTTAAGGAAGGGCTACTAGGAAGCCGAGGTGAGGGTCTTGGCCAGTATAGTTTGCCCGACCCTTGCTAACATGTCTGCTCAGTATATTTTGCCTGACTTGACGTTAGTCTTCCTCAACATAATAATATTTATTAACCCATTCAATCCCAACCCATCCGGCGATGGCCGCAGTGGATATTCTGTTTTAAATGATTTTTCCTTACGCTTTACTTGTGAACAGACACGCTAAATCAATCTCCAGCTACCAAACCACGAAAGGGCTTAAGTAGCGGAATGTAGTCCAGAGAACGGAATGCGCTGTGTCGTAGTTTACAGCTTGACTGCGATATTTGCACCTTTCGGTCCAACACATTCGACTTCAGCAAGCATTTTTAGAGTACCGGGTTAGCATTCCCTCTTCGATCCCTTCTCCTTAGCCAGTCTGCCTGCTGCATCCTGTTATCCAGGATCACTGCTTGGAGGTGTAGAAGGGTCTTGGCAGCTCTGGTTCGCTGGCCCTGACGCTAGCAGTCAGCTATGGGTCGCTGACCACTGCAGCTCATGCGCTGCTCAGCATCTTGATCCCAATGAAAGCATTCAAAATGCCTTTCATATTGAGGTTGTTGTTTAATGCCCACAATGAGTAAGTTTACTCTTTTGTGCACCCTGAAAAGGATGTTAAGTGGTGGGTTGTAACTTTCCTCACATACCGACCATGCTGATGGTGGACTGTGGTTCTCTGGGCAGTTGTGCTATGCTTTGCTTCATCTGCGTGGCACTCACTACTATGGGGATCACATCTCATCAGCCAGGGAACGCTACATGGAAGAGAGATTGTGGTCTTGGTCAGTGTATTGGCCCTGACGCGATGTCCTGGTCAGTATTTTGTGCTTGACTAGACTAGCGTCTCAGTTCCCTCAATATACAGGTAAAAGTAAGTAAAGATCCAGTTAACACACAAGTGTAACATATTGGGAGTGTGGTACAAGGCTCATTTTAAAAAAAAATTTGTATCAACGGCACACTAGGGGTGGTGGTGTCAATATTAAGCCATAGAATTCTGGTACCCAAATTTTGAGGTTGAGTTGATCCCAGGAACCATTTTGTGAAAGACTAAAATCTCTCACCAACTGGGGACCAAACCCTGATTGCTTGATTAGGAAGCCAGTGCACTAACCAATCCTCTATCTTGACACCATGGCTAAGATGCCAGCTCTTTCTTTGTCTGGAAACCCAGCATGACCAAGACAGTAGATCCACCCCAGTTCCTGGAGGTTTGAGGCATACTCATGCCTTATCCAGCCCTTCTGTATCTTCCAAAGTAAGGATTGGGAGTTGAAAATGAAGATATGTTAAATGTCATTAATGGGGAAGAGAAAATACAATGTCATTTTGTGTGTGTGAATACTTCACTATACTTCTCCTCACCCTCGTGTCCGTTACCTTGAGTTGAAGAGAGGACTTGTGTGTCTCAATGATCCCAAAAGCTCTGCCAGGATAGTCGAAGCTTCCGAAAGAGTCACCAAAACTGGAGAGATCAGGACTAAAAAATGGACAACTCATCTCGAGTATAGTAGGTTGATCAGGGCCGGCCACCTACATCCATAAAAATAAAGCTGGTTACAGAAACATTGGCAACTAAACAAAAGCTAATGCTCCTGGGAAAGGCGGCCATCAGAATATGAGAAATATAAAGTGCTACAGCTACAGTGCTAACTACTCTATTGAGTAACAGGAAACCAACAAAAATAGCCACATGGAATGTTAGGACTCTGTATCAGGCAGAGTTAGTGGCGCAGACAGCCTAGGAAATAAGGAACTACAACCATGCAGTATTGGGTCTGGATGAGACGAGATAGACCCAATCACGAAAAATGAGATTGACATCTGCAGAAATGATTGTCTACTCTGGAAATGGAGAGGATGCATACCATACAGAGGAAGTGGCAATGATACTGTCTAAAGCGGCAAAGAATGCACTAATACAGTGGGAATCTGTTAGTCACAGAATTGTCACTTTCAAAACTTAAACAGACATCAACATGAATATCCTCCAGTGCTACGCTCACAAATGATGCATAAGATAAGAAAGACATATTTTATAACAAACTGTAGGAGGTTCTACATTCACAGAAAAGAGATCTCATGATTCTCATGGAGGATTTTAATACTAAGATAGTAAACCTGGGATATGAACAAATCATGGGAAGACAGGGAGTGGTTTTTTTGGTTTTTTTTGCGTTCGCCTTATTTCTCTATTTCCCAAGACGGTGTGCGTTACACTGTGGTTTTTATTTTGCGCCTGTCTGCCCAGTGCATCCAATTTCAGCATGCATTTTATGTAAGGGTCTGCTTCCTCCTGCATTTTCTAAGGGTTTGCTTCTCCGGGGTAACGGCCAGTGCTGTGATGGGGATCTAACCCAGCACCTTCTGGTTGTGAGACGTGTCATTTAACCACTAGCCCACGCCATCCCTACAGGGAGTGGATGAAATGAATGAACATATAGGGATGTTCGCAGCGTTGTGCACTTTAAACAGAATGGTCTAAGGGGCAGGCAGAAAAGAAAGTGGTCATTTTCACCAACGACCTCGCAGTGTTAATGGCGCTCAACAACCAGCACAAAAATGAACTCGGTGCTCTGGCAGACTTGCTCGAATGCCTGTCCCAGTGCTTCAAAAAAAAAGGGCACAGTCCAGTGGATACCAACCCACTGCAACATTCCAGGCAACGAGGAGGCGGACTGACTCGATAGAAAGGGAGGAATGCTGCAGCAGAGTGATACAGAAATCCCATACAATGAGACAAAAGCATTCATCAGGGCAACGTAGAGTGCAAAATGGAAAAAAGACCACCCTGGCCACATAGAAAACGATGCCTACCATCAACTCTCCATGCGACAACAGACTTAGACCTTGAGTTGACCGCTGCCTTCATTAGAGTCATCGAAGTTGAGGTCTGAAGATGAACGAGGAAGAAGAAGAAACAAAATGGTCAATGAGGGAAGTATTTTCCTACACAAGATCATCCATAAAACCACATGGAGACCAGCGGATCATAGACCAGAAAACTAGATCTGCATTAACCAAACCTTCATTACTACACTGCAAGATATAAGAAGGAAGAGGATGCTGCATCAGACAACCACATGATGATGATGGACACACTCAAGCTCAAAAAGCATCAAAGAAAAGTTTTTTAAATAAGTAAAATGTGCATGTTTTACAATATAAAGAAATGAAGACAGAATATGACCTGAAACTTAATGAGATAGCAAGTACTACAAGAGCTATCTGAGAATGATGGGCGACATTAACAGTATGGGGATATGAGCCTGAGAGATGGAAATAAAGCTTGTGAAGAAACTATAGGATTCAAGAATATACAACATGAGTGAATTACAAGAGAGATAATGAGAGAATAAGAAAGCAGCATTTCAACTGTAGAACTAGAGCTACCAAATCAGAAGCATGGGAAGGTTAAAAAGACATGAAATAACTAGATGCAATAATTAAGAAATAGATTTTAATCAGACAGATAAACCAATCAAGGCTAAATACTGAAATCAATGAAGCAAAAGAAAAGATGGGTTGACTACTTCAAAGAGTCTCAACAGACCAGCACTTCCTATCCCACCAGCGCCTCTAGAAACGATGGATTTGAATTGTGACTCACCTAGTTAAACTGAAATTGTAAGGACTATATTAAAGTGAGAAGTGGCCCTGATGGAGTGCCAGCAGAAGTCATTCTAACAGATACACAGAAGGCCACAAATGTGAGGATTTACAGCACCACTCATACAAGTATAGAACACATGCGTTGAACTTAATATATGCTCAACATATACGAAATGTCCAGGACTCGCCAGAGAAAAAATAAAATGCTGTTAGATTCAACAACCACTCAAACAACAATATAAAATGTGTCAATTCTTCAGCTTTGCATAGACTGCGGACATCATAGACAGACAACAATAATATTACATGTAAATACTGATAGGGAGTAGATAATAATTGCAGGCATTGTTTGTTGAACTGCTGTAAGTAGAACTTGAAACAAGTTCACGTCATGGATTGTGGATGACTGACAAAATACACAAATATAAAAAGTGGAACTTTTTGTCTGGTGTGTACTTCAGCAGAATGGGGTAACATTGTCTGTATCAACAATTTCTCAGTTTGGGGTGTATACTACTGTTGTACGAATTTTGTCTTGTCTTATCCACATATGTGATGAGGCATAGTGGGGAGCCTCTGTTTTCTGTTCAGGGGCAGACGTGCGCCTGAAAATCTTCCAAGTGGGAGTTATCAGCATGTTCTCGTGGATAAAAAGTTCCCTCTTGCAAAGATCTGCCAAGGTTAAATTGGACAACTACACCAGCAGGTTGAGAGAGTGAAGTGCATTAGCACACACCATCTTCTTTATATATATAAATGATATCACTAAATGCTGCCAATCATCAGCATGTCTCAAACAGCCTACAGGCAGAAGACTTCGCTGTATGGACAGCCAGAGAAAACGCAACAACGGCCTCATACATGCTCCAAAAGATGATGGAGAACTGGACAAAAGGGAAGTGACTGAACATAAGTCACACATAATCCAATGCCCACATTACTAATATTCTTCTTACAACACCAACAACTCTACAAAAAGGAAGCTGATGCCATAGATTTAAAAATAGAAAAATCAAGTCACAGCATGAGGGCTTAATCAGAAATCCAGAGAAGACAGGAATCGAGCTACTACAACAACGTTTTGTGTGCGAGAGCAATCCTTTTCACAAGAAACGCTGCATGACCAACGAAGTATAGATGAAGACACCAGGAACTTTCAAGTCTGGTCATGTGTTCTTTAAATGTAGCTTGATGATATAATCCATTTAGCTGGTAGCTCTCGACAGCCCAATACCTCCCGGACAAAAGCACACGTCCTCCTCAATTGTTGTAGTGGGGTGTGCTGGTAGCAGGAGATCGACCAGCCCTGGACACAAAGTCAGGAAGGGCTCGACTGACTCCTCATGGTCATGGCAGAATCTGCAGTTTGGTTGATGCAGTAGGTCTAATCTATTCAGATGTTTGTTGAGAGGGGCATGGCCAGTTTGAAGATCAAACTCTAGTCTCATCGTTTCAGTTTCTTGGCCGGGAATCTGGTTTTGCTTGGTGTTTGTTAACGAAGCTTAAACCACACTAAAGCTTTCACCACTGGATTTGGAGTGGTGTACCCTTAATGGCGGACAAGGATTACATTTGCTCCAGCAGTTTCGCCATTTGTAATTAATACCGGCATTTGTGGTGTAGTTGGTAGCGAAATAACAAAGATAGTGTATTGCTATATCCTCGCAAGTCACATGTTAGCCAGTTTTCAAGGATTATCGTCGTGATCGTGATGCAACACTGACTTACTAGGACGACACACGTAGTCTCGGTTCAGCTGACCTGTACCGCGACAAGAAGTACATTTTCTCCGATGGTGGTAGTTAATAACAACATTGTGTGGTGAAGGAAGTAACATTATCATCCAGTATTAATAGATCCAGTGTGTACCAAGTGATCGGCTAGCAAGATTTCACGTATCGTCATCGATTGTGCCGTGATTTCGCTACATAACTGACCGTGACTCTGAAGACAGTATTGGTCGCATTTACACGTACAATAAAGTGACACCGCAATAAAAATGGCGCAGACAGCCGACCACAAACCGAGTTGAGGAGACTCGTAGCTCAAGTGAAAACGATTGGGCTGTCTGGCATGTCGGCTACACACTGTCCATGTCTCACAGGCATGTAGCAAGGTGGATAACACCACAGCATAATACACCTTTACCTCGGCGGTGACACTGATGCTTTGTCGGTTCCAAACGTTTACTTGAATCCTCCCAAGCGCAGAACTCGCCGTAGCAACCCCGTTATTGACCTTACTGTCGATATTTGCCTCTCTAGTGAGGGTACTGCCTAGGTAGGTGAAGTTAGCAACTGACTGGGTACCTTGTTCTGTACGGTAATATTTGGTTCTATGTACGGCTCCCTATGGATTGGCTGGAAAAGTTCCTCCGCTTTTCCTAGAGCTGATCGTGAGACCAAAGATACTGCAAGGCGCCGAAAACTCAAAGTGTACTGTACACATTTTTATGAGTAAGTGTTGACGGCGCAATCGTCTGCGAATTGGAGATCTAGGATCGTGGCCTCACGCGCCTTGGTGTAGGATTTAAGACGCATCAAGATGAGCAGCCGACCCTGCGTCATTCTCACTATAATTGTAGATAAAAACATAATACAGACAAGGTTCAGGAAACGCACAGATTTAGATACAAAAACAAAAACCACGTTCAGACCACAAGGCCTTCGCCTGGGACAACAGAACAAATGTAATCACCTAACAAATCATAAAATGAACATAGAAAACCCGAATACACAAGCTGGCAGTAATATAAACAATAGAACGGCTGATACTGTCTGAATTATGAAATGCCATTTAGTACAATTTCATAACATTAATAATAGCGGTCTACCGCAAGTGATGATGACAATAGCAGTGAAACACTGTGTGTTACACCTCACCGGTGAGTCTGATGTAGCCTAGTCGACAGTGAGCTGGCTTACTATATATAGCTCGTCTTTAAATTAATAAAAAAGGTTCGAAGCAATTTTCTATTAAAGTGCATTTTAGATCCAATAGAATTTTTGCATACAGCCTTAGAATATCCATGACGCTGAGACATTTTTTTCTCTAAAAAAAAATTTGGTGTATTTTGAAAAATGCATTCAGTAGGTTTATTTAAAGCAACCTCACTGAATTGGACATAATTTTAACATGTATAAGGTACACTGTCGTGCTGTTTTTAAAATAGACATTTTGACATTCGAATACGCTGAGTAAAAACTAATTCCTGATTTTCCCGTGCAACAATTAGACACTTTGTTGAATGCGGGAAAACAACCAAGGTTATTCATGCTACACTTTCGTTCAGTTAAAGGCGTATCACGATATTTTAATTTGTGGTGTGGTTATTATGACATAAAGCTGCTTTTTCAAAAGTTACATTGATATCAATTTCAAAATGAGTTTGAAGTGTACATTTATAACAATATAGAAGGTTACCGGTTATATGTTTTTCTGCAGGAAATCTAAGATGTTTCATTTATATTGCGATATTCATGACCCAGAGAAACAAACGCAATTGGCGCTTGATCTGGATAGATACTCTAAGAAAACCAAGTGAATTCCGACAACACGTATTTGAAGTCAGAGTTGTTGCAGCTTGTGAGGAAGACAAATAAGACAAAGGTGTATCATATTGACAAAATCATTGAAGAGTACGGTCACACTTCTCTGCAACTACGGGCATATCATGCGCATCTAACCCATATAGAGCTTGCATGGGCTTGAGTTAAACAATAAATTGCCGAACAGAAAAGGACATTTAAAATGTGTGATGTTGAAGTGCAGACACGTGAGTACCTTCTAAAAATAGACATCCAGTACTGGAAGAAGTGTCTTGAACATGTGCTCTGGGAAGAAGAACAGTACTGGCAACGAAATGGATTACAATGAATCCAGCCAGTAATAATTATCAACCTCTTTGAATCGACAGATTCAGAATAATTAATATAATCTTTTGTGGACATACTGATTAGCAGACTTGGATGAATTAGCGTATGTTTATAAAAACAAATAAGTGTTCATACAATGACAACAAAAACATTTCAATATTCAAATGCTTTAAACAACATGAAATTAGCTGCGTGCGCAGTTGATACAAATTTGGGGTCTAATGGTGACCAACGGGCTGTTAAAACTGTTGAATATCGGTTCCATTTTTACGAATGCACATAAAGGGCAAAACAAACAATCAATTGATCTGTTAAGCCATTAAGGAGATACGTCTATGAACAAAATACGACGAAAAATTTAGCTGCTTACTGTAAAATCTGAAAATGTAATGTCATTTCTTTGTAATGGTCTTAAAAGATCAAAGGAATTCGCTGGTGTGCAAAATTCTTAACATTCATGGACTAAAAAATATCAATGTTTTAGCGTCGCAGATATTATAAAACTGTGCATGCGAAAAATCGCTTCTGGATATGACATGCAGTTCTGTAGAACATTGCTTCAGACCTTGTTCATGAATTATGAAAGATGGGATTACAGCGTGTCAATGGTTCGATTTCATGGAAGGATAGAAAAAATCGGACCGTAGTTCGTGCCTGGTACGACCGTTTCTCCAGTCGACCTAGCTCTAAATGGGCACCTGACGTGTGCGTTGGGGAAGGTAAGAATAGCAAGGAAGGAAATAGTCAGCTATAAGCTTGCTCACATAGGCTTGCGACTTTGTACATGATGAGTTATTGTCATCCCTGACGGCAATTGTTACTGTGGCAGTCACATAAGTGATAATGGCAGGTTGTGGAATTTAGTGGTAGTAGTCTCAGGAGCTGGGTTTCCAGAGTGAGCGTGACAAGGTGGTGTCCGAACCCACTTGGCCACAGAAAACTAAAGGTACTTTATCGTCTTCTTCTGCGTTCGTTCTCAATTTCCCACTACCAAACCCTGAATAGGTCGTTGCAAGTAGCAAGATGATGTACAGAGAACGAAATGCGTTGTGTCGCTAGTTTACAGATTGACTGTGATATTTGCACCTTTCGGTCCAACACATCTGTCTTTGGCAGGAGAATCTTGTTGTCTAAATATCAGTTCGTGGAAAGATGAGATGGTTACTTTTACATTAGCCATTTTCCCCAGTTTGGTGTAATAGTTGTACAGAATTAACACATGAAAGATGGTTGTTTCAGTGGGGGAGTTGTTATTCATAGGGATAGTTCCTTAGACTGCTAGTCAGTGGGTAGTAAGAATTCGGAGGAGGATTAGATTCGCCCATGCCATAGTATCTAGATGCTATCTTCTTCTTCCTCGTTCATCTTTAGACCTCAACTTCAATGACTCTAATGAAGGCAGCAGTCGACTCAATGCTCTGTACGCTTCCGTACAGCTTCAGCCATACATGAGTTAGACAGGAGCGGGGGAACCAAGTAGGGTCCAGGCCATCCTTTTTTGCTAGGAAGTGACTGCCTCTTTCCGTGAGGTGCTATCCCTTACACGCCTTTGCCCTACCCCCATCTAGATGATTTAAAAAGATTAGTAGGAGGTTTGAGCTACCAATAATTTGGTGACAAGTTGTTGCAAGAAGCTGGTAGAGGTTTAGGACCGCCTATGGGGTAGTGTCCAGATGACTCGGGAAGGCTGGTAGAGGTTGAGTTGCCTAGGATTTGACGGCAAGGTATCCAATGTAAAGTTGGTAGGGGCTCCAGAAATGGGGAACTTTAGACAAATTCACAAGCAATACAAGCCAAATGCTGCTATGAGCTAGCCAACAGGGTGGTGACAGTAGTACATCGTAACTGACAGTTATGTTGGAGAGGAGAAACTTAGGAAGGAGCATGAGAGAGAGACAATAAAGGCTGAAACACGAGGCCGTACATGCAGAGCTGGTCGAGTGGTTTAAACTGTGAGTTCCGTAGGCAATGCACGCTACTGTCTAATGGAATGGAACGTGAACCGACCCCAGCTAATCTGAAAACGTATGTGTTGGTTCCACTGGTTCGACTCGTGGCCCTGCTATAAATGGCAGAAAGGTGTAAGAGAGACATCTAAAGAACTGACACGCATACTGCCTCGACATCAGGCGGGTCAGCCATTGTTCTGTGATCGAAATTGAGATGTACCACGGGCACCAGGTATCACACCATGAGAACCAGTCAGCAAGGTGTACCATAGAACACAAGAAAACACGCTACCAAACCAGTCAGTAAGAACGCGTTGGTTCTACAGTGGAGACTAGACGGACGTTAGCATCCTGGCTGACAGAGACCAGCGACGGAGGATCACAAGACTCAAGAGATTAGTTGCTGTTGTCACAGAGAATAGAGATAAGGACCACGGATCCAATCTCGGTTTTTAGTTCAGAGACAAACACTAGTTACTCAGTGAAACCCTCTGCTTAGAGAAATTAGTCATAGTTAGATTAGTAGAAAAATGATATGTATGACTAGATTATGCAATAAACCAATAACCATATTTTTATGATGAAAGAATCAGTTGTCAGTGTTTCCTTTGTGTTCATGTGCAAGGATAAATAATTAAGAAAAGATGATCAGTTGGCTATACAACACAGTGATTGAAACCAGATAATCAGTTAATGGTCTGCCACATTGCCATGAGACTGACAATTACCTTGGACTTTAATTTATGTCACATATTCCAAGATTATCAGCTACCCGATCACTTAATTGATCTCATTGTCCTATATTATCAACTGCTTATTCCTTTAATTTATCCTAAGTGACCCAAGATTATAAACAATTCAGTCACTTACTAGATCTCATTGCGAACTGGACCTCAGATCGCTTTCGATGCACCCCTTACACACACGTACTCTTACACAACTCTAACACGCGCCCTCGGCCCTTCCATTGCACTTTGGTTGGGGTCGCCCTAACTGTCATATGTACATACAGACGCACACACGCATCCAAGCACTGGTTAATATGTCCTGATGTCGCCTAAAAGACTACGGTCTGGGGCGGAAAGAGCATGTCTCCGCCAGTATAATACACAGAGCCAAATCTTTCACAAAAAAACAAAACAAAAATTGATCTGATTGTCATGCATCATCAATTGCTGAACGACAACGACACGAGATCACTCCGAAAACACACACACATACAACATTTGGGGACCATACTTCAGTGATCAAGAATATTCTGTGTGGTTTTGAAACACAGAAACATCTTGCATCACTGAGACACAAGCATAGATACATACAAAGGCACACATGCACCCGAGCACTGGCTAATATTCCCTGATGTCGTCTAAAAGACTATAGCCCCGGGTGGAAAGTGGTTTTCACAGTTTATCGCCGATATTTTCGTGATTGTGTTGCCAAACCAACTTACTGGGAAGGCACACGTGGTCTGGGTTTAGCGTTACATGTATCACAACACGGAGTCAATTATTCTCCGATGGTGGTAGTTAATACCAACATTTTGTTGTGTAGAAAACAACAATATAACACATCCAGTGTGTACCAAGTGATCGGTCAGCAAGATTTCACGGATTATCATCGATTGTGCCGTGATTTCGCTATATAACTGGTGGTGAATTGAAAGACACGCTTGTTCGATGTACACTGTTACCCGTACAATAATGTGACACCGCAATAAAAATGGCAGAGACAACCGACCATAATCCGAGTAGAGGAGACTCATTAGCCAGGCAGGCAACTATTCTAGGAGAAAAAAAACTCTGATGACAAACCACACATAAGAGTCATCGCGGGAGCTACGGAGATCGTGCTCTGACGTCCATGTCTCCAGCAAATGGCGCCAAGGAATGTGGATGCAAAAGAAGAGGAAGGGGAGACAAGAGGAGAGATAGAAAGAAAAGAGCGGGAAAGAGGAAAGGGTCAAAGAAAGCCAGATAGACTTGGGTAATAAATGTACGTATAGGCTACTGGAATTGCCGTAGCGCTACCCAACGCGAAGTCAGTCTCCAAAAATTCGAATACGATTTCGACATCTTCATGATCCAGGAGACCTGCTTGAAGGAGAATGTTGCCATCAAGTGTGCAGGATACAGGTGCTACAGTAATCCACGTGGGGACTGGCTATGTATGTAAAGCAAGAACTTCCCCATACATGGATAGATACTAGCAACTGTAAAATTGAGGATGTCGAGCTACAAGGGATGGTAGTGACAATCAACCACCAAAAATGGAGAATCTACAACGTATAGGCTCACGTTGATCACCTCTTCAAGGACGTAAAATGGGAGTTTCTGTCGCATAGCAAAAAGTGCCACATTGCAGGTGACTTTAATGCTAGGTCAAAGGAGTGGGGAAATGCCACTGAAAATATGCAAGGAGTCGCATTAAGTCAAGCATTAGTCCACACAAACCTCACAGTTGTGAATGACGGACGTCCAACTAGATTAGCATCTTAAACGGGAGATACGGACGGGGTCATCGACCTGGCACTTGTACCAGTGATGTTGCTCCATCCACACGCTGAGACGCATTAGGGGCACAAGAGAGCGACCACCTGCCATGTGTCGTACTTATACTAAGAGGAAAACGCACCGGAAAACCAAATAGGTGTTCAGATACACGTACGAACAGGATACGATAGTGAGCAAGCTGTGCCAGACGATCGGATGTAAGACCACTAGATCCCCTTTTATCCAACCACCCTGGTAGAGTCATGCTGTTTGTACGGCCTGAAGAAAAAAGGAAGCAGCAACAAAGGATTGGCGTTAAGCAAGAAAGAGATCTGGGGCTACTGTCGACGCGTTGAACGAGAAGAAGAAGGTAAAACGCAAAGCTACCAACTCCTTTAAAGCGTTAGGTAGGGAGTCCAAAAGCGAGCGACGGGAGGTATTCATTGCAGGTGTGGGTAATGATAATACCCTACCGAAGTTCTGGTACAGGCATCGAAAGATGAATGGAAAGACTACAAGCCAGCTTATCCTCAACATGCAAGACACTGCAGGAAGTCTCATGAAGACAGACGAAGAGAAGGGTCTGAGTTTTTTCAGTCGATATGTTGCCCAGACTGACAAAGGCGACAGAGATGCACGTCAGGAAACTCGGAAAGGCATCTTAGACGCAGCTATCAAGTAAGAGGCTTATGTAGATCTTATCACCGAGGCAGAGGTCGTAAATAGCCTTCGTACAAGCAAAAACACTGCCGCAGGTCCTGATGGAGTTCAGTATTGCCACATCAAGCAGTTGGATGAGACAAAGATAAGAAATATGGTGAAGGAGTTCAACCACACTATAGAGAAGTCATCTGTGCCTGAAGACTGGCTTCATAGCTATCTATGCCCACTGCCGAAACGTGGTAAGGAATCCACGCTTCTCATCAGCTATCGAATAATCACCATACAAAATGTTAATGAAAAATTGCTCGAGAAGATAGTGGTCAGGAAAATAATGGCCTACCTAGAACGCGAGCACATCCAACCCGATACGCTGGGCAGCTATAGAACAGCGAAGGAAACCTGAGGTAATACTGGAACTTTCGCGCATGATGTGTATGAGGGTTTTCAGTCATATCAAGAAACAGTCGCGGTGGCACTCGACCTGGAAGACACATACAACTGCGTCGTTTTTGGAACTTTAATTACATGTCTGAAGCAGTGTGGTTTAAACCCGTGACTGGTTAGTTGGAATTCAGCTACCCTGATGGAAAGAACAGTCGCGCTACGCGTGGGATTGTTGCCATCAGAACCGAAGCGAATATGCCCAGGACTGCCTCGAGGGTCTCTGCTCTCACCGGTGCTGTGCAATATCTACACGGCAAAAGTAGCCAATATTCAACCCACAGGGACAGGGGGAATGTTGACATTTGTCGATGGCATCCTAACGTACAGGATTGGCTAATTCAGGTAAGAGTTGGTCAAAGACACTCATGAAAGCTATCTCACAGTGGTGCGGCGACTCAATCTCCAAGATCAATGTGAACAAGGCCTGCAAGATGTGGTGCTCTTTGAATAATTCTATAGTAAAGGCTGAGCTCTGACAGGTTGAAATACCTTTTGATCGCAGTCTCTCCTATAGTCGCCATGTTGACCATATCGTACAAAGATGCAAGAGAGGATTAGGAGCACTCAAGACCATGGCTGCTGCCGACTTGGAACAACGCCCTCTATTCATCCTATTTCGTCAGGTCGTGTTGTCTGTCATCGATTACGGACTAGGCATCCTCACACTATCAAGAACACCGTGTAAAAGGTTGGGACGTATCAAGAATGAAGGTATGCAACTGGCTCTGTGCTGCACTAGAGCTACTCCGATTGTGATGATGCGGTACATGTTGGGATTGTTATCGGTGACATCCAGACATAAACTGGCACAAGTCAAAGCCTATATGTGTGTCACCAAAGACACGCGACACCATCTGTAGAGTAGTATCTCAGACATCAGGGGATCAAAAATCAAGAGAGGGGCGTCATGGAAGGCACAGGCAGAGATAACACTTGGACACGTCACTCCAGCTGAGATGATAGCCAACGGGGAAAAATGGGTCTACACTGGTGATAGAATGATAGAGTACCAGAGAGTCATCATAAACTTAGGCAATGAATGCAGAGAATGGAACAACGGGAGAGCAGAGCACGAGATAAATCAGCTGATAACTGAGAACACGCAGGAGAGTGACGCTGTCATATACACCGACGGATCAGTCGTGCGCAGTGGGACATCAGGATGGGGCTTCTCGGCTAGAGTGAGAAGACAGGTCGTTGCTGAGGGCAGTAGGGCATACAGGCCAACAACCTCCAGTATGAAAATGGAGACGGAAGCAGTGACCTCAGCACTGAAATGGATATCTGAGACTTCTATAACAAAGGCAGTCATCGTGACAGACGCGAGTGGGACTGAGCACCTATGGGTATGACCAGAATGCAGTCACGTCGATTCTTAGAAACAGAAAACTATCACTGACAACCATTGCAACAAATATCTTACCACACCATTCCACACAGACGTAACCAAGGCAGTCAAAACCAGTATAATAGCGTACACATCAAATGATATATTTATAGACGGAGCATTCAAAGTTTGAAACCTCATTGATTCATTGAACAAAACATGCTCTGAAACTCACAATAAAGTATCGCACTCGGACTCACATACATACGGTTTTCAGATATACATTGATAGACACGACACTGTACAGGAAATTCTTTCCAGAACAATCTTTATAAAAACAGCACATTCTAGAATATCATTTTTATTTTTATTATTTTGAGGAATGATATGGCGAGATTGAGATACAAAATGGCAGCATACACACCTTCTACAAGTTTCACCAGAAGCTGCGCCATCCTCTTCTCGTAGCATGAAAGTTAAATTATTTTTTAAATGTTAGATTAGAAAGAAATATGTTCAGAAAGTGATCAAAAAACATAATAAGGAGTGCGCCACGTTCTTCTTAAATAACAAGTAAATGTAACATTTATTGAATACGTCAGCAATGAAGACCAGCTGGTGCTGTCTATTTTCAAGTCGATTTATAAAACGCTTTCAGTTCATGTTTAACAAATTCTATCAATCAACCCTGCAAATCCCCTCTTTCAACGGTAATGGATATTTATTGATCAGCCTAAGTGACTTTCATGACCTCTGAATCACAAATACCATGTTTCAAATACCCCCTCGTAAAAACAACTATCCTGAATGCACCCTCGATCTAAGCGGTGGCATCTTATGGACTAAGAGTTATCAGTCGACAGAGGGATAGACAGGACATGCGTGTGACTAAGGCCATGTATGGTGTTGAGTGCTGGACAGATGGATGCCACAATTTTATACATTTACTAGCAGAAGGGTAATCATCAATTCTGCGACAATCACAGGGGTATCTTTCTTTTGTCAATCGCAGGTAAAATTCTGGCCCGAGTCCTGCCCGACCGCCGCCTTCTGCGTTCGTTCTCAATCTCCCGCTACCAAGCCACTAACAGTGCTTCGCAAGTAGCTGGCTGTAATCCGGAGAACGGATTGCGTTGTGTCGCTAGTTTACAGCTTGACCACCCTAAATAGTCACATTGAGCAGGGTTTACTCCCCGAGAGTCGTTGTGGTTTTCGTGCGGGTCGTGAGACAATTGACATGATATATGCAGCACGTCAACTGCAATAAAATTTAAGAACATAATTGTGACCTGCACACAGTTTTTGTCGATCTAACCAAATCCTCTGACACCATCAATAGGGATGGCCTCTGGCAAATCATGGCGAAGTTTGACTGTCCTTACAGGTTCAATGTGGTTGTCCACCAACTCATGGCGAAGTTTGACTGTCCTTACAGGTTCAATGTGGTTGTCCACCAACTCATGGCGAAGTTTGACTGTCCTTACAGGTTCAATGTGGTTGTCCACCAACTGCATGATGGCTCGTGTACTGCATGATGGAGAATTGGCAGTAGCCGTCCAAGTCACCGCCGGTGTCAAACAGGGTTGTGTGCTGGCACCGACACTCGTTAGCATGGTCGTAGCAGCAATGCTCACAGATGCTGTCAATGGCGCTGCTACTGGAATGCATGTCAGAATCAGCTGTTAATGGCGCTGCATGTCAGAGTCAGCTGTTAATCCCGAGGCGCCTGAAATTCTACGCCAAGGTGAGTGGGGCCATGATCCTAGGTCTCATATTCGCGGACGATTGAGCCCTTAACGATTGCTCAGAAAAAGAAATGCCATCATAGAACACGTTTCGCAACAATAAAGTGATCTTCGCTTCCAATGGGCAACTATTACTTTTATTATTATTGAGCTTTCATATTAGTTTGAGTCAACAAACTTGGTGAGGTGCTGGTTTAATGTCGATGAGTGGTGAGTACAGATAGCCTATCTAAAGTGCAAGTCCGCCTTTTATATATGGCATTGGACACTTAACATGCCGTTATTATCCCATTTGTAAGTTCAGGTGTGATTTTCTTATCGTAAAACCAGCTATATTCTTCTTCTTCTTCGTTCGTTCGTTCTCACTCTCCCACTACCAAACCCTGAAAGGGTAAGTAGCAGAATGTAGTCCAGAGAACGGAATGCGTTGTGTTGTAGTTTACAGCTTGGCTGCGATATTTGCACCTTGCGGTCCAACACATCCGACTTCAGCAAGCATTTTTTGAGTTCCGGGTTAGCATTCCCTCTTCTATCCCTTCTCCTTAGCCAGTCTGCCCTGCTGCAGCCGGTTATCCAGGATCACCACGTGCAGGTGTAGAAAGGTCTTGGCAGCTATGGTTCGCTGGCCCTGACGCTAGCAGTCAGCTATGGGTCACTAACCACTGCAGCTCATGTGCTGCTCAGCATATTGATCCCCAGCTGTATTCGATCTCCAACATTATGTCTCTTGTCTTTATGGTAAAATCTACGAGTCTTTCCCCTGGTGTTATTTTCCCACTTAGAGTGATGTATACCTCTAGAACATGTGTCCTCTGGGTTTCCTTCAACTATTGCATGTTATCAGCAATGTGATTTGTCTTTTGATAGGACAACCTGACTATGATTTCGTTCATTAATGTTCGTTCCCTTGTCTAAATATATTCAAGTTAACGTCGGAATGTGTACGAAGAGCAAGAATTGTTTGTGTGTACTTCATTTCTCTAAGGCCTCGTTATTTGTTTTCCCTTCTGTCTATACAATGCGTCCCATTCTTCAATAATCCTCATTACAAATGGATCAATTCTCTTTTTCATCTCTTTGTTCTTTGTCCACGTTTCTACGCCATGCAGTAAAGTCAAGTACGAGTACTTCGGTGTCAGTGTATGACTTGTGTTGGTGAAAACATATTTGTCAGTGACTTGCTTCGGTGTCAATATATGACTTATGTTAGTGGAAAAATATGTGTGAGTGACTTGTTTGGCTTCGTTCATTCTCAATCTCCCACTACCAAACCCTGTAAGGGCTTAAGTAGCAGAATGTAGTCCAGAGAACGGAATGCGTTGTATCGTAGTTTACAGCTTGACTGCGATATTTGCACTTTTTGGTCCAACACATCCGACTTCAGCAAGCATTTTTTTAGTACCGGGTTAGCATTCCCTCTTCGATCCCTTCTCCTTAGCCAGTCTGCCCTGATGCAGCCTGTTATCCAGGATCACCGAGTGGAGGTGCAGAAGGGTCTTGACAGCTCTGGTTCGCTGGGCCTGACGCTAGCAGCCAGCTATGGGTCGCTGACAACTGCAGCTCTTTCGCTGCTCAGCATCTTGATCCCTTGTGTGTCCATATATGACTTATGTTAGTGAAAACATATTTGTTAGTGACTTGTTTGAGTGTCCGTATATGACTTATGTTAGTGAAAACATATTTGTTAGTGACTTGTTTGAGTGTCCGTATATGACTTATGTTAGTGAAAACATATTTGTTAGTGACTTGTTTGAGTGTCCGTATATGACTTATGTTAGTGAAAACATATTTGTTAGTGACTTGTTTGAGTGTCCATATATGACTTATGTTAGTGAAAACATATTTGTTAGTGACTTGTTTGAGTGTCCGTATATGACTTATGTTAGTGAAAACATATTTGTTAGTGACTTGTTTGAGTGTCCGTATATGACTTATGTTAGTGAAAACATATTTGCCAGTGACCTGTTTGTCAATATATGACTTGTGTTGGTGAAAACATATTTGTCATCTCTGTTCTCTTCGTGAGTCTTTCTATTAGTAAACGTCCAATACCGCAGAAGCTTTTGGCTTGTTCCAGTATTTGACCATCTATTTGTATCTGTAGAGTAGATTTCGAGTCTACTTTGGTGTCAATAATAGTGTTAGTTTGTGTAGTTAATGTTCAGTCCATATACCTAGTACTCATACTTGACTTTTGTTCTTTTCTTGAATCATCAATAATTCCTGTAGTTCTATTCGATTAGCACACCGATGGCACCCGTATACCTGAGAATATTGATTGATACAGTGACCTTCAGAAACAATCAAAATTAAGAATTGTACAGCCTGTCCGAGGCCCTCGCGAATACCAGTTACAATTTAAACAGAGTGAAAATTCAGTGAAATAATGAAAGGGAGAAGAAGATGGACTGGCAAAAGAGGGAGAATGTAAACCCCAAACTGAGGACAGAGCTATATCTGAACAAATAAAAACAATTGCAAAATTTAACTTCAAAAAGAAATGGCACAGACAACAGCCAGGATTTGATATCTCATAAACATACTGCTCTTTGCCAAGGAGAGATCACGTGACAATATTCAGACTGCGAACATGACCCTGCAGACTGAAAAATCATCAGTTAAACAAATTAAATATTGAACACACAAACATGTGCCCATGGTGGGAGAACAAACAAACGGTGGAACATACACTATGTGTCTGCCAGGTTTACGAGAGGTGGAGAGTGACTACATGCCCCTCAACAACCTAACTGCGAGATAAACTGAATGACGGCAAGAGAAGGACCGTTAGGATTATAAGACAATAGATGCGATGATTATAAACTGAATACCGACAAGAGTAGGACCGTTAGGATTATAAAAGAATAGATGAGTGTGCAGTGGCGCGCACGTCAAACATACCTTAGCAGTTGGGAATCGAAAAGAGCATGCCTAACGGCCGCTGCTCGGGCAAAATCCAAGTTAAAAATCTACTCAAATTATTCTAGGGATTCTCGCCCCACAGAGAGTTTGTCGCAAAAAAGGGGACTGTGTGGCCATAACAACAGGTCTTGGTTATGTGGTTAGTGGAGCAGCTTAGATAGCGCCTGACAGGCTGTGGGTTTACCTTGCTCTAATTTACGCTTCCACCTCCACCAGTATAACAAATGGGCTTTCGTATATTCCAGGGGCTGATAGATGCTAAGATTGACATGGCAAGTCACCAGTGGATTTTCTCCTGCCAAAAAAATATGAAACAAAGGAGGTCGCACCTCCCCACGACGTCTAACGACATAAGTGGACTGAAGATAGATAGATAGAAATGAGATTATTTGAGAGTGAACAATGTAGAAGAAGAAGAAGAAGAAGAAGAAGAAGAAGAAAAAGAAGAAGATTGTTTGTTACTCCACGGATAATAAGTCAGTCTCTATTTGCTGAACGATGTGTTCTATGCAAATTCTAAACAGAAACCAGGATAGTAGACATTCTTGTTGCACTTCCCCTATTACATGGTGAGTAAAGTCTGCCAGACTGCAGGGTTTTGTCAACAGATGCATGAGAAAGATTCTTGGTATAAAATGGTTTGACAAAGTTACAAACGACCGATTGTGGGAGAGAGTCGACAAGGTAAATTGGAACAGGAAATCTTAGGAAGAAAGTGGAGATAGATGGGTCATACATTAAGAAAGCCCCAGGCCAGCATCACTAGGAAATTCTTGTCATGGAACCCACAGGGAAGGAGAGGCATAGGCAGATCAACGAATACGCGGAGACGAGATCTGGAGGCGGAAGTAAAGAAAACAGGAAAAAGCTGGAAGGAAGTGGAAAATATTGCACAGGGCAGAGCTGCTTGGTTGATGACCTATGCACCCCTGGGTGACAGAAAGCGAAAGAGAAAGTCTGCCAGATCTTACAGCGGCAGTTTGCTCCCAGTAAATGGTACTGTATGTTCTTGTGTCTTTTCAATCAATACCTATGTTTTCAATCAATACCCATGTTTTCAATCAATACCTATGTTTTCAATCAATACCTATGTTTTCAATCAATACTTATGTTTTCAATCAATACCTATGTTTTCAATCAATACCTATGTTTTCAATCAATACCTATGTTTTCAATCAATACCTATGTTTTCAATCAATACCTATGTTTTCAATCAATACTTATGTTTTCAATCAATACCTATGTTTTCAATCAATACCTATGTTTTCAATCAATACCTATGTTTTCAATCAATACCTATGTTTTCAATCAATACCTATGTTTTCAATTAATATCTATGTTTTCAATCAATACCTATGTTTTCAATCAATACCTATGTTTTCTAGGCACGTAATTAGTTTCTCATGCTAGACAGCCAAGAGCCTTTTTATAGTCTATAAAGCACATATAAATGAGTGTCTGTATTTCTATATATTGTTCTAACAGTCCCTATACAGATCATTGATCGCTGCTACTTGGGACGACCTAGCCAAGTGGTGTATGGCACGGCTCACATCTCAAACCTGTGTATGTTCGAATTCAGCAAGGCAATGTACCTATGAGAAGTACACCTATCTAAAATAAGTGCTGACGTCCGATGTAATGGGCGTAAGGCGCAAAAAACAATACAATGCACACTGCTTTATAAATCAAGGTGAACGATATATATATATATATATATATAATTTCTACTTACAATAACAAATACATCGAAGATGTAACTGAAGGTTACAAGTCTAACCACCATGGCATGGCGACGAACTTAAACTGCTCATGTTATATCTTGTATCTTTTTTGTATGTGTTATGTTAGTTATTGTCTTTCATTCTTTGTCCCTGACGAAGACCCTGTGGTTGTAACGTAGGTGTTTTGTTTTTGTCATTGTGCTTTCAATGAGCCATTCCCTATATGCATTTTTTCTACGTAAAATAAAGATAAATAAGAAAGAGAATATATATGGCCGAGTGGCATTCAGTAAACATGCGAGACATACTGACATCCAAACAGATAAATCATTATTTGAAAATGAGAATTGTCCAATTTTATGTATACTCATCAATACTTTATGGCGCAGAAACATGGGCAATAAATATCAAGTTTGAAAAAAGCATTGACGCTTTTGAAATGGGGGTATATAGAAGATTAGGTCCCATTTCTTGGAAAGAGAAGAACAAAAATGTGGAGGTATTGAAAAAGTTGGGAGTGAAAAAAATAGTTACATTATGTTGGTCATTTAACAAGATATACCTCCTTGTCGAAGACCATACTAGAGGGTAGGGTGGAAGGCGCTCGTTTAAGAGGCAGACAACGTTTCAAGTGGGTGAATTAGATCAGAAGATGAGGACTGGGAAAATCCTCTCAGATTGCATCATTATGGCAAGAGATAGAGTACACTGGAGATCCCTTGCAGCCGACCTTCGATATGAAGATGACACTTGAATCGAACTGAAGATAACAAGATAACAGACAATGTACATTGGACACATGCCCATCATTGTGCGACTAGTAAGCCTTATAACGATCGGAAAGATTCAGGGAGAAAAGATATGGGATGGCATGACAAACTGGATAGGGAAAAAAAAGTATATGAAGTATCGAACTGCTAAAATAAAAATGGGTGTGAAATGAATTGATCATCAACGTCAAGCGGCCTGCCACTAGATGTGGTGATTCTTTCATCTTTGGGCATACCTCGGGAGTTGTGGTTAGCTGGGGGTTACACGACTGGATAAAAGTGTGGTTAGCTGGGGACTACATAACTGGATAAAAGTGCGGTTAGCTGGGGGCTACATAACTGGATAAAAGTGTGGTTAGCTGGGGGCTACACGACTGGATAAAATGTGGTTAGCTGGGGGCTACATAACTGGATAAAAGTGCGGTTAGCTAGGGGCTACATAACTGGATAAAAGTGCGGTTAGCTGGGGGCTACATAAATGGATAAAAGTGTGGTTAGCTGGGGGCTACACGACTGGATAAAAGTGTGGTTAGCTGAGGGCTACATAACTGGACAAAAGTGCGGTTAGCTAGGGGCTACATAACTGGATAAAAGTGCGGTTAGCTGGGGGCTACACGACTGGATAAAAGTGTGGTTAGCTGGGGGCTACACGACTGGATAAAATGTGGTTAGCTGGGGGCTACATAACTGGATAAAAGTGCGGTTAGCTAGGGGCTACATAACTGTATAAAAGTGTGGTTAGCTGGGGGCTACACGACTGGATAAAATGTGGTTAGCTGGGGGCTACATAACTGTATAAAAGTGTGGTTAGCTGGGGGCTACACGACTGGATAAAATGTGGTTAGCTGGGGGCTACATAACTGGATAAAAGTGCGGTTAGCTAGGGGCTACATAACTGGATAAAAGTGCGGTTAGCTGGGGGCTACACGACTGGCTAAAAGTGTGGTTAGCTTGGGGGCTACATAACTGGATAAAAGTGCGGTTAGCTAGGGGCTACATAACTGGATAAAAGTGTGGTTAGCTAGGGGCTACATAACTGGATAAAAGTGCGGTTAGCTAGGGGCTACATTACTGGATAAAAGTGCGGTTAGCTGGGGGCTACATGACTGGATAAAAGTGTGGTTAGCTGAGGGCTACATAACTGGATAAAAGTGCGGTTAGCTAGGGGCTACACGACTGGATAAAAGTGTGGTTAGCTGGGGGCTACATAACTGGATAAAAGTGCGGTTAGCTAGGGGCTACATAACTGGATAAAACTGCGGTTAGCTAGGGGCTACATAACTGGATAAAAGTGTGGTTAGCTGGTGGCTACATAACTGGATAAAAGTGCGGTTAGCTGGGGGCTACATAACTGGATAAAAGTGCGGTTAGCTGGGGGCTACATAACTGGATAAAAGTGCGGTTAGCTGGGGGCTACATGACTGGATAAAGGTGCGGTTAGCTGGGAGCTACATGACTGGATAAAGGTGCGGTTAGCTGGGGGCTACATAACTGGATAAAAGTGCGGTTAGCTGGGGGCTACATAACTGGATAAAAGTGCGGTTAGCTGCGGGCTACATAACTGGATAAAAGTGCGGTTAGCTTGGGGCTACATAATTGGATAAAAGTGTGGTTAGCTGGGGGCTACATAACTGGATAAAAGTGCGGTTAGCTGGAGGCTACATAACTGGATAAAAGTGCGGTTAGCTGGAGGCTACATAACTGGATAAAAGTGCGGTTAGCTGAGGGCTACATAACTGGATAAAAGTGCGGTTAGCTGGAGGCTACATAACTGGATAAAAGTGCGGTTAGCTGAGGGCTACATAACTGGATAAAAGTGCGGTTAGCTGAGGGCTACATAACTGAATAAAAGTGCAAGTTCAACAACCACGCACCTCGATTCTTTGACCGATAACTGAGAGTTTACTGTACTTACAACAAACACCCGCCCAACGAGAAATAACAAAGCCATTACGCAGGCGTAATTTACTGTACACCATTAACGTGACAGAGTGCACATGCGAAATCTATTTTAGGAGGGATATTTCGGGAACCATTTTACGCAAAAAGTCAAACTTAATGTGGATTCAGTACATTACTTGGAAACAACGTCACTTGATTGGTGTGAGAGAGGCGCAAATCATATTTTGATGTGGTAAATAATAGCACACGTGTGCACCGGAGCCTAGAAGGGAAGCTAAGGATAGTAACCTGACAGGTATGCTGGGGGAGACAACTTGGGAGTGTTGGGCGTGGGGGCTGGTTGTTATTGTTTAATATCCCCAATAAGTAAGTTTACTCTTTTGTGCGAGGACAGGAGGCTAACATGTGGTCAGGCAAAAATACTGATCGGACATGTAGATAAGGTTAAACAAAATATACTGGCCAAGACCCACCTCGACTTCTTCGTATTTCTCATATGAGGTGGTGATAAACGTGATCCCCGTAGTAGTGAACGACATGCAGATAATGTCAAGCATAGCACAACCGCCTGGAGGACCCCGGTCCACCTTCACCAGCACACTTGGGGTGTGAGGTAAGCTACTGCAACCCGCCACTTAATGCCCTTTTCAGGGCGCACACAAAAGTAGTCTTACTGTGGACATTGAACAACATCTTATGATAGCACTGAAAAGATATTACGTGGTAGAATGCAGTAGCTTTCCTCACGTCACACGTTTACTAATGAAGGTGGACAGGAGCCATCCAGGCGGCTGTACCATGTTTGTCTTCATCTGCGTGTCGCTCACTATGCGGAGACTGCACACCTCGCTAGCCAGGCTGAGAAGTACAAGGAAATCGAGATGTGGGACTTGGCCAGCATATTGTGCCTGACCCTGACTAACATGTCTGATCTGTATATTTTGTCTGACCATGACTAACATGTCTGATCTGTATATTTTGCCTGACCATGACTAACATGTCTGATCTGTATATTTTGTCTGACCATGACTAACATGTCTGATCTGTATATTTTGTCTGACCATGACTAACATGTCTGATCTGTATATTTTGTCTGACCATGACTAACATGTCTGATCTGTATATTTTGTCTGACCCTGACTAACATGTCTGATCTGTATATTTTGTCTGACCATGACTAACATGTCTGATCTGCATATTTTGTCTGACCATGACTAACATGTCTGATCTGTATATTTTGTCTGACCATGACTAAAATTTCTGATCTGTATATTTTGTCTGACTGTGACTAACATGTCTGATCTGTATATTTTGTCTGACCATGACTAACATGTCTGATCTGTATATTTTGTCTGACCATGACTAACATGTCTGATCTGTATATTTTGTCTGACCGTGACTAACATGTCTGATCTGTATATTTTGTCTGACCATGACTAACATGTCTGATCTGTATATTTTGTCTGACCATGACTAACATGTCTGATCTGTATATTTTGTCTGACCATGACTAACATGTCTGATCTGCATATTTTGTCTGACCATGACTTACATGTCTGATCTGTATATTTTGTCTGACCATGACTAACATGTCTGATCTGTATATTTTGTCTGACTGTGACTAACATGTCTGATCTGTATATTTTGTCTGACCATGACTAACATGTCTGATCTGTATATTTTGTCTGACCATGACTAACATGTCTGATCTGTAAGTTTTGTCTGACCGTGACTAACATGTCTGATCTGTATATTTTGTCTGACCATGACTAACATGTCTGATCTGTATATTTTGTCTGAACATGACTAACATGTCTGATCTGTTAATTTTGTCTGACCATGACTAACATGTCTGATCTGTATATTTTGTCTGACCATGACTAACATGTCTGATCTGTATATTTTGTCTGACCGTGACTAACATGTCTGATCTGTATATTTTGTCTGACCGTGACTAACATGTCTGATCTGTATATTTTGTCTGACCATGACTAACATGTCTGATCTGTATGTTTTGCCTGACCAGAAGTTATTTTTCTCTCCATAACCACACCCTGTATACACTGTAAGGGACACCGCAAGTCAGGTAACACAACATCCAAAGTCCAGTAGGACACATGTTGTTGTGTTAAGTACCTTTAACCGTGACGAGTCGGTGAGTCAGCATGAAAATATGCCAGTAATTCCCAAAATGGCGCGTGTGAATTATCGATTTGTTATCATTTTTCGGCCAACTCAAGTGGTACAAACAAGCATGCCGTGATCTGGTGAATGTGTTTGTCTTTGAAACATAATTTGGTGACCGGAGACACAGCGAGCGAGGGGACAGCCTTCAGCTTGCGTCAGGGTCAGCGAACGTGAGTTTACCAAGAGCGTGTCGGTCTTTAAGTGGCGGCCTAGAAATAGGTTTCACCTGGACAGTCTGACACACATGCATCCAAGCACTGGTTTATGCGTCTTAGTATCGCCCAAATTGACTACGGTCTGGGGTGGAATAGGCGCGCCTCCGTCAGTAGAAACTAGTGAGGCAAACACATAACGAAAGGATAATTAAAAGCGAAGAACAACGGGAGGAACATCACGGAAAATACCAGGTTAGCTACAAACAGATATACACACGCATCCAAGCACTGGCTTATGCGTCTTAATATCGCCCAAATTGACTACGGTTTGGGTGGAATAGGCGCGCGTCCCCCAGTAGAAACTAGTGAGCCAAACACATACAATTTTAAAAAATTTAAAAAAGCATGGCCCCAAGTCTAAAAGGTGTGTTTCTAGTACTGCGCCGACATTAAAAGCGCGTTCACTGAATCAATCAATCAATCAATCAAAGCCCTTCTTTCGACAGGGATCTATCCATTGCAGTACGGGGTGAACGGGGATCTATCCATTGCAGTATGGGGTCAACAAGGATCTATCCATTGCAGTAGGGGCAACCGACAGGGATCTGTCCACTGTAGTAGAGGCCGACAGGGATCTATCCGTTGCAGCAATGACAGATTGGGATTTATCCAATGCAGTAGGAACCGACAGGGACTGTCAGCTTGTAAGTAATGAGTGGAAGTTGATGAGGAACATCTAATGGTAGATATCACAAAGACAGAAGTAGAATCAGCCATTAGTAAACTCAAGAAGTGAAAAAAACACAGGAAAGGACGGCATGAGTAATGAAATGCTTTATAATATGGGAGAAATAGCAAAAAATAAACTGCTATACATCTTTAACATAAGCTAGACATAACGAACTGTCACCTCAGTATGGATGGAGGCCAGAACTGTACCCATCCTGTGTGGGAAAACTAATGGAACGAATCATTAACATCAGAATGACCTGGCCAATGGATTTTTTTTAAAAGGACATCACAGCAAGCAAGTTTTTGTAGAAACCGATCGACTGAAGATCAAGGGACATATCTCGCAGGCAAAAAAAGATGCATATAAAGGGGGAAATAAGAAAACACTTGCAGTCTGGACAGATCTAGAAAAAGCCTTTAATAAAATATGGAAATGCGGAATAAAACTCTCAAACAACTGCAAATAGATGTAACCAACAATATGTACAAATGGATCAGTAATTACTTAGATAACAAGACAGCAAGAGTGAAACTCCAAGGACACCGCAGCAAAAAGATGGAAATGAAATGAAGAGTTCCGCAAGGTGGAATACTCTCATCCATGTTGTTCCTCTTATATATCAATGATATAATCACATAAATCCCTAAAAGAGTACACAGTGCATTATATGCATATGACTTGGCACTATGGACATCCTAAGAGTCTTATACCAGTATCTTGAAATCAAATACAAGAGGCCCTAAATAAAAATGGCCACCAAAAAAAAGAGCTAAAACTACGTACACAATTTCTCCCTATCTCTTAAACTACAAGAAGTGATTCTAAAAGTAAATGGCCAGACTATCCTCCTAGACATGCCCAACTTATTTAAGAAAACAATAGACCCAAGAAGGACATGGAAAAACCAGATCCAAGAAGTCACCAACAAAGCTAAGAATAGAATGACCATAATGAAATAGATATCGGGCTTACCATGGGGATAAACAGACCTGAGCGTCACATGTAATGAGACCAAGATAATAATTTAATCCAATTCGAGAGGAGAGAGAGGGGGAGGCGGACTGATCAGCAACCCCACTTCCGAAAATCCGAAAAGAAGACAGCTGATATGATTTATCTAGAGAAGAGCAGGTCATCATCTTCAGACTTAGAATTTGGCATAACAGACTCAATGGTAATCTTTATAGCGAATGAAGATTGGGACAGATGACAAGTGTCCGTCCATGCTGAGAGCATACATGGCCGTGCAGCACGTCCTGTAAAGCTGAAAGCTCACGCATGAGAGAGAACAACACTGACCTCGAGAGAGAAATATTTGCCAAAAGCTGTATGGAGATAAAACAGCCTTACAAACAAAATAACCTTTCTAAGAGTAACCAAGACCTGGATCTGGGAATGAATGTAGAAGTAGAGGAAGAACTAATTGTGTGACTCTATTTTGATTTAATTATATCACTTAGAAGCGTTGCAAAAAAACCCCCAAAAAAACAACAAAAAACACGTAAATACTTGTTTACAAAATTTACAAATTGCTATAAAATGAAATATTAAAAAACAATTATAGTTATATTGAAAGCAACGGGTATGTTTAAAAAAAATGAGTACTCTTACATTCACCATCGTTCGTGATCATTATCATCAATATTATAATTACAGTTCTAATTACAAAGCAAGATAATATGTCTTAGAATTAGATAAGTGCTATTATTGTCTAGTTGTTGACTCTCTTTGTGGCCCGGCGCCTGATGGCTAGCAGGCTGGCAATAGTCCACCACTTTGTGAAGCATTGGTGTACACAATAGTTAAACAAGTGACCATATTAAACAAAGTGAAACTAAGAGACCAATAAATGTTGTTGTTTAATGTCCACAGTGATGATGTTGACTCTTTCCTGCGCCCTGAAAAGTGTGGTGAGTTGCTGCAGCTTTCCTCACATCCCGAGTAAATTGACAATTTATTTTATACGTCAACGACAACAACCGGAAAGACGAGCATAATACAAGCACTTGGAAAACAATTAGGCAATAGTTGGTCTAGTCCACTAACTCAGGTCCTTCTTTGTAGCAAGGTGTATCCATCACCTAGAGTTCCATCGTACGATTCTCGGTGACCTATTACCACACGTTCTTCCCTGTTGCATGCTGGACGTGTTTTTCTACTGCTATTAACACACTTGTCTTTGGGATTGTTGCTGTAGCTAAAAATAAATGACCTATATAAAAACAAACACCATTCGATTAGTTCGTGATCCAACTTTTATATTCGTCATCTCCATCCTCATCTCACAAATCTATTACTCGCTTACAGTTATAAAACTAACAATAGTTTTCTTACCTGTTGTTCGAAATAAAGAAATGCGGCGTCATTTATTATGAACAAGGACGTGCACTCTGTGTTCAATCTTAATTGTAGCTCCCCCTTGCAGTTTAAGGTCACGGTAGCTGGTCGTTGCGTTTTAATAAAGTCAATAGCGCTTTCAACGTCAAACACAGGCGTCTTTTAAAATAAAATACAAAGAGCTGTAATAAATCAATAAAACTGCCGATTCACTCTGAAACTATGACTAATTGGTTTAGACAAACGATTCCTCCTATATATATACCTTGAAACTTATTTCGTGCACAGAAAATACCTTCGCTGTATTGTAAATTGAAACTTCAGAAAAAAAAATATTATTATCACTGAAAATTTCCCATTCTATTCCACACGTAATGGGGCTTAATTTTTCATTCTGTATTTTCTTCTTTCGTTTGCTTGAAAGTATTGTCGATAACTGCAATGTTGTTTCTTGTATAAACTTCACTGTCTTTTGTAGTTCATATACAGGTCCTTAAAGTTCCTTCCAGTGTTGTTTCTATGGGCCAGTGAGATTGTCTCTGTATATCATATTCGGGGCAGTTCTGTAGTATGTGCTCTAATGTCTTGGGTGTCTGTCCGCGTGAACACATTGCTGAGTTGACAATCTTCATTTTTTGTTTACAAGTGACTGCGGAGTCGGCTGTGTCCTGTTCTAAGGCGCAACACAACATTCTGTACTTGCCTGTTCATCCTATGGAAATCGTCTGCTGTTAACGTTGATAGTTTTCGGATTGATTTGATCATCCTTATCATCTGTTGGTATGAAACAGGCATATCTGGTTGATCGTCTGCAGCACCCTCCTTTGTCAGTCGGTCTGCTCTCTCGTTTCCTGCTACTCCACAATGAGGTATCCACTGCATTACAATTTGGCGATGGTTGCTCAGTTCAGACAGTAGAGCCGGTAGACCTGGTTGCCCAGTTCAGACAGTAGAGCCGGTAGACCTGGTTGCCCAGTTCAGACAGCAGAGCCGGTAGATCTGGTAGTTTCTATGATTTTAGTTCTTTGAGTGCAGAATGTGCATCTGTTAGAAATACTACAGGTTATGTGTGGACCGTCATTGGTGTTCAACAGTTTCTCATTTGCCACCTTGATTGCCTGGATTTCTGCATCTAAAGTATGACAGAATTTCCCAGTTGGTACTCTGACTGTATCCCTAACGTTATTTGGGTATTCTATGTACACTCCCGCCCCGCCATTCTTTACTGCATTCTGTGCTGACCCATCTGAGTATACTCTGATCCAGAGGTCTTGTAGGTATTCTTCATCCAGGAAATTGAGAGTCACTGCTCTACGTTGTACACTGTTCTGTTCATCCTTCTCTAGTAATCCTTTCACTTTTGTTTGAATATACTAATAGTTTTTCTCCTATATCCAAGGAGTTTGTTCTGGCACAGACTTTAGAGGGATGTCAACTTCAGGTAGATCTATCATTTGCATGCCATGTCGTTTGATCTGATGCATAAAATTACTTTTTTCTCAGCCTTTCCATTGCTAAATTTTGAAATTTGTCTTTCATTGGATGGCTCGTCATGCAGAGGAACTTTTCTGCCTGTGTTAATACCTTTGTGTCTCTGCGTTCTCTTCGTGCTCGTATCCTCTCCGTTTTCTCTATCCCCACTATAGGTGTTGATTTCATTGCTCATGTGAGGGACGGGGTGGGCTTGTGGTTAAGTGACACGGCTCACAATCCAAAGGTGCTGGGTTCGATCCCCATCACAGCACCGGCCGTTACCCCGGGGAAGCAAACCCTTAGAAAATGCAGGAGGAAGTAGACCCTTATATAAAATGCATGCTGAAGTCGGATGCACTGGGCCGATAGGCGCAAAATAAAAACCACAGTGTAACGCAAACCGCCTTGGGGAATAGAGAAATAAGGCGAAAGCACAAAAAAAACAACAAATAAAACATTGCTCCTGTAATGACACTGTGCCTGATTTTGCGCTTTATCCACCTCTTTTAGGGTAGTGTTTACCGCAGGGCACCACACTGCTGACCCATATTTCAGATGTGGTCGTAAACCTTGTTGGTAAACTTTGTTACGAATTTTCCCGCCAGCTCCCGTGTGGTTCCACTTAATTTTCTCAGAATGGCTAACTTTCTCCTGGCTTCTTTCGCTGCCATGTTGATGTATTTCCTCCATGTCAACCTATCATCGAATGTAACCCCAAGATAAGTGAGTTGTTTATCTTCTCTCAGGTGGTCTCCGTTTATCTTGATAACTCCAGCTTATTATTTTGGGGAGAGAGTGAAAAGTGTAGTCCTACATTTTCTGTGTTAATGTTAACACACCCTCTATTTGTCCATGAGGTCAAGGCCTCTATTTCTCTCATAAACCAGGCACTCTGTTTTAGATTTATCTAGCCAATAGTACCGATGACCCCTCACATAATCGCATCTATTTCTCTCATATACGTGATAGTCTGTTTCAGGCTTCATGTATCCCCATACAGTTGATAAGTGCTTTACAATTTCCCAATTAAATATACATTTCTTTATAGATCATTGTCTAGCCTGAATTCCTATACCAAGGTGAGTAAGACCACGATCTTGTATCTCTCGTTCGCGGACGACTGCACAATTAACACTTGCTCCGATCAAGATATACAGAACATATTCCGTAGCACAAGTCTGATTCTCTCGCCATGTTCGCACGATGTACAACTATTATGGTAATTGCACTGAGCAGGGTCATATTGTCATTCTACTCCTCTTGTGGAGACCACATATTGTTGATTATTATATACGAGCGCTCAGCCACCGTAAACCACCACCTGTCTAATGTGTATGACGTTGCATCAGTTGATTACATTCTATTTTAGTTTGGGTTGGCCTGTTAACAGTCAGAATATTGTGACTAGATCACTTCTTGTCAATGAGTAATAACTTTCAACGTAATCACGTTGGCAACTATCTAGGAATTCCCCATATGCGTTTATTAAGGTAAAATTAAAACCCGTTGTACGCACTGCAAGCTCATTCTCACTTTTAACCGTATGTCACGTGATTACATCTCACGTGTAAGTCTGAGGTATTGGAAGCTCTTGACCATAATGACATTTAAAAAAAATATAATGCTACTATATATCTTCTTCATACACATCAATCAAAACATTTTTAGTGACGTGTGTGACATAATGCATCAGATTTTAACAGTATGTATGTCCGTTTTTGCTCGAATTAGTCATGTACCTCATCATACCTGTAGATTTCAGGGGACGGCGTGGCCTAGTGGTTAAGTGGCACGGCTCACAACCAGAAGGTGCTGGGTTCGATCCCCATCACAGCACCGGCCGTTATCCCGGGGAAGCAAACCCTTAGAAAATGCAGGAGGAAGCAGACCCTTACATAAAATGCATGCTGAAGTCGGATGCACTGGGCCGACAGGCGCAAAATAAAAACCACAGTGTAACGCACACACGCCTTGGGGAATAGATAAATAAGGCGAACGCAAAAAAAAAAAAAATACCTGTAGATTTGTATCGCTAATTGACTGACCTCAGTTCCTGCTGGTAGTCATAGTTACTGATGTCATCAAATATAAGACACGATCCGTTGCCATGTTGGAGACACGAGATCGGTTGATGTTTTTTATTCTTCTTCTTCGTTCGTTCTCAATACTCCTGCTATCAAGCCATGACAAGGACTTAGAAATTAGCAGGATGTAGGCCGGTTGTTTGACGTCACAAGTACTGAGCTGAGTCAACTCATGGCCACGTTTCTTGGGTGGCGTGTTACATTGGATCACGAGCCATACTTGAGAAGGTAGACCGGCGGATTTCCCGGCTGCAGTGCAATACGGGGCTCCTCAGTCAGCTCCTTCAGTGGGGATCACAGTGACAATCTCAGCCTCGTTGGGCACACTGATGTGACCGATCTGGATTCTTCTTCTTCTTCTTCTTCTTCTTCTTCTTCTTCTTCGTTCGCTCTCAATCTCCCACTACCAAACCATGAAAGGGCTTAAGTACCAGAATGTAGTCCAGAGAACGGAATGCGTTGTGTCGTAGTTTACAGCTTGGCTACAATATTTGCACCTTTCGGTCCAACACATCCGACTTCAGCAAGCATTTTTTTGAGTACCGAGTTAGCATTCCTTCTTCGATCCCTTCTCTTTAGCCAGTCTGCCCTGCTGCAGCCTGTTACCCAGGATCACAGCGTGGAGGTGTAGAAGGGTCTTGGCAGCTATAGTTCGCTGGCCCTGATGCTAGCAGTCAGCTATGGGTCGCTGGCCAATGCAGCTCATGCGCTGCTCAGCATCTTGATCCCGATCTGGATTCAATAAGCGAGAGAGAGAGAGAGAGAGAGAGAGAGAGAGAGAGAGAGGAGAGTGGAAGAAGGGTCTTGATCAGCACACTTTTCGCCTGACCTTGATGTTACTCTTCCCATCGACGCGGAAGAGGCGACATTACAGAAGCGGAAACACAAAGTCAAATTAGAAAGCTTTAGTTAATATACCGAAGTCAGGTGTATTAGTGGGGTTGAAGATGCAGCTTGGTGAATGAACTGACAGAAGCCATCGATTCATAACTGGCTGGTTGCACCAGGGTGAGAGAGCTATAGCTGATCGAGACCATATTTGGCCACAAGCTGCAGCCTTGGAAACAAGCTGCATTAGCGTAGTCTGTTTAAGAAAATATGGATCGCTGTTGAAGGCAAATCCGACACACACACAAAAAAAGGCAACTGAAACCGGATATGTCAGACCGAAAGGCGCAAATATCGCAACAATTTATTGTGACACTGTCCAGTATGTGGAACATGGCATGAGTCAAGCATGGAAGTTATAACTTACGACTTGGCCACTGAAAGGCTAAATTGTTAGCAGATTTTAGCACAGGGAAGAGGAAGTTCAGATGTCACGCACGTCGTGCATTAATTGACAAAGCTGGTCTGGATTTGTCTCTCTCCGATAATCAGGACAGAGGAAAAGGGAGATGGTTGGTTTTACTTTAGTAAGTCCGAGGTGATAGTCTAGATAATTAACACGGTAAGGCTGGTGTTACAAATTGTGCAGGCAAGTCACTCTGAGAGAAGTATGGAAGAGTTAGCGTATCGCCAATATTGTAGTGTATAATTATCACGGAAAGAAGTTGGTAGGGGTGTTTTGAATACGCCCATTCCGTTACGTCTAGTCATTATGGTAAGATGGATAAGGGTTATTGAGCTACGTGTGAGTTGCGACAAGCTGTCACGGTGATATTGAAAGAGAGACAAGATAGCCAGGGTAGTTGGTAGTGGCTCCAGAAAGAAGGAACTTGACGGATTGACGGGTTGTGCAGGCCGAGTAGCGGCACGAGCTACTGGTTGGCCAACGAGGAGAGGACAGAAGTACCTCGTGACAGGTCGCCATGTTGGATAGGGAGGATGATAATGGCCAATAAAGGCCTAGACACCAAGCAGAATAGGCAAAGTTGGCCGAGGTCTATCCACTGTAAGTTTATTGGGCATCGCAAAATTATCTAAATGGGGGAGGGGGCGCGGGGGGCGGTGAACCTTAGCCAACTACACGAGAGAGATAACTGGTCACTTCAAGTGAAAAAGTTGCGTACGTTTTCCTTGTGAGACTTATCAGTTGTGGATTTCACAGACATCCGTAGTTGATGATCTGCTGAAAGTGACAGCAAACTAAGGTGTAACAGAAACCCAAAACAGTGGTCTCGTAGAAAATTGTGTATGCTATCTTTGTGAGACTTGTCAGTTGTGGATTTCACAGACATCCGTACTTGATGATCTGCTGAAAATAAAAGCAAGCTAATGTGCAAGAGAGACACGTTAAAGAACGGCCTCATAGACACTCTCGAACGTTGTATGTACCAAATTAGTCAGAACGATTGGCCAGAACCCACTGACAAAGTGTATCTAACGTCGTTTGAACAAAATTAGTCAGAGGGAGTATCGATCACAACCCCCTGATCGAAGGTAAGGTATATCACGGACATCTAGAGATCGCATCCGAGAACCAATGAGTAAGGTGTACACCATGGAGTACGCTTCTAAACCGCGGGTGAGAAATGTTTTAGATCACAGCGGAGAATAAAGTATAGCAAAGCCACCAGACTGTCATGGACAAACCAGTCACACCACGTGGGGGATCACAAGACTTCAGAAATCCATCTAGCGCATGCTGAAAGCCTTTGCATAGTAAGATTAGTCACTGATAAATTAGTTTTTCAATGTTTTAGATTATTAGATTATGTAATACATGAATTACCTTGTGTTCTTTTACATTTACAGAAGTTGTAGTGTTCTCTTTGTTGATATTGTATAGAAAGAATAGCTGGTTAAAGAAACACGTGGTAGGACTGTAAAATAATAATAAATTGTTTGCCAGTGACCAGTGCTGTCTAGATAACGAGTAATAGCTTTTTAAATTAAAGTAGTAGAGCTGCCACATTATGACAGGGTGTCTCTGTGGCGAAGTGGTCAAGCCATTTGCCTCGCGTTCAGAGGGTCGGGGTTCGAATTCGAGTTGCAACGGTCTGTTCATGATATCAATTTTTACGGAAGATCCCTTGGTTCATCGCCGGAGTTCATTCTTTATGACATGCTCTCTGCAGGCGGGATACTGTTGAGAGAGACTGAGCGCTGGAGCTACGAATTTGTGCTTTGTGACATGCTCTCTGCAGGCAGGATATTGTTGAGAGAGACTGAGCGCTGGATCGACGAGTTTGTGCTTTGTGACATGCTCTCTGCAGGCGGGATACTGTTGAGAGAGACTGAGCGCTGGATCGACGAGTTTGTGCTTTGTGACATGCTCTCTGCAGGCGGGATACTGTCGAGAAAGACTGAGCCATATGGTGAAACTTGCGGCGGTGAAGACGAGCCTTTATTATGACATTTTCAGGACGAACACCGAAAAATATTTTCAGTAAAACACACACGGGAGATCTTCAAACAAAGGCAATTAATGTACATACAAGAGTCAACCAAAACACAAAATGTGACTCGGCGGTACAGACGAAAGAGAGAGAGAGAGAAAGAAAGAGAAAGAGAAGAGGTATTCTGTGCTATTCAATAGCGATGACATCGTTGTGTGGACATGAATCATAAGACAATCAATGACAAATATGAGGAATATTGGTTTTCACAAGAGATTTGGTTTTCCAAGATAATGTTTAGCAATCTGAAACAATTAACGATAATGTACGAAAGAGATCATACGTGCAATGGATACAGGAACACTAAACGGTGTTTTTGGAAGAAGTAAATTAGAATAAGTTGTAACAAAAGACAATTTTTTCTGTTACAAGACAATAAATTTAAGAAGTTAATATACTTATCTAAGCAATGATGAAACATGAACATATGAAACTGATGAATACAGTGACATGGCGTTTTAAAGAGATATGACGACTGGAAAAGCTAGCGTGGCCTGCTAGGTCACCTGACGAGATTGGGAGTTAAGTAACCCTAGAATGACTGGCTTGTGAAGGTTCCAGAAACCGGGAGAGCTATTACCATTTTCCGCGAAGTAACAGATTTTGTCATTGTGCCAGGTTGCATTCGGTTGTCAAGAAAAAAAACCCGTCTAAAAACAACATGAAATAGACATCAATAACATGTAAACTCTAATAGACAACTAATAAAGCGGATAGTTGTATTTTACTTTACGTTTATTAGTCTAAGACAAATTTAGCGAATCTCAGAGATCATAAACAAAGGATGTGCTTGATTACAAACTAGGTGTGGCCAAAATCTATTAATAGAGCATGACTAAGGTATCAGTCCTGGCCCCCAACATGGCGGCCATGTTGACACCACGTGACGCAATGCACAGCCAGTCTTGCCTGTCTCATCTGTGTGTCTCAGGTTTATAGTCCAGGAGGAGGAACAACTTCCTCATTCAGTCTGTGTTCACGATCTTACCACGCTCTCATGGTGATGAAGTTGTTTTAGGAACCATCACAGCAACGAATATTATTACGAACATGTAAGTGTTACTACTGTTATGCGGTTTGTTTTATATAAATTATGATATATGATTTAGATTAACCTTCTTAACTTCCACGTGGATGTTACTAACTAGTACTAGAGCCTAGAGGCGCACCACACCTTCTCGAATGTTCTAAGTCCGGTCAATATATATTGTTTTGTAATCACATTTCACCAATAGTAAGTTGCGAGAAAACTAAGATTTTAAAGCCAAAGTTATAAATTCAGTAGGGACATTAAAGTACCAACGTATGCTACAATCAATGAAGAGAACTGCAGAGGATAGGGTCAAATGGAGTCAAGAGTGAGAGACATATTGAACTCAGGCAACCTTACAACCGGTATCCGGACTGATCAACCAGATGACGATGAAGTTCACTTTTGTCGTTTTGATAACTGAGTAAAAGTGAGTTATCAATTTGTGTTTGTAATGTTAGGGTTTTGAAAAAAAAAATCTATAACCCCGGAACCGCGCAACATTATGTATTCATTGTATTGTATAAAAGTTTGGGATTCCAGAATAATCAGGATATACTTAAAGAAAAACTCGTCTGCAATGTCTAGAAAAGAGAATTCGAAGTGACTTAATAAGTAATACAGGCTGTAACATTAATCAACGGCGAACGGAAAGGATAAATTAGACTATAACAAAAGGTTTTTCAAAGTTCAAGCGACTACAAAAACTAGATAGCTTCAATTTATTTAAAATTTAAAGACAAGCCGAGATTGGATATTATTATTAGGAAACATTTTGTCAGTCAGAGAGTGGTGAATGCTTGGAATGCATTGCCACAGAATGTGGAGGCATGATCAGTTAATAATGCATTTACAATTTAAAAATAAATTGAATGCTCATAGCTTTTTAGAGCAAGGTAATGTAAATGAAACTGGTAAATCTTAATATTAATTAATAATTACTTTATAGTTAGTCTATCCAATTTTATATTTAACTGATTTGTTATGTCATTTATTTATTATAGATCTATTTGATTTTGATTCATATTAAAAATACCCATGTACTCAACTGTTATTATATTACTACCTACCACAGATTTACCACTTAATAAGAGCAAGTTACTTAATCGAAGCCATATTATCACCATGACATCGCAAAAAAGGTATCGACATCATCAGGACAGCAACAACAATAATGCACGATTCCGTGATATTCCTCCAAGATTCAAACGTCAGAAATCTTCATCATCTCCAACACGTCCACCAACGCCATCAGATTCACACCAGAGCAATCAGGGTAGTGAAGCCACAGACAAACATGAGGTAGATTCTCCACAACCAAATTCAGCAGTGGATACCAGCAGTTCCACTTTTTATCAGCTTGATGACAAACTTACAGGGCACACTAGACCAGTAACCGACACTCAGCAGAGTTCACAAGTTGTAATATCAAGCCCCAGAGACTGGAAATGGCCACAGAAAGATAATGTTTTAGTTTCATCACCTTGGGACAAAATATATCAGACCAGTGTGGACTTTCAACGGCCCACTCACATGTCACTTAGGACACATTTCGGCTATGAAACAAAAGTATCTCCATGGGCATCTGGGGGTACCACAGAATTTCCTGAGCAGTATTGCAACACAAGCAGCCCCTTGTGGACTTCTGAAATGGTTAATTCATTTGCAGACCAACGAGCTAATTACTCCCCTGTATATTTCAGCAATGAAAATCAAGGTACTAATCAACATTTGATGCCTCAGCATAGTGCTGGTGCTATTTGGAGTGCACCAGCATCTTCATCTGAACATTACCCAACTTCATCCTCGCCGACTGTCCATTCTGAACCACCTCTTCCAACTAAGACGACTCTCAAAGTAAAGAATAACAAAGAAGCACTCAAAACTACTGATAGAGTGGTTGACTATTCAGATCCTGACGTTAGAACCATTGAAATGCTGCGAGAACTAGAGAGAGTTGCTGACCAGAAAGAAAGTGAGAATGAAGGTTTTGGAGCTGATAGAAAGTCACTTGTGTCACACCATCTTCGTATGCTTATGTGTGCTGTAGATCGGTACACCGAAGGTATTGAAGATGAGCTAGCCATGACTTCTCGACATGATGAAGTCACACTGTCATCTGACAGCCGTGGATCAACACCTGGAGTGTCACTAGATTCTTCCAGAAACCAGTCAAATGAGCAGATCAGTGACAGCACAGGAAATAAACAGGAGCCAGTAATACCTCTCTGGTCTCCAAGAAACAAATTGCCTTATATGTGGGATGAGTTTGTATCTCCTACCAAAAGTTGTACTGAAGTATCTAACCAGAGCTACGAGTCATTGTTGTATTCTTCATCACAGGCATCTCCTGTGATGAATGAACATAAAGGTGCTTCATGGGACTTGTGGTCTAGTCCAACATTTGATTTCAGTGGTGTTTTGATGAACCAAAGTTCAGGGATCTCTGAGAGAAAGTCACTGTTCCAGGGACAGTATTTCTAGATGACCTTCAACCAAGGACTCCATTTCTAAATGACCCTCAAAGTATCTTCCTACGGAATAATCCAGATGTTAAAGTAATCCTGGAAACTATCAGAAATGTGTAAATTTTCATATTGCTTAGAATGTAATATTAATATATTAGATGCATGGAGAGAAGAGGATTAGGCAATTCTACTTCAGCACGGTAGCAGATGATGACTGACATTTCTAAAAGTGAACATCTTTATCAAGGATTTGACAACATAAACAGTACAGAAGTAAAATGTTAACATCTGTTTTGTCCAACCCTTGGTATGATGACCTTTGGTACATTGTGGGGGGAAGAAGAGGAATATGATTTGTTGTTGCCACCTAGCAGTATCCATCTGGTTTCTATTGTTGAGGGTTAATGCAAGTTTGTAGTTGTTAGAGCAGCCCCCTGGCTTTCGCTGTATTTATTCTTGTCAACGACATTGAGGACATTAATATGAGAACCAATCAGTTTTGGAATTAATGAAATATGTGCTGCTATTTACAACACATGTATATACAGACAGTGACAACATTACAAACTAAGGTCAGGTCATCCTGTAACGCTGAGGTTGTTGGGGCACACATGAATAGATCCTCACAACTCCACGCACCTTTCTCTGTCAGCGGTCGCTGCCTGTGCCTCTTCTGGTCAGAGATTGGTCCATTCTTTTATGTTGTCCTCCCACCTCTTTTTTGGGCTGGCCTCTTCGCTGTCTGCCTTGCACCTTTCCGCGTAGGATCGTATTTGCAAGACCGTTTGTTCTCGATCTCCTTACTAACTAAATAGACATGTAATTAAAAGTGAATATTATTTATTTGTACAGCTACATCCATAGAATAATTTAAAGACATTCAAACATTGTAATTTAAACAGACTGAAACATTGATTGATTTAGTTTGGTTTTTATAAACTTATAACTTGTGTGTTGTCACAAGTGTGCAGCTTTTTTGACCAGCAAAGGAAACAAGAATAGTGCCAGTGTAACATGTCGTAAGAGATAACCAAGGACTTGTTGGGTATAGGGTGAATATTCTCATTCTGTAGAAACTATAAACATGAAAAAAGAAAAAGACCTCTACACTTCACGGTAGAAGAGGTGTGACACATTTATTTAAGATCTAGGAGTTGGGTTAACAATCTTGGTGTCATGTATATTAGCGGATATTCGCAATTGGAGAAATTGTAAATAGGACACCGATCCTGGAATGTTAGGTGCCAAAGTCAAATTTCTAGGTGCCATGTCGACCTGGCTCCTAAGATTTGTTGTGCCATAGACTAAGTCAACTTGTAATGTTTGTCTTTTGTTGCATAGTTCATGAAATGAGCTCTGCTGTGAGGTTTGTTCTCTGCATCCCATCATGAGTCGCCCAATTTTTTCATACTCTCCCTCATGTTTTCCTGGATTTCTTCTCATACTCTGGATGTTCTACATCCCTGTCTGGTCCACCGTAATTATATTTACATAATTTGTAGATGGCATTTATGTTAATTGAAGGAATGAAGTAGGCAGATGTTTAAGAACCTTAACTCAAGTAGACTCAGCACATTAGTATCTCAAAACAACAGGAGCACATCATTTTTTATTGTGAGAATATTCCTAATGATTAGATGACATACACCACAGTGCTCTCCATCATTTGTCATGTTTATCAACTCAATTAAACGTACATGAAGAATATCACACAGTCCTAGAGGGCACACGAGGACAAACTTTATTGTCATGTGAGGAGTATCAACTCGGCAACCAGTTATCAGTTTGCCTATACCTTTGTTATTCAATCACTCTTTCCTGGAGATGCCGGCAGCCATTCACAGACATCTCTTATTGCAGGTGGAGATTTTGTTCTATCATGCCTTGAACATGGCCTATGTTTGAATTAGGTAGTGCAGGTTTGATGAGAAGATGCCATGAATCAGTTTGTTTTGTTACCGGACAAATGCAGGGATATTTGAGCGGTTGCGTCAGCTAAGCCATGCTTGTTGCTTTTTGACATCTCATTGGTTTCAATTTCTCTGTCGCACCTGTTGTCTTCCAAGATGGTGATATACCATAGTCAAATCTGCTTTATTTGCATGATCCTGTTCCTTGTTTCAATTGTATGTCTTCCATCTTAGATTATGCAGGATGTCTTCAATTTTTCACTTGTTTAAATTTCTTTAATTCTCCTTTTATGTTGATCATTTTTTATAGGAAATGTTTTAGAAACAGTCATTGATACTACAAAATGTCATATTTGGTTGTCTACATCCCTTGTTATATCTAAAATACAAGCAAGGTTAACATACAGCTGTATATTACACAAAAGCCCTTTATACTCTTGCCAAATTTGGTGTCTTAACAGATCAAAGCAAGTACAACTCTGTATGTCAAATATTTTCCCCTAAAAATGGAATGAATTAATGTTAAACAAATGGAGCTAAAATTGTGATTAAAAGAGCTAAATTTACATAATTAAATTATCTATGATATGAAGTATTTGTATTAAAAATATGAATCAGTACAAAGCATTGAATATACAAATGTACGGGGGGAATCACGATGTAATTTTTAAAAAATAAATTTGCCATTAACATTTCTTCGTTATTCAATCAATAATCACTTTCTTCTATGAGCCTGAGTCAGACTTGTATTGAATATCTACAAGTATCCAGACGCATAATCATTTGCCTGATCAAATAATAAATGATTTCTCGACTCCTGGCATCCAAATATATTCACACTGAAAAGCACAACCTCAACACATTCGACATACTCATAAACAACGATAGATTGTCAGAAACTGTACATTAAATAAAAGCTGTGCATGTGCAGAATATTTTGCCATCCTTAGGGTTATTTCAAAACTTGAGAAATATGGTTTAAGCAACACAGTGAAACAAAGTGTTATATGTTGATTTTCAACCAAATCTGATGTTAACTCATATATTGCAAACCATCAAATAGGACTTGTAGTTAGCACCTTACAACACAAGCTCAGCAAATAACAAAGTAGTGAGGATAAATCATATCCTGGATAAATTGCTGTAACTTAAATAAGCAACGACGCTGTGTAAAAGTCAATGACTGTATTAGGTTATTTCTTACAGAGATTTGGGATGCCAATCACGTTGTGGGCCGGCATGTTTTGGTGGGCAAAGTTTGAGACTCCCGATATACACTTGTAGAATACTGTAAATCATTGTTGCTGAAAATTCTCTGGTGATAACTTGTACATTTAAAAACAAAGCCCTGATGAAACAAAATATGTTCATTTATTATCATTATACTTGCCATAGAGTTATTTGCTCCTCTTGTGCAATTCTAAGCATTATAATAAACTGTTACATTATTATTATATACATTGTTAAATCACTAACATTATGGGAAAATGTCTTTATTTTGTTTACGTAGACTCATCAATATCAATAAGAAAATTAAATTTTCTTATGTACATTTAGTTGTAAAAAAAATGTTATTATGAAGGTTATTCATGGAATGTGTTATCATGCTGTATGAGATGATTTGTATAATATACCCATGCTGTAAAAATATATCATTAATTGTGATATCATTTTGTTGAAAATACTCTCTACACAGGTTGTTTTTTTTGGGGTGATATTTATTCCATTACATTCAAGAGAACGCACGAGATACTTTCTCTACCTCTGTAAAGAACATGTTCCCAATTTTATATAACATTTTTGGTGCAGCCCTAACCTTGTTGGGAGTGGTCGTGTGATCTTGCTGTTTTGCCTACCGCAACTGCTAGTCTCTGAAAATGTGATTTATCAGATAATCAGTTGGGGTCCGTGTGTGTCTCAGGACAGCCAAGGTATTATGTGCATTAATATTATAACCAGAAATAGCCATAAATTCTGTGTATTGTTGTATACGTTTGTCCATTAATTTTGTTTACTTCACCTGATATGGCATGTTTTCATCATTAAGGCTCAGGATATCTGCAGTTTCTTATATTTCTTTTTTTGTCCTTGAAATATTTTTGAGTGTGTTTCAAGTGATACATTTTAATGGCTATTTCTATTCACATTTGTGTATCTTCTTCTTCATCTGTGTTCATTTTTAATCTCCCGCTACCAAGCCCTGAAGAGAGCTTTGCAAGTAGCAGGATGTAGTCCAAAGAACGGATTGTATTGTGTTGCTAGTTCACAGCTTGACTGCATTATTTGCACCTTTCAGTACGACACATCCATCTTCAGCAGCATATTTGTGTATGAATTCTGTGCTCTTATGCTTTCTGTAACACTTTTATATGAGGAATATATGACCATTCTTATTGGTCTTCAGTACATAATTTTCTAATTGTCCGCCCCACTAAGTACAATGACTTGTTTCTTTTCAAACCTTTTAGACTACTATGTGATGCCACATTGTGGGCCATTTAAGACTACACCCACAGCAGTGACCTGCAAGGTATGGTACTCTCCACATATATATGGCTTTAACCACTCACAGAATGTGTTGGTCACGGTATTGTATATGTTAAGCATTGTTGGTTACCCTCTAGTGCTCTGTGTAGTTATGGCCCAGTATTTTTTTTTTTTTTTTGCGGTCACCTTATTTCTCTTTTTCCCATGGCGGTGTGCGTTGCACTAAGGTTTTTATTTTGCGCCTATCAGCCCAGTGCATCCGACTTCAGCATGCATTTTATGTAAGGGTCTGCTTCCTCCTGCATTTTCAAAGGGTTTGATTCCCGGGGTAATGGCCAGTGCTGTGATGAGGATCGAACCCAGCACCTTTGGGCTGTAAGCTGTGTCACTTAACCACTAGCTCACGTGGCCCCCTATGACCCAATACTGATGATTGGGCATTTTAAATAGATGGTTCTAGTGCAGTGTTTCTCAGCTGTCTTTGATGACCAGTTTGTTGATGGGACAAACATACATTGAAAAATTGTTACAAAATATTTGTAACTATTTCACACCTTTCTACATTTATAATATACTGGAACATGGCATGAGATGTGTGGCTTGGCTTTGTTCGTTCTCAATCTCCTGATACCAAGCAGACTTCAGCAGGCATTTTGTGTTACTGTGTTAGCCTTCCCTCTTCGATCCCTTCTCCCTAGTCAGTCTGCTCTGTTGTAGCCTGTTATCCAGGATCACTGCGTCGAGGTGAAGAAGGTCTTGGCAACTCTGGATTGCGGCCCTGTTGCTGGCAGTCAGCTATTGGTCGCTGACCACTGCAGCTCATGTACTGCTGTGCTCAGCATCTTGACCCCTATGAGGTGTGTATTTGTTGGTCTTTACTCCACAGGGAGCTAAGAGAGAGTTTGATTGATTGGAAAATGACATAACTGCTTTAAAAACGTCTGTTCAATAAGATTTAATAATTATAATTTATATTGTTTCATATATTTGAAAGGGGTGTTTTTTTGCCTGACCATCTTTGACCAGAGTATGTCTCTTTAGGCTCACATCACTTTCCACATTCAGAGGCAGCCAAACACTTATGTGTTATCAAGTCATATTTTGGTGAAAGCAAATGTAATATCTGTATTGGCTGGTTGGTATTCAGTCTGATAACTGCCACATTTATCTGTCTACCAAAATACATCTGGCTACCAACACCAGCCACACCTATCTGGCTACCAACACCAGCTACATCTATCTGTCTACCAAAATACATCTTGCTACCAGCTCCAGCCACATCTATCTGTCTACCAAAATACATCTGGCTACCAACACCAGCCACATCTATCTGGCTACCAACACCAGCCACATCTATCTGGCAACCAAAATATATCTGGCTACCAGCCACATTTATCTGACTCTTCTCTTCTCTTTTAGTTGCTCCTCTTCTACCCCTGGGATGTAGAGGTCCTTTTTTTGTATTTATTTGCAGTTAAGTGTGCCAACAAATAGATGGTTGGCTTTATCTTGCTACCAACCACATCAACAATCACAATGTACTCAAGCCAACCCAATAATCCACTGAGTCACACTTTAAGAAAAACTGCTGCACTGGTTTATCATCATTCACCTTTTTGTTCCATCCGAAGCATAGGGTCATCAATACAACTTGCCCCCTTACAGGAAGCCTGTATCTGAGCACTTGCAGTGGCACTAGTTTTACATGTTGTATGCTCATCTAGGAGAAGGAAAACTCTTCATTTCAAACCATCTGACGCCTTGCAGATAAAATACTGGCAGTTCTTATATGGTTTTGTCAGATATGGCTGTGCAACCTGTTTTCTGATAACTCTGAAAGTTGGTCTGCATCTGCCAAACCTGACAACCGACGATGTGCAAAGGAGCACATGCAAGAGGATGCAATGCCTAATCCTAGAGCGAGGAAAGACAACCTTAGCTGAGTATTGTGGTAGGACAGACCAGGCACTTAGCCTTGGTTGGCGGCTGGTCTAAGGGTGAAGCCCCGACAGGCGAACAGATAGAGCATTGTGCTGCTGATCTGGCAGTTTCTGTAGCTTGCCTTGTTCCAAATGTATTGGTATTACTTTTCCCTTGGAGTAAACAAGACAACCGAGAGAGGTACCATACTGCATGGACAACACATGGTCTCTTACTGCATGGACAACACATGGTCTCTTACTGCATGGACAACACATGGTCTCTTTATTTCTGCCCGGGTTTTGTGATAATAGCACAATTACTATCCTCTGACAAGAGCCAATGATTGCTCCCAAATACAATCTTCTAATATGCCCTTTGCATCATGGTTGTAGGTTAACATTGTAGTTCAACCATTTACAGTCCATCCAACAGTTTAGCCCTTTTAATTCCAGCCAGCAGTTTAACAAAAGCTCTATTCTGTCTTTCTTCTATATCTGTGTCACCACCAACCCAACTGATCACTGGTCTTTGTATTATGTAAGTCTTTCTCTATAAATGTGTACTATCAATGATTTGATGTCTGTATTGTTGGTGTGATGCTTGTTGCTTCTTTCATCTTCTGTAGAGATTGTAATATATGTATGAAATAATGTATACACTGTGTACACCCGCTAGGTGTACAGATTTACAATAAATCATAGTATTCATGTACACAAAGCTTGTGTTTGCCACTTTTTTTTTAACACTATGTGTAACAAGATGCTGAGCAGCAAAACAGAGCTGCAAAGATCCTTCTACACCTCCACACATTGATCTTGGATAACAGGCTGCAACAGAGTAGACTGGCTAAGGAGAAGCGATTGAACGGGGTAGAAACTGTAAAATGACTGACAGGCCAGGAGCATTTTTGCTGGGCCTAATAGGGAACGTGTGCTGGAATTAGACCCACGGAAGACAGGTCAGTTTTACCCTCTTAATGAAAGAGCATTGCTACGGTAATCCTGCTCAACCCTAGAGGAATCGCAGGTTTCAGACTCTTGGTCATTGACTGACTAAAAAGCTCTCTCTTGATTCGTTGCGTCTAATAGGGAACGGGTGCTGGTATTAGACCCTCGGAAGACAGGGCGTTGCTACGGTAATCCTGCTTAATTCGAGAGGAATCGCAGGTCTCAGACATTTGGTCCACGTGCTTGGCTGATTAGCCAATGGTGCGAGGCAACCGTCTGAGGGATTACAGCCAAACGCCTCTAAGCCGAAATCCCGCCCTAAATCTCAGCACCACTGCGATGGGAGGCTACGATATGGTTGGGACCTGGGGCTCGCGTCTCAGTCCGACCTGGTCGAGCCGCAGAAAGAGGTCTTTGTCGTCCGCCGATCAAAGCGGGCGGGAAGCTGCTCGATATTCACCCCATACGGCGATGAGGTGTGAAACCACTAGTAGAAGACTTAGTTCTCGGTCGGGGTGTCGCAAGCAGTAGAGCAGCCACCTCACTGCGAACTGTTGAGATTCAGCCCTTGATCATGAGATATGTCCGCACACCAGGTGAACAACATCTCCGTGCCATGACCAGGCTTGTCCCCTGGTTAAATGCACTCCTGCCTCGCTCTTTATCTCTGTCTGCTATCAGTCATCCCAATGGGCGTAGAAGAGATGCAGGCCAGCGGACATTGCAACTCTGCCTTATTGTGAGAACCTCCCAGGTGGCGGGGAATGCTAGGCGTACCATCACTGCAGACGAGCCGAGAAAATAAAAGAAGCAAGGAGATACCTCACTCACATGCATATGCTACGTTTCTGGCAGGACGTGACGATCCTGGGACAGACACACTTGACTGCCTCTCTTCCGAGATACTTGAAAAACTAGTACATACAGTCCATTATATCATATCATTGCCACACCCTATAGACACGAGTGGGGAAGACTCGATAGTCCTGCAAGACAACTTCCCTAAGAGAGACAACTCTGACCAAAAACAACTGCTGCCTTGCAGATAGGGTGGGGACAGCTAAAGGCTAAGGAGGGCATCCCTACAGAAACGCCTGTTGAAATCGGATGTACTGGGCCACAGGCTTAACAAAACAGTGCGACGTATATCGCTGTAACCAGCGTACGAAGAAGAAGAAGAAGAACGGGGTAGGCTAACCCTGTACCCAAAAATGTTGGATGTGATGGACCGTAATGTGCAAATATCACATTCAAGCTGTAAACTGCAACACAGTGCATTTTGTTCTCCTGACAACATCCTGCTACTTACAACGCTGTTGTCATGGCTTAGTAGTGGGAGATTGAGAACGAACGGCAAATATTACAAAGAAAATCGACATTGGAATCTCTCATTTGACAGTACTGCTAAGTTACTCAAGTCTTTCTTCGGTCATTCTAGATCTCTGCTACGTTTTGATTCATTTAAGTTTTTAGGAACATCTTTCATAACTGGCAGTTAAAACATACACTATATAATTCACCTATTATGATTAAATGGGAACAGTGCTGTTGTTATCAGCATAAAAAATACTGTAAAACTTTACCATGCAACGTTTATTTGCTCCGCCATGTTGAAAAACTGTAGAATGTTTGGACATTTTCAGAGTAAGGGGAAAGGGCGTGCTATTTTTAAATTCTATTTTCACTGCTCCCGATTAATTAAAAAAAGTGGTCCTTACTGCGCTAAGACATTGTTGGTCGACAGATGGAATGTTAATGTTATCTTTACACACTACTCGATATTGTGCTTACATGGGCTGGCATAGGTCAGAGACTCAAAGCGTCACATTGAGAAATCGCCCAACAAACGGCAGACCTCATGGAGCACACCTGTTTCCACCACGGCGAACCTAAAATAGACAGGTCTGGGCTAGCTGATACAGAGAGAACATGTTGAGCTGGAGATACAGCGATGGCGAAAACCGCAGGTGATACTGTCCAGGAACACTGCACACATCTACTACACACACATGGGAGATATGTGACCTGCTAGAGTGTAACGACAAGGCGATTGGTGTGGCAGAACACTGGACCTCTGCAGTATGATGTGGTGCTTTGCTTTGGACTCGTAAAGTAAGTAATCTGGCTTCTTGCATCAGGGTCAGCGAACCCTAGCTGACCAAAACCCTGTTCCACTTCACAGTGGCGGTCCTGGAAACAACCTGCACTAGTGTAGGTTGGTTAGGAATTTCTGTGCGAAGACATAACATCCTTTCCAGGACGAACACCTAATCAGAAAGAAGAATGAAAATAACGATATACTATGGTGATTTCTAGTAGGCGTACATCTTTTTACAATTCTAAAAGGGGCTCAAATATATACGACCAAGGCGACTTTAATAATATTAATAATGTTCGCTTAGGCGTCAAAGGCCCACTGTGTCGAACGCCACTACCATGTCCAACTGTCAAGGCTATGTTCATGAGTAGCATGTCGACCTAAATCCATAAAAACTCCCCTGGGGGAGCCGAGTACTCCGCTGTCTTGGAAGGGGGTCAACGAGGAGTATGTGTTAGGCCAATGCTTGTCTCATGCTTTCTGCGTCTGTCCGTGTATTTCAGTTTTTGTGTGTGTTCCGAGACCTCTAGATTGTGTCCACCTCAGCGTGACCCTTGCTGTGCTAAGAATACGAGGTTGGTAAAGGGGGACACGAGAAAGGTGGCTTCAGCCTGAGCAGGGAGGTTTTTGAGTAGTGATAACCTGGAGTAAATTATGGGTGCAGTCAAGCGGAACGTCCAACACCATCTTGGACGGGCTTCCTACGATTTAAGCCAGGCACGAAATGCAGCATCACAAACAGTAAAACCGATTGAAAGCACATGGATTCCACAGAACAAACTCCTTTATACTGCCTGTTGAAGGTGTTGTGAATTATAATCCGAACAGGAACCAGAAAACGACACAAATACCGGAGCGAGTCGAGAGCGCGGCCATTTTACTTTAATCGACCGTTGCGTCATCGTTTTCATTAGAAATGAAAAGTGAAGTGAACCAAGTGTGTAACTCTTCTTCGTCGTTCGCTCTCAAATAATCAGACATACTTCCCTCATGAACTTGGCAGGCTGCTCACCCGTCACCACACATCTTGTCTATCAGTTTGGTTGGATAATTCATACCATGACTCTGCTTCATTCACGGCATCCACCGATCTGCAGCACATGTTCTACTGTTTGCATGTTATCTCTCCCCTTCACAGGCATTTTTTTGTTTATTGCAAAAGGTTTGTCTTTCTGTATTCTACTGGCGACGGAACACCTTCCAACCTGGACCGTGGTCTTTTAGGCGATATTAGGACGTATTAATCAGTGCCAGGGTGCATCTGATGATGACGTTCGTCCATCAAAAGTGATGACCACTTTCTTTTCTCTTGCTGTGTCCATGGAAACGGGTAACTTGCGCGTTGATTTTTGGATTAAAATGAGGAAGCATCTGCGCCTTTTGTCAACCTCTCTCTGGTCCTGAGCTACCTTTGGGCAGTGGCAAAATATTTATCGAGACGACTGGAGATATCATAGGATGCAGATTTGTCCTCAGGGTTTACTCCCAAAGTCTATCCCGCAAGGGGTGGGCATCGCGCCTTTTCCATAACCACAAAAGGTCGTCTCTCATTACCTCTGAGAGGGACATATCTCAGCGTCTGAGTAAGTTTGCTATCTCTCCCCGGCTGTATTCAGTCAATTTTAGTCGTGTCTAAATTTCTCACACGCCAATTTCGTCAAGTTCAGCCGTTTGAACTAGACCTTGAAATACGACACATCTTTAAGCGTAGTGCTATTCATATAGCCGATGCCCAGACCAGGATAATCGGACGGAAGAATTCACAATAAACGAACGAATTAACCAGTCCAAATGGAGAAAAAAAACACACGTTTCCGTGAACACAAGTGTAAGTCGTCGACTAGTGTGAATTTCAGGCAAATCCGTGGTCTGGCGGCATCCATAATGAACTAAAAGAGCAGAGCAATGTAGACCCGCAACCGATTACGGCGCGATCTTTGCTGTATGCACCAATTATAGTTATAGCTATCTCTTTGGTCAACCTCAACCAAAGTGCAATGGAAGGGTCTGACAGGGAGGGTGTGTGTGGGAAAGATTATAAACCCCGAGTGTGGTTGTCTATGTGCCCAATGTTATATAACGGAGTAGATAGTGTTTGATTATGTAGTGATCGGTTCAATCTACACATTGTCACTTGATCGTTTCTTGTTACAATGGAATGGGCCTTAAATGAGACTCTTCCGCTCGTGCCTGATACTTTAGATTCTAGAGTTTTTCTTCTTCCCTCTTTGGGTACTGGTAGTCTATCTGCGTTATTTCCATGTTTCTCACAAGTCGAGTCGAGTAATTTGCCCAGGCACCGGACAGGGTAGAGGAAGGACATGCAATTTGTCCCAATCAGGTGTTGCGCGGGCAGCCCATGGAACAACTCAATGCCGGGTACCATCTTTTCCCGTTAATTTCTAAGGGCAGGTGTAGAAGCTATCGAACCGGGACTTTCTGGCAGAATCGGGAAACGTGGCCAGCAAAAGAGAGGCGACGTCGATTCAGCGCTGAGGGTAAACATAGAGTATTTTCACTTTGCTGAAATTACAGCTGTTCTCTGTAAAATTAAATAGTGTGCTTCTTCTTGAATCGTTTGCAGATGAGTGACTGACGAATCAGCTAGAAACCATCATTATTTTCAGGAGAAAGAAACTCCTTCTATTGTTCTTGGCCATCGACCGTTCGTTCTGTAATTACCCATGGTGCGCATTCCTGTTGAATAACGTCCCTGAATTACTTCAAATGTTGCATCCACTTTTTGTGCACTTCTAATAACAACATGACGTAAACAGTTTATGTGTTTTCCGCTAATTAATATAAATATATGACAATGTAGTGAATTAGGTCCCATAACAAAAAAACCAAAAAAAAAAAAGACATGCATGCTACACAATCTACCGGTAGAAATATAAGAACCTGAACATGGAAAGGTAAATTTAGAATAAATCATTGCTATACAACCGACCCATGTTTGAGAAGCGAAAGTAAACCAACGCTATCAACATCAACAATGGAGGGAAATACAGAGCAGCGGATACAGGAAACTGCCTGACGTCTCATAGCTAAGAATGGAGCATACTAAGGTTGTCGTATTTTATATTGAACACTTAAGTCATGTCAATTTATAGTACTGGCTTTCTTGTTTGCCTTAATGGTTGCTTATGTTTCTTTAGTTGATTAGGCTGAAACGGGTTGGTCACAAGATGCGTTTACTGCAGCATTGTGTGTGAAAATTGTAACATATGGAGCATAATGGGCAGGTGTAAAATACTGACCTAAGCCCCAAGGTACGTCTGTGAAGGCAAATTGTACGATAGTGGTCTTGGTCAGTATATTGTGCCTGACCCTGACACGACGTTCTAGTCAGTATATTGTGTCTGACTGAACTAGCGTCTCAGTTCCCCATATGTACTCGTAGATCAATCTGAGGAACAAAATAAATATTAATTATTCGATCATTGAAAAGGATCCGGTGGAGGACTAACGTCTGGTCAGCCAAAACATACTGATCAGACAATGTTAGTCAGGGTCAGATAAAACATACTGATCAGACATGTTAGTCATGGTCAGATAAAACATACTGATCAGACATGTTAGTCATGGTCAGATAAAACATACTGATCAGACATGTTAGTCAGGGACGGGCAAAATATATTGGCCAAGACCCTGTCCTCGGTTTCCCCGTAGCCCTTCCTGGAAACCGGCTGTTTTCATGGCAATCTGGCTAACAGGGTGGGGGATGAGACGTGATCCCCGTAGTAGTGAGTGACACGCAGATGAAACCAAGCATAGCACAACCGCCTGGGGGAACCAGGTCGACATCAGCACGCTCGTGATGTGAGGAAAGCTACGACAACCCGCCACATAACATCCTTTTAATTTCGCACAAAAAAGTGACCTCTCAGTGTGGGCATTTAACAACATTGAAAAAGTGGACAGTTTTTATTGATGAAGGTAAATCAGTAAGTAGGTCACACACTGATATGAGATAGCTGAACAATGTAGTTTTTAAAGACGTCATTACGTGGCAGCAATATCCAGCTTTGTGATCACTGTATGTAGAGACGCTAAGTGGTAGCAATATCAAACTTTGTGATCTCTGTATGTAGAGACGCTAAGTGGTAGCAATATCAAACTTTGTGATCACTGTAGGTAGAGACGCTAAGTGGTAGCAATATTCAACTTTGTGATCATTGTAGGTAGAGACGCTAAGTGGCAGTAATATTCAACTTTGTGATCGCTGTAGGTAGAGACGCTAGGTGGCAGCAATATCCAACTTTGTGATCGCTGTAGGTATAGACACTAGGTGGCAGCAATATCCAGCTTTGTGATCGCTGTAGGTATAGACACTAGGTGGCAGCAATATCCAGCTTTGCGATCGCTGTAGATATAGACACTAGGTGGCAGCAATATCCAGCTTTGTGATCGCTGTAGGTATAGACACTAGGTGGCAGCAATATCCAGCTTTGCGATCGCTGTAGGTATAGACACTAGGTGGCAGCAATATCCAGCTTTGTGATCGCTGTAGGTATAGACACTAGGTGGCAGCAATATCCAGCTTTGTGATCACTGTAGGTATAGACGCACAATTGACTGATGAACAGAACGAGACAACCCTTGTACTGAAATAGCTAGGGGATTAATGTATCAATGTTGACGGAAAATACGGTGAGAAATAAGGGGCAATGTAAGTACAATAATAGTGGTTTTGAATTTCGTATCTTATTTATCCTTATTTTTTTTAAATATCCATTTGTGACAAATGTAATGATGTGGAACTAAAGTAAAGATTCATAGACTTCTTGATGGGCAACTATTATTAATATTTACTGACTTGACCGCGTGTATGAGGGATGGACACTGGCACATATGTAGGAACAAACCAGTATGATATAGCCAGGATTATTGTGGCCATATTTGCATCGCCAACTCTCTTCGCGCAATACGGAAATAAGGTTAGGCTGTTCAGCTCATGTCTGTTCTACTTTATATGGCTAGAAAACGTGGCCTGTAAGAGAATCACATTCTGTCTGGAGACATTCAATAACATATAACCTCCTTGTGTACTTCATATTGGATAGTCGGGGCCGAAGATGGAGCAGTGAATGAGCTGACAGCGGCGAGCGACTCATAGTTGCGCATTGACGTCAGGCTCAGCTGACCAAGAACCAATTCCGCCTCCAAGTGACAGCCCTGGAAACAAACTGCTACCATGCAGCCTGGCTAAGAGAATAGGAATCGAACAGGGAAGACAATTCCAAAAAATGTCGTGCTGAAACCGGAGAGGTCGGACAGAAAGTCGCACACAGTTTAACGTCGTTGTTTGTAATGACAAATCGTACTTTCAGGACGAACACAGAAGAAGAAAGATGTGAGATCCTCAGAGTTTATAGCAAACACAGATTTGGGGTAAATAACATGACATCGGCATTTACAGTAATACATCGATCCCCGTAGTAGTGAGGAACACGAAAATGATGCCAAACATAGCATAGCCGCCTGGAGGACCCTGGTCCACCCTCATCAGCCCTCTCGGGGATGTGAGGAAAGCTACTGTAACCCGCCACGTAACATCCTTTTCAGGGTGCGCAATATAGTTGTTGTTTCGAATGCCCATAATGAGTAGGTTAATCTTATGTGCGCACTGAAAAGGGCATTAAGTGGCGGGTTGCAGTAGCTTTCTTCACATCCCGAGCGTGCGGATGAAGGTGGACCGGAGTCCTCCAGGCGGTTGTGCTATGCTTGGCTTCATCTGCGTGTCGCTCACTACTACGGAGATCACGCCGAACCTGACCTTGTTAGCCAGACTGTTGTCCTCGACAACAGCCCGTTTCCAGGACGACCAACGAGGAGGTCATGTGAGGGTCTTGACCAGTATATTTCTCCTGACCCTGGCTAACATTCTCTGATCAGTCTGTTTTGCCTGACCAGACGTTAGCCTCATCGTCCCGTCAGGTGAGGGTCTTGGCCAGTATATTTCTCCTGACCTTGGCTAACATTATCCGATCAGTGTGTTTTGCCTCACCAGACGTTAGCCTCATCGTCCCGTCAGGTGAGGGTCTTCGGCAGTATATCTCTCCTGACCCTGGCTAACATTCTCTGATCAGTGTGTTTTGCCTGACCAGACGTTAGACTCATCGTCCCGTCAGGTGAGGGTCTTGGGCAGTATATCTCTCCTGACCCTGGCTAACATTCTCTGATCAGTGTGTTTTGGCTGACCAGACGTTAGACTCATCGTCCCCACACAAACGAGTAAACCTACGCATTGTGGGCATTCACAAACAACGACATTGGAGAGAGACAATGCAGATAGAAAGGAAACCAACTTAGAAAGAGGCTAGCCAATATTAGACAGGCGATGGATTTGAATCCTTAGGGGAAAAGATAATTGGGGTGGTCAAATAAAAATGTATCAATACGGTGGGAAATTAGGTAGGTTATGTAATTAAAGTCACGTGGGAGGAACAAGCAGCTGGTCCATAACTAGATATATGTAGGAAACATCAGTTGTAACCACAGGTTCCAAAGAGAGCCATGTGGATCAAATCGAATCATAGGTTGGTAAATGAATGTTGGTATATGAGTTGTCACATGTTGGTATATCGGTTGCCACAAGTTGGTATATCAGTTGTCACAAGTTGGTATACCAGTTGTCACATGTTGGTATATGCGTTATCACATGTTGGTTTATCAGTTTTCACATGTTGGTATATCAGTTATCACATGTTGGTGTACGAGTTATATGCATGTACGAGTGCAGTTCTTCCTTACACCTTGTGTTATTGATGCATATCCCAAAAGTTCAATTTTCATGTTTCGAACTTTTTGAAACAGAAGCAACCACCAGAAAGCAGCTCTGATGGCAACCTTCCATTGGCCAGGGTACATCGCTGGGCTTCAAGTGATCGAGCGGAGAAGACTGATGGCACAGCGGATGACGAGCCTGTATCCGAAAATCTCCATCAACGTTTTAAAGAAAGTCCAGATGAGAAAAAAGAAGATTATGCTGAATTTGAAGATGTGAAAACAAGACAAGAAGTTGATATAGGTCCTGCTGTTTTGCCTGGCTACTCAACAACAGACGATCATCTAGCGCCATCTGGCGATGAGTGTCCCAATGGACATGATAGTACTTCGCCAGAGTTTTCGATACTGCAGCTGAACTCGCCAAAACAAAGAGTAACAGAGTCGAACGTCCACAGGAAAGAAGAGCAGCCTTGCTGCCACTCATCAGACACTCATATCGAACCAATGAGCTTATCGCCCCCAGAAATAATTGTGAGCAATTATTCGGTAATTGGCGGCAATGCATATCCTATAGAAGACATTCATGAACCAGCTGGTTTCACAGAGGCAAACCATCTTGAGCCTAGGATACTGGCGCACGAAATTAACCTGTCAGGAGTGTTAGACGACCAGGTTATGACCAGATCGGACAATGCAGCAAACGTGAACATTATCTCCTTACCAAAGTCACCACAGTATGTACATGGCGCTGTGGCCGCTGCCCAGCCAATCAACGAACAGCACTACGAGATACTGAAGTTTTTTCCCACGTCTTCTACGGCCCTGCCCGTCATGTCTAAAAGAGAAACAGCAACACAAAGCGACGTTATTATAAACCCTGTTAAGCTCCCTCGGAGCATACTTCGACATGACCATTCATCCACTTTGCCCGTGAGACCTGTTTCCGGGTCACTGAAGATAAGTCAATATGATAGCGTCTATTACTCTGGCGCGTCACACCTCTCGTTCACAGGTAATGGGCATGCCAATCGTTGTTTGGGCTTTGTGTTACCACATATAGTCTGTAAAGTCGACTTAGTGTATCTTTTTCTTCATCTATATCCTACTTTAGTGTATCTTTTTCTCCACCTAGCCTACTTTAGTGTATCATATTCTTCATCTATAGCTTACTTAGTGTATCTTTTTATCCCTCTATAATCTACTTAGTTGTATCTTTCTCCCCTCAATAATCTACTTTAGTGTATCTTTATCCATCTATAGTTTACTTTAGTGTATCTTTATCTCCATCTATAATCTACTTTAGTGTATCTTTATCGTCATCTATAATCTACTTTAGTGTGTCATTATCTCCATCTATAATCTACTTTAGTGTTTCTTTACTACCTATATAATCTAATTTTGTGTATCCCTTGCTCCCTGTTTAATCTACTTTAAAGTATAATTTAATCATTGTATCATTTACGCTAGTGTATCCTTTACTCTATGTAAAATCTACGTTAGAGCATCCTTTACTCCCTGCATAATCTAGTTTAGTGTTTCCTTTACTCTTTAAACACTCTAATTTAGTGTATCGTTTACTCCCTCTATTATCTACTGAGATGTATCTTTTACTCTATGTATTATCTACTTTGTATATCCTTTACTTCCTGTAACATATTTTATTGTATCATTTTCTCACATATAATATACTCTCTGTATAGTCTAATTTAGTTTACCCTTTACTTCCAGTATAATTTAGTTTAGTTTACCCTTTACTCCCAGTATAATCTAGTTTAGTTTATCCTTTACTCACAGTATAATCTAGTTTAATTGATCCTTTACCCCCAGTATAATCTAATTTAGTTTATCCTTTACTCCCCCCCCCCGTAATGTAATTAACTTAATTCTTTACTCCCTGTATATTTGCTTTGTGTACAATTTACGCTCCGTATAATCTAGCCTAGTTTATCCTTTACTCCCAGTATAATCTAGTTGTGTTTATCCTTTACTCGCCGTATAATCTAGGTTAGGTTGTCCTTTACTCCCCGCATAATCTAGTTTAGGTTGTCCTTTACTCCCCGTATAATCTAGGTTAGGTTGTCCTTTACTCCCCGTATAATCTAGTTTAGGTTGTCCCTTACTCGCCGTATAATCTAGGTTAGGTTGTCCTTTACTCCCCGCATAATCTAGTTTAGGTTGTCCTTTACTCCCCGTATAATCTAGGTTAGGTTGTCCTTTACTCCCCGTATAATCTAGTTTAGGTTGTCCTTTACTCGCCGTATAATCTAGGTTAGGTTGTCCTTTACTCGCCGCATAATCTAGTTTAGGTTGTCCTTTACTCCCCGTATAATCTAGGTTAGGTTGTCCTTTACTCCCCGTATAATCTAGTTTAGGTTGTCCTTTACTCGCCGTATAATCTAGGTTAGGTTGTCCTTTACTCCCCGCATAATCTAGTTTAGGTTGTCCTTTACTCCCCGCATAATCTAGGTTAGGTTGTCCTTTACTTCCCGTATAATCTAGTTTAGAATCTAGTTTAGGTTGTCCTTTACTTCCCGTATAATCTAGGTTAGGTTGTTCTTTACTCCCCGCATAATCTAGTTTAGGTTGTTCTTTACTCCCCGTATAATCTAGGTTAGGTTGTCCTTTACTCCCCGTATAATCTAGTTTAGGTTGTCCTTTACTCCCCGCATAATCTAGTTTAGGTTGTCCTTTACGCTCCATATAATCTAGTTTAGGTTGTCCTTTACTCCCCGTATAATCTAGTTTAGGTTGTCCTTTAGGCCCCATATAATCTAGTTTAGGTTGTCCTTTATGCCCCATATAATCTAGTTTAGGTTGTCCTTTACTTCCCGTATAATCTAGTTTAGGTTGTCCTTTACGCCCCATATAATCTAGTTTAGGTTGTCATTTACGCCCCATATAATCTAGTTTAGGTTGACCTTTACTTCCCGTATAATCTAGTTTAGGTTGTCCTTTACGCCCCATATAATCTAGTTTAGGTTGTCATTTACGCCCCACATAATCTAGTTTAGGTTGTCCTTTACGCCCCATATATTCTAGTTTAGGTTGTCCTTTACTTCCCGTATAATCTAGTTTAGGTTGTCCTTTATGCCCCATATAATCTAGTTTAGATTGTCCTTTACTTCCCGTATAATCTAGTTTAGGTTGTCCTTTACGCCCCATATAATCTAGTTTAGGTTGTCATTTACGCCCCACATAATCTAGTTTAGGTTGTCCTTTATGCCCCATATATTCTAGTTTAGGTTGTCCTTTACTTCCCGTATAATCTAGTTTAGGTTGTCCTTTACTTCCCGTATAATCTAGTTTAGGTTGTCCTTTACGCCCCATATATTCTAGTTTAGGTTGTCCTTTACTTCCCGTATAATCTAGTTTAGGTTGTCCTTTACTTCCCGTATAATCTAGTTTAGGTTGTCCTTTACGCCCCATATATTCTAGTTTAGGTTGTCCTTTACTTCCCGTATAATCTAGTTTAGGTTGTCCTTTACGCCTGTATAATCTAGTTTAGGTTGTCCTTTAGGCCCCATATAATCTAGTTTAGGTTGTCCTTTATGCCCCATATAATCTAGTTTAGGTTGTCCTTTACTTCCCGTATAATCTAGTTTAGGTTGTCCTTTACGCCCCATATAATCTAGTTTAGGTTGTGATTTACGCCCCATATAATCTAGTTTAGGTTGACCTTTACTCCCCACATAATCTAGTTTAGGTTGTCCTTTACGCCCCATATATTCTAGTTTAGGTTGTCCTTTACTTCCCGTATAATCTAGTTTAGGTTGTCCTTTACTTCCCGTATAATCTAGTTTAGGTTGTCCTTTACTTCCCGTATAATCTAGTTTAGGTTGTCCTTTACTTCCCGTATAATCTAGTTTAGGTTGTCCTTTACGCCTGTATAATCTAGTTTAGGTTGTCCTTTACGCCTGTATAATCTAGTTTAGGTTGTCCTTTACTTCCCGCATAATCTAGTTTAGGTTGTCCTTTACTTCCCGTATATTCTAGTTTAGGTTGTCCTTTACGCCTGTATAATCTAGTTTAGGTTGTCCTTTACTTCCCGTATATTCTAGTTGAGGTTGCCCTTTACGCCTGTATAATCTAGTTTAGGTTGTCTTTTACTTCCCGTATAATCTAGTTTAGGTTGTCCTTAACGCCCCGTATAATCTACTTTAGTGTAACTTCTACTACTACACCCACTTTCAAGTCTGGATCTGTTCTTGTACTGAGTCCCAACCTCTTTCCTCTATATCTTCTCACAATCATTTCATTATGTTATTAATAAACTTCGTCTTATCCTTGCTGATCCTCTTGACAAATGGGTCACTTACCTGCAGCCTGTAACAAACCATATGATATTTCGTGTGAAATACCTGTAGCAATACAACAAAAATAATAAATAAAACAGTTGCGCTAGGCAATGAGTAATAAGCTTGTTTATGTCACCTAATGTAGGTAGCATCGACTCGGTAGATATACGCAACCGAACCTTATGTAAGAGTCAGGTGAAACATACTGAGCAAGATCTCAACGTTAGTTTAGGGTCGGGCGAAACATTTTGATTTATAGACTCCCACTTCACCACAGGGTCTAACGAAACATAATGACAATAGACCCCCACTTCACCACAGGGTCTGATGAAACATAATGACAATATACCCCCACTTCACCACAGGGTCTAACGAAACATAATGACAATAGACCCCCACTTCACCACAGGGTCTAACGAAACATAATGACAATAGACCCCCACTTCACCACAGGGTCTAACGAAACATAATGACAATAGACCCCCACTTCACCACAGGGTCTAATGAAACATAATGACAATATACCCCCACTTCTCCACAGGGTCTAACGAAACATAATGACAATATACCCCCACTTCACCACAGGGTCTAACGAAACATAATGACAATAGACCCCCACTTCACCACAGGGTCTAATGAAACATAATGACAATAGACCCCCACTTGACCACAGGGTCTAACGAAACATAATGACAATAGACCCCCACTTCACCACAGGGTCTAATGAAACATAATGACAATATACCCCCACTTCTCCACAGGGTCTAACGAAACATAATGACAATATACTCCCACTTCACCACAGGGTCTAATGAAACATAATGACAATAGACCCCCACTTCACCACAGGGTCTAACGAAACATAATGACAATAGACCCCCACTTCACCACAGGCTCTAACAAAACATAATGACAATAGACCCCCACCTCAACACAGGGTCTAACGAAATATAATGACAATAGACCCCCACCTCACCTCAGGCTCAGGTGAAACATAATGACAATATACCCCCACCTCACCTCAGGGTCAGTGCTATTGAGCATCGGTGTGTAATAGGGTTTCCTTTCAACGTTTTGTGCATGTTGTAGTCGAGCACAAGGAAATCCGACCAGCTCATTAGAGGTTGTTGATATTACTCCTGAATGCCCACAACAAGTAGCTCTCTTTTGTGCGTACTGAAAGGGGCCTTAGCTGGCAGGTTGCAGTACTTTTCTTCACATCTCGAACGTGCTGATTAAGGTGGGCCTTGGTCCTGAGGTATGCTTGACTTCATCTGTGTCTCTCTTACGCCAATCACCAACCTCGCTATCTGGGCTGACATGATTAGATTATGTTTCTATGGAAAACTGAGTGGAAGTGATGTGTGGGTCTTGATCAATATATTTTGCCTGCCCTTGACTAACATTGTCAGATAAGTGTGTTTTGCTTGACCAGACATGTTAGTCTCCTCTCCCCAGCTCATTGAAGGTCTACCCCGCCTTTTTTTCCCGCCTCGAATGTACCAGACTTCTGTGGAGGTGCACAAAGGGTTATCCTTTCTTCTATGTGGCCTGTCCACCGGTGTTTCGTAATTTTTTTCCGTGAACGACCGCATCGCTCGCCATAATTGCTGTAGGTTGGAATTGTGGAAATTCTGCATACGCTGGTTGTGGAAAGTAAGTTCGACCATGCGTCACTAGTTATGGCTTTTCTCTAAGTGTCCATGTTTCAGTATCATAGCACATTGCAGAGAGCACCGTGGAGTTCAAGAGAGAAGCGTGTAGGGTCCGACGCATTGTTAGTTCTAAATTATTCTGCTAGTGAAGGAAGTGTCCAAGATATCAATACTCCTCGTTGTTGCCATTGAGAATAACCAAGTCTCAACAGGTGAAACAATTTCCCCTGACGTTGGATTTCTTCTTCTTCGTTCATCCTCAGATCAAGGTTCCGGTTTCTCTTACAAAGGAAACCGTTGTTTGTAAGGCTGTTTCATCTCCATGCAGCTTTTGTCTCATATTTGTCTCACAAGGCCAGTATTGCTCTCTTTTTCCCTGCATGAGCGTGCAGCTTTGTAGAATGTGTTCCACGGTCATGATATGCTCCCCACATGGGCACCTGTCATCTGTCCCAATCCTCATTTTGTTGTAAAGATGACCATTGAGCCTGTTATGCCCAGTTCTCAGTCTGAAGACGATGACTTGCTCTTCTCTAGTTAAGTTAAAGTAGCTGTCTTCTTTTCGGAAGTCAGGGTGTTGATCAGCCCATTTTACCCTGAAGTTGGTTTTAATTATGGTCTTGGCCTTATTATATGTGATACTCAGGTCTGTTTGTTGGGATGCTCCTCCTCTCTTTGCTAGTTTGTCTGCAGCTTCGTTGCCTTCAACATTGCAGTGGGATGGAATCCACTGTATGACCATGACATTGGGTTTGAAGATGTTCGTTTGTAGCACTACTATCTTTCCCTCTTTACTAAGTATATGTACGATACGGTTTGTTTATGTCTGAGATGATCAGCACCACGTCGACCGCGAATCGAAGATGGCTGGGGTAATGATTGTGAAGCACAAATGACCAGGGGGATTTTTGTTATGTTTAAAATGTAATTAATTGACGAGAAGGCAATGGAAACTGTATAGAATAATTGACACTTTCACAAGTTGAATGTAATCATTGAAATGTCCATCTGACAGGCGACCCTGACCCACTTATGCCCCCGCCTTCCTACTCTGAATGCGTCCATCAAATGTCGCCACCGAGTTTCAAGCTGCCACACCTAGCTAGCACAAAGGCCCACGTGGAGACTCTTCCACGCAGGGAAAGTGCCAATATATTCAAGACTACCTGTTCACAGTTCCGGCCGATGGAGGTTGAGTACAGCAAGTTGGCGAGCAGTGGCACGAGCATTCTCGATGACGACATTGCAACTTTTGCCAAGAGCAGGACCAATGTTCTGGTATGTTTATTACAGTTAACATTACTTACAGGTATGATGTTCAGGGAGTGTTATTTACAGATAAATTGACTTACAGGTGTGACGTTCAGGTGTGTTTATTACTAGTAAACTTACTTATAGGTACGATGTTCAGGTATGCTTTTTTACAGGTGCGATGTTCAGGTGTGTTTATTACAGGTAAACTTACTTACAGATACGATGTTCAGGTATGTTTCTTACAGGTAAGCTTATCTACAGATACGATGCTCAGATATATTTCTTACATGTAAGCTTACCTACAGATACGATGCTCAGATATATTTCTTACAGATAAGCTTACCTACAGATACGATGCTCAGATATGTTTCTTACAGGTAAACTTACTTATAGGGGCGGTGTTCAGGTATATTTCTTACATGTAAGTTTTCTTACAGATACGGTGTTCAGGTTTGTTTCTTAAAGGCAAACTTACTTCATTGAATCAATCAAACGCCGGACCATTTCTTATTGAGCATAGTTTTACAACAAATACATGTCAAGTCTTACGATCGAGAGCAATCCGAGCCAGTTCTGTCCATGTTTTGCCTGCCGATTTGATTTTGACATCGAGCTCCATCTTCCATGAGCATCTCAACCGTCCGCTATTCCTATTGCCCTGTGAATTTCCTGAACAAAAACTGTCTTGTTTTCGTTACGTGTGACCTATCCATCGCTTCCTCTGTATTTCATGCTCCATTTGTGTTTGTCCCGTTCTTTCCAACAGTTTCACATGTGTGATCTTATCGTACCATTTCCATCCTTGTATTATGCGCAGTGATAAACAGTATATTTATGCCGACTCTGTGCTACCTATGGCAAACATGGCCTCTGCCCAGTGCCAGTGAAAGTAGAATTTCAAAGTATGAAATGAATTGTTTGATGAAGGTAATCGGTGTTACCAGGAAAGACAGAATGCGGAACGACGACATTCGCAGTATGGTTGGCACTACTTCATTGACAGGGTAGATTTCCAGGCACAAAACTACGTTGGTTTGGTCATCTCATGAGAATGCACCCTCATCAACTTCCACTGATGGCTTACAACGCTGGTAGATCTGGCTACAGGGCAGAGGGGTGACTGCAAGGCAAGTGGATAAATGACATTAAAGTGGTTGTGCATCGACACGAACTCACATTGACCGACGCAACGCACTTGGCGCATGACAGACTACTTAAGCTTCCCACAAAGCTTAACGGAATAAGAGGAAAGAAAACTAACCAAGTAACATTCTGCGGCTACAACCATTTACGAAACAGCAAATAAGCTTCCTAATTGTAAACAAAATTGTAATGTAACGACTTCCACCACAGTGACCAGTAAAAAAACAAGTACACCAACAAACATCTCATCTGAAGGTATTCAAGAAAGTGGATGGATAGTAAACAGTATCTTGTCCAGAAAACTAAAATATTTTGACCACATCAAACGCCATAATGGCCTGGAAAGAACGATACTGGAGGGCATGGTGCCCGGAAAGCGGGGCAGAGGCAGACCGAGGAGAAGATGGAAACAAGACATCACGGAGGTCCTGAAGATTACAGTGATAGAGGCGGGAGTTCTGGCTAGAGATCGAGTCTTACCGATGGGCTGTTGTGAGAGCGACGTTCTATGAAGGAAATGCTGCAATATGATGTATGGATTATATCGGGTAGGAGAGACTGGAGAGTCTAGTATAACAGCTTTTCTATGAGAAACAATCTTAATCAACGCGTTCTTCAACACGGTAGTTGGCCTTGTACGGGTCCCAACTCTGATCCCACGTGATGCGATCACGGACACGAGTTGACCAATAGATGAGCAGTTTATTCGATTGAGGGTCACGAATGTTGTTCTTCTTCCTCTCTAACGAATCCATTTAGTGGGTGGTCGACCCAGGGGGGTGTCTTCTTTTTCCGAGAAAACCATAAAGCAGTTCTGGAACCCCAACGATCGCCATTTCTTATTGCGATGTGGTCTTCTTCTCTTCCTCCTCATCCTTCTTCTTCTTCTTCACCTTCTTTTTCTTTTTCTTCTTCTTCCTCCTCCCCCTCCTCCTCTTCTTCTTCTTCAAACTGCAGTCAAGCTGTGAACTACTACACAACGCATTCCGTTCTCTGCACTATATTCTGGGCTCTCTTGGATTTGACGAGCTGCAAAAATCATGTCAACCGTCCCCCGACCAGCTCGGAAACCACATTGACTCTCTGGGAGTTGCTAAGGGGCTGAGCAAAACTGGAGCTAACATTTTTAGGACGATTGTCAGAAGGGTGTTCCCTCTGGAGCTATCACAAGATTGACGATTGCCCTTGTGCTTGTACATGCGGACAATGGTGACTTCTTTCAGTTCGTGCGGCATATGACCTGTATCCCAATTTGAGCAAAAGAGGTATGTTAGCTTGTGTAGCAGCACAGAGCCTCCTGCATTGTAGTGCTCATCAGAAATAGCATCTGACTCGGGGGCTTTGCCACTGGACATTTAGTTGATTGCTTTCTCAACCTCATCTGTACTGGGCGAGCTAACCAGCCTTTCATTGATTTCAACTTCAGGCATGTTTGTTATGGCTAATTCACTGATAGTGGATGGAGAATTGAGGTTAGCACTGAAGTGCTCTGACCATCGCTCCAGAATGCCAACTTTATCGGTCATCAGTGCCCTGCCATCAGCATTAAGGACACGAGATGAATGATATGACCTCGGACCATAGACCGTCTTCCGGGCATCGTAAAATCGCTTTGAGTCATTTGTGTCTGCGTACCGCTGGATTTCATCTGTTTTGCTTGTTAAACCAGGCACACAGCATAGTTCTGCGCTGGTTCTGGACACTCCTGCGAATATTGGTGAACGCGAACTTTTTGTTAGATGAGGAGAGATCGTCTTGGTGAAATCTTAATAAACCATGTGTTCATCCAACAAATTCATCAAACCAGTCCTTGTTTTTGTGAGCTGCGTGACCCAGATACTCAGAAGCGGTTGGGTAGACAGCATCCTTCAGAAGGGCCTATTTGTTCTCTACTGTCTCCGTCCATGGCAGTGTGTCCGTCAGCCTGCTGTCCAGAGCCCTGGAAAAGCGTACCGGATGGGTCCCACTTTGCAGATTGGAGATGTTAAGTCTCTTCTCAGACTTACGACCCTGGTGACGTCGATTAGGCTCTATGTGGAGGCTAAACTTTGACACAATGAGTCTGTTATCTGTCCAACACTCGGCACCGCACATAGCCTTTGTCACTTGCACATTTCGTCTGTCCCTCTTTCTGGTGAGGCCATAGTCAATAAGATGTCACTGCTTAGAGCGTGGATGCATCCACGACGTCTTGTTGCGAGTGGACAGCCGAAACGTGGTGTTGGTGATGGAGAGATCTTGGGTGGCACAGAGGCCCAGCAGCAGCAACCCGTTGCTGTTGTACTTGCCCTTGCATGTACCCTAAGTACACCTTCCAAGAACTGATGGTCGGCCCCAAGTCTGGCATTGAAGTCACAAAGGAAAACACGCTTTACGGACTATGGAACCGACAAGATGAAGGAGTTCAGCTCCTTATGGAATTTATTCTTGATATCCTCAGCATTAGTCATTGTTGGGGCTAAGGGGCTGATAACTGTAATATCCTGTGTCCCAGTGAGAGTTGGACAGTCATTAACCGATCATTGATACCCTGTGGTGGTCGATTAATCGAGCGCACTAGATACGATTTGATGGCGAATCCAACACCAGCTTCTCGTCTTTCGCGCCCACTCCAGAAGAACATGTATCCGCCCACAACTTCTATAATCTGACCCTCTTGTGATAATCTGTCCTCCCTAAGAGCAACCACAACCACCGCGTAGCGTGCCAATTCTTTGGAAACTAGTCCTCCTTTCGGGTCTATCGGTCTCGGTGCTGTCAAGTAATGTGCGCACGTTCCACGTGCCGAAGGTAAGAGCCTTCATTCTTTATCAATCACACATTACATCTAATAACGTCTGGGGCTGTAACTTGCGCTTAAATAAGTGAGGACGATTTCCGATGTCGTCAGCCCCACTATCTCGTTCTGAGCCATCCTGGCCGAGAGGTAAGACGTAGTCAAGACGAATAAGGATAGCACAGGATGCAGATTTATCTCAGGGTTTACTCCAGAAGCCTTTCCTCTTTAACAGGTACTTCACAGGACAGTGGGGGACATTATTAAACATATATATATATATACACATGCCTACATACATACATGCGAATACTAATCAAAGGGGTCTTAAGGTAAGATCCCTGTTATGTGGTCGGCAAAGTGGAACAGTCATAGGGGAGTTCGAGTGCCAGGTTTAGTGTAGTCCGGCTGTGGAGCTACGCCTTTTAAAATTGTGGAGAATTTTATAGAATAAATTGTGTCGATCAACAGAAACGGTTTCAATTCGCCGATCAGTCAATTGAAGGCTAGGAAAGTCCGGAATAGAAATTTCCTACGCGAAGAACAAGATGCGGTTTAAAAAACTGGATTAAAAAAACTAATTCTCTTCAAATCGTGCCTATTTCCCAGAGTTTCCTTAACAGTGTGATATTACGTAAATGAGAAATAACATAGATGACCAATAACGGAAATGTGCTAGTTTGTCTCTAATCTTCTCATCTCTATTTACAACATGACATAGGCGGCGCTCACTGACAGCAGGCCAGGGATTCTGGACAGCGATCACCAACTCTTGGCCTTCATCTCGTGCCTCTTCTGTTGGCCGATTGGTCTGGTGGCCATATACTATTCCAATATGGTAAGTGTAACAGCTATTCTGAGGTCTGCGTTCGACCGTATCTGCCGCGGGAAACTGAAAGTTATTCCACGGGGCAGACCTTCCCAATCTGGCGTCATGGGAGAGGAGAATTCCCCGAGTGAATTTGTGAATGAGATTGTCGTACGTAGGTTGTCAATGTCGCTTGGTGTCGCTGGGTACAACAGAGGGGTTACCAGACAACAGAAAATATATACACCAGACAACAGAAAACATAATCACCTAACAACATATAAGGAAAGGAAGCAATAGGCACTCCTGCTGAATCGAACCCTGGATCTTACGGTGATGAATGCCCCTATCTGAGAGAAAGAAATGAGGAAGGAGTTACTAATAGATAGACATAGGTATACAAGAAGGCGATATCTCTGATCCAGCCTTTCTATCGGCCTTCCGGAATTAGACACATAATTAGTTATCATTCTACATTCCCACCTGGTGTCAGGTGTGTATCTTTTCTCAGTGTGTAAATTATGCTTGTCTTTGCGATTTTTATCGCTACTCTCTTTACTGTTGTGCCGTTGCCTTTTCTCCTTTCCAGACGAATATCTTGTAGTCGAAACGTCAACACTATTCGTTACTCCGCCATGTGTAAAGATGTGTCCCACCTAAAATCAATTGATGTGTAAAGATGTGTCCCACCTGCTTTCACTTGATGTGTAAAGATGTGTCCCACCTGCTTTCACTTGATGTGTAAAGATGTGTCCCACCTAAAATCACTTGATGTGTAAAGATGTGTCCCACCTGCTTTCACTTGAAGTGTAAAGATGTGTCCCACCTAAAATCACTTGATATGTAAAGATGTGTCCCACCTAAAATTACTTGATGTGTAAAGCGGTGTCTCGCCTAAAATCACTTGATGTGTAAAGCTGTGTCTCGCATAAAATCACTTGATGTGTAAAGCTGTGTCCCACCTAAAATCACTTGATGTGTAAAGATGTCCTATCTAAAATAACTTGATGTGTAAAGTTGTGTCCCACCTGATTTCACTTGTCCGTCACCGCTGGCGTCCACTTTCCTAAAGTCCACTTGATTATAACCGGGTAGCTCGAACTATATTCAGATAATGAAGTTTGCTCTGTCAATCATACATGACCAAACTTCTTCTTCTTCTTCTTCTGCGTACACAGTCAGACAGTAACCATTATTTTCCCGAAAAAAGCGGCGGTCATCCTGAGACTCTCGCCACTACCATAGAGCTTGTCTTGCAGTTCCACTGGCAATGGCCACATCTGCTCTCTCTGATCCTCATATGTCGGGCAGTTCTGCAGCAGATGTTCAGTGGTCATTTTACCAGTACCGCACGGGCATTCGTCGGTACACCCTATCTTCAATTTGTTGAATAGGTGGTACCTCAGTCTGTTGTGGCCAGTGCGAAGTCTGAAGACAACGACATGCTCTCTTCGGTTCAACTGGTAATAGGCATCGTTTTTGGTGTAACCAGTATGTTCGGTTTCCCATTTGGTCAATACATGACCAAACGATACCCCCTTACCTATCCACCCCCAAATTTGAAGAACAAGAAAAAATTTTAAAAAAGGAAATCTTCTAGAATTTCTTCGTCACTCGTTCTCAAACTCCCGCTACCAAACCCTGAACGTTCTCAAACTCCCGCTACCAAACCCTGAACGTTCTCAAACTCTCGCTACCAAACCCCGATAAGAGCTTTGCAAGTAGCAGGTTGTTGTCCAGACAACGGAATGCGTTGTGTCGTAGTTTACAGCTTGACTGTGATATTTGAACCTTTCTGTCCTTCTTCCTCTTCATCGTACGCTGTTTACAGCGATATTTACGTTGCACTGATTTAATTTGTTAGCCAGTGGCTCAGTGCATCCGATTTCAACAGGCGTTTCTGTAGGGTTGCCCTCCTTAGCCTTTGGCTGTCCCCAGCCTGACTGCAAGGCAGCAGTTGTTTTTGGTCAGAGTTGTCTCTCTTGGGAAGTTGTCTTGCTGGACTATCGAGTCTTCCCTACTCGTGTCTATAGCGTTTGGCAATGATATGATGGACTATGTACTAGTTTGTACTATCCCGGAAGAGATGCAGTCCAGTGTGACTTTTTCCCAGGATCGTCACGTCCTGCCAGAAACGTAGCATATGCATATGAGTGAGGCATCTTTTTGCTCGCTTTATTTTCTCGGCTCATCTGCAGTGATGGTACGCCTAGCATTCCCCGCCACCCGGGAGCTTGTCACCATAGGACAGGAGGTGCAATGTCCGCTGGACTGCATCTCTTCTGCGTCAATTGGAATGACTGATAGCAGACAGATGCAAAGAGCGAGGAAGGAGTGCATTTTACCGGGTGCATTCCTGCGGCTCGATCGGGCCGGGACACAAGCCCCAGCCATGTCGTAGCCTCCCATCTCAGCGGTGCTGAGATTTTGGGCGGGATTCTGGCTTAGAGGCGTTCGGCCGTAATCCCTCAGATGTTAGCTTATCAGCCAAGCACGTGGACCAAATGTCAGCGACCTGTGATTCCTCTCGAAATAGTGCATTTGACCAGGTGACAAGCCTAGTCTTGCACGGAGATGTTGTCCGCCTAGGGGGCGGACATATCTCATGGTCAAGGGTTAAGTCTCAGCAGTTCGCAGTGAGGTAGCTGATCTACTGCTTAGGGCACCCGACCGAGAACTAAGTCTTCTACAAATGATTTCATTCCTCATCGCCGTATGGGGTGAATATCGAGCAGCTTCCCGCCCGCTTTTATCAGCGGACGGCAGAGACCTCATTCTGCGGCTTGACCGGGTGGGGCTGGAGCGTGGCCCCCAGGTCCCCACCATGTCGAAGCCTCCCTTTGCATTCGTGCTGGTCTGCTTTTTGGGCGGGGTTTTTTGGCTTATAGGCGTTCGGCCGTAATCCCTCACCTCGCTCCGTTGGCTTATCCGCCTAGTACGTGAACCAAATGTCTGCGGCTCCTCTCGGGCTTAGCAGGATTACCGTAGCAAAGCCCTGTCATTAGTAGGGTAAAACTGACCTGTCTTTAGAGGGTCTATTTCCAGCACCCGTTCAATATTAGCCAGACCGTATCAATAGAGGGCTTTTAGTTTGTCAATGGCCGTTTCTGGAGCCTGCGATTTCTGCAGGGTGAAGACCAGATTACCGTAGCAGGCGCTATTTCATTTGGGGATTTGGAGACTGACCTGTCTTCCGTGGGTCTAATACCAGCACATGTTCACTATAAGACCCATCGAGGGTACTCTCTTTTGACAGTCATTCTACACTATTGGCGTGCTTAGTCAATTTAAGCCTCAGGCTCCACTCCTGATAGTGCTCTTCCGTCAATTCCTTTATCAAACACTGGATGCAGACCAACAGAGCCACAGGGGGCATAACCCCAGATTTCTGAGGGTCTAAATCCCGCACCAGTTCCATATTAGACCCCAGGAGAGTGGTCTCGGCATGTCAGTCATTTCAGTGTTGGCCGTGTTGAGTCAAATTAAGCCGCAGGCTCCACTCCTGGGGGTGCCCTTCCGTCAATTCCTTTAAGTTTCAGCTTTGCAACCATACTTCCCCCGGAACCCAAACACTTTGGTTTCCCGGAAGCTGCCCGCAGAGTCATCGAAGCAACTCCTTCGGATCGGTAGTCGGCATCGTTTATGGTCAGAACTACGACGGTATCTGATCGTCTTCGCGCCTCCTCCTTTCGTTCTTGATTAATGAAAACATTCTTGACAAATGCTTTCGCAGTAGCTCGTCTTGCGGCGATCCAAGAATTTCACCTCTAACGTCGCAATACGAATGCCCCCGTTTGTCCCTGTTAATCATTACCTCCAGTTCCTTCTTCTTCTTCTTCTTCTGCGTACACAGTCAGACAGTAACCATTATTTTTTCGAAAAAAGTGGCGGTCATCCTGAGGCTCTCGCCACTGCCATAGAGCTTGTCTTGCAGTTCCACTGGTAATGGCCACATCTGCTCTCTCTGATCCTCGTATGTCGGGCAGTTCTGCAGCAGATTTTCAGTGGTCATTTTACCAGTACCGCACGGGCATTCGTCGGTACACCCTATCTTCAATTTGTTGAATAGGTGGTACCTCAGTCTGTTGTGGCCAGTGCGAAGTCTGAAGACAACGACCTGCTCTCTTCGGTTCAACTGGTAATAGGCATCGTTTTTGGCCTCCAGTTCCGAAAACCAACAAAATAGAACCGAGGTCCTATTCCATTATTCCATGCACCATTATTCAAGCAGCCGAGGCCTGCTTTGAACACTAATTTTTTCAAAGTAAACGCGCCGGCCACCCAGGACGCTCAGCGAAGAGCACCCGTGGGAGAGAGCCGGCAGACGGTAGGGCAGGAGACAACGGGCAGTGAACCGGCACGAGCCGGACCGCCCGCCTGCGCCTGAGATCCAACTACGAGCTTTTTAACTGCAACAACTTTAATATACGCTATTGGAGCTGGAATTACCGCGGCTGCTGGCACCAGACTTGCCCTCCAATAGATCCTCGTTAAAGGGTTTAAAGTGAACTCATTCCAATTACGGGGCCTCGAAAGAGTCCCGTATTGTTATTTTTCGTCACTACCTCCCCGTGCCGGGAGTGGGTAAGTTGCGCGCCTGCTGCCTTCCTTGGATGTGGTAGCCGTTTCTCATGCTCCCTCTCCGGAATCGAACCCTGATTCCCCGTTACCCGTTACAAACATGGTAGGCATGTCACGTACCATCGACATTTGATAGGGCATACATTTGAAAGATGCGTCGCCGGCACATGAGGCCATGCGATCAGCACAAAGTTATCCAGAGTCACCAGTGGGGACGCCGCAACCCCGCGAGGGGAAACGACGATTGGTTTTGAACTAATAAAAGCGCTCTTTCCGCGAGGGTCGGAGCTTGGTAAGCATGTATTAGCTCTAGAATTGCCACAGTTATCCAAGTAGGATCGTGTCATCTAAGGAACTTCGACTGATTTAATGAGCCATTCGCGGTTTCACCGTGAGACAGTGTGAACTTAGACATGCATGGCTTAATCTTTGAGACAAGCATATGACTACTGGCAGGATCAACCAGATATCTGTCGGAGACGTACGTACAGCACACACCGGTCGGCGGAGGAAGGGTGTGTAAAAAGCCTCACTGGGACGGCCGCAGGGACCGACTGACGGGACGGACGGACGGTTGTTCCACCCGTCCCTCACTCCGTCGACCTAGGACCGCCTGACAGGGGCCTCCCACACGCACCAGACGACCGACCGACCGGGCTCGCTCGAGGAGGGATGGCAGCGCTCTGTGCAGAACGGATCCCAACGACCTCGGCGATGAATTTAACTGGGACTAGAGACAATTTGGCCTGCCGGCCTGCCCTTCTCCGTAGGAGAACGCAGGGCCTCGAGGCACGATTCGTGCTTTCCATTTGCCGGTAACAAGCTTGTTGCTAGAGTCGGACCACCAGCGAGACGTACTGTCGAGCTCTGCTATAAGCCTTAGATAAATCACCACGGACGGACCACGTTTCCTGATACGGACCAGACGAGCGCACCTCGGTGGAGGAGCCACTACAACAAACCGCACCCAATTCGCTCGACGGGGAAAGGCAGGCGAGCGTTTTCCGCAAGCCCGCGCTATCGCTCCGCCTGGCGGGACTGAGATCGCTTTACGAACACTGGTTGAAATTGAGTCGCTGCGGCGAGACAACTACCCCAGATGATCCTTTCTGTCCAACACATCCGACTTCAACTGGCATTTTTGGGTTCAGGGTTAGCCTTCCCTCTTTGATCCCTTCTCCTTAGCCAGTCTGTCCGGTTGTAGCCTGTTATCCAGGATCACCAGGTGGAGGTGACGAAGGGTCTTGACAGCTTAAGGTCGCTGACCCTTACGCTTGCATTCAGTTTTATGCCGCTACCACTGCAGCCCATGTACTGTTCAGAGTTGATTCATGCTGGGAAATGATAGCATATTGATGACTACATTTGGTTATTCCACACTTTTATGTACCTTATATCCGACGTCCTTTTTAGGGTGATCCTACTCATTGTGGGCATACAGCAGCAACAACAGTCCGTTCCAAAATTCGTGTCCAAACTGTAGTGCTTCTTCCACAATTAATTTGTGATATGCTTCTATTCTGGCATGAGTAATTGAAGACCTACCATACAGGGTCACTCTCAAGGGCCAGACCTTGGTTCTTTGGTATCTGTAAGTGGGGCGGCCCCGGGTGAAGGGAGGGAAACTAAGGTATTCGGATATGCACGAAGAGAGTGGTTGCCCCTCTTCTCGGGGTTATGTCCTTCTCCCTTTCCCGATACCCCTAGACGAACAGTACACAGTAGTGATTCATAACCATGTTGTGGTGAATCAACAAAGACTGACATGGGGACTACTTTATTTGGAATATAAATAGTCTAAGAGATTCACGACTGTTAATGGCTGGAGAGACTGCAATCCCTCTCGTTGCCAGTATGTATCCTCCCCTCGGATCACGCGCTCTTACATTTTTTCCAGTACTTAATTTTTATTTTTGAGAGGGTATCACGTGTCAAGTCTTTAACATCACACAGTTTAAAAGTCGAGTTCTGTTCGACAACTTGCTTGTTGACTACATCCCACATAAATTCTAGGGGGTTAAAGTGTAAAGGTAAGGTCGGAGTCGAAGAGAAGTGTGGCCATGCTCGGCAATTCTTTTTTTTTTCTTAAAAAATATATCTTCGTTTTCCTTGTCTGTCTCTCAAGCTGCAATAACTCTGGGTTTGAATGTCGTAAAAAGTGACATTTTCGTTTGCAAGCCACGTCACCATTTGATGTTTTGTGCTTTATGTAGTTGGAATGTTGTCCTTCTGCGCTACAACATTATGATATGATACATTGTCCCTCACAAGATATGACACTCTATCCAGAATTCCTTCAATCCCCGAAAGTATGCCCATTCATTTCAGTTCGATAGTCTCTCCAATCTGCAGATTCCGCTTGAAAAAGAAGATCTGCGACACCGACCAACCTCTTTGCTGTCAGCATGCGCTACTTTAATGCGTTGTCCTTTGGGCCTTGGAATTTCTCTTCTCTTGTTTCCTTCAAATGATTGCCATTCTTTATCATAAATATAGTGAGCATTAACCCGCGATTCGTGCAAAAATACGACATCAAAGCCTTCCATCCTTTACTCGCCATCTTCCTCAGGTATTTGCAACAGGCAGCAAGCAGGTGCGGTTTTTCCCAAACAATATTCCTGCGCTAACATATTTACGAGAAGTGAAACCGCTGTCTCTTACAACTCCCCAAAGAGCAGTTTTTTTATACTTCAGTATAACACTGAGCTTGCAAGCTGAACTTTAAGTTAACGAAGTTTTCAAGTTATTTTTTTCTAAACATTTAAAACAATTCACGTGCAATCACATATGTATCGAAATCATATGTTTCTCTTTTCCCACATTGCTTGATTGTTTCCTCTAACGATTGAAAGTCTTGATATCCACCGGAAGAAAGATTGTCTGTCTTATAACCAGCGCGTGCTGTGCTCTCTTCTTACGTTCCTCGATGGTGTGATAGAAATGACCTATATTAGCTTCCCCGCAGAAGTACCTAAACAATAGTACAGTCACCTTCTGTAGAGTGAGTGGGACCAGAGTGCCTGCATCCTGAATTACCAACAGACGTCTTGACGTATGTCTTGCCACTGGCCCAATGTAGTTGTGGACCAGAACTTGATCCGTATGTTTGTGGACGCAGATGCAGCGCAATGAATGAGCTGACAGCAGCTAACTTGCATCAGGATCAGCGAACGAGAGATAACCAGTACCATAATCCCCATCCAAGTGGCGGTCCTGGAAACAGGCTGCACTAGTGTAGTCTGGCTAATAGAAAAGGGAACGCAGTGGGAAGGCAAACCCGGAACAAACAAAAAGTCAGCTGAAGCTAGGTGTGTCGTGTCGAATGGGACATATATCGCAGCCTCGCTGAAACACTAAATAAGAAAACAAGAAAGTCAGTATGTTACACATGTCCCTAAGTACTCCTCACTCCCTATCGTGATAGTTAATCGCTCTAGCCACTGTGCCAGCCAGACACACTTAATTCACCTCAGGTCAGGTCATTCCGTAACCGGTGAGGTCGTTGGGGCATACATGATGACACCCCCGCAGTCCCACGCCACACCTCTCTATCAGAGACCGCTGACTGCCTCCTCTGGTCGGAAATTGGCCCATTCTTTTATATTGTCCTCCCACCTCTTTTTGGGACGACCTCTTCGTTTTCCGCGTTGCACATCTGAACACATGTTTACTTGCAATGTAGTGACGGTAGACTAACGTCTGGTCAGGTAACATATACTGATCAGACATGTAAGTCAGGGTCAGGCAACATATACTGATCAGACATGTAAGCCAGGGTCGGGCAAAATAAACTGATCAGACATGTAAGGCAGGTTCAGGCAACATAAACTGATCAGACATGTAAGGCAGGTTCAGACAAAACATTCTTGGCTTCCTCGTAGCCCCTTCTGAAAACTGCCAGTTTTCATGGCAGTTAGCAGTCTGGCTAGCAACGCGAAGGATCGACGTGAAGGATCAAGCCAAGTATAACCCAACCGCCTGGATAACCTCGGTCCACCTTCACCAGCACGCTCGGGATGTGATGAAAGGTACGACAACCCGCCAATCAACGTCCTTTTTAGGTCGCATAAAAAAGTAATCCTACTCATTGTGGGAATTCAACAACAATTCTTGCAATGTAAAACTCCTACTAGGAAGCACAGACATATGGATAGCTTTAACAATTCGTGACTTGGAGAAAGGTTTATGTTCAAGTACAACAACTATTCAGGCCAATATATATCAGGTATTGTAAGAGAGTTTGTGAGCCAATATATCAGCTCTACGGTATTGTAAGAGAGTTTGGGAGCCGTTATATCAGCTCTACGGTATTGTAAGATAGTTTGGGAGCCATTATATCAGCTCTACGGTATTGTAAGAGAGTTTGGGAGTCGTTACATCAGCTCTCCGGTATTGTAAGAGAGTTTGGGAGCCGTTATATCAGCTCTACGGTATTGTAAGAGAGTTTGGGAGCCGTTATACCAGCTCTACGGTATTGTAAGAAAGTTTGTGAGCCGTTATATTAGCTCTTCGGTATTGTAAGATAGTTTGTGAGCCGTTATATTAGCTCTTCGGTATTGTAAGAGAGTTTGGGAGTAGTTTTATCAGCTCTACGGTATTGTAAGAGAGTTTGGGAGCCGTCATATCAGCTCTACGGTATTGTAAGAGTTTCTAGCCGATATATCAGTTCTATGGAGTGAATCAGCTAATGTCGCTATGGAGATGTGACGACGACTCAGGTCATTGATGTGATATGTGTGACAAGTCTTTGTTTGTTCCCAGTGTCAGATGCTGAAAGCTGAAGGCAACTACGTCCAGGCCCAAGTCTACGCTCGCCAGGCCTTCATCATCTCATCGTTGGGTCTGTGCTCGGGCAGCTTGTCATACATCATCATCTTCATTTATCAGAGAATATTGTAGATGTTCACATACTGCAACAGCCAACAATTCTTAAATCAAGTCAATGCCTCTGGTATACTTAAAATGCTTACATAATATTACTTTGGATACTCCAAAACAATGAAATATATTTCCGTGGTGGTTCCAGTCACGATCATGTCTAGTTATACACTCACACATACTTGAGCACTATTTGACTTCTCTAGTGCACATTTTACATACACCTAATCCCACTACATCAATTTTTTATCTTGTCTATTTTTAATTAATACGTATTTTTTCCATGCAAATAAAATTCTACAAGAGCTCTAGCTGTTTGTTTATTTTCACTTCTAGATATTAATTGTTGTTTGTAAACAAATTTCAGTTGCTAAAGCAACGGGCTTTCCTCATTCGGAGCAGACTACGGTGAATTGGGGATGTTCGTCGCATGGAAGATGGTTACATCTCCCGAAGGTATTTTCTGTGGACGGCGAGATAAAAGAAAGTCAGTCTACCACAGCGGGGTTTCAAAGATGTGTATAACCGGGACACGAAGGATCTGGGAATGGGACTGACATCCTGGGAAGAGTCTCAGACTGCATGAAGAAAAACAAAAGGAAGCTCTTTTTAAAACAAGGAGAAATGAAACGACAACGCAGTAAGGAATACACTAATTCAGTAGAGATTTGCCACTGCAAGGTCTTATAGTCAGTCATGACTGACAGGGGCTACTTTAGAGAACTGCCACTCCAACATCACATCATCATATAGTCAGTCAGTCATGACTGACAAGAGCTAATTTAGAGAGCTACCACTTCAAGGTCACATCATCATATAGTCAGCCGTGACTGACAGGGGCTACTTTAGAGAGCTACCACTTCAAGATCACATCATCATATAGTCAGCCGTGACTGACAGGGGCTACTTTAGAGAGCTACCACTTCAAGGTCACATCATCATATAGTCAGCCGTGACTGACAGGGGCTACTTTAGAGAGCTACGATTTCCAAAGTCACATCATCATATAGTCAGTCAAACTGATTCAAGCATTAGTTAGACCTAGATTTGAGTACTGTGTTCAGGTGTGGAGTCCTTGTCGTAGAGGGGATATAAACATGCTGGAAAGGATACAAAGCAGAACGACAAAGCTGATAGTTGGATTCCAGAATTACAGTTATGAGGAAAGACTAGAAAAACCGGCCCACCGTGTCTAGAAAAGATAAGAATTCGCGGTGACTTAATACAGGTTTATAAGATAATCACAGGAACGGATAAATTCTTCTATAGTAAGTTAAAAAAAAATTCAACCACATATAAGAACAAGAGGACATAGCTACAAGTTAACTAAAGAAAGGTCCAGATTAGATATTAGGAAATACCTGTTGTAGTCAGAGAGCGGTGAATGTTTGGAATGCATTGCCACAGGAAGTAGGGAAGGCAGAGACAATTAATGCATTTACGAATAGATTGGATGCGCATAGCTTTAAAGAGCAAGGTAATGTAAATGAAAATGTTAGCAAGAAACTGAAGTATCGGAAGGTGTGTTCACAACAGGTACCTAGGCTGCTGACCAACCACCATAAGGAAGAACTGTCCCTAGCGACACAGCGAATTCCTCTGGTAGCGAACGTAAGCTCCGGCGACGGTTCACCCGAAATTCTGCATCAATTTTGACGATGGCAACAATATGCGCCTGACCTGGTCTCGGATGATTTTCCGTTAACTCACGTCCTTCTTTAAACATCGTTGTCCAGTTCTTCACTGTTGTCTTCGACACACTTTTGCCACCATACACTGCCCGCATTCTGCGATAAATATCAACTGGTCGACATTCTTCAGCTGCTAGAAACCGAATCACCGCTCGCTGATCACGGATTCCGTATCACACCTGCCATGTTTTCAGCGGTCTACTGAGGAAACTATGAGTCGGAGGATAATGACATTTTGCAAACTTGACGGTTGGTGTTTACAGCAGAAGTGATGTCATCATGCGCATCGTACGTATGTTCACTTGATGCAGTTAGGTCCAGTTACGCCTCGTAAGTCTTATAATAAGGTAGGTTGTAACAAGGAAAGGGGGAGGGGGAGGGAGCAGTGGTCTCGGGGTAAGGTGTTCGCCTCAGGTGCTGGAGGTCGCTGGTTCAAATCACGGTGAAGACCGGAATTTTGTCACGTGGATCATCCGGTAAAAATGTTCCCTGATTATCCCAAGTTAAAAATCGACTCAAATTATTCTGCTGATTTTCGCCCCACAGAAAATATGTCGTAAAATTGGCGATCGTATATTCCAAGAGCTTGGTAATAGATACTGAGATTGACCTGGCAAGTCACCGGCAGATTTTCGCCTGCCAAAAAAAATAAAATATTTGAAACAAGGAAGGTCACACCTCTCCACTACGTCTAACGACGCACGTGGAATGACGATAGATAGATAGTTAGATATATGGTTGGTTGCTAATGCCCACAATGCGGTTGGTAGTAACCTTTTTGTGCGCCCTGAATACGACAGCACTTGCGCAGAATGTAGTAGCTTTCCTGACAACCTGAGCGTGCTGATGAATTGGACTGGGGTCCTCCAGACGGTTGTGCAATGCTTGGCCTCATCTGCTAGGTACTCACTACTACGGGGATTACATCGAACCTCACCTTGTTTGTCAGACTGTTGTGTAGTCCTCGACAACAGTACGTTTCCAGGACGACCAACGAAGAGGTCAGGTGTGGGTCTTGGCCAGTATATTTCTCTTGACCCTGGCTAACATTGTTTGATTAGCGTGTTTTGCCTGACAAGACGTAAGCCTCATCGTCCTTAGATAGATAGATAGAAAGATATATTTATATTTTGTTCTGTTTACTGTCGGTCTGCATATACTTTTGTAGAAATTAATATTCATACACACACTTTTTTTAGACTAGAATATCAGTTATTTAATTTTAAAAGACAAATTTTCTATCATAATATTAAATATCTTATTATTTAAATTATTTATAAGCTTATTTATTAAGTTATATTTATAAATTAAGTTTCTTTGTAACAGGCGTCGTATTTTCCTGTTTATATTTTCCGCTGTGACGCGGTTTGCTGTTACCAAGATGGATTAGGCTTCAGGACTCTCCAAACTTGTCAGATTACAAGCGGGAGACATGCATATCGTTAAAAGATTACGGGTTTTAATCATTAGATCATATAGGCTTCTCCTTGCTGTTTCTACATTGTCAGTATTTGCTCCTTTTATAGTGAATGTTATAGCTGCCGAGGAAGTGACAGAAGACGGCGGCGACAATATTAAGAAATGTACACAACTTCTGATGGGGCAGTATCCTTTTTTTCTCCAGTCGACATGTAGTTCTAACAAAGGAGATTGAGGATTAGAATATATATATATATATATATATATATATATATATATATATATATATATATATATATATATATATATAAATATATATATATATATTATATATATCTATCTAACTCATATAGTATATAGTTTAATAACAATATGACTGTCCATGTTTTACACTAGAGATCTTCGTGGCAATGCCAATAGTAATACTGACAAATACCTACTAAGTACTAATCCATGTTGGACCCAAAAATTTACTTATAATCACTCGTAGTCTTCTAAAAGCGACACAAGCTTTGCCAATCCAGTTGTTGACCTCAGAGTAGATATTCGCTTCCCTGTGAAGGTACTACCGAAGTAGGTAACGTTATCTCAACCATTTGCAAATGTTGGTCCTAGCAGTGTTTGGTTCATGGTAGGGTTTCCTGAACAAATAGAAACAGTAGGTTGACTTCCATTTTCTTTGTGTTGACGGTAAGATTGAAGTTACTGCACGCAGCTAAAAACTTGTTTTAATGGGGGGGTTATTTTTTTCCCCCTTTGTGAAGAATTGTACATTGAACAGCTGCCCATCCATCCTATATCTGATATATGCCCCAGTAGCACAGCTTCTTGTAGCCTCAGAAGTCATAGCAGCACATACCATGCTAAAGACTACTAAAGAGCATTTGGCCAACACACAGTCATATTTGACTATGTGCTATGATGCTCATTTGGAAGTTGTTACTGTCAGTGCTCGCATATGGGATGAATGAGATAACTTGTAGATTGAAATGAGTACTGTGACATCACACATATTTGTTATTATTGCAAGTGGTTGCTAAAGAAAAAGTAGTTCATTTGAGTATTTATTTGGGCAAAACATGTATCTTTCAGTAAAGCTTTTATTATAGGCCCATGTGAGGACATTGACTCTCATTTTTGAATAAAGTCTCATTGTGTATTTTTGTACAGAAGTAAGATTAGTGTTAGAAGAGAGATTCTAGACCAATTTTTATCCTCCACCTAGAAATTAATGCAGCTAGAGCTCTATAAACCATGCTATAAATTATTTTGTTGTTTACCTTTAAATTGGGCTATTACATTTTGAGTTTGCTCCAAGAATTAAACAAATATTTCTACACCTCTTGAATGTACTAAAACTGTGGCATTGTATATACTGTCAGCTAGACATTTTTCATTGTCCTTACACAAATAGCATAAACCAAACAAAATGTGTTTTCCTTAAAGTATAATAAGATATTTGTGTTCTGAGCCTGAGATTGACCCCAAAACACAACAAGCAAAATACTGCAGTCAAGAGAAACAAGAAGTCGCAGGTAAATTTCTTTAATTGTTATTAAGTTTTTTAGATTCTTCCTCTTCTATGTTCAGACCTTTTGGTAATGCTAGATCTGGTCCCCTCGCTAGGACAAAGTCCACGGTCCTCCCTTAGTCCGGGTCGTAGCCCCACAGATTCGGCATCAGTTCTGCTTCCTCTGGCCAATTCTGGCATCATAGGTCTCTGTATGCTAAGTAGTCCCATAGGATGCACCCGGAGATCTAAACTGTTTCACATGGGCAGTCACCCGTATGTGACATATTGTACTGGCTTAGATAGCTCAATAGTCTGCAGTAGCCTGTTTTCAGATGAAAGATAGTGACCTATTGAAGTCCGTGGAGATGGCGAACCTGGCCAGGCCCACCGCACATGTCCATGTCCCTCCACCATTTTGAGCCGTACTGACCATGGGTGACGGCCCTTGCCTCTCCATAAGACACAGTGTGGGCAAACTGTTTCATGCCACCACCCATCTCGGACAGTGCATCAGCTCTCTCATTTCCTGCGACTCCACAGCAGTAGGACAGGCACTGAAGAGCAGTCGCTGATGTTCTTTGGATTTTGATCTAGATTCTATATGCAATTCAATTAAACTCTTAAATATGTCAGTTATAGCATCAACAAATCATGATTACTATGTGGTTCCTGTCTAATTTTTACAAGCTGAACTGTTAAAGTTTGTACTGAAAACTCATGTTTTTGTAACGCTTGAATCTACTGTGGAATAACTAATGCACAATTTTGTTATAAAATATGATCTTAATGATAACGTCTTGAAAAGCATAAAGCTCTGGTTTGGACCTTGTTAGTTTTGATCCAGACAACTTTTCTGACTTCCGGGAAAGTACGTTTTAACTTGTCTCTGCCATGTACCAGGTTGTGGAATATGCATGTTTTCTTCATTTTGGCGGGTCTCCATTTTGTATTTTGGTACTAATTGCTGCATTCAGAGTTGCGAAAATGACCTTCCGCACATAAGATGATGGTGTTATCTTGTCTGTTGCAGTTCTTACCTCATGTAGTATGGTCTGTTGTGACCTTGTGTAGGGGTTTGATGAAAGGTGTATGTTTTGTTTGCAGCCTGAACATTTTTCCCTGATCCGTTCAGTTTATGTTGATCTGTTCAGTTTATATTAATATATTCAGTTTATATTGATCTGGCAAGTTTATATTAATATATTCAGTTTATATTGATCTGTTCAGTTTATATTGATCTGGCAAGCTTATATTGATCTGTTCAGTGTATATTGATCTGTTTAGTTTATATTGATCTACTCAGTTTATATTGATCTAGCAAGTTTGTCCTTGATCTGCTCAGTTTATATTGATCTGTTCAGTTTATATTGATCTGCTCAGTTTATATTGATCTTACTGGAATCTTGGTATTCAATCTGGCAAGTTTCCTTGATGCTAGGTAACCACAAGCTGCTTGAATCTGTGTCTGGAGTACCATGATGGTCCAAGGGTATGGTGCAGATCATCTCTCCATCTTGTTTATGGGCAGCCATGCGAGCGATTGTAGCTTTATGTTTATATTGATCTGTTCAGTTCGTATTGACCTGTTTAGTTTATATTCTTAACACCATCTCTGGTTGGGTTGCGTTGTTTCTATCTACAGAGCTAATTATTTGATAAAAAAGCTTCAAAAGTTGCCTTCCGCCCACCCATACTACTTCCAAACACACTAGGATACAGAGTGACAGAGAAACTAATGGTATCATAAGTATTACTACATCATTTTCTTCCAGTTTGGTGTAAACTTGCGAATGGGATAACTGAGTGTAAAGGCCTCTATCCTAATGGAACGTTTCAGCGCATGGTTCCGTGCAAGTGGACGTAAGTGCAAATGTCAGTTGTATATGTTTTGTTAATTTTATATCATACATAGCTTTCCATAAGACCAGAATGTACATGTCACAAAAGATATTGTATAAAGGCTAGAGATTGAGAACGGAGCAGAAAGCCAGAAAGCAGCTCGGGGGACTTATAAACTAGTGCCACTGGTTAAACATCCTCACATTAGTCTGGCAACAAAGCAGGAACTGATCCACAGCATCTTCCTGCCAACCCCGTGCTACCAGAGCCAAACGTGGCCCATGTCCCAGGCGCGAGAGAGAGTAAAATGAGATGTCTGTGATTTGCTGCAGGCATTTCCAGGAGAGACCGATTGAGGAGCGAGGATATTTTAAAAAGTGTCGGTGTTATCACATTTGCAAAACGGTTGGTGCCTTAACATGTGGGGAATACATGTCCAGACAGAAGGTACGCTGGTTCGTTCATCTCATGAGAATGTTCCCTGATCATTTTTTCCTGTGAGCTTGCAATGTCAGACACTCCGGCTTCTAAGCAAGAGGGTAACCAAGGGAAAAGTTGATATATGACATAAAGGTGATTTTCCAGCATCAGATGTGATGCATCTGGCCCAGGAGAGGCGACTAACGCTCCCCATGATGCCCATCAAGGTACAAGTAGACCGATAACTGACTAACTGAAGGCAAGGGCCAGATTGGTAGGAGGAGCCCAAAAACACACCAGTATGGCTTATTGGGAATATGGTGTTAGGCCCATATTTTTCTTGACCAACAGCACACTAGGGGTGATATGGGCAACATCAAACCAGCTGCCTTTGCTTTCCCAGATTGTTCTGGTACCTAATATTTGAAACTGGGTCAGCCCCAGGATCCGTTTTGTGATTGGAAAAATCTCACACCATTTCAGAACCAAACCCCAATCGCTTGGCTGGGAAGCTAGTGAACTAACCACTGTGCTTCCAGACTGGTACCAAACTTCAAATAATGATCGGGAGGAACTAGCCTCATTAGAGTATTTATAACTAAAAATAAGTCTTCTGACATAATGCTGGCATGCACTTCTTTTTTTAAGGTCTCATATATTATTATTGCCGGTTTTCTTGACCATTATCTTTTGTTTCAATGGTTTGTGAAGTTCTCTACCAAGCAAGAAATAATAGACTTTGTTGTTCACAATAACAGAATGATAGTTCTGTCTTGAATTGCACTGATTAGTCGGCAGATATCAAAGTCTCATCTTTTAGTTCCGAACAGGACATACCAGAGTGAATAGGCACTTGTACCACATCACACCCCAGCACCTGACCATGTGCAGACATTGCTTTCATCCTGATGAAACAGTTTGACACCATCTCATTTAGTGTAAGGCTCTTGCGGACATGAATAAAAGATTCTTAGAAGCACTGCCAACAATTGCCAACACACTGTACGGAGCAGTGGAACAATTCAAGAAGACCTGTATCTATATAAGAATGGCATTGGGCTGCCAAGAGCAGACTTGCTCAGCACCTTTGGGATAACAACAAGCACAATAATTGGTAATCTATTATATCGGCCATTTTGCAGATTTACCAGCACTGTTTTTTTAGCTGATTAAACAGTTTTGATAATCGGTTGTTCTTGATTTTTATTATTATTGCTAGGCACGTATGCTGTAGCAAGAAAACCATGGATGACACAGAAACTTGGAAAATGAATTGGTTAAGAAACATTAATTCCCAGGAAACACAGTCTAAGCCCACCAGTGTAATCTAGCCCAATTCACAGTGGAAATTACTTGGGACTACCCCAAGGGGGAGGAGAAGTGGGTGTAACTCTCAGTAGGTAAAAAATGTCAAAATAGAAGAAACACCCTCCTGAGAGGATATGTGTTTCATTGATCTTTCAAAAGGGAATTAATTAAAACATAAAGATTTCGATTACATGGTCTACTGAAAGGTATTCAAAAAGTTTTCAAGAATAGTGATTCTTCTTATCTTAACCTCCTCAAACATAAAATGAGTTTTATTAATCAAATTTGAGAACTCTTCTTCTTCTGCATCATTCTTCTGCTTCGTTCGCAATCTCCCACTACCAAGCTCCGAACAGGGCTTTGCAAGTAGCAGGATGTAGTCTGAAGAATGGAATGCTTATGTGTCGCTAGTTTACAGCTTGACTATGATATTTGCACCTTTCAGTCTGACACATCCGTCTTCAGCAGTTGAGTACTCTTAAATTATAATGTAAAAGCAACAAAATGTCTCAATTGTCAGGGTATGGTTGACTTCATGTAAGCGCATATATGTTACCTCCTGTGCAGAACACTCTTTCACATCTTTAATTACAACACACATTTCATATCACAATACATAATTAAATTATAGATAATCAGTGGCCGATTAATCGGTATCAGCAGATAAGGCAAGGCCGGTTAATCAGTAATCGGCAAATTTGCTTATCGGTGCAACCGTAGTTTTATCACTTTGTCCCTTGTGGTGGGGGAGACGAGACTAACATCTGGTCAGACAAAACATACTGACACCCACCTCGACTTCCTTGTAGTTCTCTCTGGAAACAGGCTGTTTTCATGGCAGCCTGACTGACAATGTGGGGGGATCAATGTGATCCCCTGCAGTAGTGAGCGACATGCAGATGAAGTCAAGCATGTCACAAAAGCTTGGAGGACCCTAGTTCACCTACCTCAGCATGGTCAGGATGTGAGGTAAGCTACTGTAACCTGCCATTTAACACCCTTTTCAGGGCGCACGAAAGAGTAAATATTGGACTGCACTTTACATTGATTAATCTGTGTAAGGTTTAATGGTTGATTAAAAAAAACACAAAGAAAATTTACCATAAAAAAACAAAAATGAATTGCTGTTAATTATGATGTCAGATGAGCCTACACAACAGTGACATCGGGGCATTGTCACACGACAAGGATGTCATACATCATTCCGACAACTCCAACCACCGCTGGGCTGGGCATGTAGTCAGAAGGAAAGACGAACGATGGAGCACAGCAACCACTCTGGTATCCACGTGGCAAAAAAAAAACCCACCTGGTAGACCCCCCCCCCCCCCCCCCCCCCCCCCAACCACCCCACTAAATGGCATTTTTCGCTCGAGCTGCACAACACTCGTGATCTTAAAACAAACAAGTTAGCCATTCACTGGGCAACCAGTGCCCGAGACAGAATTGACTGAAAACCGAGATGAGACTAGTAGTACAAAACCAAAAAACATAGCACTGCTCAAGCACATCCTTATGCTAAGCAGATGCACCCAGCTACTACCAACTCGCACAAGCGTTGGGACCTGCACAAGGGTTAAAGCTCTTGTAGATGCACAGGTTGACTTTAAAAAAATAAGACTTAGAAAAAGTAGCTGATCGCTTGCTGACTTGTGAACTATATTAATACTTTCTGCTTTTTAGTAATCATGGATTTGCATATGTATTTATGACATTCTTATTTTCTTCTTAGGAATGGCCATTCTTTTGAAACAGCTCTGTTACTGTCTGTGTTTCTAGGCATGTTTGGGGTGGATAGATTTTATCTAGGCTATCCAGCGATTGGTGAGTGAATATGTTGTTCATATTAATTGTTAAACTCATTTCTCAGTACGAGAGGGATGGTGTGACTTCTCTCGGTATCAGAGTGATGATCTGCAGTCTCTCAGTCTGAGCGCAATGATGTGACATCTCTCAGTCTGAGATCAATGATGTGACCTCTCCCAGTATGAGAGTAAAGATGTGATCTCTCTCAGTATGAGAGTGAAGATGTGAGCCATCACACCATAATCCGATATAGTGGCACTCAGGTAAGTCAGTTCTATGGAGACTTTTTTGACAGCCTCGCATTGTCCTGTCTCCTTGTCTCTGTTATCCCTGTCATTTCTTGAAGTAACAATGTTTGATCACTTTGTTGGCAGACATGAAAGGAGCCTTAAACTAGATAGTAATTAACACATCTAACCGGGCTTCTCCTGGAAATGACTTTTCAGTCAGCCAATCCTTTCACTACCAAAACATCAAGGATCATAAAACAGCCCTCCTGATGATTTCAATTAACATCGAAGGGTTCTCAACACAAGACCCAGACCACCTGATGATCTGCCAAAACCTTCTGAAAACATGCAATATAGATGACATGTTGGGGGGGGGGGGGGAATGAAAAGGCAATCCACGATGTCTGACTAGGTTGATGCAACCTTGAAGTAGCAACTCTCTACTGAGTTTTTGGTTTTCCTTTTCCTTGCAGCATCTTTTCACTTCTCTGTGATGCATGAGCTTATTTTAGCCCAGCCTGAGGTGGCTCTTCAGGTTGCATCTCCATTTGGATAAGTCTGTAGCCATGTCTTCCCAAATATGTCAGATCCATATCCAGTGCCTTCATGTCTCGCTTACATGAGTCTTTGAACCACAGCTGTGGTTGACCAGCTGTTCTTATGCCAGATGCCCATAGAGAATATCTTTTGGGATGCGACCATCTTCAAGGCAGTCAGTGACATAAGATATTACAACATTATGTCACCATTGTGCTACTCTTGGATGATGTCAGTGAAAACATATAAGGAGAGAACCTTCTTCTTCTTTGTTGTTTGTTCTCAATCTCAGACTACCAAGCCCTGAAAAGGGCTTTGCAAGTAGCAGACTGTAGTCCAGAGAAGGAATGTGTTGTGTCGTAGTTTACAGCTTGACTGCGATATTTGCACTTTTCGGTCCAAGCATTTTTGAGTACCGGATTGTCTTCCCTCTTTGATCCCTTCTACTTAGCCAGTCTGCTCAGTTGCAGCCTGTTATCCAGGATCACCGCGTGGAGGTGTAGAAGGGTCTTGGCAGATGTTGTTCGCTGGCCCTGATGCTAGCAGTTTGCTCTGGTTCACTGGCCATTACGCTAGCAATCAGCTCAGGTTCGCTGGTCCTGACGCTAGCAGTCAGCTATGCGTCGCTGACCACTGCAGCTCATGTGTTGCTCAGCATCTTGATACCAAGGAGAGAACCAAAAAAGTACTCAGTGGGATACTGGAAGATGAGATCACGGCTGGCATTATTTGACGATGTGACCTTGATTACTAAATCCGAGGCCCATCTCGAGACCAGCTTTCAAATCTGGAAAGAGGAGATGGGAAAGAGAGGGATGGCCATTAGCATTTGAAAACAGCAAACTCAGGCGGTGTTGAAAGAAGAGAATAGATCACCTTCGGCTTGGGGAACATCTTCTGGAACAGGTCAAGCAGTTCTAATGCTTTGGAGCTGTAATAGACCAAAAGGGAGGTATCAAAGACCAGTTGGCTACTCAAAGGGCAGCAACTGGCAGACTTTTTCATGCCATAAATAGATGATTCTTTAGTAAAAGAGAATTAAGTAAGAAAACTAAAATAGCTGTATAATAATAGCTGTCCATCGCAAGCAATGATGTCAACATCAGTCATGCATGTTGTGTTACACCTCACTGGTGAGTCAAGAGGTGGCTGTATAGTCCAATTCTGGCACAGAAACCCCTTCCACATATGTAGCATTTAAGGTCAGAGTTGGAGATGTGAGTGTCAATTTGGTCGTTTCACACGTACGTTTTCTCAGAGATCTGACGTTTTTCAGCAATGGAGGCACCTCTGGTGGTGGTTCTACGACAAAGCTGGCAGACCTGTGCCAGGCACTCCCATGAGTTTACATCTTCTTCTTCTTCTTCTTCTTTCGTTCGCTTTAAAATATTGTCTATATCTGCAATGTTGTCTCTTGTATAAACTTCAGTCTTTTGTAGTTCACACACAGGTCCATAAAGTTTCTCTTCCAGTGTTGTTTCTATGGGCCAGTGAGATTTTCTCTGTATATCATATTCGGGGCAGTTTTGCAGTATGTGCTCTGCTGTCTGGTGCGCCTGACCGCATGTTCACATGGCTGAGTTGCCAATGAGTTTACATCAATGAGCAAACAGTATCACCTCATCCAATGACTTCCCTGTTTTCTTAATGTTTTATCCAAGCTCACTTTTCCATGTATGCTGTGTGACCTGCTTGTCGCCCTCTTGCTGTGGGAACCTAAAACAGAGACTGTCTTGCAATGCTATCAGGAAGATGTCTTATTGTGTGACCTAGCCAGTCCCATCAGCGTCCTCAATTGAATGTCTCATTAAACTAAGAGTTGCAAGTTCTAATTAATAGATCAGTATTGGTGACCTTATCGTACCATCTCGGCTGTTTAATACGGGGCAGACAATCATTGGTGAAAGTCTGTTCCGTCTTTGTCAGGGTCTTGGTAGTTTGTCTCAGAGCCATACAACAGTACAGATTTCACCTGGGTTAGTTCACCATGTCTCAGAGCCATACAACAGTGCATATTTCATCTGGGTTAGTTCACCATGTCTCAGAACCATACAACAGTACAGGTTTCACATTAAAGTGGAAGATCTTAAATTTGCTAATAGAACCAATCACCTGAGAATGCCATTTAAAGAATCTAGTGAAATGAAAACCCCTCTATCTTCTGGGATTCTTATATAAATATCCCTTTCTGTACCACCTAACTTGTTGATGTTGCTCACTAGAGAGATGAGCGATTCTGTATCTTGTATAAAACCATTCCCCACTAAATTCTGGTTGGCAGCAGCTACAATCAACCTCATCAGTTTAGTTTTATTCTTGTATATGTGGAGACACACTTCTTTCCACTGGATATCAATCATATTTAATTTACTCTGAATCTGGGGTAGGAAGACTAACATCTGGTCAGGCAAAATATATTGATCTGACATGTTAGTCACAGTCCGGCAAAATATACTGATCAGATGTGTTAGTCAGGGTCAGGCAAAACATACCGGTCAAGACCCTCAACTCGGCTTCCTCGTAGCCCTCCTTGGAAACTGGCTGTTTTCATTGCAGCCTGACTAACGAGGTGAGGAATTGACTTGATCCCTGTATTAGTGAGGAAAGCTACTGTAACTCGTCACTTAACATCCTTTTCAGGGTGCACAAAAGAGTAGACCTACTCATTGTGGGCATTCAACAACAACAACACTGAATCTGACTGGTCATGGAGCAGAAGAACAAAGTCATCAGAGAAGTGCAGATCTTCTGACTTTATCCCAATGTTGTTGTCTGCAATGGGGGGTTTTCATAAGCCAGTAAAAAGAGAAATGGTGAGGCGAGCCATCCCTGATATGCCAGTTTTGATGACACACATATATGCATCAATCAACAGGAAAGAAAGAGAAGTGATTTGGTACCAAAAAGATTCAACCTAATCCATCCAGGTTAGGTCTTGCCTTGCTGCAAAATAAGAAAAAATGTTTGGAAATTCGAAGCATCTCTCCCCAGAAGGTGTTACTATTAACCTACCCTTTCTCAAGCCCAGTCTGCAACTATGGATGAAACTTTGCTATATTCATTGTAAAATGTCAAAACTGCGCACACTCTAATCTAACATGGCTATGTGAGAGTTCAGACCATTGACAGAACAGGGAAAACAACATAAGTGATATGTCACAGAATGCGTGCATCAACATCCTGATATAACCAAAAAGACTGCTTGTGGCTTACCTTTGCCAAAAGAAAAATGAACTCTCAAAACATACCTGTCCACCTTTTCCTTTGTGAAGTTTAGTTTTGTTGACTTTTAAAATTGATGTTTCTTGTTTTGTGTGCGTCTAGAAAAAAACATTGTGATATTGTGTTGTAGTTTACAGCAAAGCTGCAATATCTGCACCTTTCTGTCCAACACATCCTGTTTCAGCGAGTTTTTTTGGAAACCAGGTTTGTCTTCCCACTGAGATCTCTATTCTCTTAGCCAGACCACACTAGTGCAGCCTGTTTCTAGGGCTGCTGTTTGGAGGTAGAATAGGGTCTTGGTCAGTTCTGATTTGCTGACCCTGATGCGAGCAGCTAGGTATTCATCACTGGCTTCTGTTGGCTCATTCACTGTGCTGCATATTTGGCTCCATTTATATTTCTGGTTGTATGAATTTAATAATGTTCCTGGTCCATTTTTGTTGTTGATCAAATCAATTTGTAAATGTTTCTGATCCATGTTTTGCAGGTCTCCTTAAATTTGCAACCCTGGGCTTCATGTTCTTGGGACAACTGATTGATATTTTACTCATAGCAACTCACGTAAGTTTGCTCTTCTTTTTCTTCTTTTTGTGTTTCTTTAGGAGTACTGGACCGCCATTACAGTTGACTCCTTGAAAGAAACCAGTGTCCAACTACTTTAGGAGTACTGGACCACCATTACAGTTGACCCCTTGAAAGAAACCAGTGTTCAACTACTTTAGGAGTACTGGACTGCCATTACAGTTGACCCCTTGAAAGAAACCAGTGTTCAACTACTTTAGGGGTACTGACCGCCATTACAGTTGACCCCTTGAAAGAAACCAGTGTTCAACTAGTTTACGAGTACTGGACCGCCATTACAGTTGACCCCTTGAAAGAAACCAGTGTCCAACTACTTTAGGAGTACTGGACCGCCATTACAGTTGACCACTTGAAAGAAACCAGTGTCCAACTACTTTACGAGTACTGGACCGCCATTACAGTTGACCACCTTGAAAGAAACCAGTGTTCTTCTTTTCTTCTTCTTCATCGTACGCTGTTTACAGCGATATTTACTTCATCGTACGCTGTTTACAGCGATATTTACGTTGCACTGTTTTAATTTGTTAAGCCTGTGGCTCAGTGCATCCGATTTCAACATGCGTTTCTGTAGGGTTGCCCTCCTTAGCCTTTGGCTGTCCCCAACCTAACTGCAAGGCAGCAGTTGTTTTTGGTCAGAGTTGTCTCTCTTAGGAAGTTGTCTTGCAGGACTATCGAGTCTTCCCTACTCGTGTCTTTAGGGTTTGGCAATGATATGATGGACTATGTACTAGTTTGTACTATCCCGGAAGAGAGGCAGTCCAGTGTGACTTTGTCCCAGGATCGTCACGTCCTGCCAGAAACGTAGCATATGCATGTGAGTGAGGTATCTTTTTGCTCCCTTAATTTTCTCGGCTCATCTGCAGTGATGGTACGCCTAGCATTCCCCGCCACCCGGCAGGTTGTCACAATAGGGCAGGAGGTGCAATGTCCGCTGGACTGCATCTCTTCTGCGTCCATTGGAATGACTGATAGCAGACAGAGGCAAAGAGCGAGGAAGGAGTGCATTCTACCAGGTGCATTCCTGCGGCTCGACCGGGCCGGGCTGAGACGCAAACCCCAGCCATGTCGTAGCCTCCCATCACAGCGGTGCTGAGATTTAGGGCGGGAGTCTGGCTTAGAGGCGTTCGGCCGTAGTCCCTCAGATGGTAGCTTATCAGCCAAGCACGTGGACCAAATGTCAGCGACCTGTGATTCCTCTCGAAATAGTGCATTTGACCAGGGGACAAGCCTGGTCATTGCATGGAGATGTTGTTTGCCTGGTGTGGACATATCTCATGGTCAAGGGTTGAGTCTCAGCAGTTCGCAGTGAGGTAGCTGATCTACTGCTTAGGGCACCCCGACCGAGAACTAAGTCTTCTACAAATGGTTTCATACCTCATCGCCGTATGGGGTGAATATCGAGCAGCTTCCCGCCTGCTTTGATCGGAGGACGGCAGAGACCTCATTCTGCGGCTCGACCGGGCGGGGCTGGAGCGGGAGCCCCAGGTCAACACCATGTCGAAGCCTTCCTTTGCAATCGTGCTGAGCTTTTGGGCGGGATTTTGGCTTAGAGGCGTTCGGCCGTAATCCCTCACCTTGTAGCCTCGCGACGTTGGCTTATCAGCCAAGTACGTGAACCAAATGTCTGCGGCTCCTCTCGAGTTGAGCAGGATTACCGTAGCAACGCCCTGTCATTAGTAGGGTAAAACTGACCTGTCTTCCGAGGGTCTATTTCCAGCACCCGTTCAATATTAGACCGGACGTATCAATAGAGGGCTTTTTAGTTTGTCAATGGCCAAGTTTCTGGAACCTGTGATTTATGCAGGGTTAAGACCAGATTACCATAGCAGACGCTCTTTCATTAGGGGGTTGAGAAACTGTCCTGTCTTCTGTGGGTCTAATACCAGCACATGTTCACTATTAGACCCCACGAAGGTGCTCTCGATTTGACAGTCATTCTACAGTATTGGCGTGTTAAGTCAATTTAAGCCGCAGGCTCCACTCCTGGTAGTGCTCTTCCGTCAATTCCTTTATCAAACACTGAATGCAGACCAACCGAGCCACAGAGGGCATAACCCCAGATTTCTGAGGGTCTGAATCCAGCACCCGTTCCATATTAGACCCAAGGAAAGTGGTCTCGGCATGTCAGTCATTTCAGTGTTGGCCGTGTTGAGTCAAATTAAGCCGCAGGCTCCACTCCTGGTGGTGCCCTTCCGTCAATTCCTTTAAGTTTCAGCTTTGCAACCATACTTCCCCCGGAACCCAAACACTTTGGTTTCCCAGAAGCTGCCCGCAGAGTCATCGAAGCAACTAATGCGGATCGCTAGTCGGCATCGTTTATGGTCAGAACTGCGACAGTATCTGATCGTCTTCGCGCCTCTGACTTTCGTTCTTGATTAATGAAAACATTCTTGACAAATGCTTTCGCAGTAGCTCGTATTGCGGCGATCCAAGAAATTCACCTCTAACGTCGCAATACGAATGCCCCCGTTTGTCCCTGTTAATCACCTCCAGTTCCGAAAACCAACAAAATAGAACCGAGGTCCTATTCCATTATTCCATGCACCATTATTCAGGCAGCCGAGGCCTGCTTTGAACACTCTAATTTTTTCAAAGTAAACGCGCCGGCCACCCAGGACGCTCAGCGAAGAGCACCCGTGGGAGAGAGCCGGCAGACGGTAGTGCAGGGGACAACGGGCAGTGAACCGGCGCGAGCCGGACCGCCCGCCTGCGCCTGAGATCCAACTACGAGCTTTTTAACTGCAACAACTTTAATATACGCTATTGGAGCTGGAATTACCGCGGCTGCTGGCACCAGACTTGCCCTCCAATAGATCCTCGTTAAAGGGTTTAAAGTGAACTCATTCCAATTACGGGGCCTCGAAAGAGTCCCGTATTGTTATTTTTCGTCACAACCTCCCCGTGCCGGGAGTGGGTAAGTTGCGCGCCTGCTGCCTTCGTTGGATGTGGTAGCCGTTTCTCAAGCTCCCTCTCCGGAATCGAACCCTGATTCCCCGTTACCCGTTACAAACATGGTAGGCATGTCACGTACCATCGGCATTTGATAGGGCAGACATTTGAAAGATGCGTCGCCGGCACATGAGGCCATGCGATCAGCACAAAGTTATCCAGAGTCACCAGTGGGGACGCCGCAACCCCGCGAGGGGAAACGACGATTGGTTTTGAACTACTAAAAGCGCTCTTTCCGCGAGGGTCGGAGCTTGGTAAGCATGTATTAGCTCTAGAATTGCCACAGTTATCCAAGTAGGATCGTGTCATCTAAGGAACCTCGACTGATTTAATGAGCCATTCGCGGTTTCACCGTGAGACAGTGTGAACTTAGACATGCATGGCTTAATCTTTGAGACAAGCATATGACTACTGGCAGGATCAACCAGATATCTGTCGGAGACGTACGTACCGCACACACCGGTCGGCGGAGGGCGGGTGTGTAAAAAGCCTCACTGGGACGGCCGCAGGGACCGACTGACGGACGGTTGTTCCCCCCTGTCCCTCACTCCGTCGACCTAGGACCGCCTGACAGGGGCCCCTACACACACCAGACGACCGACCGACCGGCTCGCTCGAGGAGGGATGGCAGCGCTCTGTGCAGAACGGATCCCAACGACCCTTGTGATGAATTTCACTGGGACTAGAGACAATTTGGCCTGCCGGCCTGCCCTTCTCCCGAGGGTTGGTCCCCGGGAGAACACAGGGCCTCCAGGCACGATTCCTGCTTTCCATTTGCCGGTCACAAGCTCTTTGCGAGAGTCTGACCACCAGCGAGACGAACTGTCAAGCTCTGCTATAAGATAAATCACCACCGACTGACAACGTTTCTCGATACGGACCAGAGGAGCGCACCTCGGCGGAGGAGACGCCAAAAAAAACCGCATCCTGATACCTCAACGGGGAAAGGCGAGCAAGCGTTTTCCGCAAGCCTGCGCTATCGCTCCACCTGGCGGGGCTGAGATCGCTTTACGAACACTGGCTGAGATTGAATCGCGGCGGCGAGACAACTACCCCAGATGAAACCAGTGTTTAACTACCGTTCTCTCAAGACCATTGTGTCTGTTGATGTGGCTAAAGTATTAACATTTTTATTTCTGATGGAATTTATGAACCAGTTCCTCTCTATGCCCAACTCTTGTCGAATGTCTGCATTCTTTTTTTTCTGTCCATGGTATTCTGAGGGCCTTTCTATAACGTTTGGACTCGAAGGAATCGATTCTCTTCCTTGAGGTTTGGGTAAATAAACAAGGTTATAAAAAAAATCTTGGAACTTTATAAAAAAATTATATGGTTACATTGGAAGCAGCAGATACTTCTTAGAAACATCATAATTTTAACTAAAGTCTAGAGGAGAGAAGACTAACGTCTGGTCATATACTGATAGGACATGTTAGTTAGGGTCAGGTAAACTATACTGGTCAAGGCCCCCACTTCACTTCCACATAGATCTTTCTGGCAACAGATTGTTTTCATGGCAGCCTGACTAACCAGGTGGGGGATCGATGTCATCCGCATAACATTGAGCGACACACAGATGAATCCAAGAATAGCAGAACCACCTGAGAACCTCGGTCCATCTTCATCAGTACTCTCGAGACATGATAAAAGATTATACTTACTCATTGTAGGCATTTCATAACAACAACATAACAAATTATATAGTTACATTGGATGCAGCGTATATATTTTAGGAAGATCACAATTTTAACTACAGTTCTCATTGCTGAACATGTTTATATTTATTGCAGTTTGATTAGTGCTATTATTGTCCGGTTTCTTGATGTCTTTTGCTTACCAGCGACTTAGTGCTCGCGTACCAGCACTGGTCTGAGACCACACTTTGTGAAGCATTGTTTCACAACATTCTTGCTTGGTAGGGTTTATGAATGGTAGAGTGGTTAGAGAGTTTGTCTTTTACAGCAGAGGGACTAGGTTTGTGATTAGGTTGAGTTTACCCAGCTGTACAAATGTCTGCTGGCTTTGTTCTAAATGATGGAGTGGTTGCTGTAGTCGAGAAGTAAGGCACTCGCCTCTCACAGTGATGAGCAGAAATGGTGCGCAGGCTTGAGTCCCGCAGGTTTCAAGTGACCCGTGGTCTCAGGGGAGGTGGGACCAGAGTGCCTGCATCCTGAGTTACCTCCAGTCATCTCGACTTATCTTCTTGCCACTGGCGCAAAGTAGCCCAGGACTAGAGAGTGAGGTTGATGGCCAGCGCAGCTTCTTCCTTACTATAATCAAAATACAGCACAAGTTACATTATCAAGACAAAACCATCTGATGATGTCGCCATCATTACTTGGAATGAGCAACTAACAAATGAAGGAATACAAGACACTGAGATAGAGAAGTGATTCCCTCACATTCTAAACAAGTTGAAAATAGCATGACGAGGTCTGTAACATTTCACCAATTGCTGCAATGTAAGTTTGCCGACTTAGTCTTCTACCATGGAGGGAGTGTAAAGGTCTTTTGTTCTTTTTCTTGTAGTTGATAGTTTCTGTTATTCTTTGCTTTTAGCACTGGTAATACATAGATAAGCAGTTTCTGATGTTGGATTTTTTTTGCTTTGGTAGGTCAGGCTTTGGTCTTGTTTACATAAATCTTATTTAACTAAATTTATTTATTTACAACAAAATTATTATCATTTTTTCTTTTGCCTTATTTCATAAGGCAAGGTCTGCTGTACTGTGTTTTTGTGCTGTATGGTCTAGTGCATCTGATGTCAGCATTCATTTTTAATGGTTTTACTTCCCATTGTCATGCGGACTTGCTAAATCTGAACATATGCTGAACCACTTCACTACGCCATGCCACCCTCCCCCCCCCCCCCCCTCCCCAAACGCTACCTCATTTATAAGTATTCTTTTTTTTATAATAATATACGGCCATGTGTTGCTAGGACATAAAAGGGCAACAGGAGCCAAAGATGCAGCAGTAAATGAGCTGACAGCAGCCAGTGACTCATTCTGCCTTCAATATTTGGCCCTGGAAACAGACTGCAATTGTGCAGCCTACCTAAAAAAATTAGGGATCAAAGATAGACTTGATCCCACAAATGCAGTACTGAAACCATATATGTCGAACCAAAAGACGCAGATATCGCGGCCGTGCAGTAAACTATAACGCCAATGTCCTTTTCATAACGAACACAGAAGAAAAAGAGACAGCAGCAAGATTCATTACACTGTAACCTGCTCGGGATGGCATTAGAGCCCACTTAAGGGGAGTTGGGCTGCCCACATTCTGGAGGAACTGTAACCTGCTCGAGATGGCATTAGAGCCCACTTAAGGGGAGTTGGGCTGCCCACATTCTGGAGGAACTGTAACCTGCTCGAGATGGCATTAGAGCCCACTTAAGGGGAGTTGGGCTGCCCACATTCTGGAGGAACTGTAACCTGCTCGAGATGGCATTAGAGCCCACTTAAGGGGAGTTGGGCTGCCCACATTCTGGAGGAACTGTAACCTGCTCGAGATGGCATTAGAGCCCACTTAAGGGGAGTTGGGCTGCCCACATTCTGGAGGAACTGTAACCTGCTCGAGATGGCATTAGAGCCCACTTAAGGGGAGTTGGGCTGCCCACATTCTGGAGGAACTGTAACCTGCTCGAGATGGCATTAGAGCCCACTTAAGGGGAGTTGGGCTGCCCACATTCTGGAGGAACTGTAACCTGCTCGAGATGGCATTAGAGCCCACTTAAGGGGAGTTGGGCTGCCCACATTCTGGAGGAACTGTAACCTGCTCGAGATGGCATTAGAGCCCACTTAAGGGGAGTTGGGCTGCCCACATTCTGGAGGAACTGTAACCTGCTCGAGATGGCATTAGAGCCCACTTAAGGGGAGTTGGGCTGCCCACATTCTGGAGGAACTGTAACCTGCTCGAGATGGCATTAGAGCCCACTTAAGGGGAGTTGGGCTGCCCACATTCTGGAGGAACTGTAACCTGCTCGAGATGGCATTAGAGCCCACTTAAGGGGAGTTGGGCTGCCCACATTCTGGAGGAACTGTAACCTGCTCGAGATGGCATTAGAGCCCACTTAAGGGGAGTTGGGCTGCCCACATTCTGGAGGAACTGTAACCCGCAAGTCAGGCCTCTGTGAGGAAGAAGAAGGGCGACCAATTATGTCAATGTACACATGAGAACATAGCAGATATAGGAATCATAAATGCATCCTTCCTGCAAAGATTTTACAGCAGATTTATCAAGAAGAATTTTTATTGAAAATGTCCTTGGTGGGGGTTGTGAATGTTAACAGAAACATTTGATGATGATTTGTAAACATGGTGACAGCATCCATTGATACAGCAACTTTTTTGTCCTTTCCATTTGACAGGTCTTAACTCCGTCAGATGGATCTGCGTATGTTTTGGACTTCTACGGTGCATCTAGTGTGAGGATTGTCAAGGACAATGAAACATATCTATTACCTGGGTCCTAATACCATTCCAGCCATGTTTGTTGTTAAGTAACTTACTGAGTCCCTCCTCGTCTACCCTGGGGTGTAAATGTTTGGTGTTAAGTTTAAGTAGGTTTTGTAAATTGCATTGCTTGTAACTTGTACAGCGAGTCCTCGACTTATGCAGGTTATTCATTCCAAATGTTTCTACACAAGTTCAAAAATGACTTATGCTGGACTCAGTGTCATATGTGCAGCTAGGAAATCTAATGAAAACAAAATATGACAAGAACGCGGTCTTACAAGATCACTACTAATACAATACAGACACAATTTATTGGACACATACTAGAGGCCTGAAAAACTTTGTAACAACAAGTAAGGCCGAGGGCCGAACCCTGGGAGGATATTGCAAACTGGATGTGAGGACATAGAACTTCTCAAGTGCTGAAACGATGGACAAGGACAGATGGTTGTGGAAGGGGCTTATTCAGATGTTAATTTAAATATATCTAAAGAAAACAGTGGTCAGCCTGAGGTTATGGTATCTCCATAGAGCTTGTTCAAGAATAGTATTGGTTATGGCCATATGTGTTTTCTCTGTTCCTCATATGTTAGATACCATTTTAGCAGTCATTTTATCAGTATCAGGGACTATAGTCCAACCAAAATGATGTTTCTAATGTGATCAGGAAAATACATTGGCTGTACACCGGGCACGTTTTGGGGATATGAACAACATTACAAGCAATTATATTGAAACCACATGGCAAAAGGAAGTGAGGATGGTCCAGAGAGACTCTAAGCAGGACAGCCACCGGGGATGGGGCTAGGGAACATGCAAGAGCTACAATAGGTGGTTGGCAGGCTGATTGAACTAATTGAGAGTTTTTTTTCTAGTACATTAACTGGCATTAAATGGACATTAACGAGATGAGGATCTCGACTTTGCGATGATTTGGCTATTATGTCCCATACCCACAACAAGATGCAATAAGAGAAGTATATTTGAGGTGAGGTTACTATAATTGGGACCAAAAATACACAGACAAAACAAGTTTTAAGATAAATATAACGGAGAGTGAAAGAATTGTTTTGGGAGAGACGTTTCTTCAGAATTTGAAATCTTTCAGATGATATGGTAGCAATACAGACATTAGGAGGCGCAGCTGCTGAAGACGGATGTGTCGCATTAAAAGGTGCAAACATTGCAGTCAAGCTGTAAACCAGCGACACAATGCATTCTGTTTTTCGTATTACATCCTGCTAATGGCAAAACCCTGTTCAGGGCTTGGTAGCGTGAGATTGAGAATGAACGAAGAAGAAGGAGGAGGTACAGAAAATGATGTCTAAGTTGACCTGCACTTCTACATGGGCGGATGCCCTTGTGCAGGTCTCAGCTCTGGCGTGAGCTGGATGTAGCTGGGAGGAAGATCCCCTGCTTAGCTGGCTAGGCTCAAGCAGCTTATTACTCCGCTGTGTTGGGACAAGTGGAGGGTGGTTAACCGATGTGCGAGTCCAACTTAAGTAGACCCGCAGCCTGTTAAGCGTAGTCTATGCTGCTAAAAACAAACCACCTAACCATGGCCGGTGTTATGCCATGTCACATAGTTAGTCACAGCTTATGACAACCTATTTGTGGGACAGTGGTGCTATTCTTGTCCTTGTCATACACAAAGAGCCCGGCGGACCACAAATGATGTTAAGTGAAGAATACAGAAGGCCAGAGGAGCTTTCATTGCACTAGGGACCTCATGGAAATTAAAAGAAATTAAAACTACCACCAAAATAAAGATCTTCAATTCCAACGTAAAGTCCATTCTATTATATGGCTCTAAAACATGGAGAACAACAAAGGCACTTACGGAAAATGTAGGCTTTTGTGAATGGCCTGCGCAGAATACAAGGGTGGAAATGGTACGACGAGATCACAAATGTAGGACTGTTGGAAAGAGGGGGTAGATACAAGTGGAGCATGGTATACAGAGCTGGCGCTGGATAAGCCATAAATTACAGAAACCAGTTAGCATTACAAGACAGTCACTGTCTTGAAATCCACAGGGCAGGAGGAATAGCAGATGTCTGGAACACTCATTAAAGAGAGAGCTGGATGCCAATATCAGGCGGCAGGCAAGACGTGGATAGAGCTGGTTTGGATGGTTCCTAATAGGAAGACTTGATGTGTGTTTGTTGAAGACCTATGCTCTGCAGGAAGTGGTCAGGTTTTTGAGTGATCGATTGTTTTTTTTTGCGTTCGCCTTATTTTTCTATTCCTGGAGGCGGTGCATGTTGCACTACGGTTTTTATTTTGCGCATGTCGGCACAGGGCATCCGACTTCGGCATGCATTTTATGTAAGGATCTGCTTCCTCCTGCATTTTCTAAGGGCTTGCTTCCCTAGGGTAACGGCCGGTGCTGTGATGGGGATCGAACCCAGCACCTTTGGATTGTGAGCCGTGTCACTGAACCACTAGCCCACGCCGTCCCTGATCGATTGATTTGACAATAATGCCAAATGTTCTGGAAAGTATATTATTATACCAAATAATTAAGCCCTCGCCAGGGCTTATCCCAGGCCAGCTGCCACTCCACATCAATATTGTAAACACGCCTTGATAAAACCAGAAGGACTATCTGCGGTTGAATGGGTGTGCCTACCCATAATGAGACAAAAATACCCATGTAGCAACAGAGGAAAAACACGTGTAGTTGTCAGAAACCTAATAATTCATTATGAATATTGATATGTGCACTGATCAGTTAGTATGTACTGGCTGCAACCACATATCTGTCAATTCCAATCCACATAATTTCATTTCTGCCAAGCCTGGGACATACAATGCAGTGTTGCTTTTCGTATTCTTAGTTCGTGTATTTTTCTGACGAGATGAATAAGCTAGAGAAAGATTTTTAAAAATGAGAAACAGTAATGAGATTGTGTAAACTTGTGGTTCATGTGTAAAATGTTAGCCTCTGTGTAAAACTCTTGATCTTTGGGTAAACTTTTGGTGGTCTATGTAAACTTTTGATCCTTGGGTAACTTTTGGTGGTTCCTATGTAAACTTTTGATCCTTGGGTAAACTCTTAATTATTGAAAACTTTTAGACCCAGTGTAAACATTTGGTCATAATGTAAACTTTTGGCCATCATATAAACTTTTAGTCCTTGTGTAAACTTTTGGCCATCATGTGAACTTTTGGTCCTTGGGTAAACTTTTATTCCTGGAAATGTTTAGACCCTGTGTAAGCATTTTGTCATAATTTAAATTTTTGATCCATGTGTAAACATTTTTTGGCCATCATATAAACTTTTGGTCATCATGTAAACTTTTGGTCCCTGTGTAAACTTTTTGTTATCATGTAAACTTTTGGTCCCTGTGTAAACTTTTTGTCATCATGTAAACTTTTGGTCCCTATGTAAACTTTTTGTCATCATGTAAACTTTTGGTCCCTGTGTAAACTTTTTTGTCATCATGTAAAATTTTTGTCATCATGTAAACTTTTTGTCATGATGTAAACTTTTGGTCCCTGTGTAAACTTTTTGTCATCATGTAAACTTTTGGTCCCTGTGTAAACTTTTTGTCATCATGTAAACTTTTAGTCTTTGTGTAAACTTTTTGTCATTATGTTAACTTTTGGTCCCTGTGTAAACTTTTTGTCATCATGTTAACTTTTGGTCCCTGTGTAAACTTTTTGTCATCATGTTAACTTATAGTCCTAGTGTAAAATTGTTTTCCTTGTGTATATCATTACGCCTCTTGTAAACTATATAGGGTTGTGCAACTTGATCATGTGACATTATAACCCAATGGTGGTAGTTCTCTAGTGCAGTATATCTTTAAGTAGAAGAGAGAGAAAGGAGAATTTGTGTGTGTGAGTGCTTGTGTGTGTGAGTAAACATGTGCTTCCATGATACTTACTTTCCGTGTCCTTTGGCACCACGTCGTAAGACATCATGTTTCAGCCTCGTGGATTGCTTTGTTATTCCCCCTCAACATTTCATCCATATTGCATGTTTCCGAAAGGTTTGGACAGGCCATCAGGTGGTCTGGGTCTTGTGTTGAGAGTCCTCTGATGTTGATTGAAATCATCAGGAGGGCTGTTTTTTTACCCTTAATGTTTTAATAGTGAAAGACTTGACAGACTGAAAAGTCATTTCCAGGGGATGCCGATTGCTGTATTAATTATAATCTACTTGGGGGCTGTTTCAGTGAACATATTGTGTGTGTCCCTTAGCTATTTCAGCCAACATATTGTGTGTGTCTTAGCTATTTCAGCCAACATATTGTGTGTCTCTTAGCTATTTCAGTGAACATATTGTGTGTGTCCCTTAGCTATTTCAGCCAACATATTGTGTGTGTCTTAGCTATTTCAGCCAACATATTGTGTGTCCCTTAGCTATTTCAGTCAACATATTGTGTGTGTCTTAGCTATTTCAGTCAACATATTGTGTGTCCCTCAGCTATTTCAGCCAACATATTGTGTGTCCCTCAGCTATTTCAGCCAACATATCGTGTGTCCCTTAGCTATTTCAGCTAAAATAGTGTGTGTCCCTTAGCTATTTCAGCCTATGGTTAGAAGATACATGTGTATGTGTGTCATATGTTTGGCAATATTTTGCTTAACTGATTTTTTGTGTATATCTGATTATGTCATTTTATTTATTTGAAAAAAGTGTTTTATCTGTTTGCTCCTTTGTTTTCCCACACTACCCTGCTCCCCTTTTCCATCTAATTAAATTTGTAGTTTACTTGTTAAAAATAATGCAAATGTTCTTCTCCAGTTTGGACATTGCGATGTAGTAAACAGTGAAGCTGCATCTTTCGGCCTGACATATCTGCTTTCAGCTGTTTTTTGGGGGGCTTCGGGTGTACCCTCGCAATGGTATCCTCATTCGCTTAGCCAGGCTACACTAATGCAGCATGTTTTCAGTCCTGCTGCTTGGAGGTGGTATAGGGTCTTGGTCCCCGACCCTCATGCTATCAGCCAGCTTTGAGTTGCTGGCCACTGTCAACTCATTCACTGTGCTGCGTCTTCGGCCCGTTGCAATTATTCTGACATGTACACTATAATATTTTTTTTGTTTTTGCGTTCGCCTTATTTTCTCTAATCCCCAAGGCGGTGTGCGTTGCACTGTGGTTTTTATTTTGCGCCTATTGGCCCAGTACATCCGACTTCAGCATGCATTTTATGTAAGGGCCTGCTTCCTCCTGCATTTACTAAGGGTTTGCTTCCCCAGGGTAACGGCTTGTGCTGTGATGGGGATCGAACCCAGCACCTTCAGATTGTGAGCCATGCCACTTAACCACTAGGCCACGCCGTCCCCGTACACTATAATATAAAATAATTCAGTCTTATCAAGACAAATCTCAGACCCTCTGCCCCGCACACCATCATGATGGTAAATATGCTTGAATTTTTTGTCATTTATTTTTTGTGTTACACTCTATTTGTTTCTTAAGATGGATTGTGCTGTACTGTGGTTTGCACCTTAACTTTCAAGTGCGTCTGACATAGCACACGCAAAAAATAGTTTTACTTCCCATTGAGGTACGACCTTGTTGTTTCATGAATTTAAACACAAGCAAGTTTGTCCGTGCTGTGTTACCTGATCACACCACTACCTTCGCCCTGCTATAATCAAAAGGACTTAGTCTGTGGTTGGAAGTGTGTTTCTTACCAAAAATACTAAATAATACAACATATAAGAGCTAGTGTATTACACAATCACATAAACTGTTCTAGTGTATGTCTTTTACAGGATGGCTAACTCCAGTTGATTTCCCATGCTCATTTAGCAATTAAAAACAATTGACAAGAGCTTAAAATGTTGGGTAAAAAGTACATAGAAGAGAGAGAATGAGTGAGGGAATATGTAAGATATTGTTCAAAATGATTATATGTCTATTTTTGTACATAAAGATATTTGTTGTCCATTGACAAAAGTTGTTTTGTTGATCTCTGCTTTGGCATTATCAAGTAGTAGACTCTCAGATTTGTCTCTGCTTTGGTTTTTCTCTAGTAGTAGACTTTCAGATTTGTCTCTGCTTTGGTTTTTCTCTAGTAGTAGACTTTCAGATTTGTCTCTGCTTTGGTTTTCTCTAGTAGTAGACTTTCAGATTTGCAATGTTCATACATTTGTTACAAGGTAGGGTTAACAAAAATATTGCTAACAGATCCTTGACTAAATTGATAGTTTCACTGATTGGACTTACTCGCTCCTCTTCTGACATGAGCTGTAGATTCTTCTGCCTTCGGGTATAGAGATTCTACCATGGGATATTGAGGTATTATTTTCTTTTTCATGTGACTTATGATTTCTACAGGATGGAGCAGCTGGCCCCATACACAACCCTCATTAGTAATCTCTAATGACAGGTTGCAGTGTTACTTCTATGGTGTTCGTCCCGAAAATGGCATTGTGTCATAGTTTTATATCAAGGCTGCGGTATCTGCACCCAACGCATCAGATTTCAGCTGGATTTTTTGGGTACTGGGTTTGCCTTCCCACCGCTGTCCCTTTCTCTTATGCAGACTACACTAATGCAGCCTGTTTCCAGGGCCGCCACTTTGAGATGAAATAGGGTCTTGGTCACCTGTGGTTCTCTGGCCCTGATGCAAGCAGCCAGCTATGTGTCGCTGGCTGCTGTCAGCTCATTCACTGCTACCCCACAGTATTCTAGACACCTATTTCTGGCCTGGTATCATGTTGGAAAGTAGGCTCACTGCCATCTCATTTTTGTAGAATTAATAACATCAGGGCTGTTGGCGTTACATGTTTACTATTAGGGAGTCGTCATGTCGCTCTGGTGGAGAGGGAGAGAGAGTCATCATGTCACTTGTGGAGAGAGAGAGTTATCATGTCACTCTGGTGGAGAGAGTTGTCATGTCACTCTGGTGGAGAGAGAGTCGTCATGTCACTCTGGTGGAGAGAGAGTCATCATGTCACTCTGGTGGAGAGAGTTGTCATGTCACTCTGGTGGAGAGAGTTGTCATGTCACTCTGGTGGAGAGAGTTGTCATGTCACTCTGGTGGAGAGAGAGTCATCATGTCACTCTGGTGGAGAGAGTCGGCATGTCACTGGTGACAAGAGAGGCATCATGTCAGTCACTTCTCTGTTTCAATGCCAAAGAAGCATAGGGCTGCTTCTGTCACTCCATTGGGAATACTTTTGAGCTGTCATCTTGAGTTCCACGTATGAGACTTCCATTGTCCTGGCCTCCTCTTTCTTTGGATTGACCCTCTTCTTTCCCAGTGGATTCTAGTCTAGTGCATGTCTAGTTATAGTATCTAGTGTCTTCCTGAATGTGATTTTTGTACAACTCAGTTTTTTTTCCTTATTCTCTAGTTGTATTAGTTGTTGTTGGGTTGTTTATCACACGTCTATTCCATTCTCTTTGTCACAAATCTATCCAATTATCTTTGTCACAAATCTATCCAGTTCTCTTTGTCACAAATCTATACAATTCTCTTTGTCACACGTCTATTACATTCTGTTTGTCACAAATCTATCACATTTTCATTGTTTATATCTGACAGCTAGATAAGACATTCTTCTTTTGTTTTCAATCTCTGTCGCTCCCTGTGAAGAATAAGGTCACCGCTGTAGATGACTTGGCCTGCACCAAACGAATCTTACAGCGACGGTTTATGTAGCAACTTTCTTTACATGATGAGGTTTCTAGCCCCATGCTATAGTCAACTCTTATGACATACGTGTAGATGCAGTGGGCCTATTATTTCCTCCCCGTATGTTATGTAATCTCACTCACCTACCAAACATGTGTGTTATGTAATATCTCACTCATGTACATTCACGTACCAAACATGTGTTCTGTAATCTCTGCATTCCTACACAACTGAAAAGCTAGAGTTACCATGGATGGTTATAACAGCAAACAAGGCATTCCTACACAACTGAAAAGCTAGAGTTACCATGGATGGTTATAACAGCAACAAACAACAAAAAATCCTCCTAAAACACAGAGTTCCTCAAGACCCAGCACTGTCTCCCACATTGGTCCTTGTGTTTATCAATGACCTCACCTACGATCTACTACAAGGGGTGAGAGCCGCTCTATACATGGACGAGTTGGTGGTGTGGTGTGTAAAACAATATAGCACCATGGGCTGAGAAATGAATGGTACAGATCAACGCTGAGAAATCTGCAACAACACTATTCACACTCTCAAACAAAGATTACGTAGGACAAATACGACTTGGAAATATATGTCCAAATAGAGGATGAGCCAGTTTATCTGGGCATCACATTTGATAACAAAATAACCCCAAGACCTCATATTGAAAAAACAGAGTCAAAGGCAAGGACAAAAACTCACAATATTGAGAAAAATAGCTGGGTCAAATTGGGGAGCAAATGAAACAACGCTTAAGGTCTATAATGGGGTAATAAAACCAATATTAGACTATGGATCAGCAGCATGGTCCACAGCAGCCAAATCACACCTAAAGACCTTAGATAAGGTACAAAACCAAGCGCTTTGGGTGATCATGTGTGCCATGAAATCAACTCCAATAAAATAAATGGAAAAAATCTATCCTATAGACGGGACACCAAGACCATGATACAAGCAGAAACAAACAAAAACATGACAGCACACCCAATGAAGACCAGATTCGAAGATCTTGCCAGTGGTACCTTTGTAAATCGGTCTAAAAATTAATGAGAACATAAGGATGAATTAATTACCAGACACCACTAAGGAGGTAAATCCAATACCCCTTCCAACCCCATGGGAACAACACCAAAATCTCAGCATAAGAACATTCATAGCTGACGCCTGCCCCATGGGAGACCCAAATGCTATCCAAAAGAAAGCAGCAGCATGCGACATGATCGATAAACTGTACCCCAGAGAAACATCGATCCAGGTATATACTGGAGCAGTGAAGAATGGAGGCGCAGGAATCTACAGTGTCTACCTAGACAAAGGAAATAATCTTCTTCGTATGCTGTCAGACGTTAACTTGAATTTGTTCGAAGAAAGCAGCTGTCATCCTGAGGCTGTCGACACTGCCATAGAGCTTGTCTAGTATTGCCACTGGTGATGGCCACATGTGCTTTCTCTGGTCCTCGTATGTTGGGCAATTTTGCAGCAGATGTTCAGCGGTCATTTTCCCTGTGCCACAGGTGCATTCGTCAGTGCTACCTATCTTCAATTTATTGAGGAGATGGTACCTCAGTCTGTTGTGGCCTGTGCGGAGTCTGAATACCACGACCTGCTCTCTTCTGGTCAGTTGGTAGTAGGCATCATTTTTAGACAAAGGAAATGAAACCACTAGCTCATCCACTGAAAAATTATGTTCAAACTACTCGGCTGAAGTACAGGCACTGATTATTGCTGGAGAAATAATAAGCAACACAACAAGTCAATATCAGCAGATTGTATTCCTTAGAGATGCATGGTCAGTTCTGCAAGCCCTCAAAAATGATAAACTGTCAGAGCTTAAGAAAGCCTTGGGCGAACTAAAAGCCAAAATAAGGGTAGTGCTACAGTGGATACCATCACACTGTGGCATACCAGGAAATGAGACAGCAGACAGGTTGGCAAAGGAGGGAGCAGCACAAGAACAAAATGAACAAACAATCACCTTCCAAGAAAAGAAGGCACTTATCCAAGCAATAATGAAAGTTGACCAAACGAAAGACACCTATCACTGTCTTGATCAAGCAGAACAAGTGATCCTGTTCCGCTTGAGAATGGGAAATAACAGATTGAATAGCCATTTGCACAGGCTAAAATTGACTCCATCGCCAATGTGTATGTGTAGGCAAGAAGCACAGACATCTGAACATATCTTGCAAGACTTATATGCTTGGCCAATTGCGTACTGAGCACTGGCCGACGGAGACGAATATCCACACTAAGCTGTTTGGAAGCCCTGAAGAACTCTCCACTACAGCAGCCTTTTTCCAGAGAACTGGATATCACGTGTGGACGTAACAGGAAAAAGCATGATGATCGAGAAGAAGAAGACTCATGTACATTCAGATGTGTTATGTAATCTCTCACACATGTACATTCACATGTGTTATGTAATCTCTCATTCATGTGCATTCACATGTTATGTAATCTCTCACACATGTACATTCACATGTGTTATGTAATCTCTCATTCATGTATATTCACATGTGTTATGTAATCTCTCACACATGTACATTCACATGTAATCTTTCTTGCAGACATTGATATACCATACATATGTTACATGATATCTCTTACAAACTTTCACGTACTAAACACGTGTTTACATAATCTGTTACAAACATTCACGTGCGGAACACATGTGTTATGTAACAAATCATCATCTATTTTATACAAATAATAGCATTAGAAACAGAAGAAGACACAAATATATTAATGATAAACAACTAAATTTATATACAATTTTTGGCGGTACATTTAGGTCCATAAGAAGTACATAGGCACATGTTACATTCCTCCCAATACATTTCTCCAGGATTAAAACGACCACACAGATTTGACTTGTTAAATGTCATGTCTAGGTCTACCGGGCGGTCTCTCGTCGGACTGGAAATTACTGGTGGACACTGAACTGGACGGATGTGCTGTTTATCTCCGCAATCAGGTGAAGATTTTGAAGTTTCCATGTTAGGGTCCATCACTTTTGGACACCGGCTTTCGTCGCAATTTTTCTTTCCCGCTGAGTCGCATTCGCAACGCTTGCACCCGTCAATCCATCGACTTCTTGGTTTGCACTCTCTTACAGTCATCTCAGTAGTTCCTTTGTCGTCGCTGTCTTTATATTCACTAGTTTGTTTATCTGTATACGTCGTGTTGCTCTCAGCGTATTGGCTTTTATGTTCACCATTGTTTTCCGAGTTATCTATTTTAAGACTGTCGCTTGTGCCAGGGTTTTTGTTAAAATCAACCAAAATAGTTGTCACATTTATAGAATCAATGCTGAGATCAACTGTACTTTTATCTTGACCAACTTCAGTATGGTTATCATTGCCCTCAGCCCAACTGGCAGTTACTGAATGAAACTTAACATCTCCAGACCCGTCTCCCGTGGAATCTCTCTCGTCAACCATGCCAGAACTTGTGTCGCTGTCTATGCTTTCAGTAACTCTGGAAATGTCATCAACATAGGCCACAGAGTAGTGGCCATCCCCTCTGATTTCAAAGTCCGTTTTGGTGTCGATGTCTGACAGTGGTTTGATGATAAAAGGTAAGAGGCAAGAGGGTGAATGCCAGCACAGGGCTAGCCCGTTGATCTGGCACTGGCATACTCTACACGAGTCGTCTTCCCATGTTTGACCTGAGAATCACAGAGAGAAAGATTCAAGATAAAACAGGTGGGTAGCTGTAAGATTTAGCGAACTCTGACACATGTAACCATATCTGTTGAAATAGCCTTGATAAGTCAACACACTTGACACATGCAACCATATCTGTCGAAATAGCCTTGATAAGTCAACACACTTGACACATGCAACCATATCTGTCGAAATAGCCTGCATAAATCAACACACTTGACACATGCAACCATATCTGTCGAAATAGCCTGCATAAGTCAACACACTTGACACATGCAACCATATCTGTCGAAATAGCCTTGATAAGTCAACACACTTGACACATGCAACCATATCTGTCGAAATAGCCTGCATAAATCAACACACTGGACACATGCAACCATATCTGTCGAAAACGCCTGCATAAGTCAACACATTTGGCAGTCATGCTTCCAGTGACACTTTCTTGACAGTCATGTCTCCAGTGACACTTTCTCTGGAGGCATCATGTCTGACACTTTCTTGGCAGTCTTGTCTCCAGTGACACTTTCTCTGGAGGAGTCATGTCTCCAGTGACAATTTATCTGGAGCCATATCTCCAGTTACACTTTCTCTGGAGCCATGTTTCCAGTGACACTTTCTTGGCAGTCATGTCTCCAGTGACATATGCTTTTTTACTTGTATGACATATAAAGTACAGACAAAACTATTGTCATAAGTCTTAAATACATTACCTTGTTGACATGCTGCATGTTTGAGCCTGAAGCTGTCAATCCTTGCAGTCACAAAGCTAGGCTCTCCACAAATGATGGAATTCTCTAAGCCACAGTAACATCGGAGACTGCCTCCATACCATCTAGGGCCCCACCTGAGAACAGAAGTAACTCTTGTGGTCATAATAATGATTCTGGAGGGAAAGGATGCACATTAAGTATCATCCACATCAAGTATATCAGCTACATCAAATATTTAATCCTCATTCACATCAAATTATCATTCACATCAAGTATATCAGTACATTAAGTGTATCATCTACACAATGTGTATCATCTACACAATGTGTATCAGCTACATCAAGTGTATCAGTTACATAAAATGTATCATCCATATCAAGTGAATCAGTTTGTCAAGTGTATCAGTTATGTCAAGTGTATCAGTTACATCAAGTGTATCAGCTACGTCAAGTGCATCAGCTACATAAAATGTATCATCCACATCAAGTGTATCAATCACATCATGTGTATCAATCACATCATGTGTATCAATCACATCATGTGTATCATCCACATCAAGTACATCAGGTATATCAAGTGTATCATCCACATCAAGTGTATCATCCACATCAAGTGTATCAGCTATGTCAAGTGTATCAGTTACATCAAGTGTATCAGTTACATCGAGTGTATCGGCTATGTCAAGTTATCAGCTACGTCAAATATATCAGTTATGCCAAGTGTATCAGCCACATCATGTGTATCATCCACATCAGGTGTATCATCCATGTAAAGTTATTAACATTAACAACCTACCTGCAATCATTAACACTAACAACCAATAATGCCGGTGATGCATTGTCAGCTGTAGTTTGGCTGTGAGTCCTCACAGGAATCTCCCCATGGTCAGCTGCAGACTCCGCGTCTGTATTGGATTCTTGATTTGACAGTGTGCCAAAGCTGTGAGATTCTGTTCGGCTGTAGTATTCTCTTGATTCAATGTTTCTAGCTAGAGATAAAACCTCATTTGTATAGTGATCAGCTAAAGTAGTAGGGTCTACAATAAGTATTGGGCGATCTTTACTGTCAAGTTGGAAGGTATGGCTTTCAGGTTTACGATATTGAGAATCGTCAGGCGCATTCGTCTTTGCGTTCTGTTCCTGTGTGTTTTGATGATTTACACCTGAAGAATGGTGTGTTCTTGTGTTTACTGTTCTCAAGTTTGTGAAATGCAGATCTCCTGGTGAAGATGAAACTGTGTTGATCAGTTCTTCAGCTACACCTGGGTGGGCGTGTTTGTCAATGACTTCAGCAGAACAAGAAGGGACACCATCGATTCCGCATATGCATCGATCATCTGAGGGTGTGAGGCATGCTTGGTATCGGTCACTGCGCATGAGCGTGACGCATGCCTGATCTGGGCTGCACTCTATGCTCTCCGGGTGACACGTGCACACATAGCAACCATCCCACCAGCTGAAACAAAAAACAGACAACATTAGGGAAATTCATATAAGACAGGGGGGGGGGGGGCCCCTCAGGAACACAGTTTCTAAGGCCCAATACCCGTCGCACCACAATGCTAGGGTATCCGGTTCTCTTTTATGGTTTTATGGAGGCAACTAACTGAACCCTTCTACGCATGACCTAAAAGACGATAAAAGAGAGTTGTTTACGGGAGAGTCAGCCTAGCCATGTAAAACAATGTGCCACAGAAACAAAACTGCAGAGAGCGCACGGATGTGTTGGCGTCAGGCTCCTATTGTTGTGACATAGGAAGGACTAATACGGCAGAATAGTATAAACTATAATATATGGATTTCTTGATAAAACGATCAATTGATAAAGAACGTTTAGTCGAAACGTGGATTTCCATGTTACTTTTCGTGTCTGCTGATATGCGTATCTATCACCTTGCCTATCTGTTACTTTGCATATCTGATACGTCACATGTCTGTTTCTTAACCTATCTGATACTTCACCTATCTGTTACTTAACCTGTCTATTACTTTGTCTAGTTTTTACTTTGCCTATCTGATACTTCACTTGTCTGTCACTTCATATGACTGTTACTCTGCCTGTCCGATACTTCACCTGTCTGTTACTCTGCCTGTCTGTTACTCTGCCTGTCTGTTACTTCACCTGTCTGGTCTGTTACTTTTCCTATCTGTTACTTCACCTGTCTGTTACTTTATCTGGCTGCTACCCTACCAGTCCATCACTTCACCTGTCTGCTACCTGGCCAGTCTATCACTTCACCTGTCTGCTACCTGACCAGCCTATCACTTCACCTGTCTGCTACCTGACCAGCCTATCACTTCACCTGTCTGCTACCTGGCCAGCCTATCACTTCACCTGTCTGCTACCTGGCCAGCCTATCACTTCATCTGTCTGCTACCTGGCCAGCCTATCACTTCGTCTGTCTGCTACCTGGCCAGCCTATCACTTCACCTGTCTGCTACCTGAACAGCCTATCACTTCACCTGTCTGCTACCTGACCAGTCTATCACTTCACCTGTCTGCTACCTGGCCAGCCCATCACTTCAGCTGTCTGCTACCTGACCAGCCCATCACTTCATCTGTATGCTACCCGACCAGCCCATCATTTCACCTGTCTGCTACCTGACCAGTCTATCACTTCACCTGTCTGCTACCTGACCAGTCTATCACTTCACCTGTCTGCTACCTGAACAGCCTATCACTTCACCTGTCTGCTACCTGACCAGTCTATCACTTCACCTGTCTGCTACCTGGCCAGCCCATCACTTCACCTGTCTGCTACCTGACCAGCCCATCACTTCACCTGTCTGCTACCTGACCAGTCTATCCACCTCTGAAATGTGTCACTTTTAAAATAATTGTTATCATCTAACATTTAACGGGTGTGTTTTTTTTGTTTTTTTAAATCGTCCCCATTTTTCTCACTGGCCAATATTTACACGAGCCTCTGTTTGTTGTGTTCCAATTCTTCGATATTATTAATGATTGTACAAAATTGTGGTACCACCCATTCCGACGGACCACATATGGCCCGCAGGCCACGTAATTGATGCCCTGGATTAAGATGTGTATGACACGCCTGCTAGGGCGCAGTTTACCTAATTTTTACTCATCCCCACTCCAACTAGGAAATGACGACGACAACGTGAAAGAACTGAAGGAATATACATTGTAAAAACTAGCTCTCTCAGAGACCACGAACAACAGGACTGAGTAGTCAAGCGGTGTTTTTTACAGCTTGGTACACTGCCTACCCAAGATATAATTGTTTTCTTTCTCTCGTGGCAAGGTTTTATCCCCGGTTTCGACACGTTCCAGTCTATCCAATTTTAAATGGGTACCTGACTTACACTTAAGATAAATCGATGAGAAAGAAGAATAAACACACCACTTCAGAGAAAACTGACACGTACTACATTGAATAATGTAACACTTAATCCATGACGGCAGTGTCTTCGATATGACTACCTATATCTATCTACATCCAAGATCAGATGTCAATGCTATCCATCCAGAGCTCCACTTCTGTACTTCAATCTCGTACCCTTGCCATGAAAAGCGAGTATTCTTCCACTACGGCAATGAAACGCTATATATAACCAATCTCTGTCAGACCAGGTATTATATTTTAAGATCTGGAAAGAACGACTCACCATATATTGATCTAAAAAATAAGTGTGAGACAGGAGTGTGTGTTGTCACCTTGTCTAACATCTACACATATATCATTTTCAGATTAGAGGGATGCCGGGGCAAACTTTACAGAAGTATTTTTTCTAAAGCAGAGGTGGATATATTGAGGTCGGATTTAGATAAAATTCGGGAATTATCTGAGAGCTGGCAAAAGAAGTTTAATGAAGAGAAATGTACAGTCGTCCACTTGGGTAGATCCAATATGAAACATGATTACATAATGGGAAAGAACAATATTAGAAAGATGAAAAAGAACATAGATCTAGTGGTTATAATAGATTATACAGGTAAGGTGAGTGAGCAAGTCTAGGTAGCAGTGAAAAAGGCAAATGCAATGTTAGGAATAATTTTAAAAAATATTAAGCATAAAAGTAAGGAAGTGATAGTCAAACTTGTATAAAGCATTAGTTAGACCTAGATTGGAGTACTGTGTATAAGTGTGGTCCTTATCGTAGAGGGGATTTACACATGCTGGAAAGGATACAAAGCTGATAGTGGGATTTCAGAGTTAGAGTTACGAGGAAAGAAAATCCGGCCTACAGTGTCAGAAAAAAAGAAGAATTCGAGGTGATTTAATATAGGTTTATAAGATAATCACAGGAAAGGTTAAATTAGACTATAACACATTTTTTCTAAATACAACCACCTACAAGAACAAGAGAGCATAGGTACAAATTAATTAAATAAATGTCCAGATTAGATAATAAGAAATAATTTTTGTTAGTCAGAGAGTGATGAATGCTTGGAATGCATTGCCACAGAAAGTAGTGGATGCAGGGTCAATTAATGCATTCAAGGATAGATTGAATGTGCATAGCTTTTAGATCAAGCGAAGTAAAAGAAACTGGTTGTATACAATCTCTGCAGAGTGTTGTAAACCAGTATGAAGATGTTAAGTTAAGTTAGAACATCAGCGGAAATTTATTGATGACACCGTGTATTGTTGGCTGATTTGAGCAAGAGTTGCGGGACCTGGTGGAGACAGTCAACAACAGAAGTAAACAATATGGATTGCTAATTAACATTTGAAAAACAACATAAAGTCCACATAAACATGGTAAGCGGGGAGATAATGGGACAATAAAATAGTTACTTGCACCTGGGACAGATAATAACAAGTGATGGCAGATGTGAAATGGAAGACAAAAACACATTTAACAACGTGAGAAATATATTGACATTCAGTCAAATAACAAATAAACAATTAGAGTTATCGTGTGTTACATACATTCATCATTACTATACGGCGAGAAGCAGGGACGATGAACAAGCAGTTGCAGGACACAATAGAGATAATTTACGTGCATATGCAAAAGAATGGGTCGCATTTCGTGGAAAGATAAGCATAACAAATTAAGTGGTTCCGACGAGAATAGGAATCTAATACACGGGTTCACAATCACTTCGTGTCCGGTTTGAATGCGCGTGTCGGGGACTTTTCTCGGTATGACCACTTCTCCGCGTTCAGAAAGGATTGGCAAAGCTACTGTACTGCAAAACTACTTTATTAGAACACAATACAAACATATACGCACATACATCCATACACTGGCCAATATATCCTGATATCGCCCAAATGACTATGGTCTGGGGTGGAAAAGAACGTACCTTCGCCAATAGAATCCAGGAAGGCAAATCCTTAATTAAAAGCATTAACAAAACACAGCGAATAAAGATACAACATGAAACAAGGGATGGAAAGGGAAATACCGAAACACATTAGGCACATCTAATATTATGTGCATGTAAAGAGACACGGTACACTGCTGAAAACAATACTGGATTGAAATGTTCAAACCAGGTAGGCTAGAGGAAGACAGCGCTATAAATGGGAGAGCAACATCAAGAGCTTGACTAAATAGGAAGGAGTGTACAATCAAGTCACGAAACAGCATGTTGGAGGTCGATTGCAGACGCCATTAGTTGCGCAGACGGCATTTGATATCATCATAATAAATACTTATTTTAGGGGTTTAAAAGCGCCCGGATACCTTGCCGATCCCTTGCTTGTAGAACTAACGGCCGGGAACACAACGGCCATGTATCACCCGTGCAATCTTACTTCCCATTATTGTTGGCACGATATCCGCTTGTGGGACATTGATTGAAGTCCATTAAATACTCGTCCCATCCCTAAACCACTTGCTTCTTCTTCTTCTTCTTCTTCTTCTTCTTATATCATGTTTCTTTTTGTTCGTCATTTTTTCTTTTGTATCTTTATTCGCCGTGTTTTGTTGATTATGAGTAAGATACGATGTACTTAATCTTTCGTGGTCTGACATATCTGCACCTTATTGTGAGTCTTTATTATTCGGGTTATCTTTTTCAAGACTTTGACTGTCACCAAAAGTGGCTTGAAATCAGTTTTTATCTATCAGATAAGTTACTTCGTATAACTTATGAGCTTCGTCTGTTCAGATTTTAGTTTAAATGTACACATCAGACAGAAAAGATGCATGTAGTTTCTCTTCTTCTTCTCTTCTTATTTCTCCTTTTCTTCTCCTGTGCTTTTCGGTCCGGCACACCCGATTTCAGTACGTCGTTTTTGGGACAGAGTTTGTCTTCCCTCTGCGATCCCTATCTTTTAGCCAGGCTGCATTGTTGCAGTCTATTTACATGATCGCTACTTGAAGGATGGTCTTTGTCAGCAATGGTTCGCTGACCTTAACGGAAGAAACCAGCTATGAGTCACTGGCTGCTGCCAGCTCATTCACGGTGACCGATCAGCAGACCGATCACAGAGGTCATTGGAGGTAAAGGAAATGTGATGTTACAGAAGAATATTGCGGATTGCGTGGACTACATAAAAGGCTAATAACGTAATACTTAAACAGGCACAGACACAAAGGCAGCTTATGGCAAACATCAGGACAAGACAGCCATCCTATTTCAGGCATGTCATGAGAAGAGGCTGGTTGGAACACACACTGACAAAGGAGCAAAATCGCAGGGAATAGAAGCAGAGAGAGAGAGAGAGAGAGAGAGAGGCAGAGAAAAAAATATTGGGCAGTTTGAAGACATTTTTTTTTTTTGCGTTCGCCTTATTTCTCTATTCCCCAAGGCTGGTGTGCGTTGCACTGTGGTTTTTATTTTGCGCCTGTCGGCCCAGTGCATCCGACTTAGCATGCATTTTATGTAAGGGTCTGCTTCCTCCTGCATTTTCTAAGGGTTTGCTTCCCCGGGGTAACGGCCGGTGCTGTGATGGGGATCGAACCCAGCACCTTCGGATTGTGAGCCGTGCCACTTAACCACTAGGCCACGCCGTCCCCCTGTTTGAAGGAATAATATGATAAACGATCAACGGCAGAACTAATAAACGGCACGTGAGAAGAGGAGGTGAAGATCCATGATCGCTAACTAACACGGCACATGATGATGATATAGACATTGAACAAATGTAAAAATAAAAGAATCGTTGTAAGAACAGAAATAAAGAATTTCATACCTTGATCCCACATTGTGACATGCCACAGTTTGTGGTGCGTGATGGGTGCACGTAGAGGTTGAACACACTGTCCCAGAACCTTGGCAGACACACCATTGGCATCCATCAAACCATTTATCCCCTTCCCTGCGTCCTCCATCGCACACCACCTCTGCAGGACGACACCACACACGTGACAGGAAGAGGGACAACGTCATGACCGTTTCCGCTGCGTATTTGACAAGCATAGCTCAGATAGCTGCAACACTTTTCCTGGAAATTTAGGAACAAACGTTGGAATTTCAATTCCGTGAATTTCTGTGATATTAGTTGTTCCTTAACGGGTTTCTTGTTAATGTACACAGTAACAGACTTGTTTTGGCTAATTTGTTGTTGAATGTACGCTTCAGAGATTGAAGAACCTTCCTAGACTTGTCTTTGAAAGCTTATTGCTCTGACCGATTATATTAAAGGCACTTTCAGTAATCTCGCGTTTGTCATTTTGGGCTATTTCTGGGGTTTTTTGATTTCCTGAAATATAAAATAGAAACAGAGAGTTAAAAAACGCCAAGTGTTACGTGTATGTGTGTGTAACGTACATTGTGGCTTGGTCAGAAGCGGAGAAAAAAAAACACAAGAATACGAATTAAAAGAACAGAATGCGATAGACTCAATAGGCAATGCCTTATGAACTGGATTTACTGCATTGTCTCACCAAAGTACACAAATATATATAATCAGCGACACTCGTTTCATTTTGAGTAGATAACAGCTGAATGACTAACTAAAACATCCAGAAGATCTTCCATTTAAAGAAGTATAATTATGAAACCTTTCAAACATAGGGAAACATTTTATAAAATTATTTGTGCACCACAGCTGACATTCCCAGTAGATTTGGAAGGCGGCCAGATAACAGCATGGACTGCCGTCATTTTTAACACGAGAACCCAACGCTGAATTAGGTTAGGTCAGGTCAGGTCATCCCGTAACCGGTGAGGTCGTCATGGCACACGTGAAGACATATTCACAACCCCACGCCACCCTTCTCTGTCAGCAGCCGCTGCCTGTGTCTCTTCTGGTCGGAGATTGGTCCATTCATTTATGTTGTCCTCCCACCTCATTTTTGGGCCGGCCTCTTCGTCGTCTGCCTTGCACCTTTCCGTGGAGGATTGTTTTTGCAATACCATTTGATCTCGATATGTGACCGTACCAAGCGAGTTTCCTTCTTTTGACATTTGCCAAGAGGTCTTAAAAAGGCCCTATCGCTTTTGTAATTATATCTCGAATTCCCTCATTTGTAACTCGATCTTTATACGTGACGTTTAAAAGTCTTCGGAAACATCTTATCTCCAAGGCCTGTATCTTTCGCTCAAGGTCAGCTGTAACTGTCCATGTCTCACAAGCAAAGAGGAATATTGACAGGACCAGTGAACGCATCTGAATTAATCTAAAGTAATCAATATTTACTTTCTTATCGAATATTACAATACACAACTTGACTATAAATGCGCATGTCCCAAACATTCAACAAAACAAATGAACGTCCTCTACGTTTGCTCACATAAGCTTAACCCATCTAGCCCCTTACCTTTAGCTCGGTTTCTGTAGTAATGTTAACCCAACGAGCGCGGCTGGTTTTATATCAAAATATGACCTCTTATCAACCAGGGCGTGCGTACACCAAGTGGAGAAATTCGTTTAAAAAAAAGAAAGGTTTCGTGAATGAGGAGATACACCGGCCAGCTGACGGCGCACGGGGATACAATGTTACCAGCGCACAATATGCCGCATTACCGTTAGACGAGACAAAGGCGCATTGTACTGGGGGAAGTCGGCTGGGATGCTTTATTAATTGCGAAGGTGTAAAGTCGCAGGATCGAGAGCGTTGTAGTATAAGCGTATGGCAATCCCTGCTTTCAGTGGCGTAACCACAGACAGAGTAAGCTAGCCACTCGTCTCCATGTACTGGCATAAAGTCCACGTACACCAAAATTGTGTTTTTGTTTTTATTTTGCCAATGGTGTCTGATTAGTGTGGTGTTGGAGCTCTCGCTCTTTACTGCACAGGTACGGGGTTCAACTCCCACAACCAGCACGCTCCAGTCGACGCAAACATAAATGGGTGCCTGACTTACAGTTATGGAACAAGTAGGTAGCGAGGAAGGAAACTGGCCATCCTACCTCACACAAGCTTATGACTTAGTGTCACGAAATCTCGAGCACTTTGTTCCAGACAAGTGCTTTAGGCTAATATGGGGATCTCTTTACTTTCAATAGTGATTGACATATGCTGATTGATATATACTGATTGATATATGCTGATTGATTGACTGATACATGATGAGATGTTGATACATGCCTTCTGACCAAGGAGACACGGGTTCAAAACCTCTGCAAGACAACGCATTTTTTCCTGTCATATGTCACATTTAAAAAAACCCCGATATTATATACTTTCTGACGACTGCAGGGACAAGTTGCGTTTATTCCTGCTCCGTATAATTCACAAAGGAAGTCCCTGATAGTGGAAATACAATCTGTAATGATAACTTGTGTTTGATAGTGATGTATCGTGTATAGATTATGGCTGATGAGTCAATCTTTACTATCTTCTCTATGGTAGCAGATTCACGGCAATGCAAAAGTCTCCTGAATGCAGCGCAGCCTTCTGGATTTCAAAGAAAACTCTAGAAACTAAATATATATGGAGGGTAGCGAGGTCTGGGCTGGACGTCCTGCTCGTTAACGGAAAGTGAAGCGCCTGATATTCTTCTTCTTCTTCGTTCGTTCTCAATCTCCCGCTACCAAGCCTCGAAAAAAGCTTTGCAAGTAGCGGAATGTAGTCCAGAGAACGGAATGCGTTGTGTCGTGGTTTACAGTTTGACTGCGATATTTGCACCTTTCGGTCCAACACATCCGACTTCAGTAAGCATTTTTGAGTACCGGGTTGCCCTCCCTCTTCGATCCCTTCTACTTAGCCAGTCTGCTTTGTTGCAGCTTGTGATCTAGGATCACCGCGTGGAGGTGTAGAATGGTCTTGGCAGCTCTGGTTCGTTGACCCTGACACTAGCAGTCAGCTATGGGTAACTGACCGCTGCAGTTTATGCGCTGCTCAGCGTGTTGATCCCTTGCGTCTGTAATAGCCTCTCCTTTCCAGGTGTAGAGATCGCCGCTGGATTCACTGTTCGGCTTGCCGTTCAGGAGTTTCCACGCCAATGGCCTCTCCTACATTATTGTGTCCCCAGCAGCACCTCCATGAGGGGCACCCTGTCTCTTACAGAACCTGCTGTGGGGCACGGCCGAATGCCCGGCGGGCAGATTGGGCTCATTAGCCTTGGTTGGTAGCCAATCTGAGAAGCTAAACTTTAAGTCTAAACCCTGGAAGACGAAGCTCGTTAGCCTGTTCAGACAGTTCGCCTAGGGGAGGAGGAACTCTGATTTTAAATCCACACGTCCCAGGGAGTGATGGCTAGTCTTTGGATGATGAGAGTATCATCGGATGTCTGGATTAACTAGCATCTGCGGGCAGCGACTCCACTACCTTTTGGAAATCTCGGGAGAGAGGGTATGGCTACGGGAGTAAACTCAGACAGAAAATCCGGAGTGATAGCGCCTAAGGGAGATGACTTCAAAATTGCGAACTCAAGTGCGATGCGTCGGTCACTGTGCGCCCGTGTCGCTGCACAATCATTGTAATGTTATATATCCACCTGCCTCACTGCCGTCCGCTTGCCCTGTAGCCAGATTTACCATCGTCATAAGCCATCAGTGGAAGTTGATGAGGGTGCAATCTTATGAGACGACCGAACTAGCGTGGCCCCCACCTATTCCTCATTTGGCGCTTTCAAATAATCACATTTCTTTGCTAGTAAACTTGACTATTCTGTCTCATGCTTCTATATTCCTCATAAAGTAAATTCATCCGAAAACCATATCTGTTTCGCTAGTAAACTTGACTATTCTGTCTCATGCTTCTATATTCCTCATAAAGTAAATTCATCCGAAAACCATATCTGTTTCGCTAGTAAACTTGACTATTCTGTCTCATGCTTCTATATTCCTCATAAAGTAAATTCATCCGAAAACCATATCTGTTTCGCTAGTAAACTTGACTATTCTGTCTCATGCTTCTATATTCCTCATAAAGTAAATTCATCCGAAAACCATATCTGTTTCGCTAGTAAACTTGACTATTCTGTCTCATGCTTCTATATTCCTCATAAAGTAAATTCATCCGAAAACCATATCTGTTTCGCTAGTAAACTTGACTATTCTGTCTCATGCTTCTATATTCCTCATAAAGTAAATTCATCCGAAAACCATATCTGTTTCGCTAGTAAACTTGACTATTCTGTCTCATGCTTCTATATTCCTCATAAAGTAAATTCATCCGAAAACCAAATCTGTTTCGCTAGTAAACTTGAGGTCCTGTCTCGCCAGTAAACAATGTATTCTTCAAATATTTATCTATCTATGGTAAACTTGGAGGCTTGACGTGTTAATCTAATTACATCATACATGCGTATTATTTCTAATTTAATGATATCGACTTTCTTAAAAAATGTGGCAGTCGGTCTCATAATAATAACATTATAGCCGCCCGTCATGATGATAACGACAGCAGTCAGACATGTTTTGTTGCCCCTCTCCGGTGGGTATCAAGGTGCGAAGTGGTGACTGCTTGAAATGCATTTACACAGGAAATAGTGAAGGCAGGGCCAATTAATGCATTCAGAAATAGATGGATGGGCATAGTTATTTTTAGATCAAATGAATGTAAAAGAAACTGGTTATTTACAAACTCTGCAGAGTCTTCTAAACCAGTATAAAGACGTTAAGTTATCCTGTGCCTGGAAATGTACTCTGCGCAAGACGTAGTGCCGAGCTTACGACGCATGTCTTCGGTTCGCATTATGTCTCTCCTGGTAACACTGATAACCTACCTCAAACACTTTATTTCAGTCGTCAAAACTCTGCTCTCACGCGCCTACAACAGGGACCCCATAAACACACCCATCATCATCATGTAGAATGTCCTTTGTAGAACGTCGCTCCCATCACAGTCTGTCTGAAAGAAACTCGTTCCCTTGCCAAAACACCAGCCTCCACCACAGTCATACTCAGGCATTCCTGGATGGTGCCACCGTCTTCTTGGTCTACCCCTTCCTCTTTTGCCTGGCACCATACCTTCCATCACCGTCCTCTCAAGACCGTTGTGTCTCTTGATGTGACCAAAGTATTTGCATTTTCTAGCCAAAATGGAATTGATAAACCAGTTCTCCTCTATGCTCAACTCTTGCCGAATGTCTACATTTGTTCTTTTCTCTGTTCAGGGTATTCTGAGGATCTTTCTGTAACATTTTGACTCTAAGGATTCGATTCTTTGTCTAGAAGTTTTGGTAATCGTCCATGATTCACAGCCATAAGCTGCCGCAGGAAAAACAAAGGCTCTCAAGACTTTTACTTTTATATTTTGTTGGTGCCCTGCCATAATTTCTTCAGGCTGTTCAGTCTCTGCATTGCCATAGCTAGTCTTCTTCTGATTTCTTTCGAGCAGTCGCCATTTTTGTCAATTCTGGAGCCCAGATATTCAAAATGTGTTACCTGATCTATTTCCTCACCACCCACTGTAAATTTATGTTGACAGTGTGTTTTGTCGGTGGTCATTATCTTTGTTTTGTTTATGTTTATGAACAGATTTTGATCTTTACTATGTCCATTAACGGCTGAAAGTAGCTGCTCTAACCCTTCTGCACTTCTCGATAGTATCACTCTGTCATCTGCGTATCGTAACTCTGGAATCTCGTACCCCCCAATCGTAAATGGGTCGAAACTTTCAATGATCACATCTTCTCGAACATTTCTCATTATACATTCCGCATATATGTTGTACAGATAAGGTGAGAGGATACATCCCTGTCGGACTCCCTTTTGTACTGCAAACCAATCCGATGTTTGCCCAGATACTCGGACAGCGGCTTGTTGATCTTGGTATAATGTTTCAATGAGATGGACTATGTACAAAGGAAACCCCATTTCCCTCATGATTCTCCACAATTTCGATGTTTTACCGTGTCGAAGGCCTTAGTGTAATCAATAAAACATGTGTACAGGTCTACATTAAACTCTCTACATTTTTCATATATATTTCTTAAATTGAATATGTGGTCCCAGGTCCCTCTGTCTTTCCTAAAACCTGCCTGGACTACGTGAATTTCAGATTCAAACCTTTTCTATATCCTTCTTAATAGGATTCGCAAGAGTATCTTGCTAGCATGGCTGATCAGCGCGATAGTTCGGTAGTTCGTGCACAGCTTCAGGTTGCCTGTTTTGGGGAGAGGAATATAAATTGATTTCTTCCATGCTTCTGGCCACTCTGCACTGTGCCATTTATGTTTACACAGCTTGTGATAGACTCGAGCACATGCCTCCCCTCCTGCTTGTATACTTGCCCTCATGATTGGAATACACACATACCATATATATATATATATATACTTATACACACAAGAATATCTTTTTTTTATTCCGTGAATTGCACGAAGAAGAAGGAGAAGGAGAAAAAAAAGAAGAAGAAAGAAAGAAAGAAGAAGAAGACACCCCCTATACAAGGAACACCCAATTAAAACTGCGCCCAGGGCCGTTTACACTATAGCTCCGCCTCTACCACTAAGACACCCGGACAAAGTTCAGGAGAATAATGCCACCGTCTTCTGTTCCCTTGTTTATTGTGCACGAGCCGGATGGAGCCACAGATTACTCGGTGCTTATCTGTGTTTCCTGCCCCGGAAGTAGAACGTGTTTATAAGGGCATGTTATATAACGTGGTCAGGCCGACATTGGCCCTCACCCCGGGTTCTCAAAAGGTGCCAAGTGAGCCGCCATTTAATATGATAGCAGAAGCTACCCATCACGTTTGGTAATCTCCCTTCCGACATCTCGCGCCCACTGCACGTTATATACTGCTGTATACCTTCTAAATTTTGTTTTTATTTTGGCTATCTCAGGAGGGGGGGGGGTAGGGCAGAAGTGTGTAAGAGATAGCACCTCACGGTGAGAGGCAGCCACATCCTTGATGGCGAGGATCCTATTTGGTTCCCCCACTTCTGTCTAGCTCACGTATGGCTCCTAGAGTCTGCCTGTGTACGGCAGCGCCACCCCCCCGGGCAACGGCTTTGGCTGGCCGGCTAAACTACGTGGGTGAAAATGACAAGAAGGGGAGTTCACCCCTGACAAGTACACACAGCTGCTGGTGGAAGAAGCGGAAGATCGACCTGTGCGACAACGACTCTGAAAGCGGGAGCTGGAAACGCCTGGTATCGGGCTAAGGGCGCACCAGAGACCATAGTTGGTAAGCGGCCAGAACAATGTCCAGAAAGCAATGGCAAACTACTGGATGTAAAATGCCAAGAAACCTATGACAGTCGAGAGAAACGAAACTCAAAGATCTGATGGTGAGGCCCTCAGAACAGGCAGATCATCGACGCCAATTGGGGAAGAGGCCAATTTCAAAGTCAGTACAAGTAATAGAGATGACGGCCTAAAGCTTGACTGCATTACAGTGGACAACTCTGAAATGGGACTAAAAACAAAACTAAGAATAGGCACCTGGAATGTCAGGAGCCTATACCAGGGCAAGTTATTCATGATCGGAAGAGAAATGAAGAGAACCAAGATAGAGATTCTTGGAGTCTCTGAGCATAGATGGGCCGGTCAAGGGCACTGTACCAGCTCCTCAGGAGAAACATTTATATACTCTGGGACGGACAAGGGTGGAAAAAGCGGGGTCGGCTTTATTCTGTCAAAGAAGACAGCACCTTCACTACTCGGTTACAATCCAGTCAACGACCGCATAATTGTAATCAGACTAAAGAAAAAGACTAGAAATTTAACAATAATTCAAGTGTATGCACCAACATCAGCAGCAGACGATTGTGAAATGGATGATTTCTTTAACACCTTGCAAGAAGCGATGGAAAAAGTTGAAAAAAGAGACATCTTGGTCATCATTGGAGATTTCAATGCGAAAGTCGGAGAGGAAAGAGCCGAAGAGGAGAGAAGTGTTCGAGGACCTTTTGGTTTGGGACACAGAAATGAGCGAGGAGAAAAACTAGTTTAATTCTTCACGGAAAACAACCTCTCCATTGCCAACACCTTCTTCAAACAACATCCACGAAGACTGTACACGTGGACCTCCCCGGATGGCAACAGCAGAAACCAAATAGACTACATCCTAGTGCAACAAAGATGGAGATCAAATGTGCTGGCGACAAAAACACTGCCATGAGCAGACTGCGATACGGACTACGAATTACTGTTTGCAGTTTTCCAAACAAGACTTCGCAGGATCTACAAAGGTTGCCAGCCAATACGCTTCGATGTATCAGCAATACCTACTGAATACAACATCAAAGTAGAAAACAAATTTGAGGCGTTGCTTGCTATACAGGAAGAGATGACATCTGAGGAGTTGACATCGTACGCAAGGGAGATTTTGATCTCGACAGCAAAAGAAATGATTCCAAAGATATTGCACAAGACACAGAGCTATATAACAGACGAAACACAGAAACTCATTGCAGAAAGGCAACAATTAAAACAAATGGGAAGTAAGGGGACAAACACAGCATATAAAAACTGCGCAAGAAAAGTTAGAAGAGAAATAAGAAAAGATAAAAGAAGATACATAGTAGAAACATGTAAGGATATAGAAAACCTACAACAACAAGGCAAAGAAAGAGATGCATTCAAAGCAATAAGAACACTGACAAGGGAGTTCCGTCCGGTTCCACATGTCATAAAGGACGAAGAGGATAACACACTAACAGAAACCAAAGACATACTGAATAGATGGAGAGAGTACTGCAGAACCATGTATGGAGACAGCACAAAGCGCTCAGTTACAATCCTACCAAAGGATGAGAAAGAACCTGAACCAACATTGGAAGAAGTACGCTCTGCAATTAAAAGCCTGAAAAAGGGAAAGTCCCCAGGATGCGATGATATCCCAGCAGAGCTAATACAAGCAGGAGGAGAGGCATGTGCTCGAGTCTACCACAAGCTGTGTAAACAGATATGGCACAGTGCAGAGTGGCCAGAAGCATGGAAGAAATCAATTTATATTCCCCTCCCCAAAAAAGGCAACCTGAAGCTGTGCACGAACTACCGAACTATCGCACTGATCAGCCATGCTAGCAAGATACTCCTGCGAATCCTATTAAGAAGGATATAGAAAAGGTTTGAATCTGAAATTCACGTAGTCCAGGCAGGTTTTAGGAAAGACAGAGGGACCTGGGACCACATATTCAATTTAAGGAATATTTATGAAAAATGTAGAGAGTTTAATGTAGACCTATACACATGTTTCATTGATTACACTAAGGCCTTCGACACGGTAAAACATCAAAATCTGTGGAGAATCATGAAGGAAATGGAGTTTCCTTTGCATATAGTCCATCTCATTGAAACATTATACCAAGATCAACAAGCCGCTGTCCGAGTATCTGGGCAAACATCAGATTGGTTTGAAGTACAAAAGGGAGTCCGACAGTGATGTGTACTCTCACCTTATCTGTACAACATATATGCGGAATGTATAATGAGAAATGTGCGAGAAGATGAGAACATTGAAAGTTTCGACCCATATACGATTGGGGGGTACGAGATTCCAGAGTTACGATATGCAGATGACACAGTGATACTATCAAGAAGTGCGGAAGGGCTAGAGCAGCTACTTTCAGCCGGTAATGGACATAGTAAAGATCAAAATCTGTTCATAAACATAAACAAAACAAAGATAATAGATAATGACCACCGATAAAACACAATGTCAGTATACATTTACAGTGGGTGGTGAGGAAATAGATCAGGTTACACATTTTGAATATCTGGGCTCCAGAATTGACAAAAATGGCGACTGCTCGAAAGAAATCAGAAGAAGACTAGCTATGGCAATGCAGAGACTGAACAGCCTGAAGAAATTATGGCAGGGCACCAACAAAACGATAAAAGTAAAAGTCTTGAGAGCCTGTGTTTTTCCTGTGGCAGCTTATGGCTGTGAAACATGGACGATTACCAAAACTTCTAGACAAAGAATCGAATCCTTCGAGTCAAAATGTTACAGAAAGATCCTCAGAATACCCTGGACAGAGAACAGAACAAATGTAGACATTCGGCAAGAGTTGAGCATAGAAGAGAACTGGTTTATCAATTCCATTTTGGCTAGAAAATGCAAATACTTTGGTCACATCAAGAGACACAACGGTCTTGAGAGGACGGTGATGGAAGGTATGGTGCCAGGCAAAAGAGGAAGGGGTAGACCAAGAAGACGATGGCACCAAGATATCCAGGAGTGCCTGAGTATGACAGTGGCGGTTGCTGGTGTTTTGGCAAGGGAACGAGTTTCTTTCAGACAGACTGTGATGGGAGCGACGTTCTACAAAGGACATGCTACATGAGAGATCTCAGGATGCTTAATATTCTTCTTTCGCCGAGTTTTTGTAGTTGCTTACTGCATAACACTGGATACATTTTTATTTGTATCTTCTCTTTGGTGGTTTTGAAAATAGCTAGTACAGCTCTGGGTCATACTGCCCCCCCCCCCCCCGACTGTAAATGCCTTTTGTGTCTCTTTAACAGCATTTAGTCCACACTTTGGGCTTTCTTCTTTTTGTGACGAGAACATCAATATTTCCCCTGTGCTCATTTAAGCTTTTCAACTTCTTTCCACACTGTTTTCATCGATTGTGCCTTGATTTCGCTACAAGGCTGACCGTGAATTTGAAGACATGATTGGTCGGATTTCACTGTTACCCGTAAAACAATGTGATACTGCAATAAAATATCGGAGACAACAAACCACAGACGGAGCAGAGGAGACTCGTTAGCCCCGCAGACAACTATTCTAGGAGAAGGAAAACTCTGCTGAGAAACCACACATAAGAGTCGTGCTCTGACGTCGATGTCTCCAGCAAATGGCGCCAAGGAAGGTGGATGCAGAAGGAGAGGAAGGGGAAGCGTGAGAGAGAAAGAAAAGAGCAGGAAAGAGAAAATATCGAAGAAAGTCAGTTAGACTTGGTTTAAAAAATGTCCATATAGACTACTGGAATTGCCACAGTGCCACCCAACGCGGAGTAATTCTAAAAATATTGGTGTACGATTTCGACATCTTCATGATCCAGGAGACCTGCTTGAAGGAGAATGTGTCCAGGATACAGGTGATACAGTAATCTACGCGGGCCGGGTAAGCTGGGACTGGCAATGTATGTGAAGCAAGAACTTCCCCATACATGGATAGATACTAGCAACTGTGAAATTGAGGATGTCGAGCTACAAGGGATTGTAGTAACAATCAACCACCAAAGATGGAGAATCTACAACATATACGCTCACGAAGATCATCTCTTCGAGGAAGAAAAATGGGAGTTTCTGTCGCATAGCAAAAAGTGCGACATTGCAGGTGACTTTAATGCTAGGTCAAAGGAGTGGTGAAATGCCACTGAAAATAGGCAAGGGGTCGCCTTGAGCCAGGCATTAGTCCACACCAACCTCACTGTCGTGAATGACGGACGTCCAACTAGATTAGCATCTTTACCTGGAGATACGGACGGGGTCATCGACCTGGCTCTTATATCCAGTAATGTTGCTCCATACACACGCTGGGACGTATTAGAGGCACAAGAGAGCGACCACCTGCCATGTGTCGTACTTATACCAAGAGGAAAACACACCAGACACCGGAAAGCCAAACAGGTGTTGGTTAATATACACGTATGAACAGGATAATGTAGTGAACAAGCTGCGCCAGACGATCGGACACAGAACCACTCGATCCCCATTTGTTCAACCACCCTGGTAGAATCAAGTGGTTGATACGGGCTACCAACTCCTTTAAAGCGTAAGCTAGAGAGTCCAAAAGCGATCGATGGAAGGAGTTTATTACAGGTGTGCTTAATGATAATACCCTCCAGGAATTCTGGCACATGCATCGGAGGATGAATGGAAAGATTACAAGCCAGTTTATCCCCAACATTAAAGACACCACAGGAATTTCCCTGAAAACAGACTAAGAGAAGGGTTTGAGTTTTTTTCAGTCGATATGTTGCCAAGACTAACAAAGGCGACAGAGATGCCCGTCAGGAAATTCGGAAAGGTATTTTAGACGCCATCAGGGAAGAGGCTTATGTAGACCTTATCTCCGAGGTGGAAGTCGCAAATAGTCTACGTACCAGGAAAAACACTGCCCCAGGTCCTGATGGAGTACAGTACTGCCACATCAAGCAGTTGGATGAGACAGAGATAAGTAATATGGCCATCATCATCATCATGTAGCATGTCCTTTGTAGAACGTTGGTACCATAACAGTCTGTCTGAAAGAAACTTGTTCCCTTGCCAAAACACCAGCCTCCGCCACAGTCATACTCAGGCATTCCTGGATATCTTAGTGTCATCGTCTTCTTGGTCTACCCCTTCCTCTTTTGCCTGGCACCATACCTTCCATCACCGTTCTCTCAAGACCGTTGTGTCTCTTGATGTGACCAAAGTATTTGCATTTTCTAGCCAAAATGGAATTGATAAACCAGTTCTTCTGTATGCTCAACTCTTGCCGAATGTCTGCATTACTTTTTTTCTCTGTCCAGGGTATTTTGAGGATCTTTCTGTAACATTTTGACTCAAAGGATTCGATTCTTTGTCTAGAAGTTTTGGTAATCGTCCATGCTTCACAGCCATAAGCTGCCACAGGAAAAGCACATGCTCTCAAGACTTTTACTTTTATCGTTTTGTTGGTGCCCTGCCATAATTTCTTCAGGCTGTTCAGTCTCTGCATTGCCATAGCTAGTCTTCTTCTGATTTCTTTCGAGCAGTCGCCATTATTGTCCAATCTGGAGCCCAGATATTCAAAATGTGTAACCTGGTCTATTTCCTCACCACCCACTGTAAATTTATGCTGACATTGTGTTTTGTCGGTGGTCATTATCTTGTTTTATTTGTGTTTATGAACAGATTTTGATCTTTACTATGTCCATTAACGGCTGAAAGTAGCTGCTCTAACCCTTCTGCACTTCTTGATAGTATCACTGTGTCATCTGCGTATCGTAACTCAGGAATCTCGTACAAGAAATATGGTGAAGGAGTTTAATCACACTATAAAGAAGTCATCTGTGTCCGAGGACTGGCTTCATAGCTATCTGTGCCTACTGTTTCTCAGCAGCTGTAGAATAATCACCAATCATAATATATATGGCAAATTGCTCGAGAAGATAGTAGCCAGTAAATTAATGACCTATCTAGAACTGGAGCATATCCTACCCGATACGCTGGGTAGCTACATAATAACGAAGGAGACCTGGGATAACGCTAGAACCTTTGCGTATGATGTGCATGAGGGTTTTCAGTAAAAAAAAAAAAAAAAAGAAACACTCGCGGTCGCACTCAATGTGTCGATTTTAGGACTTTAATGACGTGTCTGAAGCAGTGTGGTTTAAACCCGTGGCTAGTTAGTTGGATATCAGCTGCAGTGATGGAAAGAACAGTTGCACTACGTGTGGGATCGTGGGCATCAGAACCTAGGCGGATATGCCCAGGACTGCCACAAGGGTCCCCGCTTTCACGGTGCTGTTCAACATCTACACAGTAAAGGTGGCCAATATTCCATAGGAAAGGCTGATCTCCCTGGCATCAAATTTGATGGTTGCACCATCGACAGGTGTGACAGGTTGAAATACCTACGAGTGACATTTGATGGCAGTCTCTCCTATAATTGCCATGTTGACCATATCGTACAAAGATGTAAGCGAGGGTTAGGAGCAACTTGGAACAACGCCTCCTGTTCATCCTATTTCGTCAGGTCGTGTTGTCTGTCATCGATTACGGACTAGGCATCCTCACACTATCAAGAACACCGTGTGGAAGGTTGGGACGTATCAAGAATGAAGGTATGCGACTGGTTCTGGGCTGCACTAGAGCTACTCCGATTGTGATGATGCGGTACATGTTGGGATTGTTATCGGTGATATCCAGACATAAACTGGCACAAGTCAAATCCTAAATGCGTGTCACCACAGACACGCGTCACCCTCTGCACAGTAGTATCTCAGACATCAAGGGATCAAGAATCAAGAGAGGGTCGTCATGGATGGCACAGGCAGAGACAACAATCAGACACGTCACCCCAGCTGAGACAATAGCCAAGGGGGAAGAATGGGTCCACACTGGTGATAGAATGATAGAGTACCAGAGAGTCATCATAACCTTAGGCAAGGGGGAAGAGTGGGTCCACACTGGTGATAGAATGATAGAGTACCAGAGAGTCATCATAACCTTAGGTAAGGGGGAAGAATGGGTCCACACTGGTGATAGAATGATAGAGTACCAGAGAGTCATCATAACCTTAGGTAAGGGGGAAGAATGGGTCCACACTGGTGATAGAATGATAGAGTACCAGAGAGTCATCATAACCTTAGGTAAGGGGGAAGAATGGGTCCACACTGGTGATAGAATGATAGAATACCAGAGAGTCATCATAACCTTAGGCAAGGAATGCAGAGAACGGAGCAAAGGAAGAACAGAGAACGGAGCAAATGGAGAACAGAGCACGAGATAAATCAGCTGATAACTGAGAACACACAGGAAAGTGACGCTGTCATATGCACCGACGGATCAGTCGTGCGCAGTGGGACACCAGGCTCGGGTTTCTCGGTTAGAGTGAGAGGAGAGGTAGTTGCTGAGTGCAGTAGAGCATACATGTCAACAGCCTCCAGTATGAGAATGGAGACGGAAGCAGTGACCTCAGCACTGAAATGGATATCTGAGATTTCTATAACAAGGGCAGTCATCGTGACAGACGCGCAAGCCGTACTTCAGAGGGGACAGAAGGGACGGCTTAGGTACGAGTGGATATCAGTTGTTGAGGCCTCAAACCTTCAGGGGTTGACATGGATCTACTGTCCTGCTCATGGTTCAGGTCAATGAAAGAGCTGATATCATGGCTTCACAAGCTCGCATCATGTGGGCATATTAGTGATGAATAGAAATGACATTTTGAAATCAACCAATCACCGCCTGTAAAATGAGGACACTGCAATAGATGAAGCAGCATTCCACAGGCTGCAAAGTTTCAACATTAAACGAGGTTCGAGCGGAGTGGGGCGCATGAGTTGAAGGAGCAGGAGAGTCTACAACCAGCGAGCTAGAAGTACATCAGCATCCATACCTTACGCAATTTGATGAGAGAGACTGAGCACCTTTGGGTATTCCCGGTGTAGTGACGTCAATTCTTAGAAACAGAAACAGAATCAACATGGTCTTAGCCAGTCTTCTTCTTCTTCTTATTATTATTCTTCTTCTTCTTCTTCTTCTTATTATTATTATTTTTCTACTTTTACTTCTCCTTCTCTGCTTCTTTTTTAAAATCTTTTTTTCTTTCCTATTCTTGAGTCTCTGTGGCGAAGGGGTCAAGCCGTCTGAATCGTGTTCAGACGGTCTAGGTTCGAATTCGAGTTGCGACGGTCGGTTTATGGTGGCAATTTTTCCTGAGATCCCTGGGTTCATTGCTGGAGCTACGGAGGTCGTGCTTTGAGCGATGCTCTCGGCAGGCGGGAAACTGTTCCCCACATAGGAAGACTTCTTCTTCTTCTTGTAATAGTGTCATGTATCAGTAACATTATCCTGTACGTCAGACGTGTGTGGATGGCGGTCTAATGTGTGTAATATACATATAATTTGACATATAATTTGATGACAGACTGTCACATTGAAATTGACTGACAAGATAGTCAGAGAAGTTAATACTGCTCCAGAGGGGAGGCACTTGATAGACTGACAAGTGTTGCAAGGCACAAGAGCAACACGGGCTGCTGACCGGTCAGCGGGAAGGGGACAGAGGTACCTCGTAACCGTCGACCATGTTGGATAGGGAGGAGCATAAAGGCAGATGCACAATTCAATTCAGGATAATCTCCCAGGAAAGCTATCCGACTATGTTCCTTTGGTAATTGCACTCTTGCCAAATGGAATGAATGGTGGAACTTTTCCAGCAACACACACACACACACACACATAGAGAGAGAGAGAGAGAGAGAGAGAGAGAGAGAGAGAGATAACTGATCACTCGAGTGACTCTGGTGACAGCGTTAGCTGTGGATTTCGCAAACATCTTCTCTTGGTGATCGTTCGAAAATGACAGCACTCACGTAGCCAGTGAGAATGGGAAAAAAAACTCGTGGGAATTGTTAGCTGTGGATTTCGCAAACATCTGCTCTTTGTGACACGTCGAAAATGTCAGCACTCACGTAGCCAGTGAGAATGGGAAAAAAAACTCGTGGGAATTGTTGGCTGGGGATTTCGCAAACATCTGCTCTTGGCGACCCGTCGAAAATAACAGTACTCGCGTAGCCAGTGAGAATAGGAAAAGGCTTTTGAGACTTGTCGGTTGTGGATTTCACGGACATCAATTCTTGATGATCAGCTGGAATGACAGCAAAGAAAGGTATAAGAGGAACACCTAAAAGAGCAGTCTCGCAGACTCTCTCAATAACTGCTCTTGTCAGGTTGTACTAAACGTCTGAATCAAATTGTTCAGGAGAGTCTGCCATAGCCCCCTGATCGAAAGTGAGTTGTACCATAAGACTTCTCAGCGAGCACACCCACACACCTATGTTGAGAAGCATTTGTTCCACAATGCAGTTTAGACGATCAGAAGTTTGCAGACTGTCAGAAACTAACCAGTCAAGCCCCATTACCGAAGGACAAAAGTCACTACAAGGGCACACGATATGTAAATGAGAAGAACAGTTTGTTAGTTAGTTAGAGGGGATGAAAGTGACAGCCTAACGAACTGGCTGTGGTTTCCGAGATTCCACCAAACTTGCTGCTAACAATTATCGATATATAAATATTTATAATATATCTTCTTCTTCTTCTTCTTTTGTTCGCTTTAAAATATTGACTATATCTGCAATGTTGTCTCTTTTATAAACTTCACTATCTTTTGTAGTTCACATACAGGCCCATTAAATTTCTCTTCCAGTATTGTTTCTATGGACCAATAAGTTTTTCTCTGTATATCATATTAGAGGCAGTTCCCGAGTATTTAATAATATATAAAATAGCAGCATGCCATTTGTAGAACACCGCTTCCCACAACCGCCAATTTATTTAGCTGTTATAAGTTTCTTGGCAGGTGTGCAGTAAGGTAGGTTGCCATTACTTTCCGTATGTGGAGGATCGTCAAGGACCCATTTCTGCCAAACTTATCACGAGCGTGATGATTCGAACCTGGTGCGTTGAGATTGTGAAACGGACGCTTCACCATTAGACCACGTACCCTTCTAATAATATACGGAAGGGTAATAATGACTAGATGGTGAAATAAATGAATTATCTTGTGTTTTCCTATACTAAATCAGTTTTATTGTTTTAATTTGTTACATGTTAGTGTAAGTTTGTTACTGTGTGAGTAGCGCTGTTACATTCTTTTCTTCTTCTTCTTCGTCTTCTTCTTCTTCTTCATCTTTTTCTTCTTCTTTTTCTTCTTCTTCTTCTTCTTCTTCTTCTTCTTCTTCTTCTTCTTCTTCTTCTTCTTCTTCTTCTTCTTCTTCTTCTTCTTCTTCTTCTTCCTCTTGCCACCTCTGCCACGTGTGTAGCTTTTCTCCATTGGCTCTTTGTACGACCAATCCTACTACCAATGTTGCTATTTTCACAGACTACAACAGGTAAGTGAACGACGCAGATTCTTTGCGCTTTATATTGCCTCGCGTGGCTAGCCCTTTTTGACAGGTAGATTTTCTTCTGTCATGCATGGTTGCATTCGTGTAAACAGCATGGGCCGTTCCAGGATTGGTCTTTACAGTCATCAGAGAACACATTTCAAAGCAATAGTTTGATGTGTCGCAATCTTCACCCGCGATGGGCAACTATTATTATTATTATTATTATTATTATTAGCGTGACCTTTGAAAAACATCGCGCCTTACAACCGCCAGCCTATTTTAATGTTACAGGTGTCTTGGCAGGTGTGCAGTTCGGTACGTTACAGTCACTTTCCGTTCGTGGAGAAGTAATAACACCGAGAAAAAAAAAACAAGAACCGGCCAAACCTGAGATGGTGGGTATGCGGGGGGGGGGGGGGGGGGGGGAATTAGAACCCAGTACATTGAGATTGTGAAACGCTTTACCCCTCGGCCCCGCGCCTGGCCTTGGTTGAGTTGCATATTTCTTTCAAGTTGACTTGTCCATATTTGTTGACTTGTCCATATTTGTTGACTTGTCCATATTTGTTGACTTGTCCATATTTGTTGACTTTTGGGTGCTTTACAATATGTACAGGATGATAATGTCAAGTTCATGATCAATCTCCCCCCCCCCCCCCCACCCCGTCGTCTAGAACATGCTTGAAAAGTTCAAGTATTTCCGTTTCTTGCCCCAGGAACATTCTGGTGCATACCTTCTTACCAGGACAGAGAATGTCCCACACCTCACACACATTCCCTCATGTCACAGCTGCTACTACAACTCTCCTGATATCATGTCACAGCTGCTACAAGAACTCTCCTGATGTCATGTCACAGCTGCTACTACAACTCTCCTGATGTCATGTCACAGCTGCTACTACAACTCTCCTGATATCATGTCACAGCTGCTACAAGAACTCTCCTGATGTCATGTCACAGCTGCTACTACAACTCTCCTGATGTCATGTCACAGCTGCTACTACAACTCTCCTGATGTCATGTCACAGCTGCTACAAGAACTCTCCTGATGTCATGTCACAGCTGCTACTACAACTCTCCTGATGTCATGTCACAGCTGCTACAAGAACTCTCCTGATGTCATGTCACAGTTGCTACTACAACTCTCCTAACGTCATGTCACAGCTGCTACTACAATTCTCCTGATGTCATGTCACAGCTGCTACTACAACTCTCCTAACGTCATGTCACAGCTGCTACTACAACTCTCCTAATGTCATGTCACAGCTGCTACTACAATTCTCCTGATGTCATGTCACAGCTGCTACTACAATTCTCCTAATGTCATGTCACAGCTGCTACTACAATTCTCCTGATGTCATGTCACAGCTGCTACTACAACTCTCCTAATGTCATGTCACAGCTGCTACTACAATTCTCCTGATGTCATGTCACAGCTGCTACTACAACTCTCCTGATGTTATGTCACAGCTGCTACTACAACTCTCCTGATGTCATGTCACAGCTGCTACAAGAACTCTCCTGATGTCATGTCACAGCTGCTACTACAACTCTCCTAATGTCATGTCACAGCTGCTACTACAACTCTCCTGATGTCATGTCACAGCTACTACAACTCTCCTGATGTCATGTCACAGCTGCTACAAGAACTCTCCTGATGTCATGTCACAGCTGCTACTACAACTCTCCTTATGTCATGTCACAGCTGCTACTACAACTCTCCTAATGTCATGTCACAGCTGCTACTACAACTCTCCTAATGTCATGTCACAGCTGCTACAAGAACTCTCCTGATGTCATGTCACAGCTGCTACTACAACTCTCCTGATGTCATGTCACAGCTGCTACAAGAACTCTCCTGATGTCATGTCACAGCTGCTACTACAACTCTCCTAATGTCATGTCACAGCTGCTACAAGAACTCTTCTGATGTCATGTCACAGCTGCTACTACAACTCTCCTGATGTCATGTCACAGCTGCTACTACAACTCTCCTAATGTCATGTCACAGCTGCTACTACAACTCTCCTGATGTCATGTCACAGCTGCTACTACAACTCTCCTAATGTCATGTCACAGCTGCTACTACAACTCTCCTAATGTCATGTCACAGCTGCTACAAGAACTCTCCTAATGTCATGTCACAGCTGCTACTACAACTCTCCTGATGTCATTTCACAGCTGCTACAAGAACTCTCCTAATGTCATGTCACAGCTGCTACTACAACTCCCCTAATGTCATTTCACAGCTGCTACAAGGACTCTCCTGATGTCATTTCACAGCTGCTACAAGAACTCTCCTAATGTCATGTCACAGCTGCTACTACAACTCTCCTGATGTCATGTCACAGCTGCTACTACAACTCTCCTGATGTCATGTCACAGCTGCTACTACAACTCTCCTGATGTCATGTCACAGCTACTACAACTCTCCTAATGTCATGTCACAGCTGCTACTACAACTCTCCTGATGTCATGTCACAGCTACTACAACTCTCCTGATGTCATGTCACAGCTGCTACTACAACTCTCCTGATCGCGTGTCTTCCTACCGCAATGATAATGCTATAATCCCCGTTAGCTGTGAACTGGTAGCTTGCGACAGGCACATGCCTCCCGGACAAAGGCACATGCCTCTCTCAGTCCTAAGCTAGAGTATCTGTACTACTGGTACCTATTGTCCTGCATCATTACTTCGAAATATCGCGGAGTGGGTGGTATGGACGCATCTCTCGAGTATCCCCGAAGGGAGGTAGACTAGTGTGTTGGTGTCCCAGGATCTTCACGTCCTGCCAAGGACGTAGCATGTATATCTATGTCGGCCATCTCATCATGTCTTAGTCAGCATTACCAGCCTTTATGATATGATGGTATGTCTGGTATTCCTCACCACATGAAATATCGTAAAAGGGGCAGAGGCGCAATAAGCGCTGGTCTGCATCTTTCGCGATGCATGGGGGATTGACAATAAACAGTAAAACACGAGCCAAGAATACATTTAACCTATAAGGTTGGGGTAGATTGATGCAGCCCAGAGCGTATCCCACGCGCCGGTTGAGTTATGTGGCTTCACCTGCTCCTCAGCCTTTTAGGCTGATTCCTCTCCAAGGACTGGCCAGGCCTGGGTGGCCCTGCCAGGAGCAAATCCCCTCCCCGGCATAGCTCTCATACCTCGACAAAGTTGACTTACATATTTAACAAAAAAATTTTTTTTCCGTTCGTCTTATTTTTCTAATCTCCAAGGCGGTGTGCGTTGCACTGTGGTTTTTATTTTGCGCCTGTCGGTCCAGTGCATCCGACTTCAGCATGCATTTTATGTAAGGGTCTGCTTCCTCCTGCATTTGATAAGGGTTTGCTTCCCCGGGGTAACGGCCGGTGCTGTGATGGGAATCGAACCCAGCACCTTCTGTTTGTGAGCAGTGCCACTTAACCACTAGGCCACGCCGTCCCCATAGACTTACATATGAAAAGTCTGACCGGGACAGAATAGATCCTACTCCAACCAACACAATGACATCACCGCTACAACTCTCGTGATGCCCCGTCTTCTTACCGAGACAACAGAAATTGTCCAACATCTAAACCCATTTAACTGCCTTTTCCATACACTTGTTTCTTTAGTCCCAACAAAAGCCGACACGCACTCCTTTGACGTGAAATATTGAACTTTACCGCTCTCCCTGTAATTTCTAGAACAATGCTTGGGGCATGGCCGACTGTAGATACTAAAGAATGCCATAGCTTAGCCTATGGGTCAAAGGAGATTAACACCATATTTTTGTTTTAGGTAACCCCTGGCAAATTATGGGCAAAACGTCTTCTTTTCCAAGAACACTACCCCCCCCCCCCCCCCAACACAAACAACAAACCCCCCCCCCCCCCCCCTTCCCCCCCCCCCAACATTCATGTAAACAATTGTATTAGGCATAACACGTGTCTGAAGTCAAGTAGTTGAGCATTGTTCAAACTATTTTCGGTATTTTGATTTAGCCTAGGCCTACTACGTTGGACCAAGGAATTTAATCGAGCCATCTCCTAATCTCATTGCTGTAGGGCCACCATTACGTCCCATTTCGTGTTCGTTATCAGATATGCCTATCTTATGCCCAGCTCATCTGCATTTTCTTAACAACGTAATCAATCAGTCAATCAATCAATCAATCAAACCCTTCTATTACCTGCTTGGCATCGGTCCTCAACAAATACTCACCAAGTTTTCCTGTCATGCGCCGTCATTTCCAGCTTGCACAGTCCCCTCCCACGTCTTTCCTGCCGTTTCCACGTCGTGTCGACTTCCCTTCTCCACGTGTGTTTAGGTCTGCCTCTACTTCTCTTTCCCTGAGAATTCCCAAACAGTGACTGCCTTGTAATGCTATCAGCTGGTTTCCGTAATGTGTGTCCTATCCCTCCCCAACGCTGCTCCTCACGTCGATCCCTCACCTCGTTAGCCAGCCTGCCATGAAAACAAACCGTTTCCAGGGAGGGCTGTGAGGAAGCTGAGGTGAGGGTCTTGGCCAGTATATTTTGTCTGACCCTGACTAACATGACTAATCAGTATATTGTGCCTGACCAGTCGTTAGTCTTACTCCGCACTTGTCATTGTAAGCTCAAGAAAGGAAATGTTGTCTCACTACCATGACTCCCCATGTGCCATTGTAATCTCTAGAAATGAAACTTTGTCTCACTACATGACTCCCCACGTGCCATTGTAATCTCTAGAAATGAAACTTTGTATCACTACATGACACCCCCCCCCCCTCCCCCATGTGCCATTGTAATCTCTAGAAATGAAACTTTGTCTCACTACATGACTTCCCATGTGCCATTGTAATCTCTAGAAATGAAACTTTGTCTCACTACATGACCCCCCATGTGCCATTGTAATCTCTAGAAAGGAAACTTTGTCTCACTACATGATCCCCCATGTGCCATTGTAATCTCTAGAAATGAAACTTTGTCTCACTACTTGACTCCCCGCTAAAAATGGACACAAACTACTGTACAGTAACATCAAGTCTCTGGTGCACCGCGAGTTGAACAGATCTTTCAAAGATGGAACTGTGTGTCCTGCTCACGTGCAGGGAGAGGAGGCAAACACTTCATTAGGTGTCAAACGATAACTTATCCGCAACTCTGACAGGTCATGTCACGCTATCAACACCCGCGAAAGTGTTATTACTGCGGTAGATAATATGGGTTGTGAAGGAGGGATGGATTTTCCTGCCGTCCGCGCTTCCGGACAGATCCCCAACCAACACAGCAACGATGGTTACGTAAACCGGACGGAATCTTCGTTCAACATTTCTGTTGGTCCTGACATTATTTATTGAAGTGTTTTGGCGGACCGGATTAAAGACATTGGAAAGCCGAAATCTCTACACTGGCCAATATGTTCTAATATCGTTCAAAGGACTATGGTCTGGGGTGGAAAAGTACGTGGATTCGCCAGTAGAATAGAAAAAGTCAAACTTTCAATCAAACAAAATAACAATCTGGCATGAAGATCTTGGCCTGGTCACCCTGGACTAAAGAATGTCCCCCCTTCCCAACTCATCCCCTCCCTACGCTCCCTCACGCAACTCTCTTTTGGGTTAGACCATGGGTTACAAAATGCAGGAGGAAGCAGACCCTTACATAAAATGCATGCTGAAGTCGGATGCACTGGGCCGACAGGCGCAAAATAAAAACTGCAGTGCAACGCACACCGCCTTGGTGATTAGAGAAATAAGGCGAACGCAAAAAAAAAAAAAGAAAAAAAAGACCAGGGGTTGGCATGTTACTGCCCGCCACTTTTTTTTTTTTTTTTTAACCACCCTGGAGCTTAGAATTATTATATATTCTAATTCTTGAAAATTTCAAAGTTCGCGCTAAATGGAACGGCCGACTGCCGAGCTGAGGACTTTCGGCAAAGATCGCATCTAACGCTTTTGTAGCTTTGCATTTGCATGCTGATTCGCAATCAATTTTGATTATAAGGGGAACTAATTTTAAACCCATTTTTATGTGAAATATAATCTAAAAAAAACAATTGTAATATACTTGATTTATTGTTAGTATTATTGGTATTACTGTTATTATTCTTAGTCGACCTGTACTTCTACAAGGGTAGATGCCACTGTGCAGGTCCCTGCTCTGGTATGAACTGGATGTAGCCGGGAGGAGGATTTCCTGCTTAGCGGGCTAGGCTCGAGCAGCTTATTAATACGCTACTTTGGGACAAGTGCGCGAAGGGTGGTTAACCGATGTGCGAGTCTATCTTAATAAACTCAAATACTAAAGCAAAGTAGACCCGTAGTTTGTTAGGCGCCAACCATGCTGCTCTTAACAAATCACCTAACCATGGCCGGTGTTATGCCATGTCACATAGCTAGTCGCCTCTTAAGACATGCTTATTATTATTATTATTGTTGTCATTATTATGGCTGTTATTAATATATAACTAGGAAGCCGCGTAGCGCAGTGGTTAGCGCTCCTGAGTTCATTCCCCGAGGCGGTAGAGTTTTTTCCAGACCGCAATGGCCCCGGGTCGACATAGCTTTAAATGGGTACTGGTTCAGTCCGGGAAGTAAAAGCGGCGAGGGAAAGGAGATGGCTACCTACCTCATATAGCCGATCCTTTGAAATGTGAGATCGCTAACACCTCACACCCCTACGTCAGAAACTCTTTACTTATTAATATTATTATTGTTACTATTTTATTGTTATTAATATTATTACTATTATTATTATTGTTATTTTTATTTATATTATTATTTTTATTGTTATTATAATTAAAACTATTATTTTTTTCATTGCTATTTATTATTTTAACTGTTGTTACTATTATTATTATTATTATTGTGTTACATTGTTCAATACATTTGTTTAAAAAATGTTTTCTTCTCATTGTTATTTAAGCAGGCCCTACCTACTTCCGAGTAAATACACGTTCTCAAGTTTGCGTCTTGGCCTGGAGAGCCTAAAATATGAACTATTTGGACCTTTACCAAAAATGTTTGCCTCCCCCTGGGCTAGACAATGCTAGTGTATGAGAGTTCCTATTGACGTAACTGTGACGAACGATGGAGGGCTCGCCAAAACAGGAGGTGTGGTGCCAAGGATCCGTAATGGCGTGCGTGCAGCTATGCAGAAAGAACAGAACTAAGAAAACCAAGGTCATCCCACGAGTTATCTGCACCGGAAACATTCCTCTTCCTTATCCTGGCTAGCTATCGCTTTCTTCAACTCATTTTTCTGGACTCTTTGTTATCTTTAGGTTCTTCTTTTTCTTATTCGTGTTTTATTCCTTCAAACTACTCCTCTGGTCAGTCTCTCTTCCCCTTTTAACTGCTCTTCATCTTAGTGCTCCTTTCTCTAACTGCTCTTCTCCCCAGTCTTCCTTTGTCTTCTAACTGCACTTACTCCTTCTCTTGTTTTATTTATTTGCTTCTTCTTAATATAGTCCTTCATTTACTTTGTGTCGTCTTCTTCTTCTTTTTCTTCTTCATCTCCTTCCTACCTCTTTCTCTTTTTCTTTTCCTGCTTCTTCTTCGTCTTCTTTTTCTGTCTTTTCCCCCTCCTGCTCTTCTTCTTTTTCTATTTCTTCTCCATTTCTTTTTCTTCCCATTTTCTTACAAACACATCTTTTCGAATTTTTGTTGCTCTTACTATTATTCTTCTGTATCTTCTTGTAACGTTATCCCTTCCTCTCCCCTCTCTCATTCTCTCTCCCAGACTTACTTTTCTTCTATCTATCTTATCGTTTATTCATGATCTTGTTACTGTGATCTCTCTTTGTCCTTTTCTTCTCCTCCTCTTTTCATTTGCAATCCTAATGTTAACAACAACAACAACAACAATATAAACTCTACCATTTCATTAGTTGTAAACACGGACAGAAATATAAGCGATATAAACTCAACAGCTGTAACATTACATACTTCTGACATGGATGCACATGCTCTAGAAAATGTTAAACGTGTAAATCTCTATAACCCCGCACCCTGACCTTTCCCTCTCTTTGATTCCTGCGCTCAGACACGTACGGGGTACACACATACAAGGGTTCCTCCGCCAATTACCCCGTAACTACGTTGTAAGAAAGCCCACACAAAACCAGAGCGCACGTAAGCTTTTATTGTATTAAATAGATTTCAAATACTCAAGAGTTGATCCCAGGCAGGGCCCCCTGTTACAAAAGAAAGAAAAGACCCACTATACCCGACAATGCGTACGGTTGGATTAAGTATGGTTGTGCATGGGACTGGCAAACTCTGCAGGTCAAATAAAACTCCACAGAAAATGCTTCAACAGTTTAAAAGTACATTGACGTCACTAACGTCAGTTGTGTTAAAAGATGTACTGCAATGTAATTTAATTCCGATATTATTTTATGGTTGTGAATCATGGACGATAATGTTCATTAGAGACTGTAGACATGTGGTTTTATAGGAGTAAGTTGAGAAAGAATTCCACGGACAGGCATACAATCTAATGGGTGTTAGAAATAAAGTCACAACCGAAACTTGTCAACAATTTTAGAAAAGGACAATACGTGTTCTTCAGACGTCTTATGTGCAGAGAAAATATGAAAAACATGAATTCTTCTTCTTCGTACGCACTCAGACATCAACCTTTATTTTTTCGAAAAAAAGCAGCGGTCATCCTGAGGCTGTCGACACTGCCATAGAGCTTGTTTAGTGTTGCCACTGGTGATGGCCACTTCTGCTCTCTCTGATCCTCGTATGTCGGGCAGTTTTGCAGCAAATGCTCAGCGGTCATTTTCCTGGTACCAGACGGGCATTCGTCAGTGCCACCTATCTTCAATTTGTTGAATAGGTGGTACCTAAGTCTATTGTGGCCAGTGCGAAGTCTGAAGACCACGACCTGCTCTATTCTGCTCAACTGGTAATAGGCATCGTTTTTTGTGTAGCCAGTATGTTCGGTTTCCCATTTGGTCATGTATCTAGCTCTAATAAGCCGTTTTGACTCCTCGTATGTCATACTAGTATCTGGTTGTGGTAGTCTGTCTGCCTCCTCATTGCCTTGGATGTTGCAGTGGGATGTAACCCACTGCACCACTACTCTTTTTGGTGCGGACTGCTGGCATAGTTGACAGAGTACTGCTCTTAAATCATTAAGTTCAGTATTTTTCTGTCTTTTTAGTGCTGTGACTACAGCCAAGGCATCTGTAAGCATGACTATATGGCTTTCATTTCTTAAACATGAATTCAACAGACAGGATATGAGAGACATAGGAAGACAAAGACAAACACTACTGGACATCTTAGGTACGTTACATGGCAGAGCATCAACTACAGAACTGGCTTCTAGCCCGAGAGCGTTATGGGAGTCCATCGTCGTCTGCCTCAGCCGGCACGGCACACGATGATAAAGATGATATATTTTATTGCGGCCTTCTTGTGCAATAAGGCCATATCTTATTCTTCGTTCGTTCTCAATCTCCCGCTTCCAAACCATAACAAACTCTTTGCAAGTAGCAGGAAGTTGTCCAGAGAACGGAATGCGATGTGTCGTAGTTTACAGATTGACTGCGATATTTGTACCTTTCGGTCCAACACATCCGACTTCAGCAAGCATTCATCGATACCTGTTTAACCTTCCCTCTTCGATTCCTTCTCCGTAGCAGCCTACTATCCAGGATCACCGCATAGAGGTGTAGAGGGGTCTTGGCAGCTCTGGTTCGTAGGCCCTGACGCTAGCAGCCAGACATGGGTCGCTGGCCGCTGCAGCTCATGCGCTGCTCAGCATCTTGATCCAATAGGACCATATAATAGTAAGTAGCATGTCCTTTGCAGAATGTCGACCCTACACCCGCCAAACTATTTGACAGTTATAAGTATCTTGGCAGACGACAGTAGGGAAGTTTGCCCTTACTTGGCATTCCAGGCATTCACCCCTCTCTGTCTAAAGAAATATTTCGTAATATCTAATCTTAACCTATCTTTAGTTAATTTATAGCTATGCCCTCTTGTTCTTGTCGGCAGTTGTCTCTTGAAAAAAACACAACTTGTTGTAGTCTAATTTATCCATTCCTCTGATCATCTTATAAACATGTATTGTCACCTCGAATTATTCTCTTTTCTAGACACTGTATCTCGGTTTTTCCTAGCTGAAGTGCAACACATTGTTCCTCAGTAAACTCACCACTATGGGGTTCATAGTGCCGATACTCATATCGTTAGCCAAACTGCAAAGAGACAGCCTATTTCTATGGATAACTGTTTGGAAGTGAGGCCGGGCTTTGTTCAGTATGTTTAAGTTGACCCTGACCCAGATCTTCCCCAAGAGAATCTTTCGCTTAGTTTTGCATGTTAAATTTCCTCCCACTTGTTTAAAGCAGTTACTTCCCCCTTCGTTTTCTTGTGTTGATTTTTATAAATTTCCCTGGTTTCTTCTATCGCAGGTGGCATTTCATAAGAAGCAAATTATGACCAGTATCAACAAAGGCCAGCGATAGATTTTCAAACGTAGTTTTTATATATTGTTTTCACAATAATGTAATCTGTTTTGCTTGGCTTGGCTTCGTTCGTTCTCGATCTCCTGCTACAAACCCTGAAAGGGCTTAAGTAGCAGAATGTAGTCCAGAGAACGGAATGCGTTGTGTCGTAGTTTACAGCTTGACTGCGATATTTGCACATTTCGGTCCAACACATCCGACTTCGGCAAGCATTTTTTGAGTACCGTGTTAGCATTCCCTCTTCGATCCTTCTCCTTAGCCAGTCTGCCCTACTGCAGCCTGTTATCCAGGATATCCGCGTGGAGGCGTAGAAAGGTCTTGGCAGCTCTGGTTCGCTGGCCCTGACGCTAGCAGTCAGCTATGGGTCGCTGACCGATGCAGCTCATGCGCTGCTCAGCATCATGATCCCATGTAATCTGTTTGATATCCTCCCAGATTCCCTCATTTTCCCATATGTAATGTCTTGTATATGGGACTTGGTTTCAGGTGTTTGTTATACTTTAATTTTCATGTTGACAAAATGTTTACACGCTTGTGTCCTCTTCTATTCTTAGTGCCCATCCCATTATTCCCAAATAGGTCCCCCTCAGAGCCCATGCCAACTAGAAACCCAGAAGGCAGTATCTAAGCCACAGAAAGGGAAAGCGACAGGACCAGACTGAATAGCAGCATAAGGTATAATGACAGCAGTAGTGAAACGAATGACAGCAGTAGTGAAGTGAATGACAGCAGTAGTGAAGCAAATGACAGCAGTAGTGAAGTGAATGACAGCAGTAGTGAAACGAATGACAGCAGTAGTGAAGTGAATGATAGCAGTAGTGAAGCGAATGACAGCAGTAGTGAAGCGAATGACAGCAGTAGTGAAGCAAATGACAGCAGTAGTGACGTGAATGACAGCAGTAGTGAAGCAAATGACAGCAGTAGTGATGTGAATGACAGCAGTAGTGAAGCGAATGACAGCAGTAGTGAAGTGAATGATAGCAGTAGTGAAGCGAATGACAGCAGTATTGAAGTGAATGACAGTAGTAGTGAAGTGAATGACAGCATTAGCGAAGCGTGATGATGATTTTAGAGCAAGCTGAGTCATGAACATAAAGGGGCACACTGAATAGTGTTTAACAAAATGTTGAAAAGTACTTCGTGTTTGTGCTGCACGAAGTAGTTGAAATACATGATGTGAAAGTACTTCTGCAGTTGTCTACGTTTTCTTGTAAATCAGTTCTTAGCATCTTTGTTTCATTTCTGGAAAACAAATCGCAATCACAAAAACTGAACAAAACTGCACTGACATAACATTTGACACCCACTTTAAGAGCTTGGAATGTAACACTCTCAGTCATGGAACGTCTGCCTAATTTGAGGCTAGTTGACTATGAATAAAAATTAGCGCCGTAATGGCCATCTATCTACCAATTGACCTGATTTCTACACCGTGTTATGCTGGGCGCAATCAGCCTAAATTTCAAATAGTAACTGGTAAATCCACTTTTTCACTTCGTGCGTTAGCTAACATGTCATTACGCTTAAACAAAAAAGAGACAATTTCATTTTCTGTTTAATTTCACATCTGTTTAACGCAAAGGGATGTCTTCTCTAATTCTTCAAAACTGTTTGGAATAGCTCAGTATATCCTGTTTATTCTAACGCTTCGCTACGGAATTTGGGTAAGGCCACTAATACACTACAAGGATTATTCAAGAAAATATGGGAAGAGCAGAGAGTGCGCAAAGAATGGAAAGAAGAACATATGATTAAACTCCACAAGAAGAGAGACTTGACAGATTGCAGCAATTGTAGCTTCTAGTGCCAGTCAAGATATTTAACAGAATCATCTTGGACAGATTAAAAACGGAAGTAGACAAAAAGCTCAGAGAGGAACAGGCACGATTTTGTCAGGGAAGATCATGCACAAATCATATAGCTACGCTACTCATCAAAGTTGAACAAAGTATTGAATGGAAATCTTCCCTAGACGCAAATTTTATAGACCAGTGTTTCCTCAACCTTGTGGCACTCGCGGACCTGGGAAAATAGGACAAATTGTTTGTGGGCCGGTGAAAATTCAAACAATTGTTTGTGGACTGGTGAAAATAGAAACAAATTGTTTGTGAACTGGTGAACATAGAAAGAAGTGTTTGTGGGCCGGTGAAAATAGAAACAATTCTTTGTGGACTGGTGAAAATAGAAGCAATTGTTTGTGGGCTGGTGAAAATATAAACAAATTGTTTGTGAACTGGTGAAAATAGAAAGAATTGTTCGCGAGCGGCTAAGACAGAAAGAAATGTATGTAGTATTTTGTGTATTAGTTGTCAAATTTAATATTATAAAATGAAAAATATATAGCTATTTAAAATAACTCAGATTGCGAGCAGTAAATAGATAATGGGTTCAGCAGTAATTTCCTTTTTTCGCAGACCGGCATACAATTTCTGAGAACCGGCAGCGGTCCGCGGACCGGCGGTTGGGTAACACTGTTTTGGAATATAAAAGAGCGTTTGACAGTGTAGATCGAAGTACGCTAAACCAACTGTTGAGATACTAGGGGATACCAGAGAAGTTCATAACCCTCATACAGAATATGTACGAAGATACAGTTAGCAGAGTAGCACATGAACTGACTGATAGCTTTGGGTGCAAACAGGGGTGGGACAATGATGCCTGCTCTCCCCTTTAATGTTCTTGTTGGCTATAGATTGGTGGGACAATGATGCCTGCTCTCCCCTTTAATGTTCTTGTTGGCTATAGATTGGTGGGACAATGATGCCTGCTCTCCCCTTTAATGTTCTTGTTGGCTATAGATTGGTGGGACAATGATGCCTGCTCTCCCCTTTAATGTTCTTGTTGGCTATAGATTGGTGGGACAATGATGCCTGCTCTCTCCTTTAATGTTCTTGTTGGCTATAGATTGGTGGGACAATGATGCCTGCTCTCCCCTTTAATGTTCTTGTTGGCTATAGATTGGTGGGACAATGATGCCTGCTCTCCCCTTTAATGTTCTTGTTGGCTATAGATTAGATAGGGAAGACATCGATGGAAGGAAATTGAGCAGGTATTCAGTGGATACTTTTGTCCCAGTTAGAGGAAATTGAGCAGGTATTCAGTGGACACTTTTGTCCCAGTTAGAGGAAATTGAGCAGGTATTCAGTGGACACTTTTGTCCCAGTTAGAGGAAATTGAGCAGGTATTCAGTGGACACTTTTGTCCCAGTTAGAGGAAATTGAGCAGGTATTCAGTGGACACTTTTGTCCCAGTTAGAGGAAATTGAGCAGGTATTCAGTGGACACTTTTGTCCCAGTTAGAGGAAATTGAGCAGGTATTCAGTGGACACTTTTGTCCCAGTTAGAGGAAATTCGCAGATGATCTGGTACTTTTGTCAGTCAGTCATAGCCAAAGGCAAGGGAAACATGATAGGGGAAAGAACAATCAGCCAAATTGGGACTGAATGACAGCATGAAGAAAACCAAGGTTATTAAACTCAACACTGGACAACAAGAACCAATCATGCTGGAGTGAGAGCAGTTGGGGGAAGTGGATGCCTTGACCTATTTAAACAACACAATAGACACATCAGGAGGTACAGATGCAGATATTCGGATTAGAATTGGAAAGTCAAGAGGGGCATTCCTTATACTAAACAACATAAGGAGATTCAGAGAAATGAAGATTCACACAAACGTTAAGATATTCAACGTCAGTGTCACGTCGGTGTTGATGTATGGAGCGGAGACGAGTGTCACGTCGGTGTTGATGTATGGAGCGGAGACGAGTGTCACGTCGGTGTTGATGTATGGAGCGGAGACAAGTGTCACGTCGGTGTTGATGTATGGATCGGAGACGAGTGTCACGTCGGTGTTGATGTATGGAGCGGAGACGAGTGTCACGTCGGTGTTGATGTATGGAGCGGAGACGAGTGTCACGTCGGTATTGATGTATGGAGCGGAGACAAGTGTCACGTCGGTGTTGATGTATGGATCGGAGACGAGTGTCACGTCGGTGTTGATGTATGGATCGGAGACGAGTGTCACGTCGGTGTTGATGTATGGATCGGAGACGAGTGTCACGTCGGTGTTGATGTATGGAGCGAAGACGAGTGTCACGTCGGTGTTGATGTATGGAGTGGAGACGAGTGTCACGTCGGTGTTGATGTATGGAGCGGAGACAAGTGTCAAGTCAGTGCTGCTGTATGGAGCGAAGACGAGTGTCACGTCGGTGTTGATGTATGGAGCGAAGACGAGTGTCACGTCGGTGTTGATGTATGGAGCGGAGACGAGTGTCACGTCGGTGTTGATGTATGGGGCGAAGACGAGTGTCACGTCGGTGTTGATGTATGGAGCGGAGACAAGTGTCAAGTCAGTGCTGCTGTATGGAGCGGAGACGAGTGTCAAGTCAATGCTGCTGTATGGAGCGGAGACGAGTGTCAAGTCGGTGTTGCTGTACGGAGTGGAGACAATACAACCACCAACGAGAACAATAGGGCACAGATACAAATTAACTAACGAAAGGTCCAAATTGGACACAGGACATTTTTTTTTATTCAGACAGGGGTGAATGCTTGGAATACTTTGCCCCAGGACATAGTGGAGGCAGAGACAGTTAATGCATTTAAGAATAAATAGGATGTACATAGTTATTAGAGCAGGGTAATGCAAATGGGACTGGTTGTCTACAGACTCTGATGAGTTTTCTAAACCAATATAAAAACGTTATGTTAAGTTAAGTTATGCCGTGTTTGTTAGCTTACTCAGTACGTTTTATGATTGTGCTAACTCTTTGTTTCACCGCTTCACAGTGTTCTTTGTAGGACAATTTGCGATCCATTGTAATTCCTAGGTACTTAGGTGTATCTTTATGTCTAAGTTTATGCCCCTGCCAACTAATCTTTCAAACTCTCAAGGCTATTCTTACATCCTATTGCAGCCCGCCACTTAACGTCTTTTACAGGACGCACAAAAAATTAATCTCACATATTACGGGCATTCTACAACAACAATAAATACAACAACAATAACAACAACATGCTATTATGTCTTTTGAAGTCAGGATATCGGCTATGCAGGAGGAAGGATTTCAAGAAATGCTATCTCGGCATAGATAAAGTCACACACTAACTCTAACCATTTTCATAAAGCTGTAGAAACTGATTCACATTTCTAATCGTGTTTACTTACTCTAAACTCTGTCAAATGATATTCTCATTAATAACTAAATCTGCACGTCGCTAAGTGTCATTGAAGGAAATGTGGCGACTACGTGAGTTGGCCACCCCACCTCATAAAAAGCTGAGGCCTAGTACAGTAAAGTCTATAACACTTCAACCTCGACATCAATGATTGCGAAAGGATTACCTTTTCCTTTTCATGTTAAAATCATTTACATCGAATACCAGTACCAAAGAAAGAAAAAGATAGAACAGATCCAAATTGATACAGGCCTATCAGTCTACTGAGCTGTGTAGGTAAACTGATGGAGCGTATGATAAACATCAGACTGATGTGGCACCTGGAAGAAAAACACATATTAATTCCAATTAGTCAAACTATAAAGAAGTGAAGTATCTGGAAAAATGTACAGATTGATCAGCTACTATCTCGAAAACAGAACAGTCAGAGTTCAAGTACAAGGGAAGATGAGCAAAAATGTGACACTGGAGCAGGGAGTACCCCAAGGGGGAGTACTGTCACCCACACTTTTTTCTGGTGTATATAAACAACATAAAAGAGAATATATTAAGAAGAGTCCACAGCTCCATGTTTGCAGACGATCTGGCTTTGTGGACCACTGAAGAAAATCTCACCATAGCAAACAATCGGATGCAGCAGGCCCTAACATCGCTGGAGTAGTGGGCGAGGAGGCAGACAGACTGGCTAAAAAAGGTGCAAGGTTACCACAACCAGATGCTAGTGTGACCTACGAAGAGTTCAAAAGGTTTATTAGGACCTGATACATGGTCAAATGGGAAACAGAGCATACTGGCTACACAAAAAATGATGCCTACTACCAGTAGAACAGAAGAGAGCAGTCGTGGTCTTCAGACTCCGCACAGGCCACAACAGACTGAGGTACCATCTATTCAATAAACTGAAGAAAGGTGGTACTGAAGAATGCACCTGTGGTACAGGGAAAATGACCGCGGAACATCTGCTGCAAAATAGCCCGACATACGAGAACCAGAGAAAACACATGTGGCCATCACCAGTGGCAACACTAGACAAGCTCTATGGCAGTGTCGACAGCCTCAGGATGACATCTGCCTTATTCGAACAAATTCAAGTTGACGTCTGACAGCGTACGAAGAAGAAGATTTACCTCGAATTGTTTTTAACACCGCCACAAATTAACAGTCATCTAACAATATACATATTTCTGTTGTTCATCCTCTCTCTCTTTCTCTCTCTCTCTTTCTCTCTCTCTACTTTGTTCTTCTTGTTTCTCTGTACTCTCAGCAATCAATGCTGACTACCAACTAATGTGTGACAAATATGAACTACTGTGATCATATAAGACATTCCAATGTACCCCGCCCACTACCAGTTAAAGGCCAACACAAAATACAGAAGGGATTGAAGCTCACGAGCAAAAACATGCATTTAGAACGTGCCAACCGTAGCGACAATCCGCCCAACAAACTGTTGATTATCTCAAGGAAAGAATGTCAGAACACAAACACAGCCAACTTGCTGTTTACATTCATGGATACATCAAGTAATACAAATATACTGTAGTCGGGATTGCTGTGGTAGAAACTTCTCTATAAGAGGTTTTAGCTTTTATCAGATGGGGGTAGCCAGTTCCCTTCCTCGATGTCTTGGCTTACAATATCACTGATATATACATTTATTTTATTACCGCCACAGATGAGGTACTAGAATCTTCATTGTTCTGATGCACACACGAATCCATGAACTGGTCAATACGACATGATACCGCACAAAGGACAACGGTCTGTGGTAGAAAAGGGCAAGTCTTCGTTCCAGAATCCAGAAATTGAAACCTCTAATCAAACCAAAAACTTCAGGTTTTGTGAAAACCAATTCCTGTTCCTCTATCATTTCTCCCAACAGTAAATCTGGTACTCGCTTACAGCTGGGTTAGCTGGAAAAAGTTGCAGCCGGACAGAAGCAGCCACTCTACCAAAGTTGTATCCTACGCTCTACATGTACATATAGTGTGGTCTTAAGTTTCCTCTAATAACAAGTCTTAATGGGAATCACACTTTTTCTTCTGCTTATCTCACGGAATAATCATTCCTTCATGGTTGTATGCTTAAACATCTATCTAATTGTTCTATTGTAGGTCAATGACCAATGTTTTGTTATTATTATTGTCATGATTATCATCATCATCATCATCATCATCTTCTATCAACTTGTGTCGTGAGAAGTCGTGGAAGGGGGTGTAGTTTTATGTCGTGTGCCATCTTCGTCGCCGATGTTGTTGACATCCAGTGTTTCTTTAAACCTAGCAAGGGACATAACGAAACAAATACAAATAATATATAATTAACAGTTATCCCATCATAAAAAATTTGCGTGAGAGATTCTGGCTTGGGCGTCTCCCCTCTTTATCCAGGTTACAAACCTTAGAACGAGTGAGCTATGGCCCTACACCAGAACCACATGGACGTGTACATTGGCATCTGTACACTGAAGGCGATAGGTGTTAATTATCCACCCGACCAAATTTCTCACGCTTGTTGTCGTCCTCGTGCACGACATATGGGGAGGAACAGCTCGCGACCCCGGGCGCTCGTTGGCGACGATTGTGACAGCAAAGCCGTGCTTATCACAAGAGCTGAACCTTGAACCTTGACCGGCGTCGAAGTCATGGAGCGAACTAGACAAGTAACTGGCAGAAGACAACACTGGCTGCTCCTGTAGCTGTTAATAGTAAGGTTAGAGTTAGCATATATGCTGATGCCTGTTTAAGTTAGCTCTGTTGTGGTGACAGCGAATCGCATATTGTTTTTAAAATTAATTTAATAATATTCATAAAATGCAAATAAATGTTAGAAATTTCCGAAAGGTAAATGTCGTATGGTATGCTCCATTAAACGCAACCTTAACTATTATAAGTATTTGCTTTATTTTCATGTAATTATTAAATGATTTATATTATTGTAGTGCATTTATTACATCCCTTTCTTTTGAATGTATTGCCCTTATGACGAAGTAATCATTGTCCGTGTAAATACAGTTCACTACTAGGCCGTGAAACTGTTATCGAAGATACTGTGCTGAAAGTTGTTAATGGTTAAGCGTGCTTATATTCCGTGTGTGCTACTTTTAAATTGTTCAAGCTTGGATTTAATGATATGTAAGCAAATGTATGTAGACTTTTATGTTATAAATTTCTCTAACATACCATCTATAGATTGTTAATCTCATTATACATATCCAAATTGTAAACTGTACATTTTTTAGAACAGGACACCCTAACCATCATTTTAATAACACTAGTAAATATGGAATCTTGCATGTTTACTGCTGGCTGAATATATGTAGACATAATATTCATAATGTTTCATACGAAATACGTAAACAGTAAATTGAACCTTATTCCAGTGTGTGTTTGTTTCTTGTTTATTTCTTTATTTCACAAGACGCATACGTTGCCATATTAACAAATGTAAACAAACAGATATTAAAGTACACATTCCTAAAGCCCAGGTATTGATAAAATTGCTCTTTGCTGTCACTCTGTGTATTTATGATATATTCGAATACTGACACTATTAATATACACCAAATTGAAAGCATGGTAGTAATACATATCTTATTATTTTAAACATACATTTGTGTACGAATGCACATATTTCTTTACGTTTGTGTGTGCGTGTGTGTACAACTGTGTAAAACCCTACAGTATTGACAGATTTCCAAAACTACTTATTACGTACTGTTCCTACTGGCATTATAAATGCATCTCTAAAATTGATTGCAAAACACCTTTGTCTGGTTCTGTTGTTGTTGATTCATCCATTAAGCAAATACATACACAGTAGGCGTTTAGCTTGTTTGAAAAGGCCAGTCTTTGCAAACCGTCGAAGGGTTTGACAGTTGAAAATGCTATTGTGGTTAACATGTGAACAGTAAGATTATATGTACGAACGTAAATATTGCTGTGTGTAACATGTGGATAGCAAGATACTGTGTAGAAGATTAAAGCTTGGTGTCAGTCTATTAATATGTTGATAGTGAGAAACTATGTAGGACATTAAAGCTCTGCGTTAGACTGCTAATAAGCTTGCGGTTGATGTGCTAACATGTGAATAGTAAAATATCATATAGAAGATTAAAGCTTGGTGTCAATCTGCTAATATGTTGATAGTGAGATACTATGTAGGACATCAAAGCTCTGCATTAGACTGCTAACAAGCTTGCTGTTGGTGTGCTAATATGTGAATAATAAAATATCATGTAGAAGATTAAAACTTGGTGTCAATCTGCTAATATGTTGATAGTGAGATACTATGTAGGACATTAAAGCTGAGTGTTAGTCTACTAACATGTGGATAGCAAGATATTTTCAAGACAGTAAATCTTCAAGTTGGTTTGCGTCTTGTGATTTGTAAATAGTAAGACCTTATGTAAGAGATTAAAGCTCAGTATCTGACTCCTAACGTGTGGATAGTAAGATAATATGTACACCATTAAATCTTAGTGTCTATCTTTTAATATGTAGATAAAGAGATAATATGTAGGACATTAAATATCAATTTTAGTCCTCTAGCGTACAAAAATTCTTTATTCCTTTTTGCGTTCAGGATCCTTTGGTCATGTTATATCTGCAAGCCAGTAATCATGATGCAGTCCATAATCTTTACCAGGACATAGTGGCTGCACCATTGGTTTTGCCTCAGCTCTGCATCCTTTGCTATCTCATTTCACTAAAACACGGTGAAAGTAAAATGCTATGTAGAACACACATTTTGGTGTTGGTCTGTTAATTTATGGATTGTAGGTACAACATAAGACTGTAAAATTACATGGCGATCTACATCTGTTGCCATGTGGATAGTAAAGTAATATGTAAGGCATCCAATCTTATAATTGCTCAGTTATCAAATGGATTGTAAGATAATATTTAGGGTATCAAATCTTGGTGCTGGTCTGTTAACATGTGGATGGTAAAATAATATGTAGGGTATCAAATCTTGGTGCTGGTCTGTTAACATGTGGATGGTAAGATAATATGTAGGGTATCAAAGCTTGGTGCTGGTCTGTCGACATGTGGATGGTAAGATAGTATGTATAACAGTAAAGCTAAGTGATCTTCTGGCATGGGGATTCAAAGCTAAAATGTAGGGCATTGAAGTACAGTGTGGATATATTAACATGTGATTAGTAGTATAATATGTACAACATTAACGGACATGGTCAGTTTGTTGAGAAGTGGAAAGTAAGATACAATGTGGGACAGTAGAGTTTGTTGTTGGTCTACTTCTTTTGTCCTGTGAATATCAAGATAATATAAAGGACATTGAACCATGGTGTGATTCTGTTTGCACTGTGATAGTCAGATAAAATAATTAAGTCTACTGCATCTCTTTTTGGGGGGAAAGGAAGATACTTTTATTTTGGCAATAAGGCTCAGTGTGGGTTTGTTAATGTATTGATAGTAAAAATTTATTTAGAACATTACAGCTCGTTGTTGGTCTATTGACATGGTGACAGTAGGATGCTGTTTAGGACATTTATTCTTGGTGTCTGTTTGTTAACAAATGGAAGGTAACACACTGTACAGGACAGAAAAGCTCAGTGTTGGCCTGTTAATACATGTGAACTGTAAGATATTGTGTAGGACACGTGTTCTCTGTGTTGGTCTGTAAACATGATGATTAGTAAGATATTATGTATGACATTACAGCTCAGTGTTGATGTTTTATCAAGGGGAAAGATAATATATACAGCTTTACATCTCGGTTGTTATGCGTTAACATTTGAATATTAAGAAAATATGTAGGACATGAAAGCTCACTGTTCGTTTGCTAACAAGTGAATAGTACAATACTATGAGGTAAAGTAATGCACGCTGTCATTCTGTTAACACGCGGATAGTAAGATACTATGTAGGACATTACTGCTCTGTGTTGGTATTTTGACCTGGGGATAGTAAGATACTATAAAGGACATTACAGATCGGTGTTGGTCTGTTAACAAGCGGAGAGTAAGATACTATGTAGGACATTACTGCTCAGTTTTGGTTTGTTTACCTGGGGGAAAAAATATACTATGTAGGACAACTATTCATGAGGTTGGTCTGTTTTCATGTGGATAGTGAGAAAATATATACAACATTATTTCTCAGTTGATGTATATTAACATGTGGATATTAAGAAAATAAGTAGGACATGAAAGTTCACTGTCTGTGTGTTAAGAAGTGGATAATTTGATGTTATGTAGAAAAGTGAAGCTTGCTTTCATTCTGTTATAACGTGTGGATAGTAAAACAATAGGTAGGACATTAAAGATTTGTGTCAGACTGCTATCTTTGGGACAGAAAGATTAAAAGTAGGTCATGTAAGCTCTGTGTTAGTATGTTAACTTCTGGACAGTAAGATTACATGTAGGACATTAACAAATGGGAATGGTTTGTAAACATGCAAACAGTTTAATGCTACATAGGACAATAAAACTCAGTGTCTGTCTGCTAACTGTTGTATAGTTAGATACTATGTACGTCATCTATGCCAAAAACTCGGTTTTCGGCTATTAACATGCAAATTAGTAATGTACTATGTAGGACCTTATAGCTTGTTGTCGGCCTGCTAAGATAGGGATAGTATGATACTTTACAGGACAATTATCATGGTGTCCATCTGTTAATATACAGACAGTAAGATACTACATAGCACCTTAAAGCTCAGTGTTAGCCTTCATCTTTTGTCATGCTGATACTAAGATACTATGTAGGAGATTAAAAATCTGTTAAAGTGGGGTGAGATACTTTAAAGGACCGTCAAGCTCAGTTTAGATCTGTTAAAGTGGGGTCAGTAAGATATTATGTAGGACACTAATGCTTTTAGGTAGGTTTGTTAACATGGGGATTGTAAGATGCTATGCAGGACAGTAACGTTAGGTGACTGTTCGTGTATGTTACTGTTAAGATACTCAGATAGTATGCTAATATGTAGACAGTAAGATGCTATGTATCGCATTAAATCTCAGAATCGGTTGGTTATATGAGGATATTAAGATAATATATAGGACACTGAAGCTTAGTGTAATTCTGTTGACATGGTGACAGTTTTGAAAAAAAAATATTTTTTTTTAGGTCGCCTTATTTCTCTAATCCCCAAGGTGGTGTACATTGTACTGTGATTTTTATTTTGCGCCTGTCCGCCAAGTGCATCCAACTTCAGCATGCATTTTATGTAAGGGTCTGCTTCCTCTTGCATTTTCTAAGGATTCGCTTCCCCGGGGTAACGGCGCTGTGATGGGGATTGAACCCAGCACCTTTGGGTTTTGAGCCGTGCTACTTAACCACTAGGCCACACCATCCCCATGGTGACAGTAAGATAATATATAGGATATTAGCGAATAGCATCGGTCTGTTAACATTTAGATAGTAAGATTTTATGTAGTACATTACAGCTTGATATTAGGTCTGCTAACATTTAGAAAGAAAGATTTTATATTAGGACATTACAGCTTGGTGTTGGTTTGTTGACATCGATACTGTAAAATGCTATGAGTGACATTAAAACATGTGGATAGTACAATATCATGTAGGATAGCAAAGCTCAGAGTCGGACTGATAACATGGGTACAGTGAGATATCTTCTTCGAAGTACGCTGTCAGACATCAACGTGAATTTGTTGAAGAAGAAGAAGAAGTAAGATATTGTGTAGGACATTAAAACTTACTGTCGGTTTGTTAACACGTGGATAGTAAGATATTATTTTTAACAGTAAAGCATGGTGTCTGCCTGTTAACATGTGGATAGTAAAATATTATGTACGACATTCAAGCTCTGTGTTGGCCAGTTGACTTGTGAATAGTAAGATACTCTCTAGGACATTCAAGCTCTGTGTTGGCCTGTTGACATGTGGATAGTAAGATACTCTGTGAGACATTCAAGCTCTGTGTTGGCCTGTTGACATGTGGATAATAAAATACTCTGTAGGACATTCAAGCTCTGTGTTGGCCTGTTGACATGTGGATAGTAAGATACTCTGTAGGACATTCAAGCTCTGTTTTGGGGTATTGACATGGGGATAGTAAGATATTCTGTAGGACATTCAAGCTCTGTGTTGGCCTGTTAACATGTGGTTAGTAAGATACTGTGTAGGACAATAAAGCGCTCTGTTGGCCTGTTAACATGTGGATAGTAAGATACTCTGTAGCACATTAAAGCTATCTCTTGAACTGTTGACATGTTGATAGTAGGATACTCTGTTAGACATTCAAGCTCTGTGTTTGCCTATTAACATAGTGGCAGTAAGGAACTATGTAGGACATCAATGTTTTGGTTAAGTCTAACATCTGGATAGTGGACACGGTGCAGTGCATTCAATCTAGAGTTGGTTTGTTAATATGTGGATTGTAAGATCCTGTTTAAGACATTTAAGCTCTCTGTCAGTCTGATGCCATTGGGATTGTACAATACTTTAAAGAACAATAAAACTTGGTATTGGTCTGTTAATATATAGATAGCAAATTACAATGTAGGACTGTAAAGTTTCGAGTCAGTAAACATCTGTTTAATGGGGATAGTGCGATACTTTGTAGGACAATACCGTTTATTGTCTGTATGTTAATATTCATATAGTTAGGTATTATATAAAAGACTGTCACCATGTGCTTAGGTAGATACTGTGTAGGACATCAACATTTAATGCTGGTATGATAGTCTGAGTATAGTAAGATATTATATATAGGACATTAAAATTTGATGTAGCATAGTAAGATATTAGCTAGGACTGTAATGCCTAGGGTGAGTTTGTTAAAATATGGATAGTAAGATACTAGTTAGAACTGTAATGCCTAGGGTCAGTTTGTTAATATGTGGATAGCAAGATACTATTTCAGACATTAATGCATAATGTCGGTCTGTACATTATATAAATTGCTGAGCGATTATAGTTCAAAACGTAGTTCCTTCATGTTCCAGTCTCTCTCTTATCGCCTGTGAAGTATAAAAAATAAATAGGAATGGTTAAAATACCGCTATGGAACAAAATCAAGAACCTAACCTAACCTGGATACAGAAATTACATACAATGAGACTAAAGCATTCATCAGGGCAACGTACAGTGCAAAATGGAAAAAAACGACACCCTGGCCACATAGATGATCATTCTCCGGCTACGCACAGGTCACAACAGTTTGAGATGTCAGCTGTACAAGTTCAAGATTGGTACTACAGACCTTCGTACTTGCGGCACAGCCCCCATGAAGGCGGAACATATTTTGCAGTCATGTCCACAGTATACCGACAAAAGAAGTAGCATTTGGCAACAGCTAGTGTCCTTCCACGAGAAGCTGTACGGAAGAGTAGAGAGCCTTGAGTCGACTGATGACTTCGTTAGAGTCATTGAAGTTGATCTCTGAAGACGAACGAAAAAGAAGAAGAAGAAATAAACCAGTCGAAGCTTCCCGTTGGATCCACTACTAGGGAATTGCATGTTTACATTGTGATTCGCATTATTCGTTTATAGGTCTAGCGATATTGCGAGCTTAATATCTGAGTAGCAAAATGCCCCTTTGTCGATATGTGCATTCACAAGCAAAAACAACTAGTATTCTCTGTATAAGCAACATATGTCCTCTAACCCACTGTATGGGCGGCGTACTACAGTAAACATCCCGAATGATTCTGGATCTTTGGGTATGGCAATGCCAAGAATAGCACCACTGTCCTACATAGAGCATGTCATAAGAGGCGACTAACTGTATGACATGGCACAACAGCGGCCATTCTTAGTTGGTTTGTTAAGAGCAGCATATATGGCGCGTAACAGGCTGCGGGTCAAGTTGGTCTAGTGTTTGAGTCCTTTAAGATGGACTCGCAGATCTATTAACCAAACTTCTTGGCACTTGTCTTAACACAGCGGAGTAATAAGCTGCTCGAGCCTAACACGCTAAGCAGGAAATCCTCATCCCTCCGATATCCAGCTCACACCACAGCTGGGACCTCCACAGGGTCATCTTCCCTTGTAGAATTACAGGTCTACTAAGACTAAGATTAAAGTAAACACAGAATCTTACAAATAATATTTCTTTTGTTGCAGATTCTACACTTTACACTATACGAAATACAAGATCTCACCACTAATGGAGTCTCCCGCGGAACACCTGGCTGAGACATTTCGATTCTACTCCGTCTTTCTCCACGCTGCCCGAGACTCATCAACCGTTGCCGTGGACGATCAACACGAAAGACAATGGTTGAGTATGAGGATTTCCTGACTTGACTTAAATCACAAGGCAACGACTCTAGCTGGTCATCTATCTTCTCGGCACATCCCCCATGACATCAGAACACATTTTGCAGTCCTGCCCATCCAATACCGCCAAGAAGTAGCATTTGGCAACAACCAGTGTCCTTCCACGAGTAGCTGTACAGAAGTGCTCGGACCCTCAAGTCAACTGCTGCCTTCGTTAGAGTAATTGAATTCGAGGTCTGAAGACGAACAAGGAAGATCTCTTTTCTTGACATTTTTCGCTCCAGCCGAAGCACATCAGTACAAGTACAGTCAACCTCCATCAAGATGACTTCAGCAAAAAGCTTTGCATGATCTTGCAGTAGGAGTTTATGTAACAGTTTACTTGCATGATGAGGTTGCTATCCTCATGCACAACTCTCTTTAGTCACGCCTTTTAATATATGCATGGAGTTCAATCAATCAAATCAGAACAAAAAGGCATAGCTTCAAATTAAATAAAGAAAGGTCAAGATTGGATATTTGGAAATATTTCTTTAGTCAGAGAGGGGTGAATGCTTGGAATGCATTTCCACAGGAAGTGATGGAAGCAGGGGCAGTTGATGCATTTAAGAATAAATTGGATGCGCATAGCTTATTGAGCAAGGAAATGTAAATGAAACTGGTTGCGTACAGACTCTGCAGAGACTTCTAAACCAGTATAAAGACGTTAAGTTAAGTTAAATCAAGACCACTCATCTCTTTTTGTTGAAGCACAGGTCCAGCATTGTATTTGACTTACCATAACCAGCTTTTAGGAAACACTTTTTCTAGTTATTTACAGTACGGTAGCGATAATTTGTACATTTTGAGATTGCCACATCCATGGACAACTCTTAGTCCTCGCGTTCAACATGCAATGAATGTTTTGGCCACTCAGGAGAAATACATACATCGCTCACATTAAGATTGTTTGCCCTTGACCTACTGTGACAGTATTCTGTGACGGTTATATTCTAGCATTCTCAGTAAGGGACCCCGGATACACTATCGGAGGTCATGTTATTGATAGATTTGAAACAAGCAGCGATAACGATAGAAAATATATGAATTTGAATTGCATGTGTTAAGCTTTTATATAAGTGTTCATGCGTAGTTGCGAAGTTTCGATAGCTCACAAACAAAACATGTCTGTGTTCAGATTCCTGATCTGACAGGGTCGTACACCTATTAAATTTCGTGCTGAATATGGTTTAACCAGGCTGTAAAGTGCAAAACACAGAACAATATACCGCCTCTTAGGAACCACGGTAAACGAAGCAAAAAAAATAAATATAGCTTTTTAGTGTTTTCTCCAGTATCGCATTCTGTTTTTTTTAAAATTATATTGCTTGCTGGCTTAGGGTCGTTCGTTCTCAATCTTGCACCACCAAGCCCTGATATGGCTTGAGTAGCAGAATGTTGTCCAGAGAACGGAATGCAAATGTGCTCATCGGTGTGGACCGCACAGAACACGGCCAGGCACTTGAGCATCCGTGGTCAACCACTGCACCCGAGCTCATATCCAGTCGTCCTGACTTGTCTTGCCACTGGTTAAAGTTGGACTCGAGCGAGAGAGTGTGGTCGACAAACTGCGCAACCCTTTCTCACTTAAAGGAAATTCATCGCGCAAGTCATTCTCTATTCATGTATCCAGTACTAACACAGTCTAGTCCTGTGACGACGGGCGAGCAGAGAGCGTAGGTCCGCTGACAAGCTAAACTACAGTCAAAAAGCTGCGTCAGTTGCGGGACACCTTGCTGAGCAATAAAGCGGATGAGGTACATGGATTTGCTGACAATCATGATCACCGTTTCGCGAAGCAAACTTTCTCTGCTTTCACGGACTGCGAATATGCAGTTCCCATCTTCCCACCCATCCACAACCTGGATTTACAGAATACTCGACTGGATGGACTGGCTGGGTGCAAAAAGTAAAGGTTCGTGATGGACGAACAACATTGTGATTGACCCTGACGCAACGTCCTGGACAATTAGTTGTGCTTGACCGGAGTAGTGTCTCAGTTACGCACAGATATTATCTTAAATATCACTAACCTCTAGCTGATTTCTAGCATAACTGACACTTCTGAAATTATGCAATGATGTTTATAAATAAAATAGTATTTGCTAGATCCACGTCAACAATAGTCACATATATTTTTTAATAACATAACAAGCATTATTACATAGCACAAAAAATCGCTCACTTTCATCATTATCATCCTTATTATCATCATCATCATCATCATCATCATGTTGCATATCATTTGCAGAAAATCACTTTCACAACAGCCGATCTGTAACTCGATCTCTAGCCAGAAGTATCGCCTCTATCGTTGTCATCGTCAGGACCTCCGTGATGTCTTGTGTCCATCTTTTCCTCGGTCTGCTTCAGCCCCGCTTTCCAAGCACCAAACCCTCCTGTATCGTTCTTTCTAGGTCAGTTTGATGTTTGATGTGGTCAAACTATTTTACAGCAAAGCAAGTGGTCATTTTCACAGACGCCCTAGCAGTGCAATGGCCCTCAAGAGCCAATACAAAAATAAACTCGGTGCTTTGGCAGACTCACTCGAACGCATGTCTCAGTGCTTAAAAAAAAAGCAGTCCAATGGACACCAGCCCACTGCGACATTCCAGGCAACGGGGAGGCGGACAGGCTCGCCAGAGAGCGAGGAATGCTGTAGCAGAGTGATACAGAAATCACATACAATGAAACTAAAGCATTCATTAGAACAAGGTATAGTGCAAAATGGAAAATAGGATCACCCTGGCCACATAGAAAACGATGCCTACCATCAACTCTCCAGGCGAGACCAGGTGATCATTTATAAATTAGACTATAACAAGTTTAAAAAAAATACTTTTTTTAATTAGAGAGTGGTGAATGCTTGGAATGCATTGCCATGGGAGGTAGTGGAGGGAAGGACAGTTAATGCATTTAAGAATAAATTGGATGCGCATAGCTTTTAGAGCAAGGTGATGAAATGAAACTGTATGTTTACAGATTCTGCAGAGTCTTCTAAACCAGTTTAAGGACGTTAAGTTAAGTTAAGGATATCTGCATTTTTCCTTTTTGCTATCCATTGTATTTTGAACACTTTTCTGTAGCTCTTTAGTTCAAAAGATGCAATCCTTTTCTTAAGTGTTTGTGTGGGGGTCCACGTTTCACATCCGTATGTCTTCATCGGTATAATGCAAGTTCACAGAATAGTTATTTTCATTTTATTAATGTTCTGTCATCAGTTTCTCATTTTATTGAACCTCTGCATTGCCGTAGCCATTGGCGCTTATAACTGAGCCGAGGTACTCAAAGCTTGTGACTTTCTCAATCTTCTGTTGTTCTAAAATAATTTTAGGCTTGGTCTTTGCCTTGCCTGTGATCGTTATCTTGGTTGAACTTTAAATTCAGGTATAGACTTTGGACTTCGTTGAGTTGTGTTTACGCTCATAAGTACTTTTACATTTCGCTAGTTGTTAGACCCACCGGGCTAGATCGCACGTGGACACAGTCCTGGTGTGAACAGACTATCTACAATGCAGTTAGTAAACTAGCCTTATCTTGTAAAGCGAGCTATGTAAGTTTTCCTTCCATTTCCAACAATATATATCTGAAAATATGGATTTCGACATTTATAGCAAAAAAGAAAAACAAATCGAAACCGATTAGATGTCTAACATGGCAAACGTGTGGTTTGTACAACACAACAGTTGAATCCTCTTCGACAAAGGGAAACAACACACCTTCACGCTGTCAGCATTTCTTGATCTTTGTGACCCGTTCCTCAGCCTTGCTGCGGGCTTCCTATCCGTCTGCCTTGGGTCACAGAAGTCCAGTGGTTGGTAAGGACTCTACTAAAGACATCTCGGATGTTGCGGACAGCAGGAGAGCTTGACCAACGCAATTGATGTTTTCCCCGGGGTTTCTTTTTTTTTACTAAGGGGGTACCAGACAACTGTCGCTGTGCTCCATCGACCATCGTTTTGTCTCATCATGTGACCTGCCCATCTATAGTTTGCCTTGTCTGCACAGAATACCGTTTCAGGGAGAATCGTCGTTATGTCCAAATTGTAGTAATTTTGCATGCCTTGGTTACGGAGAGTGATTCCGACCAAGCGTCTCTCAAGAGAGGCCGTGGATCACTCTCAATTTGTCCTCCAGTGATTTTGGACCGTTCTAATGAACGAGAAGGCTTCCCAGTCCCAGCGGCGACGGTCTTGTTAGTTCAGGTTGCAGATTGTTCTGCATATATACGCAGCACGTTCATTCAAACAAAAATGTAATTAAATTTCTTCTATTTTAAATGTATTGTGTTTCTATTTAAATTGTTTAGAAAGACACATATATCACATGTACTTTTGTGTTTATTTTGTTAACTACTTCTATATAACTGGTTCTTTGCTATTGTATTTTATGTATTTAAAAACATTATTCCGAGAAGGGGTAAGTGACATTCATTTGACAAGGGAGATATTTGGCCGCAGATATTTGCCGTTAAGACTTATTTTGGTGTTCTTGGGTTTGTTTGAAAGCGAGAATATCGTACATGTTGTTTTTTCCTCATTTATTTTGACCAACGATAATAGGGCCTTCTGCATCCGATTGCTTGCTATGGTGAGATTCTTTTCAGAGGTCCACATAGCCAGATCGTCTGCGAACATGGAGCTGTGGACTCTTCTTGGTATATTCTCTGTGATGTTGTTTATATACACCAGGAAAGGTGTTGGTGACAGTACTCCAGCTTGGGGTACACCCTGCTCAAGTGTCACGTTTTTGCTCATCTGCCCTTGTACTTGGACAATGGATGTTCTGTTTTCGAAGTTGTGGCTGATCCATCTGTACATTTTTCCACAAACTTCACTTCTTCGTAGCTTGACTTTAAGTCCCTTTATTCACACCTTGTCAAATGCCTTCTCTAAATCCACCCAAACTGCTACTGTGTGTTTTTTCTCCTGGTAAGCATCATCTATTAACTGGGCTATGAGAGTGATCTGGTCCTCAGTGGATCTGTGCTGTCTAAAGCCTGCTTGCTGTGGAATTAGTATGTGTTTTTCTTCCAGATGCCACATCAGTCTGGTGTTTATCATAAGTTCCATCAGTTTTCCTACACAGCTCAGTAGGCTGATAGACCTGTATCCATTTGGATCTGTTCTATCTTTTTCTTTCTTTGGTACTGGTTTAAGTACAGCTTCTTTCCATGCCTGAGGTACAATTCCCCTTTTCTAGCTTTGGTTCAGGACTGATAGTAACTTCCTCTTTGCTGTTTGGCCCAACCCCATCAGCATTTCCTATGTTACCCCATCTTTTCCAGGCGATTTCTTTTTCTTTAAAGTTCTCATGGCCTCTTCCATTTCATGCATTGTTAGTTTTGCCATCATGTGCTCCTCTGGTGCCATATTGATGTTGCCGTGGTTCTTTTGTTCTTCACTAATGTCTGTGTGCCTGTCTGTAGGGACATCAATGTGGTTTGCTCTGGCATAATGTTCTATAAAGGCGTTTGCTGCTTTTTTTTCCAGTAAGCATGTTGTCGTCTTGCTTGATGGTAATTTGTTTATTTGATGGTGTTTCGTCATTCATGGCTCTGAATAACTTCCCTAGTTTGTTCCGTTCTTTATCTAAATTGAGGCTTTCTGTTTTATTTTTCCAGCTGTCTCTTGTTATTTGGTTTAATGTTCTTTTGTATTTCTCCGGGATAGCCTTGAGGGCGACATTTGCCTCCATATATTGTTCTCTCTCTGCCATGTTCCTAGCATTTGAGACTTCGTATTCCGCTTTCTGCAATTCATTATTCCAATATGGTTTGTAGTTTTTCCTTGCCCCTCTTGGGATGGTTTCGGTGGCTGCTTGCATTATTGCTTTGCTTAGGCTTTCCATCATAGGTTTCACATTGTTATTCCGTGTGGTGATTGTTTCACATAGCCGATCTGTCAGAATTGCAAATCTGTCCCAGTCGGCACGTTTATAGTTCCAACGTGGGAGCGCTTGTATTTCCTGTGGGCCTACTTCCATATCAATTTCTAGCCTAATTGGCCTTTGGTTGAGCACCTGGCGGTCTATTTTGTGGTGAATATCCATCGTGGAAAATGCCAAGTCTGGAGTAAAGGTGATATGCCATGTTCTAGGATAGAAGATAGGGCTGTCCTCCGGCCTATTGAAAAGATAGAGACTTGTGTCTATCTCCCAGTCTTCCACTTCATCACCTCTGTTGTCCGTGTCCGAATATCCCCATCTCTCCGAGTGGCTGTTGAAGTCTCCAACCACTAGGCAGCCGGAGTCCTTGATTTCCATACTCGAGAGCGACAGGTCTTTGTTTGATGGGCCATATAGGTTGAAGATGTGGATCTTCGTTTCTTGTGTCATTATGTCGAGTCCTACAATTTCTGCTTGCCTAGTGTGCTTGACAGCTACCGCGCTACTCGGTATGCAGTTACGTGTCAGTATCAGAACCCTTCCTTTGTCAAGACTGTAACATGCTAAAGCAACTGCGTTGTGAATACTGACCCACGGAGACGAACCCACACATACACACTTTTGTGAGAGTCTTGAAGAACTCCCCACCACAGTAGACTTTGTCCATAGAACTGGCCTTTACGTGTAGACTTAATACAAATGTCGGTTAGCTAGAAAAAGAAGGAAAGCAAGAAGAAAAGGAAGAAGAAGTAAAGAATGAAGAAGAAAATAGAGAAAAAGTAGAAGAAGAAGAAGAAGAAGAAGAAAAAAAAGAAGAAGAAAAATAAAAAGAAGAAGAGAAAGAAGAAGAAAAAGAAAAGATGAAGAAGAGAAAGAAAAAAGAAGAAGAAGAAAACGTAGAAAAAAAGGAAGACGAAAAAGAAGAAAAAGAAGAAGAGAAAGAAAAAGAAGATAAACATGAGTAAATAGTACTACCTGATATTGCCCGAAGAAGAATTGAATGTTTAAATGAAGTATATCATTAAACAGCAACTAATCTGATTGGTAAACATCCGGCCAGTCTCTAAACCCTGATCTATGGGTGAGAGAGCTGGAGTGTGTACGCCAAACACGCCAGGAGGTTGAATCACTTCTACATGACACATACTCCAAATTGGCTACAAGACCACATCACAAATAATCATACACTTTTCATTACTACTAAACTATTCATACACTTTTGTAGAAAGTTAAAGTGAGATAGACTGGCCAAGTGTCTCGAATGTCAAGTAAAAGGTTCCAAAAGAAACTTCTGTTTAGCGAGCTTAGCGCAGTAAGGCAATCACGTGGACGTCAATAAAAGCGATTCAGTGAATCCTGGCAGTAAATCGTTTAGCCTGAAAAAGGTGAGACCAAAAAGAGCCTTGCATGCAGTTAGCGAGGGTCGACGGGCGATCAGATGGAAGTATAGAGCAGAGGGAAAACCAGCACCAGCTGGTGTTGGCTTAATCTGTCATGCACGCATCCGCCCACATACTTAAGAGCGCAGTATGACACATGATGATGTTGGTTATTCTCATTGACGGCGATAAGCCCATTGTTATTGTCATGATCATATTTCTTCAAAATCAAGTAAATACCGGATTAAGATGGTGAGCAGCGCATGAGCTGCGGCAGTCAGCTAGCCATAGCTGACTGATAGCGTAAGGGCTAGCGAACCGGAGCTGCCATGGCCGTTCTACACGTCCGCGCAGTATTATAGAAAACAGGCTGCAACAGAGCAGACTGGCTAAGGAGAAGGGATCGAAGAGGGAATGCTAACCCGGTACTCAAAAAACGATTGCTGAAGTCGGATGTGTTGGACCAAAAGGTGTAAATTTCGACATAACGCATTCCGTTCTATGGACTGCGTTCTGCTACTTAGGCCCGTGTCAGGGTTTGGTAGCGGGAGATGGAGAACAAACGAAGCCAAGCCAAGACAAGTAAATACATTTAATATTCATCAGTTCATTGGCGTCTCAGTCACTGATCATCATGCGCCTGGCGCCCTGACGAAGTTTGCCCAGCTCTGTCTCCCGTATTTCGACACAGTCTGCTATGGCTGCAAACGCCGGTACGTGAGTGGCAGTCCCTGTCGCAGATCGTACAACGGGGCTGAGGAGGCTGACTTGCCGGGGTGTTCCCCGATCTTTTCAGTCATGAACATTTCTCTGGATCCAGATGGCCTCTACAAGCGTCGGAAACTACTGTGCACCTCCCAACTGACTGTCTGCAATCGACTCAATCCTGAGCTTTCGGCTTGGATGTCGCATGACGTCATGTCCATCTTGTATACGTACTTGAATCGCGGTGTGGGGTAGTCGATTCCTTTAGCTGCAGTGATCAGTTGTCCATAAAAGATATCCTATAACAGCCTTTACAATGTATGTAAATATACACTCGCGAGCATACGACTACTCTAAGACAGATGTACAGAAGATGAAAGATACAGACAGCCACATAAACTGGAAATATATTGTCAGAGGTACAGACGTTGAACAAGAGGGAGAGTGTTTCAAAACACTTTTAGAACAACTAAAAGTCGAATATGTTCCATGTATGGAGGTAAACACCAATCATAAAAAGTGGATTACTAGATTTGAAGCTAAATGTACAAGAGCTTTAAATAAAGCCTGGACAAAGAATAGTAATTAAAAAAAAAAATATTTAAAATATTTGGACAAGCAAAACATAGCTCAGAAAGTAAATGAAGCAGCAAAAATAATAGACTTTGAAAAAAACTTACTAATAGGATCAAGACTGATGGTAAAAGCTTCTTTTCTAATGTTAGAAATAAACAAAGACCTAAAGACAAGGTAGGCTTTCTCATAGACAGTACAGTGACAATAAGCAGAGACAATAGGGAGATAGCTAATCTAATAAATCAATACTTTGGCACAGTCTATACAAAAGAAGACTCCTCCAAAAAACCAGAGCCTATACATATTTTCAAATGTCAAATGGATATAGTGCGATTAAAATCATTCTGTATTACGGAGGAAATGGTTCTAAAAAGATTGGAAGGATTAAAAGTGGATAAATGTACAGATTAAGATGGTATCCATTCATCAATGCTATTTGAAGTATAGACTAACTATGAAAACCATTGGCTATATTATTTTCTCAATCACTTGCAAAATGGATTGTTCAAAGAGATTGGAAAGATGCAGGAGTGATTCCCTTATTCAAAAGAGGAAAGAAATCAGATCCAGCTAATTAAGTAAGTTTAACGAGTATGGTCTGTAAATTACAGAATTGGCGAGAACAATACTAGAATGATAGATAACGAAAGGGACATAGGGGTAATAATAGAGCATACAGGTAAGGTGAGTGAGCAAGTCCAGGTAGCAGTGAATAAGTCAAATGCAACGTTAGGTATTATAAAAAAAGAACTATTAAACATAGGAGTAATGAGGTGATTGACAAACTGTATAAAGCATTAGTTAGACCTAGATCGGAGTACTGTGTACAGGTGTGGAGTCTTTTATGATTGTGCTAACTTTTTGTTTCACCGCTTCACAGTGTTCTTTGTAGGACAATGTGCGATCCATTGTAATTCCTAGGTACTTAGGTGTATCTTTATGTTTATGTTTATGCCCCTGCCTACTAATCTTTCAAACTCTCAAGGCTATTTTTACATCCTGTTGCAGCCCGCCACTTAACGTCTTTTACAGGACGCACACAAAAATAATCTTACATATTACGGGCATTCTACAACAACAATAAATACAACAACAATAACAACAACATGCTGTTATGGCTTTTGAAGTCAGGATATCGGCTATGCAGGAGGAAGGATTTCAAGAAATGCTATCTCGGCATAGATAAAGTCACACACTAACTCTAACCATTTTCATAAAGCTGTAGAAACTGATTCACATTTCTAATCGTGTTTACTTACTATCAACTCTGTCAAATGATATTCTCATTAATAACTAAACCTGTACGTCGCTAAGTGTCATTGAAGGAAATGTGACGACTACGGGAGTTTGCCACCCCACCTCATAAATAAGCTGAGGCCTAGTACAGTGAAGTCTCTAACACTTCAACCTCGACATCAATGATTGCGAAATAATTACCTTTTCCTTTTCATGTTAAAATCATTTACATCGAATACCAGTACCAAAGAAAGAAAAAGATAGAACAGATCCAAATTGATACAGGCCAATCAGTCTACTGAGCTGTGTAGGTAAACTGATGGAGCGTATGATAAACATCAGACTGATGTGGCACCTGGAATAAAAACACATATTAATTCCACAGAAAGCAGGATTTAGACAACACAGATCCACTGAGGATCAGATCACTCTCAACAACTCTGATCATAAACAACTGCTGCCTTGCAGATAGGCTGGGGACAGCCAAAGGCTAAGGAGGGCATCCCTACAGAAACGCCTGTTGAAATCGGATGCACGGGGCCGCAAGCCTAACAAAACAGTGCAACGTAAATCGCAGTATGATGGCAGTACAACCTATCAGAAAAAACGCATGGCGCTCATCCTGCGGAGTCCCGCCAGGCAGCGATAGTGCCGGGCCTCACGCCTCGAAGGGGCCCACCCTTGACTACTGGTGGTCACCCACCCATGTGTCGTGGAGTCAAGGCACATGGCTATGGGGCAACTTCTATTGGCCAAAACCTCAAGACCCTCAAAATACTACAGTGGAATGCGGAGGGAGTCATTAACAAAAAACTTTCCCTAACACACCACCTGCATGAAGGTAAGATTGACGTGGCATGTATCCAGGAAACGCACCTCAACAATAACCATAAATTCTCAATCAGAGGATACCAGACCTTCCGTCTAGATAGAGAAGGCCACAAAGGAGGGGTCCTGATACTGACCAGAAACTGCATACCGAGTAGCCTGGTATCTGTCAATCACACCGGACAAGCAGAAATTGTAGGAGTTGACATAATGGCCCAAGAGACGAAGCTCCGCATTTTCAATCTGTACGGACCACCAAATAGAGACCTATCGCTCTCGAGTATGGAGGTCAGAGACTCCAACTGCATAGTAGTTGGAGATTTCAACAGCCACTCGGAGAGATGGGGATACTCTGAAACAGACAGCAGATGTGACGAAGTGGAAGATTGGGAGATAGATGCAAATCTATCCCTAATCAATAGGCCGGAGGATAGCCCTAGCTTCTATTCAAGAACATGGCTTACCACCTCGACTCCAGATTTCGCCTTCTCCACACAGGACATACACCATAAAATAGACCGCCAGGTGCTAAACCAACTGGCAGGTAGCGACCACAGGCCGATCAGACTAACCATTGACATGGAAGTAGGCCCACAGGAAACAAAACCGCTCCCACGTTGGAATTACAAACGAGCCGACTGGGACAGATTTGCAATCCTGACAGATGGCCTGTGTGAAACCATCAACACACGACACTCAAAAATGAAGCCCATGGTAGAGAGCCTAAGCAAGGCAATAATGCAAGCCGCCACTGAAACCATCCCAAGAGGAGCTAGGAAAAACTATAAGCCCTACTGGAATGATGAGTTGCAGAAAGTGGAAGATGCAGTAACAAATGCTAGGAACATGGCAGAGCGAGAAAAATCCATGGAGGCAAACATCGCCCTCAAAGCCGCCGCGGCGAAGTACAAACACACTCTCAGGCAAACAGCAAGAGAAAGCTGGAAAAATAAAACGGAAAGTCTAAACCTGGACAAAGACGGGAACAAGCTATGGAAGCTGGTCAGAGCCATGAACGACGAAACCCCGTCAAATAAACAAATTACTATCAAGCAGGGCGTGAACTTGATCACAGGTAAGAAAGCCGCTAACGCCATTGTCGATCACTATGCCAGAGCAAACCACATCGAGGTCCCTGCAGATAAGCATACAGACATTAGCGAAGAACTAAAGGGACACGAAAACATAAATACGGCTCCTGCAGAGCACATGATGGCCAAACTAACAATGCGCGAAATGGAAGAGGCTATGAGAACACTAAAGAAAAGGAAATCTCCCGGAAAAGACGGGATCACAAACGAAATGCTGATGGGGCTGGGCCAAACAGCGAAGAGGAAATTACTATCAGTCGTGAACCAAAGCTGGAAAAGGGGTATTGTACCCCAGGCATAGAAAGACGCAATACTGGTACCAGTACCAAAAACAGGAAAGGATAAAACAGATCCAAATGGATACAGGCCCATCAGCCTACTGAGCTGTGTCGGCAAGCTGATGGAACGGATGATAAACACCAGACTGATGTGGCATCTGGAAGAAAAACGAATACTAATTCCACAGCAAGCCGGCTTCAGACAGCACAGATCCACCGAGGACCAGGTCATCCTCATAGCCCAGGAGATAGAAGATGCCTACCAGGCACAGAAACACACAGTAGCTGTTTGGGTGGATCTGGAAAAGGCATTTGACAAAGTCTGGAAGGATGGACTTAGAGTCAAGCTAAGAAGAAGTGATGTCGGTGGGAAGATGTACAAGTGGATCAACCACTACCTCAAACAAAGAACGGCCAGAGTCCAAGTACAAGGGCAGATGAGCAAAAAGGTGACACTCGAGCAGGGTGTACGCCAAGGGGGAGTATTGTCACCCACACTCTTCCTGGTATATATAAACGATATTACAGAGAATATACCAAGAAGAGTCCATAGCTCAATGTTTGCAGACGATCTGGCTATGTGGACCTCTGAAAAGAATCTCACCATAGCAAGAAATCGGATGCAGACGGCCCTAACATCGCTGGAAGAGTGGGCGAACTCATGGCTGGTCAAAATAAACGAGGAGAAAACCACATGCACAATATTCTCGCTTTCATTAAAACCCCAAAGTACCAAATTAAGTCTAAATGGCAAATTCCTGCAGCCAAACGACAACCCAACCTATCTGGGAGTCACATTTGATCGGCGCATGACATGGAAAAGTCAGATTGAGAGAAACCGAATGAAAGCCAGAGAAAGAATGGCAATCATGAGGAAACTTGCTGGCACAAGCTGGGGAGCAGACGAAGGCATACTAAAGAAACTGTATACTGGAAGAGTGAGACCAGTTCTCGAGTATGGCATTGCGGCATGGACAACAGCAGCGAAGGCGAACTTCGATAAAGTTAACAAACTTCAAAACCAAGCCATGAGAATTATAACAGGTGGCATGAAGTCAACGCCAATTGTAGAACTTGAAAAAATTACAAAACTGCAATCCATGACCGATAGAAGAGACTGCAGAGCCCAGCTGCAGTCAGAGAAACTCTGAAGACTGACTGACCATCCAATGCACCAGAGACTAAACAATTTGGGAAATGGGAAACTAAAGCGGAGAAACTTTGCAGAAATAGCCAAAGCAAAGATGCACAAAGATCCCATAAACGCACTAACAACACCAAAACCCATCACTACTGTACGAAAACCTACCTGGAGGCAGGATATATTTCCAGAGGTGGTAGAAAATATACCAGGTATTGCAAACAAAAACTGCCAGAATGAAAAAGAAAGGAGAGATACTACCCTAAGCTTCATAACGAAAAGCTACCCAAGCATGGACTGGACCCATGCATACACCGACGGTTCTGTAACAAACACTACACAGAACGGAGGGGCAGGAGCATTCCTGAACCTACCAAATGGCAGACAAATAACACTGTCACTCGCTACTGGTAAGTACACAAGCAATTTCAGAGCGGAGGCTGAGGCACTGAGGGCGGCAGTGGAAGAAATGGTGACACACAGTGAAAATGAGAGCCATATAGTCCTGCTGACAGATGCTCTCGCCGTAGTCACAGCGCTAAAAAGCCAGAAAAACACTGAGCTTAATGACTTAAGAGCAGCACTCTGCAAACTGTGCCAGCAGTCCGCACCAAAAAGGGTAGTGGTACAGTGGGTTCCGTCACACTGCAACATCCAAGGCAACGAGGAGGCAGACAGACTGGCAAAAGAAGGTGCAAGACTACCACAAACAGATACCAGTATGACGTACGAAGAGTCAAAACGGCTTATCAAAGCCAGATACATGAACAAATGGGAAACCGAACATACTGGTTACACCAAAAACGATGCCTATTACCAGTTGAACCGAAGAGAGCAGGTCGTTGTCTTCAGACTTCGCACTGGCCACAACAGACTGAGGTACCACCTATTCAACAAATTGAAGATAGGGTGTACCGACGAATGCCCGTGCGGTACTGGTAAAATGACCGCTGAACATCTGCTGCAGAACTGCCCGACATTCGAGGATCAGGGAGAGCAGATGTGGCCATTACCAGTGGAACTGCAAGACAAGCTCTATGGCAGTGGCGAGAGCCTCAGGATGACCGCCGCTTTTTTCGAAAAAATAATGGTTACTGTCTGACTGCGTACGCAGAAGAAGAAGAAGAAGAAGATCACTCTCATAGCGCAGAAAATAGAGGATGCTTACCAGGAGAAAAAGCATACAGTAGCGGTTTGGGTGGATCTAGAGAAGGCATTTGACAAGGTGGGGAAAGAGGGACTTAAAGTCAAGCTATAAAGAAGTGAAGTATCTGGAAAAATGTACAGATTGATCAGCCACTATCTTGAAAACAGAACAGCCAGAGTTCAAGTACAAGGGAAGATGAGCAAAAATGTGACACTGGAGCAGGGAGTACCCCAAGGGAGAGTACTGTCACCCACACTTTTTTCTGGTGTAAATAAACAACATAATAGAGAATATATTAAGAAGAATCCACAGCTCCATGTTTGCAGACGATCTTGCTTTGTGGACCACTGAAGAAAATCTCACCATAGCAAACAATCGGATGCAGCAGGCCCTAACATCGCTGGAGTAGTGGGCGAGGAGGCAGACAGACTGGCTAAAGAAGGTGCAAGGTTACCACAACCAGATTCTAGTGTGACCTACGAAGAGTTCAAAAGGTTTATTAGGGCCAGATACATGGCCAAATGGGAAACACAGCATACTGGCTACACAAAAAATGATGCCTACTACCAGTTGAACAGAAGAGAGCAGGTCGTGTTCTTCAGACTCCGCACAGGCCACAACAGACTGAGGTACCATCTATTCAATAAACTGAAGAAAGGTGGTACTGACGAATGCACTTGTGGTACAGGGGAAATGACCGCGGAACATCTGCTGCAAAATTGCCCGACATACGAGAACCAGAGAAAGCACACGTGGCCATCACCAGTGGCAACACTAGACAAGCTCTATGGCAGTGTGGACAGCCTCATGATGACAGCTGCCTTCTTCGAACAAATTCAAGTTGACGTCTGACAGCGTACGAAGAAGAAGATTTACCTCGAATTGTTCTCAACACCTGCACAAATTAACAGTCATCTAACAATATACATATTTCTGTTGTTCATCCTCTCTCTCTCTCTTTCTCTCTCTCTCTTTCTCTCTCACTACTTTGGTCTTCTTGTTTCTCTGTACTCTCAGCAATCAATGCTGACTACCAACTAATGTGTGACAAATATGAACTGCTGTGATCATATAAGACATTCCAATGTACCCCGCCCACTACCAGTTAAAGGCCAACACAAAATACAGAAGGGATTGAAGCTCACGAGCAAAAACATGCATTTAGAACGTGCCAACCGTAGCGACAATCCGCCCAAGAAACTGTTGATTATGTCAAGGAAAGAATGTCAAAATACAAATACAGCCAACTTGCTGTTTACATTCATGGATACATCAAGTAATACAAATATACTGTAGTCGGGGATGCTGTGGTAGAAACTTCTCTATAAGAGGTTTTAGCTTTTATCAGATAGGGGTAGCCAGTTCCCTTCCTCGATGTCTTGGCTTAAAATATCACTGATATATACATTTACTTTATTACCGCCAGGGATGAGGTACTAGAATCTTCATTGTTCTGATACACACACTAATCCATGAACTGGTCAATACGAGATGATACCGCACAAAGGACAACGGTCTGTGGTAGAAAAGGGCAAGTCTTCGTCCCAGAATCCAGAAATTGAAACCTCTAATCAAACCAAAAACTTCAGGTTTTGTGAAAACCAATTCCTGTTCCTCTATCATTTCTCCTAACAGTAAATCTGGTACTCGCTTACAGCTGGGTTAGCTGGAAAAAGTTGCAGCCGGAAAGAAGCAGCCACTCTACCAACGTTGTATCATACGCTCTACATGTACATATAGTGTGGTCTTAAGTTTCCTCTAATAACATGTCTTAATGGGAATCACACTTTTTCTTCTGCTTATCTCACGGAATAATCATTCCTTCATGGTTGTATGCTTAAAATTTTTTTGTTTTTTTGTTTTTTGCTTAGATGTTTGCCTCACTAGTTTGTACTGGCGGAAGCGCGCCATTTTCCACCCAAGACCGTAGTCCATTGGGCGATATCAGGACGCATAAACCAGTGCTTGGATGCGTGTGTGTATCTGTATGTACCTAACCTAGTGTTTTCCGTGTTGCAGGAGTGTTTTCATGTCATTTGGTGGTTCTCTCTTTGATCCTTCCTGTGAGTGATTGGTGGTTGGCAAATCCTATTTCCGGTTTGTTTGTTTTTTTAAATTGGAGGTACTCTCGTCCAGATTCGGAGGTTCTGTATTAAGTTCGATTTCCAGTGATTGTTGTGCCAAAAAAGGGGGAATGGGTATATTTATTTTAAGTATCGCATCTCACGGTGTTTTTTGTTTTTTTTTGTTTTCCTCAATAAAAGTGATAATATAGAAAGGAAAGTAATTAAAATTAAGTATCGGATAAGTAAAATAAATGATTCTTGGCTTGGCTTGCGGATCATCGATTTGTCGTCTCGTGATCTACTAGGTGTATTTCTTCGGGTCCATCGTTCTCTCTGGTGACGGCAGCGCAGTTCTGTTTTGATAAATGCTCCTTTGACATTTGAAGGAAAACTTGAATTTGTTGGACTGTACATTGTGTCCTCGGGAGATAACTGTGAGTGGAATGGGTGGAGGACAGTCTTCTTGGATATTTGGAGGAGGGTGTGGGTGGGTTTAGTGGACATCGGAGGAGGAGGGTGGAATGACGGCTTTAAGAGGTTTGGGCGGAGATTGCTGCCGGCTCCTGTCACTCATGAAGGAATATAAAAAGAAAACACGCAGAAAAATTAGAATGTTCTTATCAAGATATTGCTGTACCCCGAACATGGATCCATAGATGCGGATACTGTACCTCGGTGTCCTATCATTTATCTATATGATTCTTTTGTTGACAAGGCTATGTATTTTATATATTCTTATCCACGCGCTTAAGGGCTTAGCCTCACATACAGGGGTTTGATATGCGTGAAAGTCTTGGTATTATGTGGTTGCAATATGATGACTAGTATGTTATAAGGTCCGAGGGTAGATATGAAACAGATGCTGAAGTCTCTAAGGCTTTCTAGAAAAATGTTGAAAGGGTTATTGCTAATACTGAGTTGTGAAAGTATTATCTTCCTTTGAAGAGAGGGAATAGAGTGGGCTCATACATTCCCAAAATAGGATAGTTGTATATACGATCAAAATTCCTGTGATCCCTCTAGACGTCATAACTGTGATCATATACCCTCGATAAGGGTCAAGATGCAGTTTAGAACTCTTGTAGCTCAATATAGGTGTTAATGTTGATGATGACCTCATGAGTAGTAGAGCACAGGGAGAGGAAAAGTGTCTTTTGAATGGATGACTGTCACTCCTCCCTTCAATAGTCGACATTTCTAATCTAAAATTTGTATTAAATGTATCGGCGAAAATGAGCGTATAATGTTTAATTTTTAAATATTTTTTTTTTTTTAAATTTTTTTTATTTTCTATTTATTTATTTTTTATTTATTTTTTTATATTTTTATTTTTTATATTTTTTTTTCAATGAACTGGAGATAGGCTCATGATATGAATTATCTGTGTGATCGAACATGTCGCTCCATTAAAAATATGGCCTTTAAAGACCTGAGAGGAAGTTAGTAATGGTTTCCAATTATTAAAGCTAAGACGAGTGAAATTGTTCCTACAACTATTCATAAAGGTAAATTACAAATATGATGTCTCCCTGTGTAGGTAGAGTGTGGTCACAAATGCCCAATGAATTTTTATATGCATTACGCATTTTCTTGTGCTCACCCATGAAGCCTGTACTGTTATCACATACCCTCGATAAGGGCTCAGATACAGTTTTGAAAAACTCTTGCGGCTCAACAGGGATGTTAACATTGAGGAAGGCTTCGTGGGTATGATTGCCCAAGAACAAATGAAGTTTTAGAAGTTGTGATTTCCATTTCTCCTTCACAGGGTTGACTTTCTTTAGATAGTCGGCAGTTTGTGTGTATTAAATAAGTTGAAAACAAACCACGAAAATGTCTTATGTTTAGGGGTTTTATACTTAACTTTTCCGGGTTTGTAACAGGTTCTACGAGAGTATGATTTTCGGCACGATCTAACCTTCAATAATGTAAATGGAACACGTACAACAGTGGACGACACATGCTCCGACATTTAGGTATATTGGGAAACCAAAGGGTTGATGTCTTCCTGTGAAGGCAGAGTGTGTCGACAAAGCGCTAATCACGGTGTCATACACATGACTACATTTTCTTGTGCGATATGACTTTGTTGTTGCATTGTCATTTAAGTACGCCTGTAGAAGTGGTTTTTGCTTTTGTTGACACAGGATTTACGAAGGGTATGTCAATTGTAGTTGTTGTCCTATTCTTCTATTGGTGTGAAAAAACACGTAAGTGTATTATTATTTGTCGGATTTTTAAGAGCTTCTACCAGCTAGATTTGGATTTTACGAGAGACAATCAAGGTTTTGTTAGTTTGGTGAGTTAAACAGGAGTCCTTTCCCTTTAAAATATTCTCCCATAACAACGGAACGTCTTCTTTGTTTGCATTTTCATTAGTTTTTGTGCTCTCTCTCCATATGGAAATGTATCAGAACAATGGGATTGGAGACAATCTCATCGGTAGAAGAGATTTCTCTCTCTCTCTCTTTCTCTGTTTATCTCTTTCCCATCCCACTGAGTAAGACTTTTACTTTATTGACACTCTAATGGACGGATAAGTATCCCGTTTGGTCATGATTCTCAATTGGCATCCTATTGTTGCTGGCTTCCACAATGTTTTCCCATCCCTGTCAAGTCAGGGGATTGAGCCTCCGACATTTTAGTTGACAACCCTGTTGATTTATCATCTAAGCCAGCATGAGATGATCATACAACTTGAATTTTTAATGAATTTATATAAACTTGTTACTCTATGTACCAATAATTTTTAATGTATGTATAAACTTGTTACGCTACATCCCAAAAAATTTAGATGCATAGATATAAACTTGTTACTCTACGTCCCAATAAATTTAGATGCATGTATATACACTTGCTGCTCTACGTCCCAATAAATTTAGATGCATGTATATAAACTTGTTACTTTATGTACCAATAAGTTTTAATGCATGTATATAAACGTATTACTCTACTTTCCAATAAATTTAGATCATGTATATAAACTTGTTACTCTTGTACCAATAAGTTTTAATGCATGTATATAAACGTGTTACTCTACGATCCAATAAATTTAGATGCGTGTATATAAACTTGGTACTCTATGTACCAATATTTTTTCGTGTATATATATAAACTTGTTCCTCTACGTCCCAATAAATTTAGATGCATGCATATAAACTTGTTACTCTATGTACCAATAATTTGTAATGTATATATATATATAAACTTGTTACTCTATGTATTAATAATTTTTCATGTCTATATATAAACTTGTTACTGTACGTCCCAATAAATTTAGATGCATGTATATACACTTGTTACTCTACGTCCCAATACATTTATATGCATGTACATAAACTTGTTACTCTACGTCCCAATAATTTTAGATGCATGCATATAAACTTGTTACTCTACGTCCCAATAAATTTAGATGCATGTATATAAACTTGTAACTCTACGTCCCAATAAATTTAGATGCATGTATATAAACTTGTTACTCTACGTCCCAATAATTTTAGATGCATGCATATAAACTTGTTACTCTACGTCCCAATAAATTTAGATGCATGCATATAAACTTGTTACTCTACGTCCCAATAAATTTTTGGATGCATGTATATAAACTTGTTATTCTACGTCCCAATAATTTTAGATGCATGCATATAAACTTGTTATTCTACGTCCCAATAAATTTAGATGTATATATATAAACTTGTTACTCTACGTCCCAATAATTTTAGATGCATGCATATAAACTTGTTACTCTACGTCCCCAATAAATTTAGATGTATATATATAAACTTGTTACTCTACGTCCCAATAATTTTAGATGCATGCATATAAACTTGTTACTCTACGTCCCAATAAATTTAGATGTATATATATAAACTTGTTACTCTACGTCCCAATATACATTGCGGCTGTTCTATCCTGCACCTTTCAAATCCTTCTCAATAGCTACACAACTTGCGCAGTCTTGCAAAGACGTCAGATAAGGCTTGATGCCTTTCCTATGCCCAGAGGCGGATCCTTGGAATCCACTGGTACAGTTAACATGATCGTGATGCGGTACAGTTAACTCGGTCGGGATGATGTGGTACAGTTAGCTCGGTCGTGATGATGTGGAACAGTTAACACGATCGTGATGTGGTACAGTTAACTCGGCCGTGATGTGATACAGTTAACTCGGCCGTGATGATGTGGTACAGTAAACTCGATCATGATGTGGTAAGTTAATTCGATTGTGATGATGTGGTACAGTTAACTCGGCCGTTATGTGGCACAGTTAACTCGGCCGTGATGTGGTACAGTTAACTCGACTGTGATGTGGTACAGTTAAATCGATCGTAATGATGTGGTACATCTATCTCAGTAGTGATGTTGTGGTACAGTTAACTCGGTCGTGTCGATGTGACTTTACGATGCCGATTGTAGCACTGTATCTGGTTGCCTTTGAGACTCTTTAATGATGTCAGGATTCGCTTCCCCCCGATTTCTGGTAGGTCTACGCCCATTGTCATCCGAACTGTCCAGGACTGTCGTCAAGCCAGGGTTAATTGGTGCCCTCATTTTGTTTACTCTGATGAAGTAAGTGAAGTAAATTTGAAGTAAATGTGAAGTAAGTGTGAAGTAAGTGTGAAGTAAATGGGAAGTAAGTGTGAAGTCAATTTGAAGTAAATGTGAAGTAAGTGTGAAGTTAATGTAAAGTAAGTGTGAAGTAAGTGTGAAGTAAGTGTGAAGTAAGTGTGAAGTAAATGTGGGGTAAGTGTGAAGTAAGTGTGAAGTAAGGGTGAATTAAGTGAGAAGTAAGTGTAAAGTAAATGTGGGGTAAGTGTGAAGTAAATGTGAAGTAAGGGTGAATTAAGTGTGAAGTAAGTGTGAAGTAAATGTGAAGTAAATGTCAAGTAAGTGTGAAGTAAGGGTGAATTAAGTGAGAAGTAAGTGTGAAGTAAATGGGGGGTAAGTGTGAAGTAAATGTGAAGTAAGGGTGAATTAAGTGTGAAGTAAGTGTGAAGTAAATGTGAAGTAAGGGTGAATTAAGTGTGAAGTAAGTGTGAAGTAAGTGTGAAGAAAATGTGAAGTAAGGATGAAGCAAGTGTGAAGTAAATGTGGGGTAAGTGTGAAGTAAGTGTGAAGTAAATGTGAAGCAAGTGTGAAGTAAATGGGAGGTAAGTGTGAAGTAAATGTGGGGTAAGTGTGAAGAAAGTGTGAAGTATATGTGGGGTAAGTGTGAAGTAAATGTGAAGTAAGGGTGAATTAAGTGTGAAGTAAGTGTGAAGAAAGTGTTTGCGATTTAGTGCTGGTCATGCTGTTTGCCTTTAGCCTCGTTCATTCTACTATAACAGCCAGTTCCATACACTACTCTGTTCAGACACAGTTGTCGTAACCACACTTTGAGTAATGAAATGATGTGTTCCAGCTTTAGCTACACTCTGAGCAGCCTCAGACTTTTTCCGTTCCCCAGAGTTTGTTGCAGATGGCAGGAGATCAAACATTGACCTGGTAATAATAATGAGTCTTAAAAGCGCCATATGCAGTTGTATGATCCCACGTCAAGGAACTCTGTACATTTCCATCCCATATGGTCCAATGGCTTTGCTGTACTTGTTGCCCTGACCTATGGATCATTACTGACTTCTGTCTTTTGGGTTTCATTGACCACCGTATCCCCCAGTTCCTTGTTTGGCTTGGCTTTGTTCGTTCTCAATCTCCCACAACCAAACCCTGAAAAGGGGTTAAGTAGCAGAATGTAGTCCAGAGAACGTAATGCTTTGTGTCGTAGTTTACAGCTTGACTGCGATATTTGCACCTTTCGGTCCAACTCATCCGACTTCAGCAAGCATTTTTTGAGTACCGGGCTAGCATATCCTCTTTGATCCCTTCTCCTTAGCCAGTCTGCCCTACTGCAGCCTGTTATCCAGGATCACCGCGTGAAGGTGTAGAAGGGTCTTGGCAGCTCTGTTTCGCTGGCCCTGACGCTACTAATGAGCTATGGGTCGCTGACCACTGCAGCTCATGCGCTGCTCAGCATCTTCAGTTCTTTGTTTGGTGTTTTCAACAACCCACGAATGCTACCAAAGCCAAAATTCAGTACTATTAGCCTGAGTGTAACAGGCAGTTCTTTCAGTTCAGTTCAGTTCAAGTGCCAGATCCGCATCGATAGTCGGCTGCACTGGATCACCACTTTACTCTATATCTTGTCGTAATGACACAATCTGACTGGCTTTTTCCAGTCCATCTCCAGATGTTATCTGCGCACTTAAAACTTCTGCCTCTTAAACGACTGCCTTGCATCCTACCGTAGTACTGTGTTCAACAATGTTATATGACCAAATTAACATAACTGTCTATTCCTGATTTCGGACATTAATTCTCTATTCACACCAAACCCTTTCAATGCCTCCACATTTGTTTTCTTCTCTTTGTAAGAAATGCGACCCAATCTTCTATATACCCATAATTCGAAGGCTTCAATACTTTTTTCTTTTCCAACTTATTAGTCAGTGTCCATGTCCCTGCGTCCTAAATGATGATTATACATAACACCTGACAATTCTCATTTTCCAATAATGATTTATCTGTTTGGATGTCAGTATGTGTCTCATGTTACCGAATACCATTTTGGCCATATCTATTCTCTTTCTGATTTCTTTTTCACATCTGATATCTTCCGTTATTATATGACCTAGATAGGAGAAACTCTATACCTGTTCAAGTAGTTGATCTTTTATTTTCACCTGCGTACATGGTTTCTTGTCACTTTTACCAGATATCATAAGATTTGTTTTCTTTACGTTTATGTGTAATTCAAACTCTTGACTTATGTTGTATAATATTGCCACAAGCTCTTGTAATTCTTGCTCATTTTTACCATAAAAACTCCATCATCGGCTTATCTTAGGTTATTCATTACTACGCCTACAATGACAACTTCTAGAGCTCGGCTCAATTCTATTTTGCGCATCGTTTGGTGTGGATTTGGTGGTCAGGCCTACCTCATCTGATGAATCTTGTAACATCATTACTTTTCTGGCTTTTCCTGCTTTGTATTGAATTTAACAATTGGCAGGGAAGTGAGTACACGTTTCAATATCTTACAGTACAGTCCTTCGCCTGATATGGACGAATGCCGTACATTTCCTTGTGATTCTGTTAATCTTTGCTTCCACAGTTTCCATTGTACCTACGGCTACCACAAACATACTTGTAAGCAGTTGTCATAGTAGTTTTGAGATTGTCGTGAATTGGCATTGTAAATAAGTCTGCTCCGATCTATGATCTGTTGTCATCTGTCTAACATTTGTATTATTTGCTGTACCCTGCCAAGTTTTATTTTACAGATTCTTTACTGACATTGGCGATTCTCTGGTCTGACGATATGAACGTGACTAGATGATATCTGCTTTCCTGATCGATAAACTCCTCAATTTATGTGGTTTGATGCTCATCCGGCACCAGATTATTAGTACACCAAGGCGTCTTAGCATCTGTCGAGCTTCGTGTTCATGTGATCATAATTGTTGTGTCCCTCAAAGATGTTTTACTCGAGACCATGTAACATCTTCCCCCTATATATAATTCTCTCGCAGATCCGTTAGTTGTCTTGAGAATGACTTTTATGGCCAGCACATTCTATAGGTATCTTGAGAATGACTTGGATGGCCAGCACATTCTATAGGTATCTTGAGAATGATTTGGATGGCCAACACATCCTTTAGTTATCTTGAGAATGACGTGAATGACCATCACAAACAGTTTTATTGAATTGGTACATCCCATCTCTATTGCAAGTTGCAAGTCATCCCATAGTCACATGCTCTAATAGCAAATCGAAGAGATGATCACAAAAAGTACACTTTTAGCATTACTGTAATCTCTTGCTGTGTGTGATACATCAAAAGGGCTGGCCGATGTATCTGATGTGGGACCGATCTGAAACCACTGTCTAGATTCGGCCACATAGCACGGATGTCAAGTCTTTCTTTTCCTGTTTCTTGTATGAATCTAAATAATCCAGGCATGTTGTTGACATCAACTTGTTCTTAAGATTTCCCCCTTCTGGGTGCTGGGAGCAATACGCATGGATCGTGTTACATGGAGGGGCAGGATTAAGCATGTAATACAGACAAAGGAGATATTTATTGCTGATAGGCTAAAGACTCGGCGTTTGAGAAGACACCATGCGATGCTGCAAATGCTACTGACCTTTCCTGCACGGACTGTGGAAGACGTTTCTTTGGTCGGATTGGTCTTACGAGTCACATTCGTTACCGTCATGGACTGTAGTTACATCCCTTTATCAAAGCACAATTACTATCGTCTGACAAAAAGGGGGAGAGACCCAATGGTAATAACGATAATGGATGGTGGTGTCATTGTACATGTGCTCCAGAAGATACGCAGTAACCCTCTTTGCCATTACAGAGAAAAGCTTCTTTTCTTCATCGTTTAGTGATACAACTTGTCCAAATTGACCGATGTCAGTGCAATTTTCATCTAATAGGAATGTATACTCATTCGCTTTCTTTCACACGCTTTAGGATATGTTTTATATACACTATATAGAACATCATTGTAGCCAGAAGGCTACTTTCACTGTATAGAACATCATTGTAGTCAGGAACCAGGAGGCTACTTTCACTGTATAGAACATCATTGTAGCCAGAAGGCTACTTTCACTGTATAGAACATCATTGTAGTCAGGAACCAGGAGGCTACTTTCACTGTATAGAACATCATTGTAGCCAGGAGGCTACTTACACTGTATAGAACATCATTGTAGCCAGGAGGCTACTTTCACTGTATAGAACATCATTGTAGTCAGGAGGCTACTTACACTGTATAGAACATCATTGTAGCCAGGAGGCTACTTACACTGTATAGAACATCATTGTAGCCAGGAGGCTACTTACACTGTATAGAACATCATTGTAGTCAGGAGGCTACTTACACTGTATAGAACATCATTGTAGTCAGGAGGCTACTTACACTGTATAGAACATCATTGTAGCCAGGAGGCTACTTACACTGTATAGAACATCATTGTAGCCAGGAGGCTACTTACACTGTATAGAACATCATTGTAGCCAGGAGGCTACTTACACTGTATAGAACATCATTGTAGCCAGGAGGCTACTTACACTGTATAGAACATCATTGTAGTCAGGAACCAGGAGGCTACTTACACTGTATAGAACATCATTGTAGCCAGGAGGCTACTTACACTGTATAGAACATCATTGTAGCCAGGAGGCTACTTTCACTGTATAGAACATCATTGTAGTCAGGAGGCTACTTACACTGTATAGAACATCATTGTAGTCAGGAGGCTACTTACACTGTATAGAACATCATTGTAGCCAGGAGGCTACTTACACTGTATAGAACATCATTGTAGCCAGGAGGCTACTTACACTGTATAGAACATCATTGTAGTCAGGAGGCTACTTACACTGTATAGAACATCATTGTAGCCAGGAGGCTACTTACACTGTATAGAACATCATTGTAGTCAGGAGGCTACTTACACTGTATAGAACATCATTGTAGCCAGGAGGCTACTTACACTGTATAGAACATCATTGTAGCCAGGAGGCTACTTACACTGTATAGAACATCATTGTAGCCAGGAGGCTACTTACACTGTATAGAACATCATTGTAGCCAGGAGGCTACTTACACTGTATAGAACATCATTGTAGCCAGGAGGCTACTTACACTGTATAGAACATCATTGTAGCCAGGAGGCTACTTACACTGTATAGAACATCATTGTAGCCAGGAACCAAGAGGCTACTTGCACTGTATAGAACACCATTGTAGCAAGGAGGAGGCTTCATACAATGTACAGGACATCATAATAGCCAGGAGGCTACTTACACTGAATAGAACATCATTGTAGCCAGGAACCAGAAGGCACTTGCGCGGTGCTTTCTGGACAACGTATGCTACTTCTGGTTCTGGCATTGCTACAATCAGATTCCACCAACAAACTACAATCAGACCCCACAAACAAACTACAATGAGACCCCACCAACATAATGTAATAAAATCCAACAAACTGAAAACAAATCCCACTAAATATACTTCATCCGAACCCCTCCCCCTCCCCCCCCCCCTCTCTCTCTCTACCACACACACCATCCCTACTACACTTTGAACCAACCAACATGTTAGAGACAGACCTCCATCACCCTTCTACTATCAACCCCCCCCCCCCACCCCACCCCCCCGGCCAATATACTGCTTCTGCTATCAGTGCTCACCGAAATCCTCCAATGAAATCCCCACTCACATCCTTAAATCGGCGCTACCAACATGAATAATCCAGGCCTTAAATTCGCTAACCCAGATGAATGTCTACAAATGCCTCCCCTATTTGTATCACTTATCTATAGTTTGTACCTATAAGAGAAACATATAAACTATTTTATCCACATCATTTACTGTAAATCTGTTTCTAATGTTTTCAAATCGTGTTCTTTACTTCTATTATAGTTTAAATAATTGCATATTTTGCATTCTGTAACCAAGGACTCTGAACGTTACGTACTGGATTTATCTTTACTTGATAACGATTGAAGAGAGTTAATTGGCCATCAGTGTCACGTGCCAGTTGGGATCTCCAAGGAGACGAGCTTGTGTTGACAGCGACGACAACTCTTAGGAAGCAGGAAACATTAACTTTATAACGTTCGGCGGAGGCAGGGTTACGGTTTTTTAAGTGAGTGCAGAATAAAATGCTCAATTTAACGGCAGTCCTCATGCTCCTCCTCTTCCATTTTCATTTTCTTCTTCTTATTCGTTTTCTTCTTCTTCTTCTTCTTCTTCTTCTTCCAATCTTCCAGATTTCTATTGTCTGTAAAGGGATGGGGCAGGTGATTGAAACCCATATATATGTTTTACAATATACAGATTGTAAGAAAACAAAGGCAATCCAATATTTAACAGTGCCGTCTGGGATGAAGTACAAGATTCTTCATTGCACACGATGTCAGCTTTTTGTGAAGGGAAGGGATCAGTTTTGTTCCCCTCGCTACTAGACATTATCAGGTGCAATTCAGGTACCCATCTACAACTTGATTGACTATGATAGAAACACAGTACCATTGCTACGAGAGACTATCGCTCTAACTACCCAACCACTCAGGTGCTAATGTGGCTCAGAAAATGTTAAAATCCTCGACCTGTGTTGATAAATATACAGAGTGAAGGAGACCAAGAGATAGTCAAATCTTTATCAAGAAACAACATGTGGCAGAGTTGGTAAGAGCGCTTACTTTTCACAACATAGCTGAACAGCCACGAACCCTAGTGGCTTCACGCCGATGTCTTCTATTCTTCTGCAGGCTGAAAAGCAAGTGGTCATTTTCACAGACGCCTCGCAGTGTTAATGGCGCTTAAGAACCAGCACAAAAATGAACTCGGTGCTCTGGCAGACTCGCTTGAACGTCTGTCCCAGTGCTTCACAAAAAAGCACAACATTCCAGGCAACGAGGAGGCAGACAGACTCACCAGAGAGGGAGGAATGCTGCAGCAGAGTGATACAGAAATCACATACAATGAGACTAAAGCATTCATCAGGGCAACGTACAGTGCAAAATGGAAAGAAGACCACACTGGCCACATAGAAAACGAGGCCTACCATCAACTCTCCAGGCGAGACCAGGTGATAATTCTCCGGCTACGCACAGGCCACAACAGACTTAGATGCAACAAGTTAAAGATTGGCACTACAGACCTTTGTGCCTGCGGCCCACATGAAGGCAGAACATATTTTGCAGTCATGTCCACCGTATACCGAAAAAGAAGTAGCATTTGGCAACAGCCAGTGTCCTTCCCCGAGAAGCTGTACGGAAGCACACAGAGCCTTGAGTCGACTGCTGTCTTCGTTAGAGTCATTGAAGTTGAGGTCTGAAGATGAACGAGGAAGAAAAAGATATACTTCTCTGATGACCGAGGAGCAGTAATTGACATTTGATTGTAAAGGCAGCAACAAACCCCATCCACTGTGCTCGGTCTGCGTCCATCCATCGGACGGTGCTGCAGTTCTATCTCATAATATTTATTCACAAAATCATGTCAGCTGTACATGACCATACTGTTAGAGCTAGGGCAGAAGACCAGGCGACTAGGAAGGGAATGCGGCATTAAATCTGTTCCCTCTATCCATATTTTCCTATTTTGAGAATTTTTAAAGCCAGGATGTCAGCTCTTTTATTGCCGATAACACAGCATGACCGGAACAGCAGTTCCACACGAGCACTTGAAGGTCTGATGACCCACACGAGCACTTGAAGGTCTGATGACCCACACGAGCACTTGAAGGTCTGATGACCCACACGAGCACTTGTAGGTTTGATGATACCCACACGAGCATTTGTAGGTCTGATGACCCACACGAGCACTTGTAGGTCTGATGACCCACACGAGCACTTGTAGGTCTGATGACCCAGGAGCATTTGTAGGTCTGATGACCCACACGAGCACTTGTAGGTCTGATGACCCCCACGACACTTGTAGGTCTGACCAGCAAAGTGCGTATCTGGGAAGACTTTGGACAGCGTCGGCATTGAAGGTTCGATTCATGTGAAGATTTTAATTCACATAAATTTATAACGTGGCTGCGCTGTTCAGCTACTACTTTTCTAGATGTCTGGCATGACGCTGCACCTCTACAAAGAGATGTGTACAAAGCCGCTAGGTCTTGCGCAGCAGTTTCCCAGGTGTCGGGTATTATGACAGAAGTTGCAAGTGGCTTAGATGTGGTGAATGACTATGGCTTACCCTGTGGCTTAGATGATGTGGATGACTATGGCTTACTATGTGACTAAGATGATGTGGATGACTATAGCTTACCATGTGGCTTAGATGTGGTGGATGACTATGGATTGCCATGTGGCTCGCAGAGTTGATATTCCCTATCATGTCCGCTAAATTAACAAGTGGTCCCCTTTGTGCATCTGATCGCGTTCCGTCTACCCGTACATACGTGTGTAGTATTTGATCGCGTTCCGTCTTCCCGTACATACGTGTGTATTATTTGATCGCGTTCCGTCTTCCCGTACATACGTGTGTAGCATTTCATCGAGTTCCGTCTTCCCGTACATACGTGTGTAGACCAACATTCTAGAGGTGGTTTAGCAGGACTGAAAACCATTCCGCGGACGGTGAGGGGATGGTGAGGGGAAAACGAGCGGAAAAGGGGGGGGGGGCGATTGTCGCATGCTGACAACTACTAGGAATCACAGGGGGAGAGCTTGATATTCAATTTGGACCACATAAAGGATAAAAATCAGTACTCTGTTAACTATGTCAGCAGTCCAAACCCAGAAGAATGGAAGTACAGTGGGTCCCATCCCACTGTAACATCCAAGGTAACGAGGAGGCTGACAGACTAGCGAAAGAAGGTGGAAGGTTACCACAACCAGATTCTAGTGTGATCTACCAAGTCGAAAAGGTTTATTAGGGCCATATACATGGACAAATGGGAAATAGAGGATTCTGGTGACACACAAAATGATGCTTATTACCAGTTCAACAGAAGAGAGCAGGTCGTGGTCTTCAGAATCCGCACAGGCGACAACAGACTGAGGTACCACCTATTCTTCTTCTTCTTCTTCTGCGTACACAGTCAGACAGTAACCATTATTTTTTCGAAAAAAGCGGCGGTCATCCTGAGACTCTCGCCACTACCATAGAGCTTGTCTTGCAGTTCCACTGGCAATGGCCACATCTGCTCTCTCTGACCCTCGTATGTCGGGCAGTTCTGCAGCAGATGTTCAGTGGTCATTTTACCAGTACCGCACCGGCATTCGTCGGTACACCCTATCTTCAATTTGTTGAATAGGTGGTACCTCAGTCTGTTGTGGCCAGTGCGAAGTCTGAAGACAACGACCTGCTCTCTTCGGTTCAACTGGTAATAGGCATCGTTTTTGGTGTAACCAGTATGTTCGGTTTCCCATTTGGTCATGTATCTGGCTTTGATAAGCCGTTTTGACTCTTCGTACGTGATACTGGTATCTGTTTGTGTACCACCTATTCAATAAGCTGAAGTTATAAGCTTCTGACAAATGCAACGGTGTAACTTGGAAAATGACTCCTGAACATCCGCTGCAAAATTGTCCGACATACGAGGACCAAAGAAAGCACAAGTGACCGTCCCCAGTACCAATACTTTACAAGCTGTATGGCAGTGTCGACAGCCTCAAGATGACCGCTGCTTTCTTTGAACAAATTCAAGTCTACGACTAACATAGTAGGAAGAATAATAATAATAAGAAGATTTGGACCAAACGGGTGCGAGTTGTCATGAAAAGGGGATGACAACTCCACTACCAGAAATACACCAATGGTTCTCTCAATATCTGACAACCCGAGACCAACAATAGCCGGCTTAAAACGGTCTGAAAAAACCCAATAATAACGACAATGATAATATCAATGTTAAAGTTCCGAAATGCTTGACATTCATACTTGAGATTTGAACAATAACATAAGGCTGTACAACGCGTAACCGAAACCACATCATTGCTGGACGTTGTGATATCTGAGCCTGGCGCTGCAGATTCATCATAAGTGCCCCACTTGAAACAACCCAGCCGTACGTACGGAGCCACTCTTGTCAAGAGTTGCTGACCCTTCTCTGGTCGTCGCCAGTAAGTTGATCCAGTAGTGTTCATTCTAATCTGGCGACACTTTCATTTTCTTATAACACTTGAGAATCAGCTCTCTCTCTCTCTCTCTCTCTCTCTCTCTCTCTCTCTGTGTGTGTGTGTGTGTGTGTGTGCGTGCGTGCGTGTGTGTGTGTGTGTGTGTGTGCGTGTGCGTGTGCGTGTGTGTGTGTGGGTATATATAAAAAAAAAAAAATATATATATATATATATACATATGCATTCAAACATGTATGTATGTATGTATGTATGTATGTATGTATGTATGTATGTATGTATGTATGTATGTATGTATGTATGTATGTATGTATGCACGTAGTCAGCGACCCAGAGTTGACTGCTAGCATCAGTGCCTGCGAACCAGAGCGGCCAAAGCTCCTGTACACCTCCGCTCTGTGATCGTAGATAACTGGCTGCGACAGAGTAGACTGACTAAGTAGAAGAGATTGAAGAGGAAAGGCAACCCTGTACTCAAAAATGCCTGCTCAAGTCGGATGTGTCGGACCGAAAGGTGCAAACATTGCAGTCAAGCTGTAAACTCCGACCTAAAACCCATTCTTTCTCCAGACTACATTATGTTACTTGCAAAACTCTTTGCAGAGCTTGGTAGTGGGAGTTTGAGAATGAACGACCAAAAAGAAGAAAAAAAAGATGATTAAAAGGGGGAATTCTGATATGAGTGAAGATTTCAATGCCATTCATAGAAACACGCAGTTCTGAAGAGGACCAGCTTGAATGCCTCATAATCAAGCTACTCTTGCCAGACGGCGACACGACAATCACTAACTATTACATCTGTAAAGGTGCAAATCTGGATATACACAAGGTGTATCCACAATCAGTACAACTCAAATTGGATGAAAGACATGGGGCAATGGACCTGGCCCAATCCATCATTTTCCAGGTCTTAGAATAAGACACTGCAAACTGTTGGGTCACCTACATCGGCTCAAGATATCGCACACAAAATGACTGCCCACGTTGAACCAGTATCCAGACCCCCTGAACATATCGTACAAGACTGCCCATCATTCAGAGATTTAGGATGTCAAACCTGGCCAGAAGGACCCAAGATGACGCATAAGTTGTGGAGCTGCCACCGGGACTTGGATCGGACTGCAAACTCCGCCCCTGCGACGGGCTACATATAAAGCAATACATTACGGTACCAAAACGCCCGAATGTAGAATAATATATATATATGCCTGTACACATAGTACGCACGTTCCAAATTGCAAATGGACGAGCTAGAGTCTTCTTTTTAATTTTTGTTGTTGGTTGTTGTTGCAAAATTAACAACCGTTTGTCATGCATACATTAAGCTCCAGGCACTCACTGAAGCAGGCAGGTGTTGGCGAGTCGACACCCAACCGACCGGGGCTGCCATGCTGATGCCTGCGGTAGTCGATCGATGGGATTCGATGATCCCTCCCACCGTCAAAGCTGACCCGTGGTGCGCTTTCCCCTTGCCAATCTGGTGTGACTTCCGTAGCTGCCAGAATGAGTTCGCAATTTTGAAACCAGGTTCCTTAGGTGCTACCTCTCAGAATTTTATGTCTGGGTTTACTCTCGAGGTTTCCACAAGGCAGTGAAGAGGCTCATTCATAAAGACAAATTACAGACATCACAGCAAAGGCAATAATTTTGGTATGTATCATTTAATAGAAACCCACTGAACACCTGCGTCGCATTGCACTGTTACATAGACCACAATAGTTGAGAACAAATGATAAAGTGGGAAAATTTTGGACAATTGAGAGCACAAAAGGCGGGATTGAAAAATTATCCTCGGGACACAATGTTGTAGAGACACATGATGACTAGGCCAGTCGGCAGGGCACATGATGAAGTTGTTGGCACGCTAACGTCAGGAGATTTATTCAAATAGTTCAGCAATTTTAGATTCAAAATCTGCTTAAAAGTAAAGTAAAGTAACCCATAGCATTACTGCCGTAGGGGTGTGAGGTGTTAGTGATCTCACATTTCAAATGCTCAGCTATATGAGGGCGATAGCCATCTTCTCTTCCTCGCCGCTTTTACTTCCCGGACTGAACCGGTACCCATTTAAAGATGGGTGGACCCAGGATCCATTGCCGTGTGAAAAAACTTTACCCCCTCAACTGGGGAATGAACCCAGGACCACTCAGATGCGAAGCCAGTGAGCTAACCACTGCGCTACGCGGCTCTGAAATCTGCTTAGCAATCTTAAATTAAATATATGTTCTGTAGTGCTTCTTCCCTGTCTGAACCCTGCTTGCTCCTCAGCAATGATGTTCTCTGCTTGGGGTTTCAATCGGTCGAGGATTAATCTAAGCATTAACTTGCTAGTGTGGCTAATGAGTGGTTGAAGTACAAGTAGCTATGAAAACAATAAAGAGTGTTGAAATCTACTAAAAACTACTTTCTGTTTAAGCATCTGACGTCTTGCAAGTTAATAATAGCTAAATATCAAGGATTTATTCAGGACAAACATCTTTTTAGAATACTTAAGATGACAGCACATTTGTGAACAATTAAAATAATGTTGATGACGTAAGAAAACAACCAAAAAAGTGAAATGGAAAGTTCAAGGGCCGGTCAACAGTTTCCGTCAGCTTGACAGACTTGTGGTCGTCTAGCGGTCCCTAAGCTACGAAGGACAGGGCTCCTGTTGTCGGCAGTACAAGATTAAAAATACAAGTGAGTAAACTCCCCATACGTATACGGTGTGAGAACATTTGTGGTAAACCATGCTTTTTAAAGTGTATTCAAACCGCAAAGTACGTTAGTGTTTAGTAGCAGAGCACGGATCTTAAACATCCGACCCACAGACCACCAAACAAGATTGTTTCAGAGACATAACGACTTGACATATGATGAAAGTAACAGTAGAGTAGTAACAATAACTTTATTTCATTTATTTACCTGAGGCGGAAGATGCAACACAGTGAACCAGCTGACATAACCAGCGACTCATAGCTGGCTGCCGGCATCAGGGTCAGAGAACCAGAGCTGACCAAGACCCCATTCCGTCTCCAAGGGCAGTCCTGGAATTAGCTGCCCTAGTTTAGTCTGGCTAAGAAAATAAGAATCGCAGCTGGAAGACAAACTCGTCACACAGAAGAGCTAACTGAAACCGGATGTGCCAGGCCAAAAGGCGCCGATATACCTGCCTAGCTGTAAACGGCGACACAACGTATTTTTCACAACGAACGCCGAAAAAGAAGAATGCATTCACCTTGTCGCTCCAATGTAAAGTGAAAGCGAACGACTCAACTGGCCCCTATTAAAAAGAAGCCGCTTTGAAGCATTATCGATCATTCAGCATGTCGGTCTAATGTGTAGTACTTTAACTGCGGCTCGTCCCATTACAGGAAGTCTATTTCTGAGCTTTTGCTGGTGATTATTGTAACGGCAATGTTTGTTGTTTAACACGGCGAGGTTGCAATCCCTAAGCACAACCCTCTTTAGTTATCTTTGCTTGGAAGGTGGCAATAATTTTATTTTTGATAATCATAACAAAACAACAGTTTTTATTCTACTTATCAGCACCAGATGACAGAAAGGAAATGTTGGTACTCCACAACTCTTACTGACACCAGATAACAGATAGGAAATGTTGGTACTCCACAACTCTTACTGACACCAGATAACAGATAGGAAATGTTGGCACTCCACAACTCTTACTGACACCAGATAACAGATAGGAAATGTTGGCTCCCCACAACTCTTACTGACACCAGATGACAGAAAAGTCAATAAGTCATCATTGGACTATCGATACATTCAATCTCCTGTTTGGTTGAGAACCTGGTCTTAATTGGGCCTCTCGATATTGAAATTATGTTAATGCCAAATTTTGATCATGAAATTGTTGTCTTCATAAAATTGTTGGGACTTCGAAACTGCTTATATACGAACTTTGAGTCATCTAACTTTGTCCTACTGTGTGTATTGGATTATCGAATTTGTTGTAATTCAACCCTTGGATCATCGAACTTGTTGTAATGTGATCCTTGGATCATCAAACTTGTTGTAATGTGATCCTTGGATCATCGAGGTTGTTGTAATGTGATCCTTGGATCATCGAGCTAGTTGTAATGTGATCCTTGGATCACCGAGCTTGTTGTAATGTGATCCTTGGATCATCGATTTAGTTGTAATGTGATCCTTTGATCATCGAGCTTGTTGTAATGTGATCCTCGGATCATCGAACTTGTTGTAATGTGATCCTTGGATCATCGAACTTGTTGTAATGTGATCCTTAGAGCATCGAGCTTGTTGTAATGTGATCCTTGGATCATCGAACTTGTTGTAATGTGATCCTTGGATCATCGAGCTAGTTGTAATGTGATCCTTGAACTGTGTTGCTCGTCCATCGTAATCGATACGGGTCACTTTGTCAGCATTTACCGTTCACTGTTCGCATGAGCTCGAAGATGGTTAAATAACCCAATCTGAGCCTTGAATTGTGTGTTGCACTTTGTACATGGAAATAAGACACCTCCTTCCACCGGGGTTGAAGAAGGGTTGATGTGAGTTGACTTTCGGAGCAATCGTCTCTGGATAGCCTGAGCTATTCTTGATGCCTCATGTCTCCGAACACTCTCAGCAATAGTGCTACGACAGATTGTGAGATTGGTGGCGATTATTTCCCAGTCATCGTGGTAAATACCGCACTGAATCAGTGATTGCGTAAGTGTGTCCTTGTACCTTTTCAGCTGCACCTCGCTTGCTCTCTCGCCATTTTGTAGTTCACCATAAAGGAGCTCTTTTGGTAGACGTTGATCCGACATGCAAACCACATGGGCACCCCAGGTGTGTACATGGGCAAACCACATGGGCACCCCATCTCAGGTGTGCTGGACATATGATGCTGTGTATACTGGACATGCCCGATCTCGCTAACACATCTGTATTTGGCACCTTGTCCTGCCATCTAATCCTTAGCAGTTTCCGCAGGCAGTGCATGGGAAAGTGGTTTAATTTCCTGGCATGGCATGGCGATTATAGACGATCCAGGTTTCACATACATATAAGAGGGTAGATAGAACAATTTCAGCGTAGAACATTATGTTTGTTTGAGTCCTGATCCCTCGCCTATCCCACGCCTTAGTATGAAGTCTATCAAACGCCGCACTTACCCTAACTATTCTTATATTTACCACATCATCTATGTGAATACCTTGAGATAAAGTACTGTCAAGGTACGTGAATTTGTAAACATTTTTAAACAGTGGCCGTGTACCTTGAGTGAAGGCTCTGAATAGGCAATATCTAAAGCCGGTTGATGTAGGACCTCTGTTTTTTGTGAAAGAGATGGTGATGCCGAAGTTTTCCCAAGCTGTGGCGAACCGAGCCATTCATTCTTGAATATCAATTTCCGTATTAGAATTTAAGGCACAGTCATCCGCATAAAGACAATCACGTATGGTTGGTTACCTTGTGGATTTTGGTTTTGACCTTGAACCTTCTCAGATTGAATAGCCCGCGTCAGTGCGGTAATGAAGCCCAACTCCGACGTCGCAATCGTTGTAGGCATTCCACAGCATGACAGAAAACATCACTCTGAAAAGAGCCGGGGTCAGCACACATCCCTGCTTCACACCGTTAGTAGCACTAACGAGGGCAGAGTAGTTTCCCTTATCAATGACTTGGGCACACATGCCATCATGAAATTGTTGCACCCAATCTTGGCCAATACTCTCCACAGACCGTTGCAATTTACAGTTTCAAATGCCTTAGTGAGGTCCACAAACGTCGTATAGAGAGAAACAATCTGTTTTTGATACTTCTCTTGTATCTGTTTTGCAGCAAAGATCATATCGATGGTCTCACGGCTCTTCCTAAAGCCACATTGAGTCTCGGGTAGTAACCCTTGCTCCATGTGAAGATTTAGTGTGCGAAGAAGATATTTTGCCAAGCATTTTTCATGCAACATTCAGCAGAGATATCCCTCTGTGGTTATCACATATTTGTTTACTGCCTTTACGTTTATGTACATGAACAATGGATTCTTGAATTCTTGAGGGGTGCTCTTTTTCTTCCACATTCAACAAAACAACTGAGTAAGCTTCTGAATAGATGGAGAGAGTACTGCAGAACCATGAATGGAGAAAGCACAAAGCGCTAAGTTACAATCCTACCAAAGGAAGAGAAAGAACCTGAACCAACATTGGAAGAAGTACGCTCTGCAATTAAAAGCCTGAAAAAGGGAAAGTCCACAGGATGCGATGATATCCCAGCAGAGCTAATACAAGCAGGAGGGGAGGCATGTGCTCGAGTCTATCACAAGCTGTGTAAACAGATATGGCACAGTGCAGAGTGGCCAGAAGCATGGAAGAAATCAATTTATATTCCCCTCGTCAAAAAAGGCAACCTGAAGCTGTACACGAACTACCGAACTATCGCGCTGATCAGCCACACTAGCAAGATACTCTTGCGAATCCTGTTAAGAAGAATAGAGAAACGGTTTGAATCTGAAATTCACGTAGTCCAGGCAGGTTTTTAGGAAAGACAGAGGGACCTGGGACCACATATTCAATTTAAGGAATATCTATGAAAAATGTAGAGAGTTTAATGTAGACCTGTACACATGTTTCATTGATTACATCAAGGCCCTCGACACGGTAAAACATTGAAATATGTGGAGAATCATGATGTAAATGGCGTTTCCTCTGCATATAGTCCATCTCATTGAAACAATATACCAAGATCAACAAGCCGCTGTCCGAGTATCTGGGCAAACATCAGATTGGTTTGCAGTACAAAAAGGAGTCCGACAGGGATGTATCCTCTCGCCTTATCTGTACAACATATATGCGGAATGTATAATGAGAAATGTTCGAGAAGATGAGAACATTGAAAGTTTGGACCCATATACGATTGGGGGGTATGAGATTCCAGAGTTACGATACGCAGATGACACAGTGATACTATCAAGCAGTGCAGAAGGACTAGAGCAGCTACTTTCAGCCGTTAATGGACATAGTAAAGATCAAAATCTGTTCATAAACATAAACAAAACAAAGATAATGACCACCGACAAAACACAATGTCAGCATAAATTTTCGTGGGTGATGAGGAAATAGATCAGGTCACACATTTTGAATATCTGGGCTCCAGAATTGACAAAAATGGTGACTGCTCGAAAGAAATCAGAAGAAGACTAGCTATGGCAATGCAGAGAGTGAACAGTCTGAAGAAATTTTGGCAGGGCACCAACAAAACGATAAAAGTAAAAGTCTTTAGTGCCTGTTTTTTTCCTGTGGCAGCTTATGGCTGTGAAGCATGGACGATTACCAAAACTTCTAGACAAAGAATCGAATCCTTCGAGTCAAAATGTTACTGAAAGATCCTCAGAATATCCTGGACAGAGAAAAGAACAAATGTAAACATTCGGTAAGAGTTGAGCATAGAGGAGAACTGGTTTATCAATTCCATTTTGGCTAGAAAATGCAAATACTTTGGTCACATCAAGAGACACAATGGTCTCGAGAGAACGGTGATGGAAGGTATGGTGCCAGGCAAAAGACGAAGGGGTAGACCAAGAAGACGATGGCACCAAGATATCCAGGGATGCCTGAGTATGACAGTGGCGCAAGCTGGAGTTTTGGCAAGGGAACGCGTTTCTTTCAGACAGACTGTGATGGGAGCGACGTTCTACAAAGGACATGCTACAAGATGAAGCTTCTCAGCCATCTTTTGGCTGCCAGCTTTATAAATCTCTGCTGGGATGTCGTCAGCATTATAGACCTCTGCAGGGATGGCGTTAGCTTTATAGACCTCTGCAAAGATGGCGTCAGCTTTATAGACCTCTGCTGGGATGGCGTCAGCTTTATAGACATATGCTAGGATGGCGTCACCCTTATAGACCTCTGCAGGGATGGCGTCAGCTTTATATACCTCTGCTGGGATGGCATCAGCTTTATAGACCTCTGCTGGGATGACGTCAGCTTTATATATTTCTGCTGGAGTGGCGTCAGCTTTATAGATCTCTACTGGGGTGGCGTTAGCTTTATAGATCTCTGCTGGGGTGGCGTCAGCTCCCGGAGCTTTGTTGTTTTGGAGAAGGTCAGTGACGGTCCTAGTGTCCTGCTCGGCCGGAGGATCATCCATGCTTTCATTTATTTATGTTTGTAGAAGATGATTGATTGCATTTTCATTAATAGTAGGTGGTCTAATAAGGACCTTAGCAAAATTTTCGGTCCATCTTACCAGTAGCTTATCTTTCTCACCTTCACTTCTGAGCGGTGTCAGATCTGATCTGCACTGACCGAAGACAGCCTGCTGAGCGCTGTATAAAATCCTCAGATCATGCCTGTTAGAGAAAGTCTGAAAATATTCAGCCTTCTGACTGAGCCACGTGTCCTGCATATCACGGATTATTGCTGTGCAGTCGCTAGAGCTCTCGTGGTCATTCTTTTTGGCCACAGATTGAGGATCATTAGTGTATGCTCGGTGGGTGCGGTGCTTCTGGTCAGCAAGGGCTTGATCAGTTCACAGTTCTCATCAAACCAATCTTGATGGTTGCGCTTAGAGGTACCGAGAGCATTAACGGCAGTAGAATGAATCGTTTTGATAAAGGTGGTCCAACTGAATTATATGTCAGTCATAGCATTGTCCATTTTATTTAGCTGATCTGTCAGAGTTTGAGCAAAAGATTGTCGTGCGCAGTTATCTATGAGACCTGGGATGTTGAGACGTTTTGAGGTTATAATGTTTTGTGGGAGCCTAGGAGCTTGGATTTGAAGGTTCATTTTAGAAATCGCCAGGCTCTGGTCCGTCCAGAATTTTGCCCCACACAGCCTTTGTCACACGTACATCCTGACGATCCCGTCTGCTCCACACAGCCTTTGTCACACGTACATCCTGACGATCCCGTCTGCTCCACACAGCCTTTGTCACACGTACATCCTGACGATCCCGTCTGCTCCACACAGCCTTTGTCACACGTACATCCTGACGATCCCGTCTGCTCCACACAGCCTTTGTCACACGTACATCCTGACGATCCCGTCTGCTCCACACAGCCTTTGTCACACGTAGATTCTGACGATCCCGTCTGCTCCACACAGCCTTTGTCACACGTACATCCTGACGATCCCGTCTGCTCCACACAGCCTTTGTCACACGTAGATCCTGACGATCCCGTCTGTTCCACACAACCTTTGTCACACGTAGATCCTGACGATCCCGTCTGCTCCAAACAGCCTTTGTCACACGTACATCCTGACGATCCCGTCTGCTCCACACAGCCTTTGTCACACGTAGATCCTGACGATCCCGTCTGCTCCACACTGCCTTTGTCACACGTAGATCCTGACGATCCCGTCTGCTCCACACATCCTTTGTCACACGTAGATCCTGACGATCCCGTCTGCTCCACACAGCCTTTGTCACACGTACATCCTGACGATCCCGTCTGCTCCACACAGCCTTTGTCACACGTACATCCTGACGATCCCGTCTGCTCCAAACAGCCTTTGTCACACATACATCCTGACAATCCCGTCTGCTCCACACAGCATTTGTCACACGTAGATTCTGACGATCCCGTCTGCTCCACACAGCCTTTGTCACACGTACATCCTGACGATCCCGTCTGCTCCACACAGCCTTTGTCACACGTAGATCCTGACGATCCCGTCTGCTCCACACAGCCTTTGTCACACGTAGATCCTGACGATCCCGTCTGCTCCACACAGCCTTTGTCACACGTACATCCTGACGATCCCGTCTGCTCCACACAGCCTTTGTCACACGTACATCCTGACGATCCCGTCTGCTCCACACAGCCTTTGTCACACGTACATCCTGACGATCCCGTCTGCTCCACACAACCTTTGTCACACGTAGATCCTGACCGTCCCGTCAGGAAAGAATGACATAATCAATCAGGTGCCAGTGTTTTGACTATTGAACTTGTCGAAATGCAATTTTTGGATAATCGAATTTGCCACAGTGAAATCCTTGGTGTAGTCATGGGACTCTTGGATCATTGAACTTGTCATCATGGGACACTAGGGTCATTGAAATTGTCGTCATATGACCCTCGAGTCATTGAACTCTTTGTACTGTCGTCTTTGGGTAATTGGTCTTTTCTCAATGTGGCGCGTAGGTCATCTAACTTGTCTATTTACGGCTATTGACTATCGACCGTTTATGGATGTGGCCCTCAATTCTGAGTGTGAGACCCCAGCCAGAGATAAAAAATATTAATTGTTTTGAGGAAGAGAAACACGCAGAAGATAAGGAGGATAGGTCGCACTTATATTGGCTAGAAATAGAAACACTTCATATTCTTGGATACTCTTAGCAGATGTAAAAATGAAGTGTCGCCATTAAAAGCTTCTTGATTTCTGCTGTTAATATTTATAGCAGGCATTTCCTCTCATCATATTTCTTCCTAGTCGTCGTCTCCTTTTACTTAGCTTGGACATAATCGTTGGCCTTCTACCACGAGGTGTAGACGTCTTCTCGGTCTTTCTTGTGGCTTATAGTTTCTACTAAATGAGATAGTTGGCCCCATGCCAAAATGGTCATTCATCAGCTTAGCAGTTTACACTCCTTATATTAGTTGCTCCCATTTCGGACAGTTCTAGCACTAACCAAAACCAAGTGCATGTAGCCATTCCTCTATCTTCTCCCATCCTCTTTGGATGTTACTCCCTGCTCCATGGCTATTTATGATATATGATAACACTGCCCATGTTGTGTGTGTACCACACGAGTCATCTCGATATGTTATCGCACGTTTCGTCTGCTGTATCTCACTGACTCTTTTTTATCGTCTAGTAACCCATTTTCAGTCATGACTGACTATAGTAACCTATTTCAGTCATGACTGGGTGTTGGAAGATGCAACCTTGGAGTATCAGATCTCCACTGAGTTTTTGTTTGTCCTTTTCCTTGCGTCATTGTGTTTTCACTTCTCTGTGTTGCAAGTGTTTATTCTCACATAGTTTGAGGTAGCTTTCAGGTTGTATCTCCATTTGGATCGGTCTTCAGCTATATCTTTATCAAGATGTCAGGTGGATAGCATGTGCTTTCATGCCCTGTTTTCACGCGTCTTTGAACCTTAGATGTTGTCGGCCAACTGTTCTTTTCCCTCACGCCAGTTGTCCATCGAGAATATCTTTGGGGACGCAACTGTCTTCCATGCGACTGTCTTCCATGCGACGAACATGACCAAGCCATAGTAATTTTCACCTACTGGGGAGACAGGTGCGAGGATGCATCTCAGCGCTTTTCACTCTGTCTCTTCTTAAGACGCCAAGGATGGATCTCATGTGCGTAGGTGAGAGGTGTTGAGCCGTTGCTCTTGTTTGACATCTATATCATGTTGTTATCAGTTCTTTCCCTTGCCTAGTTCCATTTGTGAGGTCTCTCATAAATAGATATATCATGTGTCTTGCTGGAGCGTCCGCGCAGCAAAGTGGTAGAGCACTCGCGTCTCACAGCAATGGTACAGGTTTCGTTTCCCGCTCCAGCTCATTCAGTTGTAAATGAGCTCCTATCCTAGTTTTAGGGAAGGAAAAACAGCGAGCAAAGACGATAGCCATCCCACCTCATGGTGAACCTGTGCCCTCGTACACTTGTCTAAAATACTTCATCCCCAACAGTAGTATGTGCTACGAAACTAACCCTGACATTGAGCGTGAAAGCCAGACTCGAGAATCCATTAGAGACATGGACAAAAAAGGGCAAATCGCTATATTTAAAACCAAAGCCACGTACACAATCTTCTCCCTATCTCCCAAGCCATAAGAAGTGATCCTAAAGATTAATGACCAGACTCTCCCCCTCGACATAAGTCCAACTTATCTGGGAATAACAATGGACTCAAGGTTGACATGGAAAAACCAGATACAAAAAGCCTCCAACAAAGCTAAGAACAGAATGGCCATAATGAGAAAGGTATCAGGCTCAACATGGGGAGCTGACACGGGCACCCTAAAGAAACTGTACACAGATTATATGAGACCAGTGCTAGAATACGGAAAAGCAGCATGGACCACTGCAACAAAGAATAACTTCCAAAAAATCAATATAACCCAAAAACAAGGCACCGTATACGTATCATCACTGGATCTATAAGAACAACGCCAATAAATGCAATGGAGAACATCACACGAATCGAATGTAAGGTGACGTCGAGAGATATAAAAAACAAAACATCAGCAAGTGGAGAAATTCAAACGAATGCCTGATCCCCCAATATATAATAGGATAAAATGCATGGGAAGAGGGAGATTAAAGAGAAACCACTTCATATCAAAAACAAAAGAACCTGCAAGAGCAGACCAAATCAAAAGCCAGGCAGTGGTTAGAGATCTAAAACAAACATCCCAAATCCCACTATGGAAAAAAAGAATAACTCCCTGAGATGATAGAAACTATAGAGGGATTAGGAAAAATGGAACTCAGACAGATTGATAAAGGACATTTATTATAGAAGAATATCTTAGGAGAGTATACCCACCAGAAACATGTACACACGTATATACAGATGGCTCATCTAACAAAGCCACATCCAATGGAATTGGAGGGCTCTATTACAGTAAGGAATGGAGAAGAAAAAAACTCGAGTATTAACAACGGAAACATACTCCAATAATTTCCGTGCAGAAGCAGAAGCACTGAAGGCAGCAGCTGAGCTTGTAATCCAAGATAAAGATATCCACCAAGAAAACATTAATTCCTGACATATGCCGCGTCAGTATTACCAGCGCTAAAACAACACACAGATGAAGATCTCGAGCAATGTATGTTCACCTGACACAGCTCTCAGCAGAACACCTAAGGATGGTCATCCCACTGCAATATTGAAGGCAATGAAGCTGCAAACTAGCAAAGTGTGGAGAAGCATCCCCACAAACAGACCTGAGTATTACATATAGTGAGGCCAAAACCATAATTAAAGCCAACTTCAGGGTAAAAGGGCTGATCAACACCCCGACTCCCGAAAAGAAGACAGCTACTTTAACTTAACTAGAGAAGAGCAAGTCATCATCTTCAGACTGAGAACTGGGCATGACAGACTCAAGGGTCATCTTTACAACAAAATTAGGATTTGGACAGATGACAGGTGCCCATGTGGGGAGCCATATCATGACCGTGGAACACATCCTGCAAAGCTGCACGCTCACGCAGGAAAAACCTGCCCTCGTGTGACAGATATGAGACAAAAGCTGTATGGAGATAAAACAGCTTTACAAACAACCGTGTCCTTTGTAAGAGAAAGCGGACCTTGATTTGAAGATGAACGAAGAAGAAGAAGGAGACCCGATAATTCTGATATTGATCGTGAAAGCCAGAACCAACTACACTGACTGTGAGGGTGACATTCAGACTCAAGAACTAATGACTTGACTTATAATGATGTAAAGATCCACATAAAGTAGTGACTAGTATACAAAACACCATACAATTTGTGTACCTTACTCCAGGTGGTTTGTTAAGAGCATCTATAGAAGGCGCCTAACTGGCTCCGGGTCTACTTAGCTCTAGTGTTTGAGTTTATTAAGATGGACTCGCACATCGGTTAACACACCCACACCCCCCCCCCCCCCACACCCCTGCCGCCCCCTTTTTTCCGAGAAACTGGTTGTATACAGACTCTGTAGAGTCTACTAAACCTGTATAAAGAAGTTAAGCTAAGTTGATTCTCATTTTCAAATGATGATTTACCTGTTTGGATGTCAGTATGAATCGCCTGTTGATGAATATCTTGATATATTATCATTTTTATTTTAAAATGCTTATCTCAATTTAATTTATTCTTTATTTTGCACACATTAATCAACAATGCTGATGTTGCTGATTGCATTGTGAGTTTGTTTTATCTTTCCTTATATCGTGTTGTCGAGATTTCTTTTTTTTTGTGGATTTTTTTGCATTCACCTTATTTCTCTAATCCCCAAGGCGGTGTGCGGAGCCCTGTGGTTTATATTTTGCGCCTGTCGGCCCAGTGCATCCGACTTGATCATTTGTTTTATGTAATTGTCTGCTTCCTCCTGGATTTTCAAAGGGTTTGCTCCTCCGGGATAACGGCCGGTGCTATGATGGGGATCGAACCCAGCACGTACTGTTTGTGAGCCGTGTCCCTTAACCACTAGCCCACGCCGTCCCCTGTTGTCGAGATTAAGATGTTTCATTTCTGGTAAACAAAGACATGATGGGTCTGTCTCTGGACTCTCTTTGCAGAGAAAGCCATACCCACCATCACTAGTTATTATTCTGGGAAACAAAGACATGATGTGTTTGTCTCTGGACTCTCTTTGCCATAGAAAGCCATACCCACCATCACTAGTTATTATTCTGGGAAACAAAGACATGATGTGTTTGTCTCTGGACTCTCTTTGCCATAGAAAGCCATACTCACCATCACTAGTTATTATTCTGGGAAACAAAGAGATGATGTGTTTGTCTCTGGACTCTCTTTGCCAGAGAAAGCCATACCCACCATCACTAATTAATATTCTGGGAAACAAAGACATGATGGATCTGTCTCTGGACTCTCTTTGCCAGAGAAAGCCATACCCAACATCACTAGTTATTATTCTGGGAAATAAAGACATGATGTGTTTGTCTCTGGACTCTCTTTGCCAGAGAAAGCCATACCCACCATCACTAGTTATTACACTCACAAACATACACACGCACAAGCACACACACACATATACACGTATATACACACAGACACACACACATACACTATGACATAAGCTGGTCTATCCTCTTTTGTTATTTAAAAAGGCAAGAAAACTCGCCTTGGTCTCTCAGCGGGTCTGATGTACAGACCAGGCCCACATGTCTCAGATTCTAGCACATATCCTATTCTGAATGTCTTATATCGGTTCTGGGCGTGTACTCTAAAGAAATGGGGTAACATGTTAGTTATTTCTGTGAACATATGATAACTTGAGGTTTGCCTGTGAACCTGTGCTAACTTGAAGCGTATCTGTGAACAATTAACGAGGTGTGTCTGATAACCTGTGCTAACTTGAGGCTTATCTGTGAACAATTAACGAGGTTTGTCTTATAACCTGTGCTAACTTGAGGCGTATCTGTGAACCTGTGCTAACTTGAGGTTTGTCTGTGAACCAGCCATAACGAAGTTTGTCTGTGAACCTGTGCTAACTTGAGGTTTGTCTGTGAACCAGTCATAACGAGGTTTGCCTGTGAACTTATGATAACTTGAGGTTTGTCTGTGAATCTATGCTAAATTGAAGTTTGTCTGTGAATCTATGATAACGAATTTTGTCTGTAAACCTTTAATAACAAAGTTTGTCTGTGAATCTATGATAACGAGGTTTGTCTGTAAACCTTTGATAACAAAGTTTGTCTGTGAATCTATGATAACGAGGTTTGTCTGTAAACCTTTGATAATTTGAGGTCTGTCTGTGAACGTATGTTAACTTAAGGTTTGTCTGTAAACCTTTGCTAAACTGAGGTTTGCCTGCAAATCTATAAAAATGTGAGGTTTATTTGTCATCCTGTCATCATTAAAAATGTGTGTAGTATTTTGTTAACAGATGTTTCTAGGAATTTATATCGATAATAAGCTGAAATGTTGTTCTAGAACGAGAACATTGTTTCTCTTAAAATTGGAAGATGTTAGAAACAGGAGTTAAGATACGCCATGTCCTACATGGCATGCCGTGGAGATGTGATGTTGTTGAAGTAGCCTGTGAAAGAGAGATAACAAAGAAATGAAGAATTGACAGAAACAGAGAAATGAAATGACAGAACAATTACAAGCAACAGAGAATTGACAGAAACAGAGAAATGAAATGACAGAACAATTACAAGCAACAGAGAATTGACAGAAACAGAGAAATGAAATGACAGAACAATTACAAGCAACAGAGAATTGACAGAAACAGAGAAATGAAATGACAGAACAATTACAAGCAACAGAGAATTGACAGAAACAGAGAAATGAAATGACAGAACAATTACAAGCAACAGAGAATTGACAGAAACAGAGAAATGAAACGACAGAAAAATTACAAGCAATAGAGAATTGACAGACAAATGATAGAGAAATGACAGAGAAATGAAGCGATATAAATGACAGAAAATTGACGTCAGATAAATGACAGAGAAGTGACTCCGACGATAACTGACAGAAACATGAAAGAAAACGACAAAGAAATGACCCAAAAAACAGACACATGGCAGATAATTGACAGACAGCAAAGAAATTACAAACACAGATTTGACGTTAAAGTGACAGATGAGACAGAGAAATGCCTTAAGATGAAAGAGAAGTGGCTTAAAATGACAGAAATGAAAGTGGGCAGAGACATAACGAAGAAGTGACATATATAGGACAGAGAAATACAGAAATAACAGAAAGACCAATGTCAGAACAGGACAGAAAATGTCAGAAATGTGACAGACAAATGACGAAAAAATTATACATAGAACAGAGAAAAAGCAGAGAAATGACAGAACAGAAATGGCTGAGAAAAGACAGAGATGTGACAGTGAAATGACACAGATATGACGGCCATATCACAGAGAATTGATGTATAGAGAAATGACAGAGAAAAAACAGAGAAATAACAAACAAACGACATAGAAATGACCTAGAATGTACAGGGAAAACACATAGATGACAGAGAAATGATATAAATTACATAAAAAGGGCAGAAAGATGACATAGAAAGGGCAGAAAGATGATATAGAAAGGGCAGAAAGATGACATAGAAAGGGCAGAAAGATGACATAAAAAGGGCAGAAAGATGACATAAAAAGGGCAGAAAGATGACATAAAAAGGGCAGAAAGATGACATGCAGATACAATTACAGAGAAATTACAAATAAATGACAGAGAAATGATGAAGACATTACAGAGGTATGTGGGAGAAATGTCAGAGAAATGACAAAGATGACAACAGTTCGAGTGGCAGCATAAAACATGTGATAGATAACTGGTAATAACATGTAATACGAGCATATTACAAGGGAGAAACAGACTATCATTTGTTTATTGCCTGAATCCAGAGGATGATTTATATGGCACAGGAAGGAAAGCCTCATTCGTGGGCGAAGATGCGGCATTTAATAAACTGACAGCAGCCAGTGACTCTATGTTGGCTGCCTGCATCAGGGTAAGCGAATCATAGCTGACAAAGACCATATTCCCCCTCCAAGTCACGGCCCTGGGAAAAAAGACTGCACGTATGCAACCTGGCTGAGAAAATAGGGATTGATAAGGAACAACAAATCTTGTCTCACCCCCACCCTCACTCGTAATGCAGATTGGAGGTCAGATATGTTTCTATCCTCGATTAGAAAGAAAAAAAATCTAAGCCGTACGTGTATTTCAACCTGCATCTTCCAGACAAGCAACCCAGCACTCCTACTGATTGACCACGCGCTACTTACAAAAAAATAATAATAGAAGGTAAAAGATAATTGCAATAAAAAGAAAAACGACAATGTTAATTGAACAAATACTTGGAAATAAAAGTCTGGAAAACACTTTAAAGTAATGATTCAGTTTACAGGCCAATGTGGCATATTTGGAATATAATGTTAATGTCCATATTTTTCTTGAACAACTGCACACTACCAGTGATCTGATCCACATGTCGCCGGCTGCCTTTACTTCTCCCCAGATTATTTTGGTACCCAAATTGTGAGGCTGGGCGGACTCCTTCTCCGTTGTGCGATCGTGAAAAATCCCCGCGAAAACTGGGAACCGAACCCAGATCACACAGCCGTGGAAGCCACTGCATTAACCTCTGCGCTGTTTGGGTTACCCAGGAAAACCCAGTGACAACTAGAAAAGGTCAAGGTCAAAAGATGTCGCCGACGACAGAGAAAAGACACCAGATAGGGCAAGACAAACTGGATTGGAAATGACAAACATCTGTGGTGGTGACACGTTCACGTGACATGACTTTTGGCTGGGAAAGGGCTTGACCTCGAGGTACAGCACATAATGATAATAACCAAAACTCGAAAAGACGTGCGCATGACTTACAATAATTATTGCAGACGCATAAATAAGCGTGACTTGAGAAATTGTAGGAGAGCGCTATGATCTGGCTTGTGTTATCAAGCTGTTTCCTGCTGGAATGTCATGTCTATTTTTCGTTCTACTTAATCTTTCGTTTCTCTGATTGTTTGTCTTGTTCCCTGTTAACATCTGTGTTCTGAGCTAAGAGTCTGTGTTTGTTATTTCATTTTATGAAATAAATGTATATCGTTATATTTACAAGTGGTACACAGCTAAGAAAACGTGGGTGGTTTCTTTCTCGTCTTCTTTTCCTGATCCCAGTCAAAACCAGTTCTTTACTATTATATTCCTGTTTCATATATGTGATATCGTTTCTATAGCTTTCTTTTATTCCTGTATCATATATGGAATATTGTTTCTATATCTTTCTTTTATTTCCGTATCATAAATGGAATATTGTTTCTGTAGTTGTATTATATTACCGTAAAGCCACTCCACAAACAGCAGACTTTTCACCAACGTCAATTACAGGATGTGGAATCACATGAGTAGGATAGTCCTCTACCATACAGGCGTTACATACACGTGGTTAGAAAACGTATCTCGTAAAAGGAACTGCTGCCGAAACCAGAACTGCAGAAACGCACTGAAGTTCAGTGCTACACTGTAACGTGGGCCCGCTGTAGTGGCTCTCCCATGCTCCACATGGACTGAGAATAGAAGCAAATGATACTTATTCTGAATTTTTCGACAGAATTCGACTTCATCGACTCTAACAAAGGCAGCGGTCAACGTCAGACTCTGTACACTTCCGTTCTGTTTTTCATGAAAGGTCACTACTCCGGTCACTAGCGCATGTTGGGCAGGTCTTCAAATAGTGGCCGGGGTGGAGTCTTTCCATTGTGATCTGTTCGTGGTCTTGATAATTGTTTTTGTCTCGTAATATCTTGTTATTCACTTTGTTGCAGTATTACTCGCTCTTCGTCAAGTTTGTCTGCATCTATATTCCCTGGGATGTTACATTGGATTGTAATTATTTTATAGCACTAGGCCACGCGTTCGAGTGAGTCTTGCTGAGGCGCCGAGCTGAATTTTTGTGCTGGTTCTTGAGAGGTGCTAACACTGAAAGGGCGTCTGTGAAAACAACCACTTGTTTTTCTGCCCGCTTCTGTGGGTTTCAGCTGTCTACTTCAAGCTGCCTACTTCCAGCTGCCTACTCAAGCTGCCTATTTTAAGCCGCCTACTTTAAGCTGCCTACTCAAGCTGCCTATTTAAAGCTGCCTACTCAAGCTGCCTACTTCAAGCTGCCTACTTCAAGCTGCCTACTTCAAGCTGCCTACTTCAAGCTGCCTACTCAAGCTGCCTACTCCAAGCTGCCTACTTCAAGCGCGAGATTGCCAGGTGCCGTCGAGCAGGCTAGGCTGCATTCAATTCGATAAAGGTGGCAACAGACGCCACAAGAGACACCAGACTGCGAGCTGATATATCCGACACAGTGGTCCTACCAGCGCTAAGCAACCGATGCGAAACCTGGTCTCTGACAAAAGCCACGGAGAACAAATTAAGTACATGACTTGCTTGAGCGTCGTCTTGTGAGCCTAAGACTTAAACAACAGTGCCAGATGGGCTTTCACAACAGTGACATCCGGGCATTGTCACACGTTAAAGATGTCATGCCAACAACTCCTGGCACCGCTAGGCTGTTCTTGTAGTCAGAAGGAAAGACGAACGCTGGATGACAGCAATCACTCTGTGGTACCCGCGCGGTCAAAAACTGCCCCGGGGCCACCCCTCCCCCTCTCCCATCCCCCAATAGATGGCAAGATCCGTTCGAGCTGCACAACACTCCACTCGCGATCCTGGAACAAACAAGTTAACAATCAACTGGACAATCCGTGCCCGAGACAGAATCCACTGGATACCGAGACGAGACCAGCACAAAACCAAAAAACATATCACTGCCCAGCCTGCCAAGCAAAGAGGTGCACCCGGCTACTACCGAAAGGGGGCCGTTGGTTACATAATAATATGGTCCTAACCCCATATTTCCTATGAAAAAGAGCTGGGATCTGCACTTCCAGGCTGTAGTTTTGAAACATTGCCCAGGGGCAATTGCTGTTGAGTAGACTATCTTTTTGTTTTATGACGATGCCTCCTCCTTTTCCATGACATCTTTTGCTGAGCTGTTCGTGTATCCATGTGTCAAAGATGTTGGTGGAAATCATCGATGATGTATTTGGTGGTTATTTGTTTTCTTTGCACTTCTGTTTGTGACTTTTTGTCTTTTATGTTCAGGATGTTGTGTAAGATTGGAAAAGAGTAATCGTTTCCAGAGTGGGCAGATAGACAATGCTGTCATTGGTTTTATGTGTCTGTTTACAAGCATAGCGTTATTTCTTATTTTCTCTTTTATCTGAACTGCGTAGTTACTTTGCTTTAGCCTGCCTATCTCCAGTCCATTCAGTCCTTTGTGCATTATGTAATACGTGAGTTTGTTGAATGTTTCAGGATTCTGCTTTCTCGATAGTTTCCAAGACTTCCAAGGCTCCTGTTGTAATGTTCGATGCTTGTTTTTGTCAAAGCTAGATTTTTACTGCCGCGGATTAAGCTGCGATGCCATATTCCAATACTTGACTGTCTCTGCCCGTGTATAGTCTATTGAGATTACTTTCATCAGCTCCTCATGTGGTACCATCTAATTTGTTCATGATGGACATGCGCAGGCTGGCCTCAGCTGTGTCCTTAGAATTTGAGTTTAGCGAGTCAGACGTCGGTCTAGGTTCACTACTGTGTAAGTTGGGGGACTCTTGCCTGTCTTTCAATTGTCCAGCTAGTTAGGGGTTTCTTGCTCTCCTATCACTTGCCCAGCTAGTTTGGGGGTTTCTTGCCTATCACTAGCCCAGCCAGTTTGGGGTTTCTTGTTCTCCTATCACTTGTCCATCTAGTTGTCCATCTTTATCTAGGTTTAGGGCTTTGGTGTTAATCATATTCTGACATCTGTATCTAGATTTAGGGCCTCTATCATTTTTATCATGTTCTGCCATCTTTATCTAGGTTTAGGGAAGTTTTTATCATGTTCTGCCATCTATATCTAGGTTTAGGGCCTCTGTAGTTTTTATCATGTTCTGAGATCTTTATCTAGGTTTAGGGAAGTTTTCATCATGTTCTGAGATCTTTATCTAGGTTTAGGGAAGTTGTTATCATGTTCTGAGATCTTTATCTAAGTTTAGGGAAGTTTTTATCATGTTCTGCCATCTATATCTAGGTTTAGGGAAGTTTTTATCATGTTCTGCCATCTATATCTAGGTTTAGGGAAGTTTTTATCATTTTCTACCATCTATATCTAGGTTTAGGGCCTCTTTCGTTTTTATCATGTTCTGCCATCTTTATCTAGGTTTCGCGCCTCTGTCGTTTTTAATCATGTTCTGCCATCTTTATCTAGGTTTCGCGCCTCTGTCGTTTTTAATCATGTTCTGCCATCTTTATCCAGGTTTCGCGCCTCTGTCGTTTTTATCATGTTCTGCCATCTTTATCTAGGTTTCGCGCCTCTGTCGTTTTTAATCATGTTCTGCCATCTTTATCTAGGTTTCGCGCCTCTGTCGTTTTTATCATGTTCTGCCATCTTTATCTAGGTTTAGGGACGAGTTTATCATGTTCTGCCATCTATATCTAGGTTTAGGGCTTCTGCTGTTTTCATCCCGTTGTTTCTTGCTGAGCTGTTTATTGCCTTTGCTTCGATAGCTTTGTAGTAGATGTTTGTCTCAGTCGTTCTGCCATTTCCTGTTTTATCTTTGGTTCTGTAGCTTGTCCTCTCTGTTCCTAGAGTTCTTGTCCATAAAGGATTACAGTATTTTCTTGTCGCTTTGTGTATTGATTCTAGGGCTGCTAACAAGAATGCATTGTTAAAACTGCCAGCCATTTCTCCACCGTTTTTATTTCGGGTGTTAACCTGGCTGCAATATATGACTGCCAATGTTTAAAAAATGTTCTAGTTTACTCTTTTGTAATTCAAGAGAGGTAGTGGCTTATGTCTATTTGATTTTAAAACAATACTAAGAAAACCGGTCTACCATAGCTTCAAGTACATTTCTCTAAGTTTCCCCCGTGCTCGCACGCAAAAACTTGTTAACGTATTTCTCCTGAAGAGTAAAACGATCTCAGTTTAAGGATATCACATTTCAGCAAACAAAAACAAGATGTCTGTTGAGTTAGAGAAAAGTGGTGTCAGTCCATATGACGGAAACACGATCAAGCAGATACACTGCACTGCACGTCATTGTCCGAGTCTTGTAAACGTTACCGGACGCAAGAGTAAGGGCATTACAAGTTGGAGCTGTTATGTGGTGTGTCTTTCAATCCGTTATTTCCTCATTAGTTTACGTCACTTTATAACAAATTAAACCAACCATGTAATTATGTGTAATATAGTTAGTATTCTCCATTACTGTTTTTGTTGTGCTCGTAACGTGCCGTAGTCAGTTGTCTAACCTATGAGAGCTTGCTTCTCTCCATTAGCGAATGGGTTTCCCAACATTATTCTCAAAAGAGCAATACCGGAACAAAAATAAGAGGAAGATCAAATACGCAATAGACAGGCTGTGTTCACAATTTCTAAATGTACGGGAAACACATTGAAAGAGGCGGAAACACTGATAGGCAAAGGTTGAAACATACCTTATAACATAGTGAGATAGAGATGGATCAACAACCTCCTAAGTTATGTTTGAGGGAGACAAAAACACGGACAGACAGAAGTGGAAACAGATAACTTATAACACAGATAGATGAAGAAACATATAACTTATAGCACAGACAGATAGATGTAGAAACATATAACTTATAACACAGACAGATAGATGTAGAAACATATAACTTATAACACAGACAGAAGTGGAAACATATAACTTATAGCAGAGACAGAAGTGGAAACAGATAACTTATAACACAGACAGAAGTGGAAACATATAACTTATAGCCCAGACAGAAGTGGAAACATATAACTTATAACACAGACAGAAGTGGAAACATATAACTTATAGCACAGACAAAAGTGGAAACATATAACTAATAACACAGACAGAAGTGGAAACATATAACTTATAGCACAGATAGATGAAGAAACATATAACTTATAACACAGACAGATAGATGTAGAAACATATAACTTATAACACAGACAGATACATAAACTGATAACTTAAAACACAGACAGATGTAGAAATAGATACATTATAACACAGACAGATGTAGAAACAGATAACTTATAACGAACGACCACCTGAAAACACAACAATCTCCTGAAGTCTCAAACGACCACCTGAATCCACAACCACTTTCTGATGCTCCAACGACCACCAGAAGCCCCAAACGACCACCTGAATCCACAACCACTTTCTGATGCTCCAACGACCACCAGAAGCCCCAAACGACCACCTCAATCCACAACCACTTTCTGATGCTCCAACGACCACCAGAAGCTCCAAACGACCACCTAAATCCACAACCACTTTCTGATGCTCCAACGACCACCTGAAGCCCCAAACGACCACCTGAACCCACAACCACTTTCTGCTGCTCCAACGACCACCAGAAGCCCCAAACGACCACCTGAATCCACAACCACTTTCTGAGGCTCCAACGACCACCAGAAGCCCCAAACGACCACCTCAATCCACAACCACTTTCTGATGCTCCAACGACCACCAGAAGCTCCAAACGACCACCTAAATCCACAACCACTTTCTGATGCTCCAACGACCACCTGAAGCCCAAAACGACCACCTGAACCCACAACCACTTTCTGATGCTCCAACGACCACCAGAAGCCCCAAACGACCACCTGAATCCACAACCACTTTCTGATGCTCCAACGACCACCAGAAGCCCCAAACGACCACCTGAACCCACAACCACTTTCTGATGCTCCAACGACCACCAGAAGCCCCAAACGACCACCTGAATCCACAACCACTTTCTGATGCTCCGACCACCAGAAGCCCCAAACGACCACCTGAACCCACAACCACTTTCTGATGCTCCAAGGACCACTAGAAGCCCCAAACGACCACCTGAATCCACAACCACTTTCTGATGCTCCAACGACCACCAGAAGCCCCAAACGACCACCTGAATCCACAACCACTTTCTGATGCTCCAAAAACCACCTGAAGTCCCAGACGACCACCTGAATCCACAACCACTTTCTGATGCTCCAACGACCACCTGAAACCCCAAACGATCACCTGAATCCACAACCACTTTCTGAAGCCCCAACAACCACCTGAAGTCCCAGACGACCACCTGAATCCACAACCACTTTCTGATGCTCCAACGACCTCTTGATACCCGAACGACCGTATGATGTCTCAACGACCTTCTAATGTCTCAACGACTTTCATATGTCTGATGACCTCATCAGGCCATAACAACCTCCGTACGCCCCAAAACCTCTTTGGTTATTGGAAATCTTAAAATGAACTAGTTTATATTTCACAGCTGTAGTCTTTATTTATCCATGTTTCTCCAAATGATGGGTATAGTCACCACTAAGGTTGGTCCCTTGCAGGAAGTCAGTATCAAGCACGAAGGGGTGATTCTGCAGTTGTAGTTTCAGTACCTTTTCTTTCTGCCTTATGATGTCGTGGGACTGAGGCGTCTCGAGGTAAGACACTGGTCTCGGGTTCAAATAGGGCGGAGAACGGAATTTTTTCACGTAGACTTTCTAGTATTTCCTCTGATCTCTGAGTAGTAGATTGGACCCCTGTGTGCAATGTCGCGCACGTTAAAAATCCCTCGACATTTAGAAATCGAAAAGAGTAGGCCTAACCGCCGCTGCCCGGCAAAATTCAATATTATGTTAAAAATGTGCCCAATCTGTAACGGGCTCCTCCGTTGGTGCTACGGAGTTCGTACATTGTGCTGAGATTCTCCCAAAATATGGAGAACAGAGCACTTATGGGTTAAACCGTGTGCTATGACTTTGATTCTTCGACTAAACTAAACTAAACTAAACTAAACTGAACTAAACTAAACTAAACTAAACTGTGATGTAGCTACCCTCACGTACAACTACCGTATGTGCACATTACAACATCGTTGATGTGCTCTGTTTGTCCTATTTTCTACTCTGGTACCTCTTGGGTCAAGTTGTAGAAGGAAGGATCCATTAATAAAACGAAGGGATGTTCCAGACTAATACATTCTTACCTGACTAGCGTGACCGGTAGTAGAGAATATTGTTTGTTAGAACACTTTGGGAAACATATACACCAACCAACAGAATAATAAGGAAAGAAATATGTTATATTCACGAGCAATGTGTGGGGCTATATACAGGATTTATTGCTATATAAACTAGCGATATGTGGCTATACTCACACGGACTCTGTGATTAGATAAACGAGATGTGCGCACATTTGTATATAGCTTTGCTTGGCTTCGTTCGTTCTCAATCTCCCGCTTCCAAACCCTGAAACGGCTTAAGTAGCAGAGCTTGAATGCGATATTTGCACCTTTCGGTCCAACACTTCAGCAACAGTTGTATATAATGTTTGGCTAAAATTAATGTGATGTGGAACTCGCGAACAAAGTGATTTCGAGCTCCCATTTAATAAATATGGGGATCTCACGAAGAATAACATCGGTATGGTTCAGTTTCAAGTGTATTAAACCCGTACAGCAACATATGTGAAATGAAAAGGCTAGGGTTTACGCCTTCAACATTGTGGTTATTCCAATCATGGTGTATTGATGCGAGTTGTGAAGCCTACAGAAAGCTGATGCAGATAGATTCCGCGTTGCCCAACAAGCGATAGAGCGAAGAACATTGAAGATCTCCATTCGAGAACAAATCCGGAACGCAGATGTCAACTTCCTTCTCTGACATCATAGATGGCCCGGGCATGTTGGTGCGCATGTCGGATAACAGATGGACACGTAGAGTGACGTCGTGGTGGCCGTACAACTTTAGCCGGCGACCAAGGATGAGGTGGAGAGATGGCATAATGGAGGCCCTGGGCCCAATATGGTACTCCAAGGCAAAAGAGCGAAATGAGTTTACTCAACATTTGACTACCTGGTATCAGCCACACGTGCCTGATATAATACCAGGATTTTGATATTTTGATATTTGAGATTGGAACCTTGTTTACGGCTATATTTATACACGATGTGTGGTTAAATAGTCACGCTTTGGTTGTATAACCCCATGTGTGACAATATTCCAGTTGTGTGACTTTGTACACGTTGTGTGTCTTCGTTCACGCTGCAAGGCTGCATACTCAATGTGTGTCTATATTTGGCTATATGTACGATTGTTTTGCTATATACACAATGTGTGGCTGTAAACACGCAGTGTATAGTTATATACACGATGTGTGGCTCTATATACACGATATGTGTGACCATTTATCTATTATTCAAATCGTCATGTCCCCTCCTTCATATCCTTTCTAACCGCAAATAAAAATAAACATACTTTTTTCTGCAACTAATCTCACAGCTATCTTGAACTTAGCGATACTGTTCTTCCGTGTCTCTCCTGCTTCAGAGCGCTGACATGCTCACGCGTAACTCACACCCGAGAATCTCACAACCTGGCGATAAAAACAAATCTGGCTGATTATTATCTCCCGAGATGGATTTACTGGCTGGCCTCAGCCAGCACGTGACGACGAAAGGAAGTGATAACAAACACTTGTTTTGTCATTATCGTGTGGCGTTGAGAAGTGAACGAGATTCTCGTTGCCTTCAGAGAAATAGCGAGATGTAGAATCGGATATAACACTCCCATTTCCGGATCCTGGAGTTATAATCATTTATTTACAAAACAGTTCGGTCAACCTGCATAGCTTGATAATTTCCACACTGTAAGTCATAATTTCAAGTCGTGCTATGCGATGCGGAAGTTGTGTGCAGTTCAGTTTATATACTTATATACTTTTTGTTCTACCATGATGTGTAGAAGTTAGCCAGCGAATTATATATGTAATTTTTCTTGTTGCAGTCTAGAACTTCGTCTCTCAGATATTATCTTATGTTACAACTCGGTGAAATTATAGTTGATCTGGATATCCTTCGTTCTTGGCTTCCCATAATTATTGTGGTAGCCGATCTTGGTCCATCATTCTGCAGGTATGTCCAAACCCCGGCGATTGAGATTATCTGCGTGAAGTTGCAACTATAAATTATTATAAATAGCTCAGGTCAAATTAGGTGTTGTTTTGTTTATAAATAGAACTACAGTACTGTACACCTGTCATGAAATGTATTACCACCAAATAGTTGAAAGAAACGACGTTCTGCAAAGGACATGTTTCTTAAATTGTGTTTACATTTATATATATATTTGAATCCTTGTATTCAATCAGACAAGATTGCACAATGCCAGGTTACTAAACCTTATTTCAATTCGTCTCTGCCATTCGCCTTGGAGTGCCTTGTGGGATACCTGTTTATGGAAAATCTGCTTTTTGTGCTATCTCCAGCTATCTCGATAATGTCTTGCCATTGGATAAAGATAGCTCAGGACGAGAGAGTGAGGTTGACATATTGCGCACTTTAATTCCTATCACCGCGCAAGTCATCCATTTCAGCGAACAGGGCAAAATGAAAAGATTGTCCATACAGCCGAAGAGAGAGAGAGAGAGAGAGAGAGAGAGAGAGAGAGAGAGAGAGAGAGTGAGAGAGAGTGGACGAACAACACCATCTTCTCTCCATCTCAATAACGGACGGCCGAGCAGGTGGTTGTAGTTGTATGGCCACCAGAAATAAACCTTCCTTGCTAATATGTCGTCAGTCCTGCGGACCACATGAACGGACCACATGAACGGCCCATCTGTACGTTCCTATTGGTGGGAAATCGACGACATCCCGGAACTGTTTGGTCTCGGATGTTGGTATTTCGGATATGGTTTCATAGGAAAATATTTAGGACTCTTCGTGCCATTCCTCTTTCGGTAGGGGAAAACTTCTCTACATCTGATTTGGTAAACTCCAAACCTCACACCCGTACACCGTTGCTGGGATAACTATGCTATTGAAGGATTGAGCCTTGACCTTGACGTCCGTCATCTACTTGAGTATTGGTTTAATGCGGTTGAAGCTGAACCAACCCGCCGCCCTCCTACCTGAAATCTCATTATCAATGTTGTAGTAATTATTGATTTACTGGCCTAGGTAAACTTACGTATTGACATTTTCGATGGGCTCAACTTCCAATCGCAGTACCTCTGTGGTGCTGAAAGTGTTCACCAGACATTGAATCTTCTTTCTTTTTATGTTTAGGCCAATCGCCCTGCCTGCTTCATTCAGCTGAAGGTCACAATATCGCCAGCAACCCGTAGATGTGAGAGTATCTCGTCATCTATGTTGACATCTCGATCCTGCCAGCTTAGAGCTCTAAAAACTTCTTCAAGGGCAGCTGTGAACAGTTTTGAGGAGATGTTATCTCGTTGTCGCACTCCTCGGTGTACAGGTATGGAAAGAGCTTGTGGAAAAGAACGCTCTCAGTTGAACAGCCCTTGTTGATCTTTTATATAAGCTGGACATGATTCGCATAGGTACTTTGGTTCCTCACAAAACATTTACCCTTGCATTTATTTACCCGCTATCATAGGCCTTATCGTAGTCTACAAGCATAATGCATTGGGGTATAATAGATTTCCCATACTTACTCCATCAACTGATTGACTGCGTGGAAGTGGTCAATGGATAAATATATGTCTGTATGTTTTTGTATATATATATCTCACAACAGGTCATATAGGAGGCGGAAACGAGGACGATCACTTCACATCCTTGCCTGAATATCTGACACATACACAGTTTTTATAAATGGAATCCGTTTTTTCTGACAATCGGCGAGAATATGGTGTGCTTGATCACACATTAATATGACAATCAGCGAGAATATGGTGTGCTTGACCACACATTAATATTTTTATTGTATTTAAGGTTTGCTTAAGACTTTACATTCAAATTCGTTTAACTTATTTCTATGTTTTCTGTTGTGGTCTTTTCATTTGTTCAGTCTCTGACAAAGACATATATGTAGGATTGCTAGCGCGAGCCTATTACCATCTCCAAGGTAAACTACATTTAAATCTTGCTTGATTTTGTTATAGTTAATATTGATGAGTTATATTGCAACCCTTCACATGTTCTGTATTGGTTTTTGTTTCTGATACAGTTCATCTCTTCGTGTCCACGTTTGAGAACGATGAGTGACTCTGAACCTTTGAGATCAAGGCGCCAGTTAAATTACTGTCGCAAACAATCCAGCGAAAGTAGTTCCGACTTCAGGAGTCGTATTTTGAGCGATGTGACGACAACCAATTCTGATGAGGATGACGACGATTGTATGGTTGACGACAACGTTTTCTATTCAGAGGAAGGACCCCCATATCCCGAGAACACTTACAATCGATTATTCAGCATCGGATACAAAGTAATCGCTGCGAGGTAAATATTAATACATCTGATAGTGTCTGAAACATGTTTTAGATAGTTGTTTTGTATGTACAAGATGTCCTTGTCTGAGACATTTCTCTTTTATATATTTCTCTTGGTGTATGTACAAGAACGTTTGAGACATTTCTCTTTTATACATTTCTCTTAGTGTATGTACAAGATGTCCTTGTTTGAGACATTTCTCTTTTATACATTTCTCTTGGTGTATGTACAAGAACGTTTGAGACATTTCTCTTTTATACATTTCTCTTGGTGTATGTACAAGAACGTTTGAGACATTTCTCTTTTATACATTTCTCTTGGTGTATGTACAACGACGTTTGAGACATTTCTTTTTTATACATTTCTCTTGGTGTAGGTACAAGAACGTTTGAGACATTTCTCTTTTATACATTTCTCTTGGTGTATGTACAAGAACGTTTGAGACATTTCTCTTTTATACATTTCTCTTGGTGTATGTACAAGAACGTTTGAGACATTTCTCTGGTAGTATGTACAATGACATTTGATACATTTCTCTTGGTATATAATTGTGACACTATCAAATAAACAAAAGCAAAAATCATTCGAACATCCATCTTGCACGTGGCAACGTATGGGCGCGAAACATTGACCATCACACAAACACTAATGAAGAAGGTTTAGATATGTTTCCTGGTGTATGTGAACGGTTTAGATATGTCTCCTGTTGTATGTGAACGGTTTAGCCATGATTCCTGGTGTATGTGAACGGTTTAGCCCTGTCTCCTGGTGTATGTGAACGGTTTAGATATGTCTCCTGTTATTGTATGTGAACGGTTTAGATACGTCTCATCTTGTATGTAAACGGTTTCGAGATTTCTTTTTCCAATGACAACAGTTTTTCCCGAAATGACAAGGGTTGAAAAGATCAGGACTATTGTAACCTTTAAAGCACGTAATAAAAGGCGATTAAAAATGGCTGACCATAGGGTTAACAGCCTGATCGTGTACAACTTAATTGTTACAGACACCACCAATATCTGTGTTTGGGTAACTGTAAGGCGACCAGCTATGTGTTTCATCTAGAGCAAATATGGGGCATGAATGATGTTCTAGAACATGCTGTACTGTCTTTGCCCACCTCACACCAACAAATGTCTTTGTGTCTCAGTCTTAATTCGTTGAATATGTGGCGTTGTCTTGTGACCCGTTCGCAGTCTGAACCTTGTCACTTGATGTTAATGTTCTGTTCTTTGATTTTATTCTTGCTAATGTATTGTACCTTCGTCTCTTCTTGCTAATGGATTGTACCTTGGTCCATTCTTGCTAATGGATTGTAATTTGGTCTCTTCTTGCTAATGGATTGTATCTTGATCTATTCTTGCTAATGGCTTGTACCTTGGTCTATTCTTGCTAATGACTTGTACCGTGGTCTATTCTTGTTAATGTATTGTACCTTCGTCTCTTCTTGCTAATGTATTGTACCTTGGTCTCTTGTTGCTAATGTATAGTACATGTGTCTCTTCTTGCTAATGTATTGTACATTGGTCTATTGTTACTAATGGCTTGTACCATGGTCTCTTCTTGTTAATGTCTTGTCACATGATCTCTTCTTGTTAAAATCTTGTCACTTGATCTATCCTTTCTTGCTAATGTTTTGCCACTTAATCTGTTCTTCTTATTGATTTTTAAAAAAAATGAGATATCAGAATGTCGATATTGTCTACGATTATCACATTGGAAGTTATGTTTTTGCCTCTGCATATGTTGCATTGGCTTCGGATTTTGGTTTTGCTTCTTACTGTAATGTCAAGTTTATGCATTTTGATTACTTCGTGCTTTATTGTCGAGTCTTTGCATTTTTATCAAATTTCGTGCTTCAATGTCAAGTCTATGAATGTTTACTAAACTTTATAATGCAATGTCAAGTTTATTAATGTTTTCTGAACTAGCTCTAGCAAGACGATGGGTTATTGACATTCATTAATGACATGTATTCACACTTTCAACATCTTACTGACGTAGTTGTATGTTGGCTTGGTTCTCACCACAAGGGTACCGGTTTCGGACCACGTTATCTGCACTTTTCAGTTGACACAGGTGTAATTAGGCAAATGACGTACTCATTGCTGTTATTAAAGGAAATCCAGCGAGGAAGAGAGCTGGCTATTCCACCTTATAAAAACATGGAACCTAGCACAATTACGTTTCTAACACGTTATCCATGACAGCATTGTCTACTGTGGGACTCAGGATTTACCTGTCTGGTTCCCCCTGAAACACAGAGCAGAAGTAGATTCCCTCCATTTGTTCATATTCTGTGCCGTCTACTCGAGTCCCGCCAATGACATGTTGATTGAAGATGCTGAGCAGCACATGGGCTGCAGCGGTCAGCGACCCATAGCTGATTGCTAGCGTCAGGGCCAGCGACCCATAGCTGATTGCTAGCGTCAGGGCCAGGGACCCATAGCTGATTGCTAGCGTCAGGGCCAGCGACCCATAGCTGATTGCTAGCGTCAGGGCCAGGGACCCATAGCTGATTGCTAGCGTCAGGGTCAGCGACCCATAGCTGATTGCTAGCGTCAGGGCCAGCGATCCATAGCTGATTGCTAGCGTCAGGGTCAGCGACATATAGCTGATTGTTAGCGTCAGGGCCAGCGATCCATAGCTGATTGCTAGTGTCAGGGCCAGCGATCCATAGCTGATTGCTAGCGTCAGGGCCAGCGACCCATAGCTGCCAAGAGCCTTCTTCGCCTCTACGCGGTGATCATAGAAATTAGGCTGTCACAGAGCAGACTGCATAAGAAGAAGGGGAAGAAGAGGGAATGCTAGCCCGGTACTAAAAACAAATGCTTGCTGAAGTCGAATGTGTTGGCCCGAAAGGTGCAAATATCGCAGTCAAGCTGTAAACTACGACACAACGCATTTCGTTCTCTGGATTACATTAAACTATTTAAGCCCATTTTAAGGTTTGGTAGCGGGAGATTGAGAACGAACGAATCCAAGCCAAGCCAAATGCCGATTGATCTTGGTTCCTTTCCGACTGATCGCCACCCTACGTTTCTTTGCAATCCCTCTCCTCGCTATCCCTGAAGGTTCCAATACAGTGCCTGTTTGACTTCTTCCTGAGAGTGTGTCCTATCCATCTCCAATTTGTCTCCTCTATTTCCTGCTGTATTGGTTGTTACCGTGTTTTTTCCAACAGATCTGTATTTGCCATAACCTCTGCTCATCTTACACGCACTATGCGACTGTGACACTTGTTAACGTAGGTCAGCATTCTGGATGTGATACTCTAAGACACGAGCCAAGTTTCAGAGCCATATGGCAAGACAGACTTTACATTTGTATTAAATATCCTTATCTTATTTTCGATGGAGTTCCAAACGGGGCGAAGAAAGTTGAAAGCAAATCTAGCCTTATTGATCCTGGCGTTAAGATTCTAGTGTGACCTACGAAGAGCCCAAAAGGTTTATTAGGACCAGATACATGGACAAATGGCAAACAGGTACATACTGGCTATATAAAAAAAATTGATGCTTATTACTAGTTGAACAGAAGAGATCAGGTGGATGTCTTCGGATTCTGCACAGGTCACAACAGACTGAGGTACCCTCTATTCTTCTTCTTCTTCGTACGCTGTCAGACGTCAACCTGTATTTGTTCGAAGAAAGCAGCTGTCATCCTGAGGCTGTCGACATTGCCATAGAGCTTGTCTAGTGTTGCCACTGGTGATGGCCACATCTGTTTTCTCTGGTCCTCGTATGTCGGGCAGTTTTGCAGCAGATGTTCAGCGGTCATTTTCCCGGTACCACAAGTGCATTCCTCAGTGCCACCTATCTTCAGTTTATTGAATAGATGGTACCTCAGTCTGTTGTGGCCTGTGTGAAGTCTGAAGACCACGACCTGCCCTCTTCTGTTCAACTGGTAATAGGCATCATTCTTTGTGTAGCCAGTATGTTCTGTTTCCCATTTGGCCATGTATCTAGCTATAATAAGCCTTTTGGACTCTTCGTAGGTCACACTAGAATCTGGTTGTGGTAGTCGTGCACCTTCTTTTGCCAGTCTGTCTGCCTCCTCATTGCCTTGGATGTTACAGTGGGATGGAACCCACTGTACCACTACTCTTTTTGGTGCGGACTGCTGGCATAGTTGACAGAGTACTGCTCTTAAATCATTAAGTTCAGTTTTTTCTGGCTTTTTAGTGCTGTAACCACGTCCAGGGCATCTGTAAACAGACCATCTATTCAATAAACTGAATATAGGTGGCATTGACGAATACACCTGTGTTTCAGAGAAAATGACCCCTGAACATCTGCTGCAAATTGCCCAACATACGAGGACCAGAGAAAGCAGATGTGGACATCACCAATGCCAACACTAGACAAGCTCTATGCAGTGTCGACAGCCCCATGATGACCCTGCTTTCTTGGAACAAATTCAAGTTGACGTTTGACAGCGTACGAAACAGAAGAACGAGTAGAAGTTCCTGGCGTTAACATCTTGATCAGTTTCTCCGTCGTTGTTAAGGTTACTTCCTAGATAATTAAAACATCACACATTATCAATTATCTGGCCATTTATCAACATGGGGTGTCTCTTTGTTAATGTTGTCTAGTTTCATTTCCTATTTTTTTGTTCTCACTAATCTGAAATCCTCCCCCCCCCCCCCCTATTTTTGCAGTTTCATATGTTTGTCCATCTTTTCTTGTGTGTTCTGCTGCTAAATGTGACAGCATACATATATCGTCTGCAAAATGGAGGTCTTCCAGTTGCCTATCAAACGCCCAACTGTATTGACGTGTTTCTTCCCTATGTTGTCTGTTGCATCCTCCCAGTCCATGACCAGGAGAAAGATTGTTGAAGCAAGTAGGCATCCCTGCACGATTCCAGTTTGAACTATTAATACGTCTGGCAATTTGTCTTTGTTGATTATTCATTTTGTGACAACTTTTGCCATTTTGTTAACACTTTTGTCTTTTTATATCTAGACAACATGCAGTAACATGCAGTACTTCGGCCAGTGACCTCTCGCCTGAAACATTGGACAATGGTTTCAACAACACATCCGTTTCACCTTTTAAGTTCCGTTTGGAAAACATAAACAGGCAGACAGACAGCTACGTTCATTCTGCAGGTGGGGTCAATGTCGGAAACAGAACTGGTCGTCGTAAAATTGTTCGCCGAGTGTTTACTAACACACGCGAGCGATGGCGACAGCAAAATGTCAACGGAGCATTTTGTGAGCTTCGGAAACTCGTGCCTACCCATCCACCAGATAAGAAGCTCAGTAAGAATGAAATTCTGCGCCTGGCTATCCGGTACATAGACCTGCTTAAGAAAGTTCTCGTTTTTCAGAGCCATCATCCAAACGACAACGATGTACCAAGCTCACTGAATCACTTGACGAAGATCGACACCTGCCACACTGAAGTGCATACTCTCTCACGCGAGCAATGTCGTAACATTCAACATACAAATACTCAAAATGTCGCTTCAGAGAATCCTGTTGATTCAACTTCGGAAAAATACGTAATACAGACATCATCTCAGTCAGGGCGGGAAATAGGCACGCTCCCCGTAAGCGTGACAGCGCATAAATTCCAAGAACAAGAACTCTGCACTTCTGGCACCGAACTAAATAATGACTCCGCGTCTGAAAGAACTAAAAACTCGGCAGACAATGGACCTACGTGGCCTGGTGTCAATCATCGGTTGGAAAGTGACTTAACAACAAGAAAAGATAAGAGCAAGAGGCACAGTTTGATGGCTTTACCCGCCAAATCTTCGGCAAAATGGCGACGCTTCGCTTCATCCTAAATTTGCAGTCACTGTAGTGTTTTGTGAAACTTCCAGTCAGCCTGGTGTTTTGTGAGAATTTAATTAAAACAAAGGGACGGCGTGGCCTAGTGGTTAAGTGGCACGGCTCACAAACCGAAGGTGCTGGGTTCTATCCTCATCACAGCACCGGCCGTTACCCCGGGGAAGCAAACCCTTAGAAAATGCAGGAGGAAGCAGACCCTTACATAAAATGCATGCTGAAGTCGGATGCACTAGACTGACAGGCGCAAAATAAAAACCACAGTGCAACGCACACCGCCTTAGGGATTAGAGAAATAAGGCGAACGCAAAAAAAAAAAAAAATAAATAAATTTAAACAGGTGTTTTGTGACAATTACAGCCAAATTTGTGTTTTTGTAATACTTGCAAGCACAGCGATGTTTCTGTGAAACAGCCACCGTCATTTTGTTGTGGCAATTACAGCCACACATGTACTTTGTGACAATAAACGCATTACAATATTGTGGTTTTTGTAGAAGACACTGTTCTGTGTATGTATATATCTTATGTGTGAGTGTGTGTGCGTACATGCGTGTGTGTGTGTACGTGTGTGTGTAGTTTGTGTATGTCTCGAAAAGATCGTGTGTCCAATGAGAACCTGAAGTACCTACCTCTTTCCTATTTAATTACACTTCTTACCTACCTACACACCTATCTAGTTACTACCTACCTACCTTCCTTCCTTCCTACTTATCTAAATTTCTACTATCTATCTGCCATACTACATACCTACCTTCTTCCCTAGCTAATTTGTAACCCACATTCTCACCTACCAACTTTACTACCTACTTTTCTATCTATCTACATTCCTACCTACCTACCTACATTCTTACCATCTTGCCTTACTACATGCCTACCATTCTTCCTAACTACTTTCCTAAATTACCTACCTACCTATTTTGCTACCTGACTACCTTTCCACCTACATATCGTACAACCTTACTACATACCTACCTACCTTACTAACTACCTACCTTTCTACCTACGTACATTACCACCTACCTACATTTCTACCTACCTGCCATCCAAGTGACATTTCTGCCTTACTACCTACATTTCTACCTACTTACTTTCATACCTATCCTACTAACTACCTTTACTGCCTTCCCACCTACCTACTTACTCACTTATCTACCTACCATCCTCACAACCATTCCTACCTTCCCACCTACCTACCTTCTCACCTACCTTCCTTTCTTTTTATATTGCTACCTACCAACATATCTTCCTACCTACCTACCTATCTACCTATATACTTACCTTCATGCCTTTCCACCTACTTTTTTACCGACATACTTTCATACCTACTCTTACTTCCTTCCCACCCACCTACCTTCATACCTACCTTCCTTCCTACCTTTCTACCGACCGTATGGATTTTTAGCTGACACACGACCCAAAATTGTCACTATCTGTCAATAGAGGCAACTGGAAAAGAGGATACAGCCCTGATAAAATCTTTGAAAGCTGATACAAAGCAACTCAGACAGTGACATTTGTAGAAGCGTAAATCCATCGGACACAACATAACACAATCTCATGCAAGATTAAACCTGTGGCCAAATCTAAAATAGTGTCTTTTAAAAGAAGTTTAAATTTAAGCCAGGGTGAAGTGACTTTAGTAGCGATGTGGATAATGAATTCAGGAAATTATGAATTTTGTTGACCTCGTCAACAAAATATCAATACGATATATCTAAAGAGGATGCAGAACACAGAACATGACGGGTCTCAATGAAGAACCAAAAATATTTCTAGAACAATACACGAGAGAGATTGAGAGAGAGAGAGAGAGAGAGAGAGAGAGAGAGAGAGCACTTTGCTTAGGAGACGATCATTGCAGGAGATATCCAATTCTAGGACAAAAGAATGGGGCAGGTTGGCGGAAGAGCTCGATATGAAACTGAACAGCCATTTTCAAAAACCTTAGCCACGATCCTGTAAATATACATACACAGACATCAATCGATATTTTAAACTTCCTGCGGCTTACTAGGCCTGGGAGAAGGTAGAAATAATTTCGGTACATTTTTAACTAGAATTTTAGAATTTTGTCCAGCCGTTTGCCTACTCTGTTCGATTTCTAACTGACAAGAGATTTTTAACGTGCTTGACACTAAACACGGGAGTCCTATCTCACTTCTAAGAGATCAGGTGAGTTGTTTTTTTACCTACCCTTCAAAAAATTACAGGTGAAAAAAATCACTGATTCGAACCTGCGACCTTCTGACACTCGAGGCAGACAACTTACCTTGAGACCACTAAGTTACCCAATTATTGCTTAACGGAAAAAAACAACCCAAAAAACGAAAACTATAAATCAGAAGAAAAGAGGAACACGAAAATTACACGCTGGGAACATCATTCGTCCTTAGGTACCTTTATGAGGCGATCAATATTATATACATCGACAAAGAGGCGGAAATAGATGAACTGAGAACAGAACAAATCCGACATTTTGGTCCCTAAACCAAAGAATTGATACTATAATTAATGAATTCATGTACAGTTAAAGTTATTGCCCATTACGAATCGATAATGGCCACAACATCAGACGCTTTTGTATCAATAATGTGCTGTGCGCTATATTTAGATTATAGTGAGGAAGTGAATGCGCTAGTCATCAATCTCATTCCTATCATGAGTTACCATGGATCAGTAGCAAGACTCTTGGTCGAGACGACTAGAGGTAACTCGGGATGCAGGCACTCTGGTCTTACCTCCCGTAAGACCAGGGGTCGCTTGAAACTTGCCGGATTCGATCGTCCACCGTTTCAGTTCATCACTGTGTGAGACGAGTGTCTTAACCTGTTGACTACAGCGACTCCCGACATTAACCTTGCAGATACCAACAAGCTGGAGAAAAGTTAGATCCGTGGCACTGCTGATATCCGAGAAAGCACCAACAAACTGGAGAAAAGTTAGATCCGTGGCACTGCTGATATCCGAGAAAGCACCAACAAATTGGAGAAAAGTTAGATCCGTGGCACTGCTGATATCCGAGAAAGCACCAACAAACTGGAGAATAGTTAGATCCGTGACACTGCTGATACCTGAGAAAACGCCAACAAACTGGAGAAAAGTTAGATCCGTGGCACTGCTGATACCTGAGAAAGCACCAACAAACTGGAAAAAAGTTAGATCCGTGGCACTGCTGATATCTGAGAAAGCACCAACAAACTGGAGAAAAGCTAGAGTCGTTGCGAGCTACAGTACATCGGTTGTTGTTTGGAGACTACGACAGAAGTATTTAAGAGTGTACCCAGCATAACTGACAATCTCGCAGCCCCCAGATTCAGTTTTCCTAAGTAGAATGGGTAGTCCAACGAGCTTAGATCAGACAGATAGTTAGAAACAATGTATTCTTTCTTTAGCGGTACCTGTAGGTCAGAAACAATTTACCAGGCCAAACTGGACAATGCTAGAAGACATTGGCCCAGATAAGGAAGTTACTGTATTCACGTTGAGGGGTCGGTGTATTCACGAAGACCACAGAACAGAATACCACCGAGTATATAGAACAGTAAAGAGAACAGTAGGTAAAACAGTAGATAGAACATATATACAAAATACATAGACAGAACAAAAGAATAACTACAGAGACACACTGAAGCAGAGAATATCGTGACCTAGCACTTGGTTTAGTGACAAAGATTGTGATAACTCAAGACAGCATTCGGCTTTTAACGTAAGCATTTTGGTGTATGTAAAGCAAGCGTATTCAACAGCACCTGTTGGTAGCCCAGGTGTTGCTCAGGTCTGTCAGTGTGTCTCAATGACCTGGCGATAGTCCAGGTGTGGCTCAGGTCTGTCAGTGTCTCTAGGTCATGTCGATAGCACAGGTATTGCTCAGGTCTGTCAGTGTGTCTCAATGACATATCGATAGCCCCGGTATAGCTCAGGTTTGTCAGTGTGTCTCAATGACCTGTCGATAGCCCAGATGTAGCTCAGGTTTGTCAGTGTCTCTAGGTCATGTCGATAGCACAGGTATTGCTCAGGTCTGTCAGTGTGTCTCAATGACCTATCGATAGCCCCGGTGTAGCTCAGGTTTGTCAGTGTGTCTCAATGACCTGTCGATAGCCCAAATGTGGCTCAGGTCTGTCAGTGTCTCTAGGTCCTGTCGATAGCACAGATGTTGCTCAGGTTTGTCAGTGTGTCTCAATGACCTGTCGATAGCCCAGCTGTGGGTCAGGTCTGTCAGTCTGTCTCTAGAGCCTGTCGATAGCACAGGTATGGCTCAGGTCTGTCAGCATGTCTCGATACTTGAAAGTCCAAGAAAGATTTGTCGAAAAGTCTTTATTCTCTAACGAAGCCAGACTGAACAGATAGTATAAAAGGCCAGCAGACGAGCACGGACCAGAAGATTGACAGCGAATAAGAACTATATATTTAGTTAGATTGTGTCAAACGTAGATGAACATATAAAGTAAACTTGGGTTGATTTAGTACATGAGTAAGAAATGTGCTATTCGCACGAACCTCTAGATTAAAAACGTTACCGTTGGGAAACTGTTTGGCTCAAGTGACCATCAAATCATCCGATGGGATCTTATTGCAGGGAAAGAATTAACATAAACACGCGAACATATAACTACTCTAAGACAGAAGTTAAGAAGATGAAAGAGGCAGTGAGCCACATAATCTGGGAAGATATTGTCGGAGGAACAGATGTTGAACAGAAGTGGGAGAGTTTTAAAACAGTTCTAGAAAAGCTAAAAGAGGAATGTGTTTCATGTAGGGAGGTAAACCCCAAGTGTAAACAGTGGATAACTAGAATTGTAGTTAAATGTAGAAGAGCTAAAAATAAAGCATGGAAAAAATATACAGAGGCAGGTAAATCAAAAGAAACATATTTAAAATATTTGGACAAGCAATAGATATCTCAGAAAGTGAATAAAACAGCAAAAACAGACTTTAAAAAGAAACTTGCTCAGAGGATCAAGACTGACAGTAAAAGCTTCTTCTCTTATGTTAGAAATAAACAAAGATCAAAGGACAAAATAGGCCCTCTCATAGACAGCACAGGAAAACAAATAAGTGAAAATAGGGAGGCAGCAAATCTACTCAATCACTACTTTGGCACAGTGTACACAAAATAGGACTGCTCCAAGATCCCAGAGCCTGTAGATATTTTTCAAAGAGACATGGATACAGCAGGATTAGGATCAATCTGTATTACAGAGGAAATGGTTTTAAAAAAATTGGAGAGGGTGAAAGTCCAGGTCAAGATGGTATTCATCCAAAATTGCTGTTTGAAATTACAGACCAAATAGCAAAACCATTGGCTTTATTATGTTCTCAATCACTTGCACAAGGGATTGTTCCATGGGATTGGGAAGATGCGGGAGTGATCCCCTTATTCAAAAAGGGCAAAAAAAGCAGATCCAGCAAACTATAGACCTGTGAGTTTAACGAGCATATTCTGTAAATTGTTAGAGTCAATAATCAAAGAAAACATTGTAATGCGTTTAGACAAATTTAATCTAATTAGAAATAGTCAGCATGGATTTACCAGAGGGAGATCATGCTTAACAAATTTATTAGAATTCATGGAGGAGGTTACCAAAATGTTAGATAAGGGGAGCCAGTGGATGTTATTTATCTGGATTTTGCAGAGGCCTTTGATAGAGTACCTCATCAAAGATTATTTAGAAAGTTAAAATCACATGGAATAGGTGGGGAAGTTGCCAAATGGATTGAAAATTGGTTAACGGGAAGAAGGCAAAGGGTGGGTATAAATAAGGAGTACTCTGAGTGGTGTGAAGTGAAAAGTGGTGGGCCACAGGGCTCGGTTTTGGGACCAATTTTATTCTTGATATATATAAATGATTTGGACATAGGTGTGGGATCCATGATTGCAAAATTTGCTGATGCAATAGTGTCTCATCTAAAGCAGAAGTGGATATATTGAGGTCGGATTTAGATAAAATTCGAGAATGGTCTGTAATCTGGAAAATGGAGTTTAATGTAGATAAATGTACAATCATGCACATGGGTAGATCTAATATAGAACATAATTACAGAATGGGAGAAAACAATATTAGAAAGATAGATAAGGAAAGGGATCTAGGGGTTATAATAGATCATACAGGTAAGGTGAGTGAGCAAGTCCAGGCAGAAGGGAAAAAGGCAAATGCAATGTTAGGGATGATAAAAAGAAATATTAAACATAGGAGCAAGGAAGTGATAGTCAAACTTTATAAAGCATTAGTTAGACCTAGATTGGAGTACTGTGTACAGGTGTGGAGTCCTTATCAGAGAGGGGAAATAGACATGCTGGAGAGAATACAAAAAAGAGCGACAAAGCTGATGGTGGGATTCCAGAAATACAGTTTTGAGGAAAGATTTAAAAAAACCGGCTTACAGTGTCTGGAAGAGAGAAGAATTCGTGGTGACTTAATACAGGTGTATAAGATGATCAGAGGAATGGATACATTAGACTATAACAAGTTTTTTTTAAATACAACCACCAACAAGAACAAGAGGGCACAGCTACAAGTTGACTAAGGAGAGGTCCAGATTAGACATTAGGAAGTATTTTTTTAGTCAGAGAGTTGTGAATGCTTGGAATGCATTGCCAAGGGGGGTGGGGGAGGCTGGGACGGTTATTGCATTTAAGAATAGATTGGATGCGTACATCTTCTAGAGCAATGTGATGTAAATGGAACTGGTTGTATACAGACTCTGCAGAGTCTTCTAAACCAGTATAAAGACGTTAAGTTAAGTTGAGTTAAGAGTAGATATGATCACGCGTCATACAATTTTGCTTAAAAATTAAACGTTCATTGGTGTTGCTGCATTTCTAAGAATCGTTAAGTTATGTGCCTAAAATCGTGAGTAATTAGAAGAGAGATCGAGATAGTATAGCGAAAATGACTATAGAAGAAAAAGGAGAGAAAGAAAAATCGGTAAATAGATACAAGTAAAAGGGGAAATAAATCAATATTGTCAAAAAAGGTCAATGGAGATAAGCAAAGATAACCTACAATAGATAGTGTATTAGTTTCCGAGTTGAGTCTGCTACACGTGAGTACGTGACCTCCGAATATCTGGTACATCTCCGATATGACACCGAGCTCATCTTCCTTGACACCAGGGGGCGCTTTAATCTTGCAGGATTCGAACACTCACCAATTCGCGCTTTTTTTCTTACCTCACACCTACCACTACACATTCTTACACACCTACCACTACACATTCTTACACACCTACTACTACACATTCATAAACACCTGCCACTACACGTTCCCACACACCTACCACTACACATTCATACACACCTACCACTATACATTCCTACACATCTACCACTACACATTCATACACACCTGCCATGACACATTCATACACACCTACCACTACACATTCTTACACACCTACTACTACACATTCATAAACACCTGCCACTACACGTTCCCACACACCTACCACTACACATTCATACACACCTACCACTATACATTCCTATACATCTACCACTACACATTCATACACACCTGCCATGACACATTCATACACACCTACCACTACACATTCTTACACACCTACTACTACACATTCATAAACACCTGCCACTACACGTTCCCACACACCTACCACTACACATTCATACACACCTACCACTATACATTCCTACACATCTACCACTACACATTCATACACACCTGCCATGACACATTCATACACACCTACCACTACACATTCTTACACACCTACAATTACACCGTCCTACACGTCCACCACTACATGTTCCAACACACCAACCACTACACCTTGTAACACACCTTCCTACACGCCCACCACTACACCTTGTAACACACCTTCCTACACGCCCACCACTACACCTTCCTACACACCAACCACTACACCTTCTAACAGACCATCCCCTACACCCTCCACGCCAACACATCTACCACACCAACACACCCACCACACACCAACCACCACACCCCTTCCAACACACCCCTTCAGATGAATTCAGTATACCCATCTATGAAAACTGACTTCACTTTGCTCTGTGTTGTCGCTATTCTCTGCCAATGATCCGTGGTTGTCCCGGTGTTAAAGAACAATTTATTTGGATAATGGGAACAAGTGGAATTAAGAAAATCTTTTTATTTCTTTATAAACCTTCTTCCTCTTCACATTAGTCTCCATTCAGGCTAGTCTGTGTCTATTTCTTCACTAATAAATTGACTACACATCCATGGGTTGATGGTACCATGTGGATTGAACATATGACAAAGGGCCTCGCAGTAAGAAGATGGCCAAGAAAAATATGGACTGGCTATGTGACAATTATGTGAAAATATAATGAACTAAATGAAATAATCTATCCAGGTCGTGTGGCGACATAAGTGTGGACAGAAGCGAAGAGATACCCCGTTCAATTGAAACTGCCTCCATCTCTGAACTGACCCAAGCCAGATGTCAACGATTGTCAGTTGCTAGTTAATCCTGCATTATTGGATGCATATTTCTCCCTGAAAATACCGACAATTCGTCAAGTCAAACGATTTCCAGGTCCCGTTCTTGACGTTAATTCTTTTATCGCTCTCGCCAGGAACTTTGAGCGGATGAATATAGCCGGATATTCGTGCAGAGGCTATAGAAATCTGTCGCAGGCACGTGACGGTAAGGTGGACCATGCAGATAACACGGGCCCACACACGCTCTGGTTGTTGTTATAGACGGAATAACAGAAAACATGGAGGTTGTTTTGTGAGAGCGATACAGGACAAATAAACGGCAAGGATGGGGAGGGGGTGGCGTCAATGGAACATGTGAGAGGTTGGGATGAAGGTTAGAAACATTTACTGTTAACGGTTTTCAGTGTATTTGTGATGTGTATCATAACATAACAGATACTGCTGTCGGGGATGAAGCGGTAGAGACTTTATTATGTAAGGTCTTCAGGTATTGCGAAGCACGGCCACCAGTTCTTATTCTCGCTTTTTAGCGTTTTGTAACAGTAAGGACTATCCCCATATACAACTGAGTAAATTGGGCGTGCCAGGATTCTCTTGCTGTGTGAGAAATGAAGCGACGTAGTAAATTAATATTTGAAGCGCACGCGCAGACACGCCCACTCCATGTTTATGTTTGGAGTGTCCTTGACGTCCTGTGTCCATCTACGCCTTGGTCGTCCTCTGCCCCGTCTTCCTGGAACAATGTTCTTCAGAACTGCTTTTTCAAGTCCGCTATGGCGTTTGATGGGGCCGAAAAACCTGTTTCCGAGGCAAAACGCAGTTTATAAGCTAGTTCTCTTTGACACTCAGATCTTGCAGGATGGCTTTATTTGTTATTTAATTTACCTAAGGTATTTTGAGGATTATTCTGAAGCATTTTGTCACAAAAGCCTCAATCCTCTTTCTTAATATGTGTGTGATGGTTCATGTCCGTACACTGCCACCAGGAATACCCATTCTCTTAGGATCTTCAATTTTAATTCTTTGTTAGTATTAGGCCACACATTTTGCATACTATTCAGTTTCTGCATCGCTATTGCCAATCGCCTTCTTATTTCCCTTGCACAGTTCCCATCAAAGACAGTACGTGTGTTGAATCAGTCAGCTGTACCATGTCGCGTGACTGGTAATCTGGTCATGCCGGCCAATGGCGTGAGTCTCGTTGTTTGGTTGGTTCTGTTCTCTTATGACAGCCTGGATAGCTCTCTTTCTCTCGGAGTATTTGGTTACAATGTATTCTTGTTTACTATCTCCTCATCTTTCAGGAATGTCTGTCTGCCTTCCCGTTATCAAGTGCGCCACAGTGGGATGGTAGCCACTGAAAAATGGTTCGCTATAGGCCCTATAGTATAGCACACAATATCACCCTTAAAAGCAATTAGTCAGGAATAATGTTTTCTTAGTGGATATTTTCATCTTGGATTACAAGCTCGGCAGCGGCCTTCTGTGTCTTTACTTTCACGTGGAAGGTATTAGAATGTTCCAGTTGTTAGCACAAGAGTGTTTTTCTTCTCCGTTCCTTAGTCTGTAATAGATCCCTCTACTTCTGTTGAATGTGACTTTGTTAGCCGAGTCATCTATGTTTACGTGTATCCATGTTTCTGGTATAGAGACTCTCCTAACATATTATTCTGTTATATTTTTCCTTTCTTACTTAGATATCTGTGATATTTTTCCCTTCTAAATCTGAGTTTCCTTCTATTAAAAAAATACAATTCTTTCTGCGGTTTCTACCACAGAGGTAGTTTCGCTCTTTCTCAAGATGATATTGTGGACGTTTATTTTAAGTCCGCAGCAACTGCCAGTCTTTTGATTGGGTCTGCTTATGCAATATTTTAAAATTTTTTGCTATGAAATGGTTTCGCTTTAATTAATCTACCTCTTCCGTGCTATGTATCCTGTTATATATTTCGGGATCCGTCATCCGCTTGAACTTTTTTCCTTGCTGGAGTGTTTAAACGTTCCCTGCGCGTCTCATTCCTTTGGATTCCTGGGACGTTCTCCATTGCAGTTATTACTATTGTTCACATGGCTATAGTGATGCCAGTATACCTTGGTTTTTGGGTTGTATTAATTTTTTGCAAGTTATTTTTAGTTGCTATGGAACATATTACTATCCTGTATTCAATCACTGGTTTCACTTAACCGGTGTACAGTTTCTGTAGGGTGTTCACAGTGGAGAACTGCGGCTAGGAAATGATCCCATTGAAAACATGAATTCGCATCTTTACCTGGCTCAAGAAATTACGAAGGTCCACAAAAGAAGTCTTGAGACTCCACGCAGGATACAAGCTGAATGGTTCAGCTACAATCGTATCAAACCTATACTTGGGATCAAGACGCTGAGCAGCGCATGAGCTGCAGTGGTCAGCTACCCATAGCTGACTGCTAGCGTCAGGGCTAGCGAACCAGAGCTGCCAAGACCCTTCTACACCTCCACGCGGTGATCCTGGATAACAGGATGCAACAGGGCAGACTGGCTAAGGAGAAGGGATCGAAGAGGGAATGCTAACCCGGTACTCAAAAAATGTTTGCTGAAGTCGGATGTGTTTGACCGAAAGGTACAAATATCGCAGTCAAGCTGTAAACTACGACACAACGCATTCCGTTCTTTGGACTACATTCTGCTACTTAAGCCCTTTCAGAGTTTGGTAGTGGGAGATTGAGAACGAAGAAGAAGAAGAAGAAGAAGAAGAAGAAGAAGAAGAAAAAGAAGAAGAAGACGAAGAAGAAGAAGAGAAAGAAGAAGAAGAAGAAGAAAAAGAAGAAGAAGAAGAAAAGAAGAAGAAGAAGAAATGGAAAAAGAAAAAGAAGAAGAAGAAGAAGAAAAAGAAGAAGAAGAAAAAGAAGAAGAAGAAGAAGAAACCCATACTTCAACATATGAGAAACTGCACGGCAAGAGCTTACACCTTTAACATAATGGTTATTCCATGTGTGCATGTTGTTGGCTACACCCATTTGTGCATGTTGTTGGCTACACCCATTTGTGCATGTTGTTGGCTACACCCATTTGTGCATGTTGTTGGCTACACCCATTTGTGCATGTTGTTGGCTTCACCCATTTGTGCATGTTGTTGGCTACACCCATTTGTGCATGTTGTTGGCTACACCCATTTGTGCATGTTGTTGGCTACACCCATTTGTACATGTTGTCGGTTACACCCATGTGTACATGTTGTCGGTTACACCCATGTGTACATGTTGCTGACTACACCCATGTGTACATGTTGCTGACTACACCCATGTGTACATGCTGTCGGTTACACCCATGTGTACATGTCGGTTACACCTATTTGTACATGTTGTCGGTTACACCCATGTGTACATGTTGCTGACTACACCCCTTTGTACATGTTGACGGTTACACCCGTTTGTACATGTTGTTGGCTACACCAATTTGTACATGTTTTTTGCCACACCCATTTGTACATGTTTTTGGCCACACCCATTTGTACATGTTGTCGGATATACCCATTTGTACATGTGTTGGCTACACATTTGCAGTAGTTTAAGTTTGAATCCACTCTTCCATACTCTATCAAATGCTTTTTTTCGAGATCTACCCAGACTGCTAGTGTATCTTATATTTGTTTGTCTTGATATATATCTAAGGTCTCCTGCAAGATTGATGTTACTCTGATCTCTGATCGATCTGTTTCTATGGAACCCCCTACTACAATAGCTGGCCAACAAAAAAAGTTCGGTGGAATTAGCTAATTCTTGTTGACGAGGAAGGACGGCGGTGTAATCTGTGGTTGTGAATTTCAAGATGGTGGCTCATCAATTTGGCAACACATTCTACTTGTCAAAGTTAGCAAGAAATATCAACAGCTCGATTTCTGGTCAATGAACAAATATCTATAGATAATTCTGTGGTTAATGTAAAAATATTAATATATCATTCTGTGGTTAATGTAAAAATATCTACAGATAATTATGGGATTAATGTAATAATATCTACAGACGACTCTTGGGTAAATGTAAAAATGTCTACAGATCTGTACCAGATGCACACACACTACACTTCTCTTATACAACCGTGAAACACCTCTTCGTTAAAACAACCTTTTATATTCTATAACACACAAACACTAGCACTTCAGAGCAATAATAATACGAACAATACTTTTATTTTACACTGCAAACTCTGCTACCATGTATAAATAACCTTTTCAAATAGGTGCAGAGTTCTAGTGATGTCTTCCAGCCTTAATGTCCTCTGTCTAATCTGAAAATTTTTGTGTGTGCATTGGCATAGATATTATACCGGACTAAATTTGCCAGGTTTCTTCCTCATGGTCAGTAACTTCCTACCACTATATACGAGGGAGCGTCAAGTGGGATATAAATTTTTTTAAAAACGTCTTTGTATTGCAACTTATTAGTATGGTTGCTAAGAATGTTAAAAGTACCTTGTGTGTGCCATCACTGCGCGACAAACAACATGACGTCATAATTGCATTTATAAGATGGCCATCACACTATAGACATGCACCAAAGAGAAGCAACATTGTTTTCCTGTTGTTTTTTTTTTAGCTGCAAGTGGGTGAAACCTATAGAAATGCATTGATGAATAGAGATTCAGTACGGTAATGCACGTCCTTCACTCACAGTCAATCGGTAATTTTCCTTTACGAGGAAATCAACGGCTGCAATAGACTTTGGGGTCACTACTCGGTTCGCCTGACATGGTCGTGAACAGTCTGTCACAGAACTCATGCCGTTTTGGAACGTCCTTCTTCCCTCATACACTTGCTGAAGTGAAAGCATTGCATCACCGTACTGGACCTCCATTCGCCCATGAATTCTACAGGTGTCACACCTTCGCTGCTAAAAAAAAGGATAACAGAATGCTGTTCCTCTTTGGTGCATGTCAATAGTGGGGCGGCCATCTTTGGTACATGTCAATAGGCGAGGCGGCCATCTTTTAACTGCAATTAAGACGCCATGGTGCTTGTCTACTCTGTAATGGCACGCACAGGACACTCTTGACATCCTTAGCAACCATATTAACAAATCACAATTCAAAGTCATGGTTTTTCTCATTTCTATCTCACTTTTAAGGTCTTCAATTGAAGCACCCTCGTACTTGTGCTGATTCTATGCTATGTATTATCCTATCTACACAACGTTGCCACACACGTTTCCTTGTTTGTTTGTTGGATGAAAAGGTGGTTCATTGAATCGGTAAAGAACATGCAGTGATTCTGCAGTCACTGATTGACTTAAAAATACCAGTGAGTATAGTGCCATTATCCAACAGGCAGTCATCAATATACTTCGTCCTATCCTTTATTTTTTCATCTATCCAATATGCCTACTTTCAATGCCAAAATGTCAGCTCTTTGATTGCAAGAAAAATCCAAACATGATCAGAAAAGTAGATCTACACAAGTCTCTGAAGGTATGAGGTTCTCATGTTCTCTGAAGGTCCGAGGCTCCCATGTTCTCTGAAGATCTGAAGCTTTCATGTTCTCTGAAGGTCTAAGGCTCCCATGTTCTCTGAAGATCTGAAGCTTTCATGTCCTCTGAAGGTCCGAGGCTCCCATGTTCTCTGAAGGTCTGAAGCTCTCATGTTCTCTGAAGGTCTGAGGCTATCATGTTCTCTAAAGGTCAGAGGCTATCATGTTCTCTGAAGGTCTGAGGCTCTCATGTTCTCTGAAGGTCAGAGGCTCCCGTTCTCTGAAGGTGTGAGGCTCCAAATGTTCTCTGAAGGTCTGAAGCTCTCATGTTCTCTGAAGGTCTGAAGCTCTCATGTTCTCTGAAGGTCTGAAGCTCTCATGTTCTCTGAAGGTCTGAAGCTCTCATGTTCTCTGAAGGTCTGAAGCTCTCATGTTCTCTGAAGGTCTGAAGCTCTCATGTTCTCTGAAGGTCTGAAGCTCTCATGTTCTCTGTAGGTCTGAAGCTCTCATGTTCTCTGAAGGTCTGAAGCTCTCATGTTCTCTGAAGGTCTGAAGCCTGTATGTCCCATATCCACTCATAATACAGCCATTCCTTGCATTCCTTCTGAAGCAGATACTGACATCAGATACAATAACACAATCTTTTGCCTGAGAACAGGCCACTTCAAACTATTGAGTCAGCAACATCTGTTTAAGATATTACACACAGGTGGTTGTCCACGTGGAACCGGCGTCCAGACCCCTGAACCCATCCTACAGGACTGCTCAGTATACAGAGACCTAAAATGCCAAACCTGTCTAGAGGAAGTTGAGATGACACTTAAGTTGTGGGCTGCCACCCGGACCTGGAGAGGACTGTGGATTTCGTCCAAGCGACGGGACTACGGATCTTTGATGATCAGAAAAGTCTGATCGCAGAAGAAGAAGATACAATATCTGCCATGGGTAATGAGATCTCAGATAACCACTTCAGAGGCGATTTAATGACAGTACTGCAGGTACATTAACCTTAACTAATTGGCACTTGAGAGTCTGATAAAGTTAAAACAATTGTCACTGTGCAGCTATAGGTCCATGTTTTAAATGCATCATAGGTTTGGTTGGAAAATGTTTAACATTTTTAATATAAGCGATTACACACACTTTCACATGACATTCTATTGAATTGTTAGTCTTAAATAATTGTGTTTTGTTACTAGTAAACAATATTTTTTGTAAAAATTGGCCTGAGAGCACCTTTGCCGCGAAACAATGGATCTGTAGTGCGATGTCATGATGCAGAAATGTAGAAATCTGGCCCATAATGCAATTGACAAGCACTAATGTCCAACAATAGTTACATTTCGAAGAATAAATACGTAAGTAATCAAATGTTGCCGTTAATGTTTTTATTATATGCGGTCACCATGTACTACGTCAATAATTTTAAACGTAGAGACAAACAGATTGTAAATATACTGTACAGTAGGAAACACTTTTGTGTTGACACTGAAACTAAAACATGAACTTCAGTATTAATGTTGGAAAGTTTCGGAACAAATTATAACACAGACATGATTTTGAGATGCTAGAATTTTATTGTTCTGTTACATAATTTGTTCATCAAGGATCTCAACTGAATCCACAGCTGCACGAATACAACTTGAGTGGAGACAGGGGCAATTAATACATTCAAAAATAGATTGCATGCGCAGAGCTTTTAGAGCAAGGAAATGTAAATGAAACTGGTTGTGTACAGACTCAGCAGAGTCTTCTAAACCTGTATAAAGACTTTGGGTAAATATGTTGTTTGACTTATGTAAAAACATTTTAACAACTAATATGTTTCCTCATTGGCAATTTAACTTTGCCACTTCGAATAGTAAATACCATGTCCTACCTTCGTCTCACACTTAATAAAGGGTTTCTATTGGATTATTTCCCTTGTTTTCGCTTTTGGAAAAATAAATTAAAAAGAGTATTCTAGAGGAATGTATTATTTCTCACAAACTTGTATTGTCTCTGGGGCAGAGGACTACATGATGGGGTGGAGGGTAATATGGCGGGGTAGAGGGTCACGTGATGGGGTGGAGGGTCACGTGATGGAGTGGAGGGTAATATGATGGGGGTGGAGGGTTACGTGATGGGGTAGAGGGTCACGTGATGGAGTGGAGGGTAATATGATGGGGGTGGAGGGTTACGTGATGGGGTAGAGGGTAATATGATGGGGTGGAGGGTCACGTGATGGGGTAGAGGGTAATATGGTGGGGTGGAGGGTAATCTGGTGGAGTGGAGGGTTACATAGTGGGTAGAGGGTAATATGGTGGGGTGGAGGGTAATATGGTGGGGTGGAGGGTTACATAGTGGGTAGAGGGTAATATGGTGGGGTGGAGGGTTACATAGTGGGTAGAGGGTAATATGGTGGGGTGGAGGGTAATATGGTGGGGTGGAGGGTAATATGGTGGGGTGGAGGGTAAGATGGTGATGTGGAGGGTTACATAGTGGGTAGAGGGTAATATGGTGGGGTGGAGGGTAATATGGTGGGGTGGAGGGTAATATGGTGGGGTGGAGGGTTACATAGTGGGTAGAGGGTAATATGGTGGGGTGGAGGGTAATATGGTGGGGTGGAGGGTAATATGGTGGGGTGGATGGTTAAATAGTGGGTAGAGGGTAATATGGTGGGGTGGAGGGTAATATGGTGGGGTGGAGGGTAATATGGTGGGGTGGAGGGTTACATAGTGGGTAGAGGGTAATATGGTGGGGTGGAGGGTAATATGGTGGGGTGGAGGGTAATATGGTGGGGTGGAGGGTAATATGGTGGGGTGGAGGGTAATATGGTCGGGTGGAGGGTAATATGGTGGGGTGGAGGGTAATATGGTGGGGTGGAGGGTCACATAGTGGGGTGGAGGGTAATATGGTGGGGTGGAGGGTAATATGGTGGTGTGGAGGGTAATATGGTGAGGTGGAGGGTCACATAGTGGGGTGGAGGGTAATATGGTGGTGTGGAGGGTAATATGGTGGGGTGGAGGGTTACATAGTGGGGTGGAGGGTAATATTGTGGGGTGGAGGGTCACATAGTGAGGTGGAGGGTAATATGTTGGGGTGGAGGGTCACATAGTGGGGTGGAGGGTAATATGGTGCGGTGGAGGGTAAAATGGTGGGGTGGAGGGTCACATAGTGGGATGAAGAGTAATATGGTGAGGTGGAGGGTCACATAGTGGGGTGGATGGTAATATGGTGGGGTGGAGGGTAATATGGTGGGGGGAGGGTAATATGGTTGTGTGGAGGGTAATATGGTGAGGTGGAGGGTAATATGGTGGGGTGGAATGTCACATAGTGGGGTGGAGGTTAATATGGTGGGGTGGAGGGTAATATGGTGGGGTGGAGGGTAATATGGTGGGGTGGAGGGTAATATGGTGGGGTGGAGGGTAATATGGTGGGGTGGAGGGTCACGTGATGGGGTGGAGAGCTACATGGAGGGGTGGAGGGTAATATGGTGGGGTGGAGGGTAATATGGTGGGGTGGAGGGTCACGTGATGGGGTGGAGAGCTACATGTTGGGGTGGAGGGCTACATGATGGGGTGGAGAGCTACATGATGGTGTGAAGGTGCTTAATAGGGTGGAGAGCCACAATGGGTGAAGGGTTACATGATGGGGTGGAGGGCTACATGATGGGTTGAAGGGCGCTTAATATGGTGGAGGGCCACATGATACGGTGGAAGACCCATGATAAGGTTGTGGGTGTTTCAAAACCTAGTTTTGTTACTAATAATTGACGTCACTGCACCCCCGGCATACCCATAGGTGCTCAGTCTGTCTCAGTGGATGGCAAAGGGTATGGATACCGATGGTCCCTCTAACTGTTTTCTTGTACACACTCTTGCTCTGTTCTCTCTTGCATCCCACTCTGCTAGAACCCCGATTGAACTCAAAGATCTGCAGTCAGCGAGTCGCTAACTCCTCCACTGCAATGTCCTTATCCAACAGGAGGTCACTGATAGACTTCAACGTGTCGCTCCTATTCATTTCATAGTGTGCCAAAAATGGCTGCTTGTCAAACCAGGATGTCTGGTCTTCTGTTGCTCAGAACCCTTACATGATTATGACAGTACACCAGCCACCGCAGGTGTGAGGCCTATACAGATACCATGCACTCGTGCCTTAGCCAGCGTTCTGTACCTTCCAAAGCAAAGATAAGGAGTCTGACACGATGACTGCCCTTGTTAAAGATGTCCTAGATAGCCATCTCAAAGCTGCAGTCACTCCTTCCATCGCGATTCTCGTATTAGAGGTTGTTGTTCTGTATGTCCCTCTCAGTCCAGCAACAACCTGACCTTTCACTCGAGAGAGAGAGAGAAGACCCAGCCAGATACGTCATCGTGTAGCACTGATCCATCGGTATACATGGTCACATCACTATCCTGAGTGCGATCATTTATTAGCTGACTAAACTCAAGCTCTGTCCTTCCGTTGCACCATTCCCTGCCTACGGTTATGATGACTGTAGTAATCTGCCCTTCTATCACCCATTCTTCTCCCTTTACAAACGTCGTAACTGTGGTCACCCGTTCAATTGTTCTCTCTGTCCCTCCAGCAAGGCCCATATGGACTATTGTAGCACCTGTTTCCTGGACAATTAATTAGGACATTCTCCTTAAAGTTGGATCATGCCCGTGCCGAAATCATAGACCAATTTTGTTGTTATGGCTTCACGTTGATTTTAGTTGCCGTATTCCAAAATCTTATTTGCACATGTTTTAAACAACGTCTTTCTAATTTCCTTCTAACTTCTTTCTTTCCAGCCCTTCTCTTTTCTCTCCTCTTACCTCCCCTACATCTCCTTCTGCATCCACATTCCTTGACGCCATCTACTAGAGACATCAACATCAGAGCACGATCTCCATAGTTCCGGGGCACTTCATTTAAACAATGATTTTAATCAACAGTTCTGACAGACTAAACGTTTTATACGCAACTTGTTTTCAAGTAGAGGAAAGCTATTTCATTTTTTTACAAGTTGCTTGCTAGGTTTAATCAAATCTGTAACTCATTAAAATCTGAAATCCTGGAGAAGATGTTATTTCTATTAATGTTTTGAGAGGCACAGAAACCCAATATGTGTAAGATAATGGTATAACTACTGCAGTGAGACTATAGATCATTTGGCCTTATCTTTTAGGTTTTCTTTGACTTCCTGCATTCTCCAAGCTATGTCCATGTACTTAGTTATGCTTGTGTTTTGGTGGCGAAAGTTCAGCCGTCTGTCTGAAAGGTCATGATCAATCTGTGAAGATAAGTAATATGATATTCTCATTGGCAGGCCATGTACGATTGTGGAGCGCCCAAACAAACACCAGAACATATTCTGCAGAACTGCCCTGCTTGTAAAAACCACGGAGAAGCAATCTGCAAGGAGGTCGACCATGCTCGAAAAGCTGTGAGGGAACATCGAAGACCTGGAAAGCAGTCTCCTTCCTTTGTGAACCTCACCGAGCTAGAAGCATATCATCAGTTGATCAAAGAAGAAGAAGAAAAAGAAGAAGACGAATGTCATTGGAGGGTGAACAAAAATAGCGTATCCTCACTTGATGATGGGAACTCATCAGACATAACAAATATACATAAGCTGCAGCGGACACAGACCCAGCGTCAATGCCAGCGAACAAGAGCTGACAAGACCCTTTTACACCTGCACACGGTGACCCTGGATAACAGGCAGCAACAGGACACTGGCTAAGGAGAAGGAATCGAACAGGAGAGGTTAACCTGGTACGCAAAATTGCCTGCTGAAGTCGGATGTGTCGAACCGAAAGGTGCAAATATCGAAGTCAACCTGTGATCTACTACACAGCACATTCCGTTCTCCTGATATTTGCTTTTCATGGCTTGGTAGTGGGAGTTTGAGAACGTTCATGGCTTGGTAGTGGGAGTTTGAGAACGTTCAGGGCTTGGTAGTGGGAGTTTGAGAACGTTCATGGCTTGGTAGTGGGAGTTTGAGAACGTTCAGGGCTTGGTAGTGGGAGTTTGAGAACGTTCAGGGCTTGGTAGTGGGAGTTTGAGAACGTTCAGGGCTTGGTAGTGGGAGTTTGAGAACGTTCAGGGCTTGGTAGTGGGAGTTTGAGAACGTTCAGGGCTTGGTAGTGGGAGTTTGAGAACGTTCAGGGCTTGGTAGTGGGAGTTTGAGAACGTTCAGGGCTTGGTAGTGGGAGTTTGAGAACGTTCAGGGCTTGGTAGTGGGAGTTTGAGAACGTTCATGGCTTGGTAATGGGAGTTTGAGAACGTTCATGGCTTGGTAATGGGAGTTTGAGAACGTTCAGGGCTTGGTAGTGGGAGTTTGAGAACGTTCATGGCTTGGTATATCATTCATCATTAGCTCTTTCCGTCTTGTCGGGCGATAGTAATTGTCTTTGAAAAGGTATGTAACTACAGTCCATGACGGTAACGAATGTGACTCATAAGACCAATCCGGGCAGAGAGGTATCTTCCAGAGTGTGTGCAAGAAAAATCAGGACCGTTTGCGGCATCGCATGGTGTGGCGTGTCTTCTCAAACGCCGAGTCCTTAGCCAATCAGCAATCAGTATCTCCTTTGTCTGTATTCCATACTTAATTCTGCTCCTCCATGTAACACGATCCATGGCGTCCTGTTCCCATGATTCCAAATCGATGCCTGGGTCATTCATATCCCGTTTGCATACATCTTTGTACCGAAGTAATGCCCGGCCCCGAGACCTTTTCCCCAACTGTAATTCCCCATACAGAAGATATTTTGGTATTCTGCCATCATCCATCCTCTGAATGTGTCCCAGCCATCGGAGCCTTCGATGACTAAGCACGGACAAAATGTTGACAGTGCCTGTTCTCTCCAGCACCTCTTAGTGATCTTGTCTTGCCACCCAACGCCCAGGATTCTGCGCAGGCACATCAAGTGATAGGTGTTTATATAAATGTATATATATTGAAGATATGACCAAACGACATCTCCTCCCGAAGAGCGCTACAAACCTCCGTATCTTTGACAGTTGTCTGGGTAAGCCTTCTTTCTACATGCTGCCTAAAATTCATAAGCCCGACAACCCAGGTCGCCCTATTGTCTCTGCCTGTTCCTGTCCCACCGAACTGGTATCAGACTTCCTGGATAGTGTCTTCCAACCTATGGTGGAGAGTCTTCCCACATTTCTTAAGGACACCAACCACGCCTTAACCACTTTCTCTACCATTGTCCTCTCCCCTGACCATACCTATCGTCTCTTCCTACTTGATGTCTGTTCACTGTACACCTCGATCCCCCACTCTGACGGTTTATTGGCCCTCCGTTTCTTCCTTGACCGAAGGGTTAACCCATCCATCTCCACGTCTGCCATCGTCCGTCTAGCAGAACTCGTTCTTACTCTCAATACCTTTGAATTCAATGGCCAGTTCTTCGACCAGATCAGCGGTGTGGCTATGGGCACCAGAATGGGCCCCAGCTACGCATGCCTGTTCATGGGTCACCTGGAACACTTGATCTGGCTTCAATTCCAGGGCCCCTTTCCTTTGATGTATTATCGATACATCGACGATGGGATTGGTATGACTGACATGTCGGAGAAGGATCTCCTCAACTTTATCGACTTTGTCAACGACTTCCATCCCTCGATCAAGTTCACGTCTGACATTTCCCTCACGTCTGTCCACTTTCTGGACATCACTGTCTCTATCTGCCCTTCAGGCCTCTCCACCACTGTCTACTACAAACCCACTGACGCTCACAACTACCTCCTCTACACTTCCTCCCATCCCCTATCCTGCCGCGATTCGCTTCCTTTCTCCCAACTCCTCCGCCTCCGACGCCTATGTCAGGATGACGACGACTTCCTCCTCAGGGCCCACGAGATGCTTGACTTCTTCCGCAAGCGACTCTACCCTGAGACCACTCTCTCCTCCGCTCTTCAGCGGGTTCTTCTTATCTCCCGCCAAGACTCCCTCACTCCCACCCGCCGTCCTCCCTCTGACCGTGTGAAACTCGTCCTCACCTATCACCCTCACAGCGTCTCTGTCCGGGATATCCTATTCCGCCATCTCCCTATCCTTCACTCTGATCCTGCCACTCGCGAAGTTTTTCCCGATCCTCCCCTTGTCGCATACAAGCGTGACAGGAACCTGAGGGACTTGCTGGTCAGTAGTCGCCTACACACCAGCCCTCATAGCCTCCCAGGCACCAGGCCGTGCAAAAATTCACGTGGCTGTGTTACCTGCCCTCATGTCATCCTTTCTCGCTCCATTACCTTTCCTAAGGCTGAATTCTTCATCAAAGAGGGGTTCACATGCAAATCTCGTAACCTCATCTATTCCATCATCTGCCGCCAGTGTGGTATGACTTACATTGGGGAAACTGGTATGGAACTACGGGAGCGTTTCCGCCAACACCTCAACGACATCCGCAACCGCACTGGTTCCCCAATTGCCAGCCACTTCAATGGTCCTGAGCACCGGGGTATGGCTGACGTCAGTGTCACTGGTCTAGTTTCGTGCTTCTCTGACGATCGTCATCGATTCGCCCTTGAGAACAGACTTATCTCTAGTATGGGATGTCTCCAACCACATGGTATAAATATCTTCCATACTTTTTCTTAAACCCTCACACTGGCCCCCATCTATTTTTCTTCCTTCCCCCCCCCCGCCTCCCCCATTCTTCCATCAGTTCTCTTCCCCCCTCTCTTATATCAATATCACGCCCTCCCGGCTTATATTGCCTTCTCATTGTTCTCCTATCTGGACCACTATTTGGCCACGCTTGGCTTATCAGGCATATTCCGCCACTTTTTGTTTGACCGCTCCTATTTCAGTTTCTATCGAGTACTTGGCACGACAGGTCGCTTAGACTGAAAGCGTCTCCCACCTGAAACAGATGAGTTGACCATTTTTTCTTATTTGTTGATTTGTTAGTTCAGTGTTGTTGTCCCTGATGAAGGCCTATTGGTCGTAACGTAGGTTTTGTTTGTGTTCTCGTCTCGGTGCGGTATCTGACCATACCCATTTTTAAATTTTGATTAAGCTCAACCTTAATCAACTTTTACTAGTTTTTTTTCATGTTTTTTTCCCATATATTGAAGAAGAAATAAAACAATGAAATTAAAAGTAATACCAAAGGTGTGCTAATCCATCCATATTCTTGTGACTCTGTTTGTGGGTATGGATATTTCTTCACAGGCTCTTGATTGGCTCTCTTAATGATTTGCAAGAAATGAGCTGAAAAATAGTCACAGACAAACCGGTAACCATGTTTAGATGCAATCATACATGTCCACAAGGAAACAATGACATGACTAGAATGTGATATTACTTACAGTTCTATCACTATTAACTCTTAAATGGTATATGAAGAGTCAGAAAAGTATTTAGTTAGTTTTATAACCTAATGGCACAAGGGAAGCAATTGTTTATTTGCGAACTTTAACAGAAAAATATATAGAAATATATAATGACATTTATATTTGCTTTATAGACTACCAGAAGGTTTTTGACAGTCCAATATGAAAAAAAAAAAATGTCTCCAAGAAATAGGTTTAGATGGTAAAGACATAAGACTGCTCCGTAATCTGTACTGGGAACAAACTGATACAGTAAAATCAGGAAAGTTATGCTCTCCAAGTATAGATGTAAAAAGAGGAGTGAGACAGGGATGTGTATTCTCCCCTTTTCTTTTTAATATCTACATAGAACAAATATTTAAACAGATAGAGGGGATGCCAGGGCTTGTCATTGCAGGATTGACAATGAACAGTCTAAGATATGCGGAGAATACAGTTTTGATGACAAAAGGTGAGCAAAATTTCAGGAGCTTGTGGACAACAATATACACAATAAGTCAAGAGTTTGGATTAGACATAAACATAAAGAAAACAAAGATTATGATAATTGGGAAAAGTGACAAGAAACCATGGATACAGATAAAAATAAAAGATCAACTACTTGAACAGGTACAGAGTTTCTCCTATCTAGGTCATATAATAACGGAAGAAGGCAGCTGTGAAAAAGAAATCAGAAAGGGAATAGGTATAGCCAAGATGGTATTCGACAACATGCGACACATACTGACATCCAAACTGATAAATCAGAATTTGAAAATGAGAATTGTCAGGTGTTATGTGTACTCGTCACAACTTTATGGCGCAGAACATGGATACTGAATACAAGTTGAAAAAGAGAATTGAATGAAGCCTTAGAAATGTTCGTAAATAGACGATTGGATCGCATTTCTTGGAAATAGAAGAAAACAAATTTGGAGGTATTGGAAAAGTTGGGGTTGAAAAGAGAATTAATGACTGAAATTATGGTTAGATAGTTACGTCATTTTGGTCCTATAACAAAACATACCTCCTTGTTGAAGACCATGCTGGATGGTAGGGTGGAAGGCAGTCGTTCAAGAGGCAGACAACGCTTTGAGTGGGTGGATAACACCAGGAGATGGACTGGACAAAGCCTCTCAGATTGCACCATTAGGGCAAGAAATAGAGTAAACTTGAGATCCATTGCAGCCGACCTTCGATGCGGAGATGGCACCTGAACTGAACTGAATAACCTTTCTTTGAGATCAAGATGTTGAACTGTGCACCAGGACCAGCGACACAGAGCTGCCAAGACACTTCTTCGCCTCCCTGTGGTGATCCAGGATAACAGGCTGCAACAGGGTAGACCGGCTAAGAGAAGGGATTAAAGAAGGAAAGCTAATCCGGTACCCAAAAATACCATGCTGAAGTCGGATGTGTTGGACCGAAAGGTGCAAATATTCCAGTCAAGCTGTAAACTACGACCCAACGCATTCCGTTCTCCGGACTACATCCATTTTAAAGGTTTGGTAGCGGGAGTTTGAGAATGAACGAAGAAAAAGAAGATATCATCTCTTTAATGGTGGGAGTCTTGGATTCTTACGTGACATCAATATATTGTGATTTAAGTGTCAGTGAAAGTTTTACTTTCTTGTCTGACAATTTTTTCTGTTGCCAACAGAAAGAAAATGGTAGCGTGTTTGTGTTAGCCAAACAAAGAAAGTCAGCATGACCACGAAATAATTACCATATAGTGAAATCACTATACGATTAAACCATGATATAATAGAATCCCTATACGATTGGATCACCATATAATTAAATCCCAAAAGGATTGGATCCCGATATAATGGAATCCCTACAAGATTGGCTCACGATATAATGATATCCTTATACTTATTCTTCTTCTTCTTCTTTCGTTCTCAATCTCCCACTACCAAGTAGCAGAATGTAGTCCAGAGAACGGAATGCGTTGTGTCGTAGTTTACAGCTTGGCTGCGATATTTGCACCTTTCGGTCCAACACATCCGACTTCAGCAAGCATTTTTTGAGTACCGGGTTAGCATTCCCTCTTCGATCCCTTCTCCTTAGCCAGTCTGCCCTGCTGCAGCTGTTATCCAGGATCACCGCGTGGAGGTGAAGACGAGTCTTGGCAGCTTTGGTTCGCTGGCCCTGACGCTAGCAGTCAGCTATGGGTCGCTGACCACTGCAGCTCATGCGCTGCTCAGAGTCTTGATCCCATATTCTTATACGATTAATAATAACAATGTTCGTATAGGCATCTAAGGCCCGTTGCGTCGATCGGCCCCTGAGGCCCGTTTCGTCGATCGACCACTACCGTGTCCAAATGCTGAGGCTTTGTTCGTGGGTTTGTGTGTCGACCGAAATCCCTACCGTCTCCCCAAGTGGAGTGGACCACTCCACTGCCACGGGATGATACAATTGGATCAAGAAATAATCAAATCTACGAGTGAATCACAATATAATGAAATCTCTATACGATTGAGTCACAAAATAATTAAATTCATATGCGATTGGACCACAATATAATGAAATTCCTATACGATTGAATCACAATATAATGAAATCTCTATACGATTGGATCACAATATAATGAAATCTCTATACGATTGGATCACAATAAAATGAAATCTCTATACGATTGAATCATAATATAATGAAATCCCTATACTATTAATAATGATAAAAATGTTCGCGTAGGCGTCAAAGGTCCGTGGGGTGGATCGACCATGTCCAACGACTGAGGTTGTGCCCATGTGTAGCGTGCCGATCGAAATCCCTACAGACTCCCCAGGTGGACCTGTGTACTCCGCAGCCTTGGTATGAGGGCCGCAAGGAGTGTGTTAGACTAATCTTTATGTCAAGCTCTCCGTGTCTGTTCGTGCTAAACTCCCTGTTTCTACGTGTCCCACCGCCGAGATTTCTGACTGTGTCCACCTGTTGGTCAGTGTGACCCTTGCTGTGCTGAGAATACGAGAATGGGAGAGGTATCGTATAACCTCATGTAGAGGGAGGGGCGGGCAGGAGGAAGTCAGCTTCAGTCCGAGCAGAAATGTCCTTGAGTAGGGATAATCTTGACTGGATTCTGGTGTGCAGTAAAACGGAACGTTGAGCTCCGTCATGGACTGGTTTCCCACGGCTTGAGCCAGGCATAAAATGCAGCGAAATGCAGCATAACAAACAGGATAACGCGATCGAAAGCACATCACATCCACAGAATAAAGTCCCTGATACCACCTGGTGAAGGAGTTGTGAAATATAGTCCGGACATGAACCACCAAACATCGGAAAACTAGTCTCAAACACCGGAGAGTCGAGAGCGCAGTCACTAAGGCGCGGCCATCTTACTTTTTCAATTGGACCACGATATAATAAAATCCTTATACGATTGGATCATTATATAAACTTGCAATACATAGTGTATAATAATGACGGACTCTTTTTAGATATCAGCACCAACCACATTCTCATCAAAAGCACCAATCGCATAACATCGATCTAAATGGAACTACGAGAAGGCAGACTGGCAACATTTATGTAGGAGACAAGTACGCCAACATGTCGCCGATATCGACATGACACATGATGTAGACAGACGATGTCCACAGTACAACCACCACGGCATTGCTCTAATCTGCAAAGGAAGCCATCCCGCAAGGATACAGGAGAAAGTTCAAGACGTGTTGGAGCACAGGATTGGAGGCCACTCTCCGCGAAAAAAGATAAACAAGACGAGAAATAGTATATCCTTGCAAACACAATCAATTGTAACAGGCTAACTCCCATAGTCAAATTACGAGGCAAACACGCAATAACAAAAGCATAAACTATAAAATCTGGAGAGTTGGACTTACCGAAAGAAGGGCAAACAAGAATGGAACCTCAGATTTATAAAAAATATATTTTTGCGTTCGCCTTATGTCTATATTCTCCAAGACTGTGTGCGTTGCACCATGTTTCTATTTTGCGCCTGTCGACCCAGTGCATTTTTCTTCAGCATACATTTTATGTAAGGGGCTGCTTCCTCCTGCATGTTCTAAGGGTTTGCTTCCCTGTGGTGTGATTGGGAATTTTATTCTTCTTCTTTTTCTCCTTCTTCTTCTTCTTCTTCTTCTGCGTTCGTTCCCAATCTCCCGCTACCAAACCCTGAAAGAGCTTAAGTAGCAGAATGTAGTCCAGAAACGGAATGCGTTGTATCGTAGTTTACAGCTTGACTGCGATATTTGCACCTTTCGGTCCAACACATCCGACTTCAGCAAGCATTTTTTGAGTACCAGGTTAGCATTTCCTCTTCGATCCCTTCTCCTTAGTCAGTCTGCCCTGCTGCAGCCTGTTATCCAGGATCACCGCGTGGAGGTGTAGAAGGGTCTTTACAGCAGCGCTGGATCGCTGGCCCTGACGCAAGCAGTCAGGTCGCTGACCACTGCAGCTTATTCGCTGCTCGGCGTCTTGATCCCTGATTGCAAAACCAAACCCAACACCATCGGATTGTGAGCGGACCCACTTAACCACTAGCCAAACCGTCCCCTGGAACCTCATATAAACCATTCCAGCAATTGAAAGAAAGAAGAACCCTAAGCTCATCAGCAAAAGCAGGGAATTTATATCAAGAGACACTCAGAAAGTATAAACCCGCATCAAATTTTAATACAAAAACAAAACAAAACGAAACAATAATAACGAGAGAACTGAGGTCATAGTCAGATAAGATCAAAACACACACCAAAATAATGGAGAAACAATCTTCGCGACAGATGTCAGATCTTTAAAAGACATTTCACACTTCCAGAACTTAAGCTGGCCATAAACAAACGCAAAAAAGGTAAAACCACTGGACCTAACCGGCTCACTAACGAGACGATCTCAAACGACCAGCTTCATACCCCCCTTGAATCCATTAACAAAACTTGGAGTGGTGATAAGCTGTGAACATACTGGAGAAAAGTCAACATCACCCCAGTCCTAAGGAAAGACAAACCATCAAACCTAGTAACAAGGTATCGATAAATCTCCCTGACTTTAAACCTAAGCAAGATCGCAGAAAGGATGATACATGAAAGATTATTTCCATGTGAGAGACAACGTGCTTGCGATATGCATCGACCACGGACAAGTCTATGATCAAGTCTGCAGAACTTTAAAATTCAAACACCTTGACTGATGTCCAGGTGTGCTGAACTTTGACTGGTGTCCATATGTGCTAAGCCTTGACTGATGTCCAGATGTACTGAACCTTGACTGATGTCCATATGTGCTGACCTTGACTGATGTCCAGATGTGCTGAACCTTGACTGATGCCCAGATGTACTGAACCTTGACTGATGTCCAGATGTGCTGATCTTGACTGATGTCCAGATGTGCTGAACCTTGACTGATGTCCAGATGTGCTGAACTTTGACTGATGTCCAGATGTGCTGAACCTTGACTGATGTCCAGATGTGTTCAACCTTGACTGAGGTCCAGATGTGCTCAACCTTGACTGATGTCCAGATGTGCTGAACCTTGACTGATGTCAAGATGTGCGTCAATTTCATCCACAGTCAATCGGTGATTTTATTTTACGAGGTGGTCAACGGCTGCAATCGACTATGTGGTCACTGCTCGATGTGCCTGACCCGGTTATGAAGAGTTTTCCAGAAAACTCACGCCGTTATAGAACTTTCTACTTCAAACAGAAAACTGAAGCAAACATAGAACTGAAGCAAACAGAAAACTGAAGCAAACAGAAAACTGAAGCAAACATAGAACTGAAGCAAACAGAGAACTGAAGCAAACAGAGAACTGAAGCAAACAGAGCTGAAGCAAACAGATAACTGAAGCAAACAGAGAACTGAAGCAAACAGAGAACTGAAGCAAACGGAAAACTGAAGCAAACAGAAAACTGAAGCAAACATAGAACTGAAGCAAACAGAGAACTGTAGCAAACAGAGAACTCAAGCAAACAGAGAACTGAAGCAAACAGAAAACTGAAGCAAACAGAAAACTGAAGCAAACAGAAAACTGAAGCAAACAGAGAACTGAAGCAAACAGAGAACTGAAGCAAACAGAGCTGAAGCAAACAGAGAACTGAAGCAAACAGAGAACTGAAGCAAACAAAGAACTGAAGCAAGCAGAGAACTAAAGCAAACAAAGAACTGAAGCAAACAAAGAACTGAAGCAAGCAGAGAACTGAAGCAAACAGAGAACTGAAGCAAACAGAAAACTGAAGCAAACAGAAAACTGAAGCAAACAGAGAACTGAAGCAAACAGAGAACTGTAGCAAACAGAGAAGTCAAGCAAACAGAGAACTGAAGCAAACAGAAAACTGAAGCAAACAGAAAACTGAAGCAAACAGAGAACTGAAGCAAACAGAGAACTGAAGCAAACAGAAAACTGAAGCAAACAGAAAACTGAAGCAAACAGAGAACTGAAGCAAACAGAGAACTGAAGCAAACAGAAAACTGAGGCAAACAGAAAACTGAAGCAAAAAAAAAACTGAAGCAAACAGAAAACTGAAGCAAACAGAGAACTGAAGCAAACAGAAAACTGAGGCAAACAGAAAACTGAAGCAAACAGAAAACTGAAGCAAACAGAAAACTGAAGCAAACAGAAAACTACATATTAGATGGCAAGAATAGGAGCTCGAACACTGCACGTCCCCCAAATTTCTGGGCGTCGAGTTAGACCATACACTTACATGACACACTGCCAGGAAACAAAGCTAAGATACACGCAAGAAACAACCAGAAAATTTACTAGCGCAATATAGTGAGCACAGCCATCTGTACGCCGGACATAAGCACTCGCCCTGTGCCTCCAAGCAGCGGAATACGCCGCGCAAGTCAGGATAAATTTTGCCCACGCAAAACTCATTGATAAACGAGGCAGGCAGGATAGTGTCAAGATGCCTAAAACCCGGATCCAAGACTAAAATATGCGAAATCATTTGCATAGCCCCGCCGTCAGAAGGAGCGTGGCTGCTGAAATTGAATGTATAAATCTGGAAAACGAACATAGGCGCCCATTGTTTTGACACAAGAAGCAGATCACAAGACTTAAATCCAGGAAGTTTCCTTAAAACAACAAAGCCCATACAGTCAAGCCCTAAAAGTTGACGTACTGAATTATTGCACAAAATGATACCGTTCTGGCAAATTCAACATCAACATCTGTTTTGGAACATCGTTGAAATCACATAATTACGCAAATGCAACTAGGCTGGTCACGTGGTACTCGTGCTTGACGACAGGTGGACATGGAGAATGACGCTTTCGTGGAATATGATACATCCACGGCACTGTTCACCTATGCGGTTGTTGATCTAGGCATGCACTAGTGCAGCACAGCAAAGAATCTGAATGTATAAAATATACTATTGGCTTCCTCACATACATCATACCTGTCGTATCGAAGCAGATAATAATGTGTAATGTGTGAATGGGACCGTAATATGATTATACCACTATGATATTATGATCATATCACTCTATTTTGGCCACAATTACAAATCATGTTATGATGTGGTCACAATAGGATCAAATCGTTTTATTAAGTGGTCACTATATGATTATATCACTTTATGATTAGATCAAAATATTTTGTACTTACTATCTTCTTTACCTTCGGCCGAATCATAATGGGAATTAGGCTTCTCGGCCAGCACATGAACTGAAAAATAGGAAAGAAATGTACACCAGTTGATTCAGGTCAGGTCATCCCGTAATCAGTGAGGTCGTTGGGGCACACATGAAGACATCCTCACAACCCACGCCATCCCTCTCTGTTAGCGGTCGCTCCCTTTGCCTCTTCTGATAGGAGATTGGTCCATTCTTGTATGTTGGCATCCCATCTCTTTTTGGGACGGCTTCTTAGTCGTCTGCCTTGAACCTTCCGGTGCAGGATCGTATTTGCAAGACCATTTGATCTTGATATATGACCGTATGAAACGAGTTTCCTTCTTTTGACAGTTGCCAAGAGGTCTTCAAAAGGCCCTATTGCTGTTGTAATTATATCTCGTATTTCCTCATTTGTAACTCGATCTTTGTACGTGACGTTTAGAAGCTTCGGAAACATCTCATTTCAAAGGCCTGTATCCTTCGCTGAAGGTCAACTGTAATTGTCCATGCCTCACAAGCATAGAGGAATATTGACAGGACCAATGTACGTATTAATTTGATTTTCGTGCATATTTCTGTTTATCTTGCCAGATTTTGTTACGCCGTGCAAGCGTCGCTATTGTCTGTGCTATTTTGGCCAACACCACACATTTTGATCCTTCATCACTGACAATAGAACCCAGATATTTAAAACCGTCGACTACTTCGAGTTCCTGACCGTTAGCTGTAATCCTGATGTTGAAGCCCTCGGTGTTGTTGGTCATTAATTTTGTTTTTCCAGCGTTAATCTCCATACCATAGTCAAGAGCTGTTTCATCGAGCCTTCTGACCCATTCCTGGAGTTCTGCTCCTGTGCCCGCCAACCTGTCGATGTCATCTGCAAAACGAAGGTTGGTAATCGTTCTCCCCCCTATCTTGACAGTACCAACGTGATCTCCAAATGCCTCACTCATAATTTCCTCAAGGAATATCTTGAAAAGTGTTGGGGAGAATGTCTCACCCTGTCTCACACCGACTGATGTGCAAAACCAGTCCCAGTGCCTCCCATTCACAAGGACTACGCTGGACGCCTTGTCATACAGGTATTCAAGGACCTTTATAATATTTCCGTTGATTTTATACATCATCATGGTTGCCCACTGCGTTTTATACTTTACCCTATCAAACACCTTCTTGAAATCAACAAACTAGTTGTTTACGAGAAAGATATTTATTTTATCCTTATAAACATTGTAATATATAAACATTGTAATATATAAACATTGTAATATATAAACATTGTAATATATAAACATTGTAATATATAAACATTGTAATATATAAACATTGTAATATATAAACATTGTAATATATGCCGAGGACGGATGTGTCGGACTTGAAGGTGCAAATATCGCAGTCAACTATAACCAAGCGACACAACGCAATTCGTTCTCCGGACTACATCCTGCTTCTTGCAAAACCCTGTTCAGGGCTTGGTAACGGGAGATTGAGAACGAACGGAGATGAAGAAGGTCAGCTCGAATGTATTCATACCACATACAAGCCAGGCTGTAATGGGTCTATCATTTAGTTCTGTTTCTTGCCTTGGTTGTTTGCTCTCAATAGAGTGGTGGCAATGATCACAAAGACAAGTGTTATTGTTAAGCCCTCTTAAAATGTGGTACAATTTGAGAAGTTATAGTATTTTCCACTCTTCAACCATAACCCATAGATAGCATTAATAATGTAAACTGAAGAGACAAGATCATAAATTTTCGGTTGGTGAACAAGACATGCACCCCTCAACAAACACCTGCTTAGAGTGGTAGTCAATCATAACCCCACTGTAACTATGACAACAGTCAAGAGAATTAACAAAAATGATTACTTACAGGAGAAAGTTATGAGGTTTGTTTCTACATAAATATATGTTATTGTGCTTTATTTTGATATTCAGTCACATGTTTCTCATCTCATCCAAGTCTCATAATGTGACTATAATATTTCAGTGGGTTACAGCAATTGGCAGCCGGTTTTTTTTTTCTTTTTCTGCCTTACACGCTTGTTTATTCTTTGAAGCAACAGAGAAATGTGAAAAATGAATGCCAATGCAAATCAAAGCACAAGATTTCGGAAACGTTCATGAATATAATGAATTGAAGAACATATAGAATATACTAGAAATGATAATCTCGGTTATAGAGGAATGAAAACAGACACTGCAAAGATTTTGATTAGTTTTCAAATTTTAATCTTTGACAAAAGAAGTCTTGTTTAAGTAATATGTACTTGACAAGAAGGTTAAGATAGATGATCAGCTTCTGATTATGTTTCAGTTTTGAGATTAATTAATTTTTAACTTAAGTAAAAACACAATAGATTCCTAACCAGTAATGCTGCCACAGATGTAAATGTACACACTGACAATAAATATGAAATAGAATGTGATATTACAAATAGTATGAAACAATGAAGTAATAGTATGAAGACAAATCAAATTATACAAATTGAGACTATTAGTATTTCTTCACTTAATTAAATGCAGTAACAAAATTATGAAGCTATGAGGCTTCCATTCTAGTAGTAGTAGCCTCTTCCAAGTCGTCATCTACTTGTTCATTTGTTTTCCAACTCTCTATACCAAGCCACGAAAATGGCTTTGCAAGTAGCAGGATGTAGTCCGGAGAACGGAATGCGTTGTAGTTTTCAGCTTGACTGCAATATTTGCACCTTTCGGTCCAACACATCAGACTTCAGCATGGCATTTTTGGATACCGGGTTAGTCTTTCCTTTTTGATCCTTTCTCCGCAGCCAGTCTGCCCTGTTGCAGCGTGTTATCCAGGGTCACCACATGAAGGTGGGGAAGAGTCTTGGCATGTCTGTGTCGTTAGTACTGACGATAGCAGCCAGCTCATGCACTGTTGAGCATCTTGATCCCACCACTTTCAGTCATGACTTGATGACAGGATGATGTGATCTTAGAGTGGTTACAGTTACACTATACTGAGTTGTACTTTTTTTTCTCCTAGCAGGGTTGTTGCTTTACTTCTCCAAAAGCTTCTTTTCATCCAGTCTGAGGTGGCTCTTCAGGGTATATTTCCACTTGTATCGGTCTGCAGTTTCGTCTTCCCATTATGCCAGACTCATGTCCAATGCCTTATCTACTTCCTGTCCCAGCACATTTGTTTTGTTGAAGCTTATTGTGAAACCAAAATCTCCTGGCTGGTAGAAACAATCTATCACGCTCTGAAGTTATTGCTGACTGTAGGTGACACAATTGCAGCATCATCAGTGAAAAGCAAGTCCCTGGTGGTGACCTCCCTGATCTTTGTTTTGGTCCCGAGTCTTGTAAGGTTAAACAAACAGCCGACTTTCCGACCTAGTGTGAAGGCAAATTCCTTCACTTACGTTACCAAGCCAAATGCATCAATACATGTTACATTAACTCAAAGAATAGGATTGGCTATTTCGAACTGCATATCGCAGCCAGGATGCAACCTTGCTTAGCACCACTATGAGTACCAAATGGTTGTGATATGCTACCATTAAATTGGATATCAAATTAATATAAACTGAATTCACCCACTAGTAGCACTTTCACTAATGATGATGAACTAGTATTAGTACTATAGTATATATATTAGTATAAAATAACTATAGTTTAACTAACTACTATATAAAATTATAATACTAAGTATTCTCAATTCTGTAACTGGTGATTTACGGTGAAAAAAAACACACATAATGTAATTTTCACTTGCATCGATTGACAGTAACTTACTTGGTTTAAATGGGTTGATTCCATAATTCGTAAAAATTTGCTGGTGTCTGTTTTCTTTAGCAACTGTTTCACACAAAATACTGTTTTGATGAACAAAGTTAATGGTTTTCTCTGCTTTAACCGCCATCTTGACTATTGACGCTAAACTTCGTTGCTGTGGTAATATGTACATTGGCCTCTATATCCTTTTCGCAAAAAATGTTTGTACAATTTTATTAATTATTCAACTCTATTATTACCATTGTAATATACAATTATAATTAATGGGAAGGATTACAGAAGCATTTCAGTTTGCTAATGTATGAAATAATTAATAAATAATGTCATGTTTGTAATCAAACTGCTGTCTCCTCCCAGAGTTCACTTCCTTGACGCCATTGTTGGACCAAAATGCTTCAGACCAAAATATTAATATCGTGTCAAACCCGTTGTTGTCGTCTCACTTTTGTAAGCGGATTTTGTCTGCTAGGTAATGCTATAGTCGTTTTGGAATATTTATAAATATAACATAGTTAGGAAATTGTGCTGTAAGCAATGATATATTCAACTGTGTGTATACTCAATACTGTGGAGTGTGGGTTACCCATGAATGATTGAATGCCCATGATTATTAATTAGTTATTTTATTATCTTTGTTGTCTAAAAAAGGAGGACACGTCCAATGTCCTCAATTCAGTTGGAAATACAATATTAATTATTAATGTCGTCCTATTTTGGTTTACACTTTTGCATGAACACGTTAATGTTGAAGGAAATTGTACAAATCCCGACTGTAATTGTAATACTTGTACTCTCTTCTTAACTCTTTCAGTTTCACTGAATCACTCAAGAATTATTTTGTACCATGTTCTCGAATTGTTTTTGGTCATTATTTTAGCTTGAACTGATAGTCAGAACTCAGAGTCAGTAGTCAGTGAGTGGAGTAGTAGAGTTTCATTATAGATTGCGTTGTTATATATTTAATTGAAAAATCAAATGCATATCATATATTATTATTAAACATAAAAATGACATGTCATGTTGAGAACAGATGATACATATAATTGTATGCTATGTGAACTATGTCAATAATTAAAAAAACATGAATATAATAAATAATATTAATAATAGATGAAAAATGATTGGTCTCTACTGTTAAATCATTAGACTAAATGAAACCACAACAGAAAAGTAAACTATAGACTAGTCAAAATATGAACTTACCGAGGTCCAGTGAGTCTTAATTAGTCTAATCATTAGACTCTAATGTATTGAAATTGAAATCTCAGCCTCAGATCAACAGTAATCCATTTTATGAATTCCACAACTTCAAATATATTCAAGTTTCGTATTTATCAAGAGAAAGAATTGAGAACATTTTAACTGTGACAAGAATAGCACGACTGCCCTACAGAGAGCATGTCGGAAGAGCCGACAACTGTGTGTGTGACATGCACAACACCGGTTATGGTTAGGTGGTTTAAGAGCAGCATAGATGGCGCCTAACAGGCTGCGGGTCTACTTTGCTCTAGTGTTTGAGTCTATTAAGATGGAGTCGCACATCAGTTAACCACCCTCCATAGTGGAGTAATAAGCTGCTCGAGCCTAGCCTGCTAAGCACGAAACCCTCCTCCTGACTACATCCATCTCGCATCATAAATGGGACTTGCACAGGGGTTATGGGACCTGGACAGGGGCTTATGGGACCTGCATAGGGGCTTATGGGACCTACACAGGGGCTAATGGGACCTGCACATGGGCTAATGGGACCTGCACAGGGGTTATGGGACCTGCACAGGGGCTTATGGGACCTGCACAGGGGTTATGGGACCTGCACAGGGGGTTATGGGACCTGCATAGGGGCTTATGGGACCTGCACAGGGGCTTATAGGACCTGCACATGGGCTTATGGGACCTGCACATGGGCTTATGGGATATACACATGGGCTTATGGGACCTGCATAGGGGCTTATGGGACCTACACAGGGGCTTATGGGACCTGCACAGGGGCTTATGGGGCCTGCACAGGGGCTTATGGGACCTACACAGGGGCTTATGTTCGTGTAGAAGTACACTTCAACTAAGACTAAGGTTATTAAGTTGATAAAAAAAATGGAGTAGACGGACAGCAGCCAGCGACTTATAGTTGGCTACTTGTGTCACGGTTAAGGAACCATAGGTGACTAAGACGCTGTTCCGAATTTAAGTGGCGGTTCTGGAAATAGGCTGCACTTGTGTAGTCTGGCATTGAAGAAAGCAGACCCGATTCCAGAAATGCCGTGCTGAAACCGGTGATGGCATGCTGACGGGAAGATATTGCATTCTTCTTGTAAACTACATCACAACATCCTTTTCAGGACAAACATCAGTAAGAGGAAGAAAAAACTAGATTAAACATTCTACTACACTTAGAATGATCATGGTTCTTTTTTTCCCCTAGGTTTAGTAATCATTTCTTCTTCTTTGTTCGTTCTCAATCTCCCACTACCAAACCCTGAAAGGGCTTAAGTAGCAGAATGTAGTCCAGAGAACGGAATGCATTGTGTTGTAGTTTACAGCTTGGCTGCGATATTTGCACCTTTTGGTCCAACACATCCGACTTCAGCAAGCATTTTGTGAGTACCGGGTTAGCATTCCCTCTTCGATCCCTTCTCCTTATCCAGTCTGCCCTGCTGCAGCCTGTTATCTAGGATCACAGCGTGGAGGTGCAGAAGGGTCTTGGCAGCTCTAGTTCGCTGGCCCTGACGCTAGCAGTCAGCTATGGGTTGCTGGCCACTGCAGCTCATGCGCTGCTCAGCATCTTGATCCATAGTAATCATTTGATATTTAAGATATCGCAGCCAAACTGTAAACTAGCGACACAACACATTCCGTTCTCCCGACTACGTCCTGCTACTTGCAAAGCAAGTTCACAGCTTGGTAGCGGAGATTGAGAACGAACGAAGAAGAAGAAGAAAGAAGATAATTTAAGACAAATAACCCAGGCAACGTAAACATTTTAATAATCCATTATTCATTAAATCAATTTTATAACTCTTGCTTATAACTGATTATCAACAGAAAACGGTGAACAGAAAACAAATCGAAACATCATTTTGCAGCATTTTTGACCACAAAGCCCAGCAGTCTGATCATTCTTTCAGTTAGTGGATAACATTTATAACAGGTCTCAGTAAATGCTGCATGGACCCAGAGTATGAGAAACGTCTTCTCCGCCAGCAAAATGGACAGTTGTCTCCATTTGGTTCTGTAAGTTTGTTTCCACTGAATAAATTACGGCGTGAGTGTCCATCATCATTATTAACACTGAAACATACATATGTTAACCTAGTTAACTCATGATTTAGCATTGATGTCTCATACTCAACAAGTTTCTTATCTTTCTTCGGTTGGTTGGTCATTGATCCAGCGGCCTATGAGCTCCAGCCATTTGGCCCAATGCCATATAGCCTTATCTTCCTTTGGTTGGTTAGTCATTGATCCAGATGCCTATGGGCTCCTGTCATATAGCCTTATCTTCCTTTGAAGCATTCATACGAGGGCAAATCAGTAAGTAGGTCACAAACTTTGATGGGTTAGCTGAAAAATGTAGTTAGTAGTTACTAAAGATGTCATTAGGTGGCAGTAACATCCAGCTTTGTGATTACTGCTGGTAGTAGATGTCACAGGCATGTGTGCAGTTCAGATACAAAATGGTGTTCGTGCTCACAGAGTGTACAATCAACGAACTGCATACTGTTGTGCGTTTTTGGGGGGTAAAATGGACTACTGGCAAAGGATATTCATAAGTAAATGCTTCTTGTCTATAGTGAGAAGTGTTTGTTGCGTAAACCTGTGCATAACTTGGTTGATACATTTTCTCACAGACACTAACAAACTGTTGATTGCAAATTAAACATCTGTGATCGTGTGGGTGGGGGTAGATGATTTGAGCTAACAAATGAGCAACGATAGACAGTGTGGCAACTGCAATACGGTGTTATCATAGTTTAGCCTACAACATAATGCATAGTCGATTGAATTTCTGGAAAGTGCGCTAAGGGTGTGTGCACAGACAACTAACTGACAAACACAAAATGGACCTGTCTTTGCACTGATAAAATGATGGGATAAGTGTTTCAATGTTGGTGGAAATTATGTTGAGAAATAAAGGACAGTGTCAGTGGAATAATAAATAGTTTTTAAGTTCATACCTCATTTAGCGTTTAGAAGAATAAGTCATTTGTGAGCTATTTACTGATTTGCCATCATACAAACAAAAATGTTGGCACATAAATCAGTCATTTAAAAAGTATTAACTCGTCAATTTATACCTATTTTCTGGACTCTTGTTTTTATTTGTAGACATTTGAGTATTACATGGTCATCGATTTTTGTTTTACTTATTTAGTCGCTCATCTTCTACCGTGAGGTGTAGAGGTTTGCCAGAGAGAACGCCACACTGCTCTATCCATCGTCTTTTTCCTGGCCTCTTTCCAATCTAGCCCTCTATCACTTAGGGACTTCATATGTTGTCTTCCCAATGTACTTTGGGACGTCCTGGGGTCTGCGTCCTTGACTTTTTATCTCCTATGACCGCTTTGGTATCCGATCTACTTCCATTCTACAGACATGGCCAAACCACTGTAGTTGGGACTGCTCCACTCATGTCTACAGGGGCTTTTTTGGGTTATACTTGCTAAAAAGGAATGTTTTGCTGCAAGTATATCTTGCCAATATTTCTGTTGTGTTACAGATTTGCCTCTGCTTAACAAGGCAATACACACACTGTATTGCCAGCTTGTGAATGAGAAAGACATGCAATGTCCAGCTTCTTTTTACATATGTTTTTTAAAAAGAGGTCAGTCAGCATGAGTTTTTGTATTTCAGCCTGGATATACCAGCCCCATAGTGTCTCCCAGTAAAAGGGTGTATGGTGACAGATTCATTCCTTCCAGAACAAGTCCTTGCTGGAATATCAACTTTGACCTACAGCAGGTAAGAAGAAGGATTCACTTGTTTCATTGGACTTTAAGGTGCTATCTAAGTCCTTACAAATTATATTTAGCTATTTTATCTATTTAGTCTGGCTTGAGAGACCCAACTGGTAGTTATACTACTATCAGCATAGATCTGTAGGGTCATTATGGGCTTATAGGCTTCTCTGGTCTGGCTTGGAAGACCTTGCTGGTAGCTAGCTATACAGTCAACATAGATCTTGGGGTCATAAGGGCACTATGCTCCTCTAGTCTGGCATGGAAGACCTTTGCTGAAAGATATACTACAGTCAAAATAGATCTTGGGGTCAAAGTGCCTCTAAGCTCCTCTAGTCTGGCTTGTAAGACACATCTGGTCGCTATACTACAGGCAACATAGATCTTGGAGGTCATAGTGCCTCTAAGCTCCTCTAGTCTGGCTTGTAAGACCTTGCTGATAGCTATACTACAGTCAACATAGATCTTGGAGGTCATAGTGCCACCAATCTTCTCTAGTCTGGCATGGAAGATCTTGCTGATAGCTAAACTACAGTCAACATAGATCTTAGCGGTCATAGTGCCACTAATCTCCTCTAGTCTGGCATGGAAGACCTTGCTGATAGCTATACTACAGTCAACATAGATCTTGGAGGTCATAGTGCCACTAATCTCCTCTAGTCTCGTACAGTTTACATCAAGTTGTGTCGTTGAGCTGTTGTGGAGACCTTAAGTTGTCTTTCCTGACTGGGCTTAGTGTCTTGCATATGTTGTTGTAAGCTCGTATTGTTGTAGAATTACTTGTATGTTAAATATCCATCTGCCATGTGGCCTCCCTCATGCCCTGAAGTCAAATCGTCCTGTGTCGTAAGCGAGTTGATCAGACTGACTTCTCATGAGAAAACAGAACCAACTAATATCCAGCGCAAGGACAAGTTCCTACCGGATTTCTAATGTTATGATTTCTCATTCTGTCTCTTTTGGTGACCTTTCAAGGACATTTCCCTTCACTTGTTGAAATTGTCCTCTATCTTTTGGAAAAGGACCGAGTTTGACACTGGTAGCTAAGAGTTGGTGTAAATACGAGGGGCGCTCTGAAAGTAATGCCTCTTATTTTATTATGATGTTCTACGGCGTCAGAAAAATGTTATGGCATTGTCGCAGTAAAGTTTGAACCTTCCTGCCATTGTTCTTAAAAAAATTGTTTCCGTCCGACAGGTAGCAGAGAAGGAGCAGTCTGACAAAATGGTGTCTGTCAGGGAAGTGCGTTTTAAACATAGGTGCGTTATTGAACTCCTCAATCCGGAAAAATTTGCACCAATTGACATTCATCTACGCTTGCTTAATGTTTACGGAGACCAAACAGTGGATGTTAGCACAGTGAGGCGGTGGGTTGTGCGTTTCAGCAGTGGCAAAAGACGACATCAAGGACTTTCCGGACGGCAATGCACAGCTATCACACCACGCAATGAAGAACTTCTCGATCAGCTCATCCGCACAAATTGGAGGATTACAACCAGGGAACTGTCTGCGGAGCTGGATGACAGCTTCAATGCATTGGAAATGATGGTGGCAACGTTAGAATATCACAAAGTTTGCGCTACGTTCTTCCCACAAATGCTCACACAGGAACAGAAAGAACATTGCATGCACATTTTTCATGACCTTTTGAACCATTACGAGGATGATGGTGACAGTTTCCTAGATCGCATCATCACTGGTGATGAGATGTGGTGCTACCACTGCGACCCTGAGTCAAAATGGCAGTCCATACAGTGGCGACATGTGAATTCCCTATAGAGGAAAAAGTTCAAGATGCAGCCCTCAGTGGGTAAAGTGATGTGCACTATCTTTTGGTAATCCTTCTTGATTTCCTGTAGCCTGGACAAACTATCAACTTTGACCGTTACATTGCGACTAAGCTGAGAGCTCGAATTTCCAGGGTCAAGCCAAAGAAGACTAGCCTCTCTTTAGCAACACTATAACGCCAGGCCCCCATACCAGTTTGAAGACCGTTGAGCACATTGTCAGTCTTGGCTGGACTGTCCTACCACACCCAGCATATAGTCCTAATTTGGCGCCTTCTGGCTCTCATTTGTTTGGGCCAGTGAAATATGATTTACGCTGGCAACATTTTCCTAGCAAAGGCGCTGTCATAGCAGCTGTGAAACAGTGGGTCACCTCCGCAGGTGCGAATTTTTACGATTGTTGCAAGTATACTTTTGTTCATCGTTGGAGAAAATGTATAGCCAGAGGGGGTGACTATATTGAAAACCAGTTTTATTAACTCAAGACATTGCTCTATCAGATAGTTATTGTGCTTTTTTAAAAATCTGTTATGGTTTTCATGGAATAAAGTAGAAGGCATTGCTTTTGGAGCACCTCTCCTATGATATCAGTTGTTGTTTAGTAGACGAGCTGGTGTTTGAGTGTTTACGCAATGGTGACAATTGATAGATCACAACAGAGGCTTTTTGATACCTTGTTTCAATTTGTCTATCAAGTCTTCCATCAGCTGTAAAATACTTCTGAGATATTAGAACTCTTGGGCTTGCTTGAGGTTGAAATTGTTTCATTTATGTTAAGTGGAGTCTGTTAATCCTCAAAACTGATATCTGTAATGTGCTAACCTTCATAATATATCTTTCATTTGCTGGAAGGATGATTCAGATGATTTTGTATGGGTGCCTGTGTCAAATAGAGGGATTGAAATGGTATGACAAAGTCACTCTTCTGGAACTTGGGAAAAGACAGAACAGAACAAATATCATCAGCAAACGTGAACAGAAAGCACTGGATATGACACCTATTAAAGAGATGGCGGATAGCATTACAAGGTAGTCTCATTCTGGAATTCCTAGGGCAAAATATATAGAGGTGTACTAAAACATGCTTGGAAAAGAGATGTGACAAACATAAAACAAACAGGGAAGACATTGTCCGAGTTAGAAAAGATGGCACATGACAGAAGGGCTTGGCATATATTTGTTGAAGGCCTATGCCCAGCAGGGGGCTGAAAGATTTTGATTAATTAATTGTGATGTTTTATTTTGCAAAATGAAAGATTTCAACTGTAGAACCAGTAACAATGGTTGATTCTCAGACCAAACAGTTTATTTTGCCATTGTTATTATCTTCAGCCACAGACTACCAGTTCTACTTTAAAAACCAAAGATGCCAACAGCGAGACTTGCAAGGATGGACTAGCCTATGCTTGCTTGCTGAAAAATGAGCTGCTGTCTGCAGGGATTGAAGACCTCAAGGTAACTTGATTGTTATTGGTTGATTTGGTATGTCACGGAACGAAGTTAGTAGTTTTTTGATGTACAGAAAATGAAAGTGTGGATGTGGATAATGTCTAGTTATAAATCAATATCACAATGAGGTGTAAAATTAAATATGTTAATTATTTAAAAAATGTAATTAAATGTTAACAATTAATAATATAAAATAATTAAAATCTAATTAGAATAATTTAAAGTTGGCTTGTCATAAATGGGTACCTGACATTGTTGGGGGCAGAACAGGCAGGTAAGGCGGTGATGAATGGATCTGGTCACCCCATCTCACAAAAGCCGAGACCTCATACAATGAAGCCTCTGTAACTTCTTCCACTGTCAGTGTCTGCCAGCGTTACTGCTTCTATAACTATTTTGCAGAACTCATTTTGTAAGTGGACTGATCATCTGAGTTTAGGACAGTTTGAGGTAGTGAGGGACTGAGTCACCAGGCATGCGCACATGTACAGGAAGTTTATATACATGCTCTAGATAGTAGTAATCTGAATGTTGGGACATGCTGTGATAAGATGAAAGCTGGAGCCTTTCTTGAAACCCCACACCTCCCACCCATACCCCTTCCCAAAAGGACAATAATAGACGAGGTTGCTGGGAAAATAGACAAGAGGACAAGGATATATGAAGCTGGACAGGTTCACATTATTGGTTTGAAGAATGTCAGTAATCGAGTTGATTAACAGCACAGAAGTTGTGGACAGAGTATGTATCATCATCATGTTCTTTGTAGAACGTCACTCCCATCACAGTCTGTCTGAAAGAAACTCGTTCTCTTGCCAAAACTCCAGCCTATGCCACAGTCATACCCAGGCATTCCTGAATATCTTGGTGCCATCGTCTTCTTGGTCTACCCCTTCCTCTTTTGCCTGGGACCATATCTTCCATCACCGTTCTCTTGATGTGACCAAAGTATTTGCATTTTCTAGTCAAAATGGAATTGATAAACCAGTTCTCCTCGATGCTCAACTCTTGCTGAATGTCTACATTTAGAGTATGTCAGTTAAAGAAAATAACTACGCTGACATTAGAAACCAGAAATATATTTCCTATCTGAGAATTATGAGAAATATCTGAATAAGTAATATGAAACTTACACATTTTATTGTCAAAGTATATAATGTATATATTTATCACATTGCATTTTCCCTTTCCAGGATGTACAAAATGAAGACAAAAAAGTTCTTGCATTGAAAGAAAGCAAAAATGTATTTAAAGTAAGCATTTACTTCCTTAAGTTAAACAGAAGAGAATGCTGTATTATTTTGTGTGATTACGCTCAGCTGTTCTTATAAAAAAACAAATCATCATTATTGTACAGTTGTGCTCTAGTAGTTAATCTGAATATTTCAATCTTTGCTGTTAGAGAGTGTTAGTTTTAATTTAGGGAATCACTTCAGTGAATGGTTGTTGTTGTTATCCCATAGCTCCTGAGCAAGCCTGTTCATGGCAGCCCAATGCCATTCTTATACAGATACAGGTCTTCTTCAGTTGTTACACCGCTCTGTAGTGTGTGTTGACAATTGCCGGCAGTGCTTGTAAGAATCCTTGGACTCAATGAGTAGGTGTCTGTTTGTTTCATCAGGGTGAGAGCAATGTCTGCTCAAGGGCAGGTGCTGGGGATTGATGCGGTTCAAGTGGCTATTGACTCTGGTATATCCTGTTTGGAACTGAAAGATGTGACTTTGATCTTTCTGTGTAGTTTGTTTATCTGATCATTACTTTTTGACTGTGCCATTTCACTAAATACACTGCGACCTGTTCTCGTTACCCACTAGTTCATCCAGAGTTCCCTGGTATTGCTCTTAATAATTTGTTTTACTGTGTGGTTACTGCAGGGTCTAGCCAATTGTTGTTTGGAAGCTCCTGTTTTTGCCAATCTGTCAGTCAGTCATCTTGATTCTTGGTAGCCTGCTATGTCAATGAATGGTAAATTATAGTTCCTTTACCTCCTGACCTGAATGACTTTATTGTTGTTTCTCAACCCTTTATCTTCTGACCTGAATAACTTTATTGTTGTTTCTCAACCCTTTATCTCCTGACTTGAATGACTTTATTGTTGTTTCTCAACCCTTTATCTCCTGACTTGAATGACTTTATTGTTGTTTCTCAACCCTTTATCTTCTGACCTGAATAACTTTATTGTTGTTTCTCAACCCTTTATCTCCTGACTTGAATGACTTTATTGTTGTTTCTCAACCCTTTATCTCCTGACTTGAATGACTTTATTGTTGTTTCTCAACCCTTTATCTTCTGACCTGAATAACTTTATTGTTGTTTCTCAACCCTTTATCTCCTGACTTGAATGACTTTATTGTTGTTTCTCAACCCTTTATCTTCTGACCTGAATAACTTTATTGTTGTTTCTCAACCCTTTATCTCCTGACTTGAATGACTTTATTGTTGTTTCTCAACTCTTTATCTCCTGACCTGAATGACTTTATTGTTGTTTCTCAACCCTTTACTGCCTGACCTAACCCATGACTGACAAAGTGTTTAACAAATGGTTTCTGGCCATTTGCTATTTATTATTGTAAAGCAGGCCAATGATTTGTGCATCTTTTAAAGTAATATTCACTGTAGTATTTCTTGAGCTTTTTAGTATGTTACCTTTTTCTGGTTTTTGTCTAATTGTAAAACTCACATTCATCTCCTGCTGAGTGTATAAACATACATGTGTAGTGTGTATGGTCAGCGTGTTTACTCTTTCTCAGTTCCATACACCAAGAAGATGTCCCGATGGCTGTGACACATCCCCTTACTCCCTCTCACCTGTAGGCAGCAAGAGTCAGAAGCTACTGAGGTCACCACGAAAGGTATCACAATGTGATATGTACTGTTGTGTGCTTTTATGTGCTGCAGTGTTGATGATTACAATTTTAACATGTATGCAATTTGGTTTTCATTGTCTGGAATTGTTAGGTTTGTTATAATGGATTGGCGGGGTTTGTAATATTACACTTGGTTCAGTGCAATGAAATGTTCCAAGGCTTTGTATTGACTGGATTATGAAGTCGACATTATCGCCAAGCGACAACAGCATTAAATGGACATTGACGAAACAACTTGAAGATCTGGACTTTGCCGGTGATTTGGCTCTTCTGTCCCAAACCCACAGCCAGATGCAAATATGATGTGTATACTCGAAGAGAGGTCACTACAATTGGGGTTAAAAATACACAGAGACAAAACACAGGTTTTCAAAATAAATGCAATTAGCTATGATAGAATTTGGCTGAAAGCCACTCACATTGAGAATGTGGAGTCTTTCATATAGCTTGGCAGCAGTATAGACATAGTAGGAGGTACAGAAAACAATGTTCAGTTAAGAATACAGAAGGTGAGAAAAGCTTTCATTGCATTGAGGATATTATGGTTAAAAAGAAATTAAAACCACCATCAAAATAAAAATCTTCAACTCCAACGAAAAATCCATTCTATTATTGTGGCTCTGAAACATGGAGGACACCACAAGAATTCTTGAAAAAGGTACAGACTTTCGTCAATGGTTGCCTGTGCAAAATATAAAGGGTGGAAATTGTATGACAAGATCGCCAAGGTGGAATTGATGGGGAAAAACAGAAACCAATGTATAACATTTTCAGACAAGCTCTGTTTTGGAATCCACAGGGTAAGAGAAGTAGTGAAAGACTGAGATACTCGCGGAAGAAGGAACTGGAAGCAAATGTAAAGGCAACAAACACGACGTGGACAGAATTGACAAAAATGGCTCATGGTAGGGTGACTTAGCGAGTATTTGTTTAGGACCTATGGGTCCACATGGAGCTGACAGGATTTTGATCGATTGATTGATTGTATAGCTCTGGTCTCACACTTGGTCCAGTGCAGTGATATATGCCAAGGCATTGTATAGCTTGGGTGTGAATTTTATGACCTGAAAAGTCATGGCTTTAAACATTCACAAGTAGTCAGAATATAGATAAATTTGTTTACAATGACCAGAAAGCGACAATTGTAAATATAGGAACAACCCGTTTACAATTCAGTTCTCACTAAAGAACTGGTTCTCATTGCTATGTGGTAAAGATGTGCATAACTGCCTAGTGTATGGTTTCTGTTGTGTCATATGGTAAAGTGTTCAATTCTGTCTTAACATCTACCATTCATTTTTAGACAGGTGTTCATTTGACTGAATCCTGTAACTGATTTGTTTCTTGTGTGCGACACTTTCATCAGTTGCAGTACAGGGGTTTGACTCTGTAGTGTCTACTGCTGAACATTGTTATCTGGTGTATACATTTTCTATTGTCTGGTGTACATGTTTTCTGTTGCTTGGTGTATATGTTGTTTGGTGTATATATGTTCTATTGTCTTGTGTGTGTTTTTTCTATTGTCTTGTGTATGTTTTTTCTATTGTCTTGTGTATGTTTTTCTGTGGTCTGGTGTACATGTATTCTGGAATACATGTTTTCTGTTGTCTCGTGTACATGTTTTCTAATTTCCAGTGTACATGTTTTCTGGTGTATTTGTTTTCTGTTGTCTGGTGTACATGTTTTCTGTTGTCTGGTGTATATGTTTTCTGTTGTCTGGTATATTTGTTTTCTGTTGTCTGGTGTTCATTTTATCTCAGTGCAACAAAACTAGTCTTTGTGATTGTTGTTATCAAGATTTAGTTATCAACTTTATGTTATCAAGATTTAGTTATCGCCTTTGTTATCAAGATATAGTTATCACCTTTGTGTTATCAAGATTTAGTTATCACCTTGTGCCAAAGATGGATGTGTCGGACTGAAAGGTGCAAATATCACAGCCAAGCTGTAAACTAGTGACACAACGCATTCTGTTCTTCAGACTACATCTTGCTACTTGCAAAGCCCTGTTCAGGATTTGGTAGCAGGAGATTGAGAACGAACGCAGAAGTTATCACCAGTGTGTTATTACAACCTGACAGGTGAGCAAAGGCTAGCTACTCTGTAACCTGCCAGGCAAGTTGTAAGAGGTTACTAAAGAAGGTTGAACATGTGGTCAGATACCTCGTCCTGTAGAAACTATAAGCCACAAGAACGATTTCAAAAAACATCTACACCTCAGGGTAGAGAAATGGCGACTGAGTCAAACAGACTAAGGAAGATTGTATGTGAGGCTGGCTACTCTAAAAACTATAAGAGTAAAGAACAGTAAAGAAGTCTCTACACACCAGCGTAGAACAAGAGCAACTAAGTCAGTGAGTAACTTATTTATACTTACTGATACAGTTTTATTCTGATATCTATTTCAGGCCGTGAAAAAAATATCCAAACTTCCTTTTAAAGTGTTAGATGCACCAGAGCTTCAGGACGATTTCTATCTGAACTTGGTCGACTGGTCATCACAGAATGTTTTGAGTGTTGGTCTAGGGACTTCTGTGTACTTGTGGAGTGCTTGTACTAGTCAGGTGCGTATATCATGAAACATTAACCCAGCCTAGTTTTGGTACATCTAGGTAACGATAATTTGTGCTGTTTTGACTCAAATATTGAACTTATTTGATGCATTGTCTTAAGTATTGCAATGCAGCAACATCAAACAAGAACTGTTTACTTGAAGGAGCCAAGAGATTCAAACCTTGTACATTGAGATTAGGAACCAAGTTCACAATCCCTAGGTCACCGAAAAGACATGCTCTGAATACGCATGAAGGGCAAAAGAAAGGTCAACTGAAAACAACTTGATAGAGAACTGTAGAAGTCAAAATGAAAAACATGAACTAGCGCTAGGGCATCATATCCTCTTACTGCATGCTTGGCGAGTGGCAGTGCTATTATTCTTTGCTGCCATTTCGATTACTGGTTAACGCTCATAAGATTTAGCTAGTACTAGAGGTTCACGAAGATCTTTATAGTACGATTGTGTTAGTATAGAGATTCATGAAATCATCAAAAGATTGTGTTAGTATAGAGATTCATGAAATCATCAAAAGATTGTGTTAGTATAGAGATTCATGAAGATTGTTATTATAAGATTGTATTAGTATAGAGATTCGTGAAGATTGTTATTATAAGATTGTGTTAGTATAGAGATTCATGAAGATTGTTATTATAAGATTATGTTAGTATAGAGGTTCATGAAGATTGTTATTTTAAGATTACGCTAGTATAAAGATTCATGAAATCATCAAAAGATTGTGTTAGTATAGAGATTCATGAAATCATCAAAAGATTGTGCTAATATAGAGATTCATGAAATCATCAAAAGATTGTGTTAGTATACAGATTCATGAAATCATCAAAAGATTGTGTTAGTATAGAGATTCATGAAATCATCAAAAGATTGTGTTAATATAGAGATTCATGAAATCATCAAAAGATTGTGTTAGTATAGAGATTCATGAAGATTGTTATTATAAGATTGTGTTAGTATAGAGATCCATGATGATCTTAAAGGAAGATTGTGTTAGTATAGAGATTTACGAAGATCGTTATTTTAAGATTTCGCTAGTATAAAGATTCATGAAATCATCAAAAGATTGTATTAGTATAGAGATTAATTAAATTATCCAAAGATTGCGTTGGGGATAGAGAAGACATTCATATTGATATTTGATTACAATTGGTTTTGTTCTTCTGGTTCTGTTCCTGCTCCTTATTAAGCTGTCACTGCTGTTAGCCTCTTACAGAGCCAGCAAAAAGGCACTTGTTGTGGTGGATTCTGTAATGATTTGAATGACATGATAGGACCGCTAGCCCCTGGCATGATCTTCTATAATGTCCTATAATGATGTGCTTTGAAGGCTGGATGGGTACAGTGGTGATATTCCTTACTGTCCTAGGTACCTACTAACTAAATGAACTTTATTTAATTCCATTGATGTTGAGTCCCAAAAATTGAGCCTCCTTAAGTTTTTATTAATTGAGTCCCATCAAATGAGCTTCAATGAATCTTTGTTTGTTGAGTCTTAACAAATGAGCTTCAGTAAGTCTTTATTTGTTGAGTTCCCAACAGATGAGCTTCAGTCAATCTTTATTTGTTGAGTCCCCAACAGATGAGCTTCAGTGAATCTTTATTTGTTGAGTTCCAACAAATGAATTTCAGTAAGTCTTTATTTATTGTTCCAACAGATGAGCTTCAGTAAATCTTTATTTGTTGTTCCACCAAATGAGCTTCAGTAAGTCTTTATTTGTTGAGTCCCCAACAGATGAGCTTCATTAAGTCTTTATTTGTTGAGTCCCCAACAGATGAGCTTCATTAAGTCTTTATTTGTTGAGTCCCCAACAGATGAGCTTCAGTAAGTCTTTATTTGTTGTTCCACCAAATGAGCTTCAATAAGTCTCGTTGAAATTCACTACAAATAGGTATAATTTTTCTCTGTGGCTCTGCATGTCAACCCTAAACCCATTTCTTAGCCCAGTAGGAACATAAGGCCACCATTATAGTTGACCTGTCTGTAGGAAAGGTGTAAATAAAGCTCTTGTAATGGTGGTTTTGGTGGCACTTTGTTTTATATGACAATTTGCCAGTCACATGCACAACCCTAGATATTCAACTTTTGTGGCATGCATAGTAGAATGCTGTTGTATACATGTACATTTTGTTAATGTGTTTATTGTATGTGGACTATACCTTGAGGTTTTAAATGTCTGTGTTGTATGTAGACTTTGTATTGAGATTTTGATTGTCTGTGTTGTATGAAAACTATACCTTAAGGTTTTGAATGTCTGTGTTGCAGTGAAAATGAGAGCCATATAGTCCTGCTGACAGATGCTCTCGAAGTAGTCACAGCGCTAAAAAGCCAGAAAAACACTGAGCTTAATGACTTAAGAGCAGCACTCTGCAAACTGTGCCAGCAGTCCGCACCAAAAAGGGTAGTGGTACAGTGGGTTCCGTCACACTGCAACATCCAAGGCAACGAGGAGGCAGACAGACTGGCAAAAGAAGGTGCAAGGCTACCACAAACAGATACCAGTATGACGTACGAAGAGTCAAAACGGCTTATCAAAGCCAGATACATGACCAAATGGGAAACCGAACATACTGGTTACACCAAAAACGATGCCTATTACCAGTTGAACTGAAGAGAGCAGGTCGTTGTCTTCAGACTTCGCACTGGCCACAACAGACTGAGGTACCACCTATTCAACAAATTGAAGATAGGGTGTACCGACGAATGCCCGTGCGGTACTGGTAAAATGACCACTGAACATCTGCTGCAGAACTGCCCGACATACGAGGATCAGAGAGAGCAGATGTGGCCATTGCCAGTGGAACTGCAAGACAAGCTCTATGGTAGTGGCGAGAGTCTCAGGATGACCGCCGCTTTTTTCGAGAAAATAATGGTTACTGTCTGACTGTGTACGCAGAAGAAGAAGAAGAAGAAGAAGAATGTCTGTGTTGTATGTAGACTATACATTAAGATTTTGAATGTCTGTGTTGTATGTAGACTATACATTAAGATTTTGAATGTCTGTGTTGTATGTAGACATGAGGTTTTAAATGTATGTACTGTATCTAGACTATACCTTGAGGCTTTGAATATTTGTGTTGTATGTAGACTGATTGAAAGGTAAGGCACTCGCCTCTCAAAGCGATGAACTGAAACAGTGGGCAGTCGAGTCCTGCAGGTTTCAAGTGACCTCTGGTTTCAAGGGAGTGGAACCAGTGTGCCTGCATCCTGAGTTACCTCCAGTGATTTCGACTTATTTCTTGCCACTGGACCAGAGAGTGAGATTGATGACCAGCGCAGTTTCTTCTGCATTATATTCCAAATACAGCGCAAGTTACATCAAGACAAAACCATCTGAGGATGTTGCCATCACATGTGATGAGCAACTAACAAAAAATACTATACCTTGAGGTTTTTAATGCCTGTTTTAGCAGTTCTGTGTTAGGTGGACAAGAAATAATATTCATTGACATAACATTCTTCTATTCCATGCACCAGGTGACGCGACTGTGTGACCTCTCAACTGATAATGACACAGTCACATCTGTATCATGGTCTGAAAGGGTAAAACATTGTTTTACTATTTTACAAACATTCTCTCATATGATCACTTCTGGACACTAACCAACATGAACATTTCTAGATGTTGTCCAAAATGAACACTTCTGGATGTTGTCCAACATGAACACTTCTGGTCATTGTCCAACATGAACACTTCTGGACACTAACCAACATGAACATTTCTGGATGGTGTCCAACATGAACACTTCTGGACGTTGTCCATCATGAATACTTCTGGTCATTGTCCAACATGAACACTTCTGGTCATTGTCCAACATGAACACTTCTGGTCATTGTCCAACATGAACACTTCTGGACACTAACCAACATGAACATTTCTGGATGTTGTCCAACATGAACACTTCTGGATGTTGTCCAACATGAACACTTCTGGACACTAACCAACATGAACATTTCTGGATGTTGTCCAACATGAACACTTCTGGATGTTGTCCAACATGAACACTTCTGGACACTAACCAACATGAACATTTCTGGACGTTGTCCAACATGAACATTTCTGGACACTAACCAACATGAACATTTCTGGACGTTGTCCAACATGAACATTTCTGGACACTAACCAACATGAACATTTCTGGACGTTGTCCAACATGAACATTTCTGGACGTTGTCCAACTTCACCAAAAGTCTTACCATGACCAGACAGGCACTGCACCAGAACAGTTTATGGAAAACAGTTGATTTTAATTAAAGAGTTGGTTTTGACATTTAATATACATCAATAACCAGAGTGTTCACTGGTCCTGTTAGAGGAGCAAACAATAGTAGCGTTGTAACCTGCCAAGAATGCTAAAAGAAGTGACTGAGGAGGGTTGAGCATGGAGCTGCCTCCCCTATCCTGTAGAAACTTTAAACCACAAAAACTTCAAAATATATGAACAGGTCAACATTTGTTGAAGAAATGTGCTTTACTGGGAGCTAAACAGGTTTAGATTGTTGATTGATTGAATAGTCTGCTGATTGACTTTGGACAGACCATCATGATTGAATGCTAACAGAATCAGTGCTAACAGTCAGGTTTTAGTAAATAACAGTAATTATTTCTTCACTGGATGACTGCATTCTTTCCTACCTTTTAAAAATTCACTTATCAAGAACTACACTCTCTACACTGCCGCAAGTCAGAATAATTGTCACAAACCTGTTCCATGTTTTATATTGTACTTAGTTACTCTCTCACTCCCAATATGCTGACCCCAGCGATATTTCCTCTCGACCCTTTTTGTGTACTTGACATGACCTTCTGTCAGGACATGGGACAGAGGCTGGCCAACTGCTCACTGGCAATACACTGACCCCAGCAATCTTTCCTCTTGGTCCTCTGTGTACTTCTTCTTCTTCTTCTGCGTACACAGTCAGACAGCAACCATTATTTTTTCGAAAAAAGCGGCGGTCGTCCTGAGACTCTCGCCACTACCATAGAGCTTGTCTTGCAGTTCCACTGGCAATGGCCACATCTGCTCTCTCTGATCCCCGTATGTCGGGCAGTTCTGCAGCAGATGTTCAGTTGTCATTTTACCAGTACCGCACGGGCATTCGTCGGTACACCCTATCTTCAATTTGTTGAATAGGTGGTACCTCAGTCTATTGTGGCCAGTGCGAAGTCTGAAGACAACGACCTGCTCTCTTCGGTTCAACTGGTAATAGGCATCGTTTTTGGTGTAACCAGTATGTTCGGTTTCCCATTTGGTAATGTACCTGGCTTTGATAAGCCGTTTTGACTCTTCGTACGTCATACTGGTATCTGTTTGTGGTAGCCTTGCACCTTCTTTTGCCAGTCTGTCTGCCTCCTCGTTGCCTTGGATGTTGCAGTGTGACGGAACCCACTGTACCACTACCCTTTTTGGTGCGGACAGCTGGCACAGTTTGCAGAGTGCTGCTCTTAAGTCATTAAGCTCAGTGTTTTTCTGGCTTTTTAGCGCTGTGACTACGGCGAGAGCATCTGTCAACAAGACTATGTGGCTCTCATTTTCACTGTGTGTTGCCATTTCTTCCACTGCCGCCCTCAGTGCCTCTGCCTCCGCTCTGAAATTGCTTGTGTACTTACCAGTAGCGAATGACAGTGTTATTTTTCTGCCATTTGGTAGGTTCAGGAATGCTCCTGCCCCTCCGTTCTGTGTAGTGTTTGTTACAGAACCGTCGGTGTATGCATGGGTCCAGTCCATGCTTGGGTAGCTTTTCGTTATGAAGCTTAGGGTAGTGTCTCTCCTTTCTTTTTCGGTCTGGCAGTTTTTGTTTGCAATACCTGGTATATTTTCTACCACCTCTGGAAATATGTCCTGCCTCCAAGTAGGTTTTCGTACAGTAGTGATGGGTTTTGGTGTTGTTAGTGCGTTTATGGGGTCTTCGTGCATCTTTGCTTTGGCTATTTCTGCAAAGTTTCTCCGCTTTAGTTTCCCAGTTCCCAAATTGTTTAGCCTCTGGTACATTGGATGGTCCGTCAGTCTTCGGAGTTTCTCTGACTGCAGCTGGGCTCTGCAGTCTCTTCTGTCGGTCATGGATTGCAGTTTTGTAATCTTTTCAAGTTCTACAATTGGCGTTGACTTCATGCCACCTGTTATGATTCTCATAGCTTGGTTTTGAAGTTTGTTAACTTTATCGAAGTTCGCCTTCGCTGCTGTTGTCCATGCCGCGATGCCATACTCGAGAACTGGTCTCACTCTTCCAGTGTACAGTTTCTTTAGTATGCCTTCGTCTGCTCCCCAGCTTGTGCCAGCAAGTTTCCTCATGATCGCCATTCTTTCTCTGGCTTTCATTCGGTTTCTCTCAATCTGACTTTTCCATGTCATGCGCCGATCAAATGTGACTCCCAGATAGGTTGGGTTGTCGTTTGGCTGCAGGATTTTGCCATTTAGGCTTAATTTGGTACTTTGGGGTTTTAATGAGAGCGAGAATATTGTGCACGTGGTTTTCTCCTCGTTTATTTTGACCAGCCATGAGTTCGCCCACTCTTCCAGCGATGTTAGGGCCGTTTGCATCCGATTTCTTGCTATGGTGAGATTCTTTTCAGAAGTCCACATAGCCAGATCGTCTGCAAACATTGAGCTATGGACTCTTCTTGGTATATTCTCTGTAATATCGTTTATATATACCAGGAAGAGTGTGGGGGACAGTACTCCCCCTTGGGGTACTCCCTGCTCGAGTGTCACCTTTTTGCTCATCTGCCCTTGTACTTGGACTCTGGCCGTTCTTTGTTTGAGGTAGTGGTTGATCCACTTGTACATCTTCCCACAAACATCACTTCTTCTTAACTTGACTCTAAGTCCGTCCTTCCAGACTTTGTCAAATGCCTTTTCCAGATCCACCCAAACAGCTACTGTGTGTTTCTGTGCCTGGTAGGCATCTTCTATCTCCTGGGCTATGAGGATGACCTGGTCCTCAGTGGATCTGTGCTGTCTAAAGCCGGCTTGCTGTGGAATTAGTATTCGTTTTTCTTCCAGATGCCACATCAGTCTGGTGTTTATCATCCGTTCCATCAGCTTGCCGACACAGCTCAGTAGGCTTATGGGCCTGTATCCATTCGGATCTGTTTTGTCCTTTCCTGTTTTTGGTACTGGTACCAGTATTGCATCCTTCCATGCCTGGGGTACAATACCCCTTTTCCAGCTTTGGTTCAGGACTGATAGTAGTTTTTTCTTCGCTGTTTGGCCCAGCCCCATCAGCATTTCGTTTGTTATCCCGTCTTTTCCGGGAGATTTCCTTTTCTTTAGTGTTCTCATAGCCTCTTCCATTTCGCGCATGGTTAGTTTGGCCATCATGTGCTCTTCAGGAGCCGTATTTATGTTTTCGTGTCCTTTTAGCTCTTCGCTAATATCTGTATGCTTATCTGCAGGGACCTCGATGTGGTTTGCTCTGGCATAGTGATCGACAAAGGCGTTTGCGGCTTTCTTACCTGTGATCAAGTTCTCGCCCTGCTTGATAGTAATTTGTTTATTTGACGGGGTTTCGTCGTTCATGGCTCTGACTAGCTTCCATAGCTTGTTCCCTTCTTTGTCCAGGTTTAAACTTTCTGTTTTATTTTTCCAACTTTCTCTTGCTGTTTGCTTGAGAGTGTGTTTGTACTTCGCCGTGGCGGCTTTGAGGGCGATGTTTGCCTCCATGGATTTTTCACGTTCTGCCACGTTCCTAGCATTTGTTACTGTATCTTCCACTTTCTGCAACTCATCATTCCAGTAGGGCTTATAGTTTTTCCTAGCTCCTCTTGGGATGGTTTCGGTGGCGGCTTGCATTATTGCCTTGCTTAGGCTCTCTACCATGGGCTTCATTTTGGTGTTTCGTGTGTTGATGGTTTCACACAGCCCATCTGTCAGGATTGCAAATCTGTCCCAGTCGGCTCGTTTGTAATTCCAACGTGGGAGCGGTTTTGTTTCCTGTGGGCCTACTTCCATGTCAATGGTTAGCCTGATCGGCCTGTGGTCGCTACCTGCCAGTTGGTTTAGCACCTGGCGGCCTATTTTATAGTGTATGTCCTGTGTGGAGAAGGCCAAATCTGGAGTCGAGGTGGTATGCCATGTTCTTGAATAGAAGCTAGGGCTATCCTCCGGCCTATTGATTAGGGAGAGATTTGCATCTATCTCCCAATCTTCCACTTCGTCACCTCTGCTGTCTGTGTCAGAGTATCCCCATCTCTCCGAGTGGCTGTTGAAATCTCCAACTACTATGCAGTTGGAGTCTCTGACCTCCATGCTCGAGAGCGATAGGTCTCTGTTTGGTGGTCCGTACAGATTGAAAATGCGGAGCTTCGTCTCTTGAGCCATTATGTCAACTCCTACAATTTCTGCTTGTCCGGTGTGATTGACAGGTACCGCGCTACTCGGTATGCTGTTTCTGGTCAGTATCAGGACCCCTCCTTTGTGGCCTTCTCTATCTAGACGGAAAGTCTGGTATCCTCTGATTGAGAATTTATGGTTATTGTTGAGGTGCGTTTCCTGGATACATGCCACGTCAATCTTACCTTCATGCAGGTGATGTGTTAGGGAAAGTTTTTTGTTAATGACTCCCTCCGCATTCCACTGTAATATTTTGAGGGTCTTGATGTTTTGGCCAATAGTCGTTTCCCCATAGCCATGTGCCTTGACTCCACGACACATGGGTGGGTGACCACCAGTAGTCAAGGGTGGGCCCCTTCGAGGCGTGGGGCCCGGCGCTATCGCTGCCTGGCGGGTCTCCTCAGGATGAGCGCCATACGTTTTTCGAATAGGTTGTGCCATCATACTGTGATTTACGTTGCACTGTTTTGTTAGGCTTGCGGCCCCGTGCATCCGATTTCAACAGGCGTTTCTGTAGGGATGCCCTCCTTAGCCTTTGGCTGTCCCCAGCCTATCTGCAAGGCAGCAGTTGTTTACGATCAGAGTTTTCTCTCCTATGGAAGTTGTCTTACCAGACTATCGAGTCTTCACTACTCGTGTCTATAGGGTGCAATGATGATGATATATGAGATGGACTGGTTTACCCGGAAGAGAGGCAGTCCAGTGTGTCTGTATCCCAGGATCGTCACGTCCTGCCAGAAACGTAGCATTTGCATGTGAGTGGGGTATCTCTTTTTCCCTTTGTTTTCTTAGCTTCTATGCAGAGATGGTACGCCTAGCATTCCCCGCCACCTGGGGTGTTGACACAGTGGGGCAGGTGTGCAATGTCCGCTGGTCTGCATCTCTTCTGCGTCCAGCATGATAGTTATGGCTGATAACGTACAGAGGTAGATATCGTAGCCGGAGTGTATTTAGCCAGAGGACAGGCCTGGTAATGTCACAGAGATGTTGATCGCCTGGTGTGCGGACAACTCTCATGGTCAGTGGTTGAGTCTTGACAGTTCACAGTGTGGTGGCTGCTCTACTGTTTTCGACACCCCGACCAGGTTCTAAGTCTTTGGTTGGTGTTTTTCGCACCCCATCGCCGTATAGGGTGAGTATCAAGCAGTTTGTCCGCCCGCTTTGATTTGCGGGCGGCAAGGACCTCTTACTGTGGCTCTACCTGATAGGGCTGGGGCGCAAGCCCCAGGTCCCGAGCATGTAGGAGCCTCCCATTGCAGTGGTGCTGAGATTTTGGGCGGGATTGCGGCTTACAAGGGTTCGGCCGTAATCCCCCACATGGTAGCCTCGCGCCCTTGGCTTATCAGCCTGGTACGTGAACCAAAGTGTCTGCGGCTCCTCTCGATTTGAGCTGGTTTTCCGTAGCAACGCCCTGTCATTTGTAGGGTAAAACTGACCTGTCTTCAGATGATCTATTTCCAGCACCCGTTCACTATTTGGTCAGACGAATTTATTGAGGGCTTTTGTTTGTCAATGACCAGGTATTTGAAATCTGCGGTTTCTGCAGAGTTAAGACACGATTTCCGTAGCGTTCTTTCATTTGAGTGTTTGAGAGATGACTTGTCATCCGTGAGTCTAATACCAGCGTACGTTCATTATTAGACCCAAACGGCAGTGCTCTCGATTTGTCAGTTGTTCTACAGTATTGGCGTGTTCAGTCAAATTAAGCCGCAGATTCCACACCTGGTGGTGCCCTTCCGTCAATTCCCTTAGCGAGACAATCAAGTTTCTTAGAGGGTAGCCCCAAAATTTTCGAGGGTCTAATTCCAGCACATGTTCTCTATTAGACCCCGCGAAGGTGTACTTTTTGATAGTCATTCTGCAGTATTGGCGTGGTAAGTTAACTTAGGTCTCAGGCTCCACTCCTGATAGTGCTCTTCCGTCAATTCCTTTATCACACACTGGATGCAGACAGAACCGAGCCACAGGGGCATAACCCCAGAGTTCTGGGGGTCTAAGTCCAGCACCAGTTCCATATTAGACCCCAGAAGAATGGTTTCGGCATGTCACTCATTTCAGTGTTGGCCGTGTTGAGTCAAATTAAGCCGCAGGCTCCACTCCTGGTGGTGCCCTTCCGTCAATTCCTTTAAGTTTCAGCTTTGCAACCATACTTCCCCCGGAACCCAAACACTTTGGTTTCCCGGAAGCTGCCCGCAGAGTCATCGAAGCAACTCCTGCGGATCGCTAGTCGGCATCGTTTATGGTCAGAACTACGACGGTATCTGATCGTCTTCGCGCCTCTGACTTTCGTTCTTGATTAATGAAAACATTCTTGACAAATGCTTTCGCAGTAGCTCGTCTTGCGGCGATCCAAGAATTTCACCTCTAACGCCGCAATACGAATGCCCCCGTTTGTCCCTGTTAATCATTACCTCCAGTTCCGAAAACCAACAAAATAGAACCGAGGTCCTATTCCATTATTCCATGCACCATTATTCAGGCAGCCGAGGCCTGCTTTGAACACTCTAATTTTTTCAAAGTAAACGCGCCGGCCACCCAGGACGCTCAGCGAAGAGCACCCGTGGGAGAGAGCCGGCAGACGGTAGGGCAGGAGACAACGGGCAGTGAACCGGCGCGAGCCGGACCGCCCGCCTGCGCCTGAGATCCAACTACGAGCTTTTTAACTGCAACAACTTTAATATACGCTATTGGAGCTGGAATTACCGCGGCTGCTGGCACCAGACTTGCCCTCCAATAGATCCTCGTTAAAGGGTTTAAAGTGTACTCATTCCAATTACGGGGCCTCGAAAGAGTCCCGTATTGTTATTTTTCGTCACTACCTCCCCGTGCCGGGAGTGGGTAAGTTGCGCGCCTGCTGCCTTCCTTGGATGTGGTAGCCGTTTCTCATGCTCCCTCTCCGGAATCGAACCCTGATTCCCCGTTACCCGTTACAAACATGGTAGGCATGTCACGTACCATCGACATTTGATAGGGCAGACATTTGAAAGATGCGTCGCCGGCACATGAGGCCATGCGATCAGCACAAAGTTATCCAGAGTCACCAGTGGGGACGCCGCAACCCCGCGAGGGGAAACGACGATTGGTTTTGAACTAATAAAAGCGCTCTTTCCGCGAGGGTCGGAGCTTGGTAAGCATGTATTAGCTCTAGAATTGCCACAGTTATCCAAGTAGGATCGTGTCATCTAAGGAACCTCGACTGATTTAATGAGCCATTCGCGGTTTCACCGTGAGACAGTGTGAACTTAGACATGCATGGCTTAATCTTTGAGACAAGCATATGACTACTGGCAGGATCAACCAGATATCTGTCGGAGACGTACGTACTGCGCACACCGGTCGGCGGAGGAAGGGTGTGTAAAAAGCCTCACTGGGACGACGGCCGCAGGGACCGACTGACGGGACGGACGGACGGTTGTTCCACCCGTCCCTCACTCCGTCGACCTAGGACCGCCTGACAGGGGCCTCCCACACGCACCAGACGACCGACCGACCGGGCTCGCTCGAGGAGGGATGGCAGCGCTCTGTGCAGAACGGATCCCAACGACCTCGGCGACGAATTTCACTGGGACTAGAGACACAATTTGGCCTGCCGGCCCTTCTTCTCCGTAGGGAGAACGCAGGGCCTCGAGGCAACGATTCCTGCTTTCCATTTGCCGGTCACAAGCTCTTTGCGAGAGTCGGACCACCAGCGAGACGTACTGTCGAGCTCTGCTATAAGCCTTAGATAAATCACCACGGACGGACCACGTTTCCTGATACGGACCAGACTAGCGCACCTCGGTGGAGGAGCCACTACCACAAACCGCACCCAATTCGCACTACGGGGAAAGGCAGGCGAGCGTTTTCCGCAAGCCCGCGCTATCGCTCCGCCTGGCGGGACTGAGATCGCTTTACGAACACTGGTTGAAATTGAGTCGCCGCGGCGAGACAACTACCCCAGATCTCTGTGTACTTGACATGACCTTCTGTCAGGACATGGGACAGAAGCTAGCCAACTGCTCACTGGCAATACACTGACCCCAGCAATCTTTCCTCTTGGTCCTCTATGTACTTGACATGACCTTCTGTCAGGACATGGGACAGAGGCTGGCCAACTGCTCACTGCCAATACACTGACCCCAGCAATCTTTCCTCTCTTGGTCCTCTATGTACTTGTTATCTGTCAGCAAAACTTATTACTTAAAAAAAAACAACCCCAAAACAATGAATTAATTTATTGCATAACTTGATCAGATCAACAACCTGGTAACTTGCAATGGAGAACCAGAGCTGTGTATGACCCCATTCCACCTCCAAGTAGTGGCCCTGTAAACATGAGCATCTGTGTATAATGCTGAGAGAATAGGGATCGAAGAGGGAAGGCAAACTCGATCCCCAAAATGCTGTGCTGAAGCTGGATGTGTCTGATCAAACAGCGCAAATATCGCAGCTGCGATGTAAACTAGAACACGCAAAACAATGTCTTTTTTTTGACGAATGACAAGAAGAATAAGTTCTTAGTTCGACCCGTTCTTTGTCAAGGGGTGGTCACCCTTGAGTGGGTTCCAACTCAGGATCAGAAGAATAAGTTCCTGTGATATTTCAGAATAGTTACTGTTATTTGTTATCTGTCAAAATAAGTTAATCTTGCGTACTAAGAAGAAGAAATAAGTGAATCTAAGTTTGTTTCTGTTGATAGGGTAGTCAGGTGGCAGTGGGTACAAACAAAGGCTATGTGCAAATTTGGGATGTGGCCGTCAGCAAGAAGGTACACACCCTGACAGGGCATGGGGCCAGAGTGGGTAAGTGCTAGTTATCTTGGCAGTCTAGTTGGAGTGTACAGCCTGCACTAATGATGATAATGTCCTCTAGAACTAGCACATAGTGGCAGAGCACTTACTGTTTACAGCAAAGGTTATGGGGTTCAGTTACCGCTACCAGCGCACTCTAGTCAACCCAGCTGTAAATGGGTATCTTTTCTGTTAGGTAGGTTGCAGTGGTACTCTTCACTTACCAAGGCATACTTGAGAAGGTGGGCTGAGGTCCTCCTGGCTGTAATGCAATGTGATACCCCTCAGTAAGCTCACCAATATGGGGATTACAGTGCATATTCTCAACTCATTAGCCAGTCTGCTATGAAATTACCTGTTTACAGAGAGAACTGCCTGGAAGTGAAGTGGGGTCTTGAACAATATTTTTGACCTGACCCAAGCTAACATAGCCTGATCAGTATGTTTCACCTTACCCTGAATAACATAGCCTGATCAGTATGTTTCACCTGGCCCTGACTAACATAGTCTGATCAGTATGTTACACCTGGCCCTGACTAACATAGCCTGATCAGTATGTTTCACCTGGCCCTGACTAACATAGTCTGATCACTATGTTTCACCTGACCCTGACTAACATAGCCTGATCAGTATGTTACACCTGCCCTGACTAACATAGCCTGATCATTATTTTTACCTGACCTTGACTAACATAGCAGATCAATATGTTTAACCTGACCTTGACTCACATAGCCTGATCAGTATGTTTCACCTGACTGGATGTTAGGCTCCTCTTCCCTAGAAACACTTGTAATCTTCTACCTTGGCTACACTAATGACTAGTGCCGCCTGATTCTAGGGCCACCATGTAGAGGCAGAATAGGGTCTTAGTCAGCTATGGGTCTCTGACCCCGATGGAAGCATCCAACCAGTAGTCGCTAGCTGCTGTCAGCTCATGCACTGCTGCATCCATTAAGTAATCAAGTAAAAAGTGTCTGCAAACAAGAATACGATTAGTTGTTAATAGTGGCAAGATGAGTTGTATCATGTATCTTGTGTAACAGTGGCCAGTTACTAGTGCCTAGATTAGTTGTATCATGTGTCATACCAAAGAAAGAAAAAGATAGAACAGATCCACATGGATACAGGCCTATCAGTCTACTGAGCTGTGTAGGAAAACTTAGCGTATGATAAACACCAGACTGATGTGGCATCTGGAAGAAAAACACATACTTATTCCACAGCAAGCAGGCTTTAGACAGCACAGATCCACTGAGGATCAGATCACTCTCATAGCTCAGGAAATAGAGGATGCTTACCACGAGAAGAAGCATACAGTAGCGGTCAGGGTGGATTTAGAAAAGGCATTTGACAAGCTATGAAGAAGTGAAGTGTGTGGGAAAATCTACAGATGGATCAGCCACTACCTCAAAAACAGAACAGCCAGAGTTCAAGTACAAGGGCAGATGAGCAAAAAGGTGACACTTGAGCAGGGAGTACCCCAAGGAGGAGTACTGTCACCCACACTCTTCCTGGTGTATATAAATAACATCGCAGAGAATATACCAAGAAGAGTCCACAGCTTCATGTTTGCAGACGATCTGGCTATGTGGACCACTGAAAAGAATCTCACCATAGCAAGTAATCGGATGCAGCAGGCCCTAACATCGCTGGAGGAGTGGGCGAACTCATGGCTGGTCAAAATAAATGAGGAAAAAACAACATGTATGATATTCTCGCTTTCAAACAAACCCCAAAACACCAAAATAAGTCTTAACGACAAATATCTGCGGCCAAATGACAACCCAAATTACCTGGGAGTCACATTTGATCGGCGCATGACATGGAAAAGTCAGATCGAAAGAAACCGAATGAGAGCCAGAGAAAGAATGGCAATCATGATGAAAGTATACTAAAGAAACTGTACACTGGAAGAGTGAGACTAGTTCTCGAGTATGGCATTGCGGCATGGACAACAGCAGCAAAGGAGAACTTTGACAAAATTAGCAAACTCCAAAACCAAGCCATGAGAGTTATAACAGGAGGCATGAAGTCAACGCCAATTGTAGAACTGGAAAAGATTACAAATCTGCAATCCATGACCGACAGAAGAGACTGCAAAGCTCAGCAGCAAGCAGAGAAACTCAGAAGACTGACAGACCATCCAATGCATAAGAGACTAAATAATTTTGGAAATGGGAAACTAAAGCGGAGAAACTTTGCAGAAATAGCCAAAGCAAAGATGAGCGAAGACCCTATGAACGCATTAACAACACCAAAGCCCATCCCTACTGTACGCAAACCTACCTGGATGCAGCATAAATTTCTAGTTGTGGTAGAAAATATACCAGGTATTGGAAACAAGAACAGCCAGACTGAAAAAGAAAGAAGAGACATAACCCTGAGGTACATAACGAAAAACTACCCAAGCATGGACTGGACCCATGCATACACCGACGGCTCTGTAACAAACACAACACAGAACGAAGGAGCAGGGGTATTCCTGAGCCTACCAAATGGTAGAAAAATAACACTGTCAGTGGCAACTGGAAAATACTCAAGCAATTTCAGAGTGGGGGCAGAGGCACTGGGGGGCTGCAGTAGAAGAAATGGTGACATGCAAAAGAAATGAAAGCCATATAGTCCTGTTTATAGATGCCCTGGCCGTAGTCACAGCACTAAAAAGCCAGAAAAATACTGAACTTAATGATTTAAGAGCAGTACTCTGTCAACTATGCCAGCAGTTCGCACCAAAAAGAGTAGTGGTACAGTGGGTTCTATCCCACTGTAACATCCAAGGCAACGAGGAGGCAGACAGACTGGCAAAAGAAGGTGCAAGACTACCACAACCAGATACTAGTGTGACATACGAAGAGTCAAAAAGGCTTATTAGAGCTAGATACATGACCAAATAGGAAACAGAACATACTGGCTACACAAAAAACGATGCCTATTACCAGTTGAACAGACGAGAGCAGGTCGTGGTCTTCAGACTTCGCACTGGCCACAGTAGACTGAGGTACTACCTATTCAATAAATTGAAGATAGGTGGCACTAACGAATGCACTTGTGGTACCGGGAAAATGACCGCTGAACATCTGCTGCAAAACTGCCCGACATACGAGGACCAGAGAAAATAGATGTGGCCATCACCAGTGGCAACACTAGACAAGCTCTATGGCGGTGTCGACAGCCTCAGGATGACCGCTGCTTTTTTCGAAAAAATAAAGGTTGGGGTCTGACAGTGTACGAAGAAGAATCATGTGTCTTGTGTAACAGTGGCCAGTTACTAGTGCCAAGAATAGTTGTATTATGCGTCTTGTGTAGCAGCTGCCAGCTACTAGTTCCAAAATTAGTTGTATCATGTGTCTCACATAGCAGCGGCCAGTTACTAGTGCCAAGATTAGTTGTATATGTCTTGTGTAGCAGCGGCCGTGTCAGCCAGTTACCAGTGCTCCAGTGTTCAGTTATTGTTTGTATCAGTCTAGTTTCTATAATATTTACTCCTTCAGGGGCTCTGGCCTGGAATGGTGATATGTTGTCATCAGGTAGCAGGGACAGGCTTATATTACAGAGGGATGTTAGGACACCAAACACAAGCCCAGAACGTAAGCTGGTAGGACACAAACAGGAGGTGAGTAGACAAACGCCATTTCTTGTTGTCTATACATTTGTTGTTTTGCCCTTGATGTAGGATGGGTCACCACAAGCAGTTTGTGTTCAAGAACTTGATAAACACTTGCTTTTTATAATCATTGTTGGGTAGCAAAGAGTAAACTTGGTCAGGTGAAACATACTGCCATTGTTGGGTACGGTAGCAAAGAGTATTCTTGGTCAGGTGAAACATACTGCCATTGTTGGGTAGCAAAGAGTAATCTTGGTCAGATGAAACATACTGCCATTGTTGGGTAGCAAAGAATAATCTTGGTCAGGTGAAACATACTGCCATTGTTGGGTAGCAAAGAATAATCTTGGTCAGGTGAAACATACTGCCATTGTTGGGTACGGTAGCAAAGAGTAATCTTGGTCAGGTGAAACATACTGCCATTGTTGGCTAGCAAAGAGTAATCTTGGTCAGGTGAAATTCTGATCCAAGACTCAACTTCATGTCCTCGTTCATGTTGCTGGAAACAGGTTGTGTCGCAGCAATCTGCCAATTAAGTGGAGATCAACACAGCAATCCTGATAGTGGTGAAGAAGTTACTGAGGAACTTTGTATTACACTACAGCCATGAGGACCACTGTCCACCTTCTCAAGTAATCCTCGGGATGTAAGAACAGCCACTGTAACCTGTTGCCAAAGAAACATCAAGTGCCAACATCTCAGCACGAGTAGCTTCCAACAACAACATAAATATTTATTTTGTACATGTTGTTCTTCTTAGTTCCTCAGTCAGTGATTGACAAAGTGGTCAGTTACCATCATAGCTGAGGTTTCGTCAAGGACAGCAGAAAACCCCCTCCACTTCACCCGGTCTGCAGTACATTGACCCAGCTCTAATTCATTATTTTCATTTCGGCCTCTGTGGTTCTTCACCAAGTTGTCTTAGGTCGGCCTCTCTTTCTCCTTCCCTCTGGGATCCATACCAAGGCAGTTCTAGTGATGGTGTCTGGTTCTTTTCTCAAGACATGGCAAATTCAATTCCAGTGTCAATTGATTATAATGCTGTTCATATCTTCTTGATTGCTCTGGGCAAGCAGCTCTTGGTTGGTGATGGTGTTTTCCAGAAAATTCTATGAATCTTTATTAGTCAGGTTGTGTGAAAATTGTTCATGTTGAGATTCCTATTTCATACATAAGCTTACATTAGCTCACTAGGAAGACTTGTCTATGTTGTATTGGTCCTTTTTCGTTCTTAATTGACAGGTCCAGTAGAAGCACATTGTTGATTTGTCTACATCTATCCGTCCTTCGTAACGTTTTGAACCAGTGCCACCCATATATTGGTGTGTGTAAATACCTCATTCCCAGCGCCACCCATTTTTCAGTATGATGGATAGATCATTATTTTAAAGCATATTTTGGATTTGGGCCATAATATTGTGACGGTGGTCACAATATGCACATTTCCTGAAATAGCATGTTGCCCTGCACACATCGAAGGATGTTTCGTGTTGCTCTTAATGATTTTCACGATGTAAAGGCTTTTTGAAAATGGCCGTTCTAATAGGTTAACAACAGAACACACTGTTGAAAGTATTGTCAAGTATTAAATGTAACCACGAAAATTGTATACAGGATAGTCTTTAAAAAAAATGTATTCTACACTCTATTGGCATAACAGGCATTGGAGATGATTAGGTTAGTCAATTTGATATATAATAAATTAGAGCACATAGTTTTGTCACAGTAAATAACTTTTCTCAATAGTCTACCTTGTGTGTATAGTCTATGGAGCACATGGGAATGGGATTTTATGGACTGGACAGGGTTCAAAGGGTTAATATTTCTGCAATTAACTATATCTTGTCCATCTTATGTAGTTGAAATAACAGCATATTTATGTGTACTATGAACATATACACAAAACAACATCAAAGAAAGTGAATAGTGGTTTGAATGCAGTCCTTTCAAGTGACACCCTCTCATCACTACCAGCAGAAATATCCCAACATTAATTTGAGATGATTGCCACAAAGCAACCAATCAATGAACATAGGAATAGAGAAAGCATATATGACAATGACTCTTTTGTTTCTGTGTGTACATTGTCATCTATGTGTACATTGTCTATAGAAGTCTAACTCAACTTTTTGATACATTGTCTATGAAAGTCTTACTCAACTTCTGAGTACATTGTCTATAGAAGTCTCACTAAAATTTTGGCTACATTGTCAATATAAGTCTTACTCAACTTTTGGCTACATTGTCTATAGAAGTCTTACTCAAATTTTGGCTACATTGTCTATAGAAATAATGCTATGATGTCAGTAATTGGGTTTTCAAAACTTAACACTTTCACGCTTGACACTTGCCAGACTAGAAATTTGTAATGTTAAAGTATTACGTGAATGGATTCTGGCTGTAACAGATTTATGTCAAGTTTATTTATGAGGTTTAGATGAAGGGTTATGGCTGTAACAGATTCATGTCAAGCTTATTTATGAGGTTTGGACAAATGTTTTGGCTTTAATAAATTTGTATCTTCTTCAATGTTAGTCCTGAAAAGAATGCTGTAACGTTGTTTCATAGTGAGGCTGTGATATCTGCACCTTTTGGTCTATTCTTTTTAGTCTGACACATCCATTTTTGCTGGCTTTTTTGGGTACCGGATTTGTCGTCTCACTGTGGCTGCTATTCTCTTAGCCAGACTACCGCTTTGAAGCAGAATAGGTTATTAGTCAGCTGGCCCTGATGCAAGCAGCCAACTATGAGTCACATGTTGCTGTCAGCTCATTCACTGCTGCTTTTTTGGTCCCAAATTTATATCCAGTTTATTGATGAGATTTAGACAAATGATTCTGGTCTTAACTAATTTATATCAAGTTTATTTATGAGATTTAGACAAATGATTCTGGTCTTAACAAATTTATATTAAGTTCATTGATGAGATTTAGACAAATGATTCTGGTCTTAACTAATTTATATCAAGTTTATTTATGAGATTTAGACAAATGATTCTGGTCTTAACAAATTTATATTAAGTTCATTTATGAGATTTAGACAAATGATTCTGGTCTTAACAAATTTATATTAAGTTCATTGATGAGATTTAGACAAATGATTCTGGTCTTAACTAATTTATATCAAGTTTATTTATGAGATTTAGACAAATGATTCTGGTCTTAACAAATTTATATTAAGTTCATTGATGAGATTTGTGTACGTCATCCCATAGGTGTGTGGGTTGAAATGGTCGCCTGACCACCAACACCTAGCCTCAGGTGGTAATGACAACAGATTATTTGTTTGGAATGCCACAAGTACCACACCTGTACAGACACACATGGAGCACCTGGCAGCGGTCAAGGCCATCGCCTGGTCACCACACCAGCACGGCCTGTTAGCCAGCGGAGGAGGCACAGCTGACAGATGTATCCGGTTCTGGAACACACTGACCAACCAGCCCTTGCATTGTGTGGACACAGGCTCGCAGGTGTGTAACCTGGCCTGGTCTAAACATTCTAATGAACTGGTGAGTTATTTTTATTCTTAAAATTGGTCCGTAACAGACACGGCTGTCAGGGATGAAGTGTTAGTGGTGTCTTTGTACTAGGTCTCAGCGTTTTATGAGGTGTGTGTGGTTAGTTTTTTCCTCCTATTTTTCCTTCCTTAACAGTAAGCCAGGTTCCTATTCATATCTGGGTAAACTGGTAACTGGTGCACGTTAATAACAGAGATCGAACCCAGTACCTTTGCTGTAAGTAATAAGTTCTTTACCACTCTACTATTCATATAACTAAACTTAACGTCTTTATACTGGTTTAGAAGACTCTGCAGAGTTTTTAAACATCCAGTTTCTTTTACATTTTCTTTCTCTAAAAGCTATGCGCATCCAAGCTATTCTTAAATGCATTAATTGTCCCTGCCTCTACTACTTCCTGTGGCAATGCATTTTAAGCATTCACCACTCTCTGACTAAAAAAATATTTCCTAATATCTAATTTGGATCTTTCTAAAGTTAATTTGTAGCTATGACCTCTTGTTCTTGTAGGTGTTTGTATTTTGAAAAACTTGTTATAGTCTTAATTTATTCGTTTCTTTGATTATCTTTTAAACCTGCATTAAGTCACCTCGAATTCTTCTCTTTTCTAGACACTGTAGGCCTGTTTTTCTGAGCCTTTCCTCATAACTGTAATTCTGGAATCCCATTATCAGCTTTGTCGCTAGAGTCTTCTTCTTCTTCGTACGCAGTCAGACAGTAACCATTATTTTTTCGAAAAAAGCGGCGGTCATCCTGAGGCTGTCGCCACTGCCATAGAGCTTGTCTTGCAGTTCCACTGGTGATGGCCACATCTGCTCTCTCTGATCCTCGTATGTCGGGCAGTTCTGCAGCAGATGTTCAGCGGTCATTTTACCAGTACCGCACGGGCATTCGTCGGTACCACCTATCTTCAGTTTGTTGAATAGGTGGTACCTCAGTCTATTGTGGCCAGTGCGAAGTCTGAAGACAACGACCTGCTCTCTTCGGTTCAACTGGTAATAGGCATCGTTTTTGGTGTAACCAGTATGTTCGGTTTCCCATTTGGTCATGTATCTGGCTTTGATAAGCCGTTTTGACTCTTCGTACGTCATACTGGTATCTGTTTGTGGTAGCCTTGCACCTTCTTTTGCCAGTCTGTCTGCCTCCTCGTTGCCTTGGATGTTGCAGTGTGATGGGACCCACTGTACCACTACCCTTTTTGGCGCGGACTGCTGGCACAGTTTGCAGAGTGCTGCTCTTAAGTCATTAAGCTCAGTGTTTTTCTGGCTTTTTAGCGCTGTGACTACAGCGAGAGCATCTGTAAGCAGGACTATATATGGCATTCATTTTCATTGTGTGTCACCATTTCTTCCACTGCCGCCCTCAGTGCCTCTGCCTCCTTTCTGAAATTGCTTGTGTACTTACCAGTAGCGAATGACAGTGTTATTTGTCTGCCATTTTGTAGGTTCAGGAATGCTCCTGCCCCTCCGTTCTGTGTAGTGTTTGTTACAGAACCGTCGGTGTATGCATGGGTCCAGTCCATGCTTGGGTAGCTTTTCGATATGAAGCTTAGGGTAGTATCTCTCCTTTCTTTTTCAGTCTGGCAGTTTTTATTTCCAATACCTGGTATATTTTCTACCACCTCTGGAAATATATCCTGCCTCCAGGTAGGTTTTCGTACAGTAGTGATGGGTTTTGGTGTTGTTAGTGCGTTTATGGGATCTTCGTGCATCTTTGCTTTGGCTATTTCTGCAAAGTTTCTCCGCTTTAGTTTCCCATTTCCCAAATTGTTTAGTCTCTGGTGCATTGGATGGTCAGTCAGTCTTCGGAGTTTCTCTGACTGCAGCTGGGCTTTGCAGTCTCTTCTATCGGTCATGGATTGCAGTTTTGTAATCTTTTCATGTTCTCGCTAGAGTCTGATTTAGGACATCTATATAAAACATGTTAGGAGGTATATATATAGAATATCTTAGGAGGTATATAAATATAAAACATGTTAGGACGCAATATTGAAAACGTTACTGTTGGTGAACTGTTTGGCTCAAGTGACCATCAAATCATCCGTTGGGATCTTATAGCAGGGAAAGAAGTTAACATAAACACGCAAACATACGACTACTCTAAGGCAGATGTTAAGAAGATGAAAGAGGTAGTTAGCCACGTAGATATATTGTCGGAGGAACAGATGTTGAACAAGAGTGGGAGAGTTTTAAAACAGTTCTAGAAAAGCTAAAGGAGGAATTTGTTCCATGTAGGAAGGTAAATCCCAAGCATTAAAAAGTGGATAACTAGATTTGTAGTTAAATGTAGAAGAGCTAAAAATAAAGCATGGAAAAAATATGTAGAGGCAAGTAAATCAAAAGAAACATTTACAATATTTGGACAAGCAAAACATAACTCAGAAAGTGAATAAAACAGCAAAAATATACTTTATATATATATATATATATATATATATATATATATTAAAATAAATAAAAACAAATTAGGACATATATGTTAAAAACATTTTTGGACGTAGATATAAAACATGTTGTGATGTGTGTGTGTGTGTATATATATATATATATATAAAACATGTTAGGACATATATATAAAACATGTTAGGACATATATATATATATATATATATATATATATATATATATATATATATATATATATATATATATATATATATAAAACATGTTAGGACATATATATAAAACATGTTAGGACATATATATATATATATATATATATATAAAACATCCTAGGATGTATATGTAAAACATATTAAGTTGTATATATATAAAACATGTTGGGAGGTATTTATAAAATGCATTAGGACACATATATAAAATATGTTAGGAGGTATATATAAAATATGTAAGGACGTATATAGAAAACATGTTAGGATATATGTATAAAACATATTAGAACGTATATATATATATATATATATATATATATAATGTAAGAACAAATATAAACATGTTAAGACATCTATTTCTTCTTTAGCATTTGCCTTTAAAATGATGTGTCGTAGTTTGCAGCGAGACTGTGATATCTGTGTCTTTCAACTCGTCACATTTGATTTCAGCTGCCTTTTTTATATACTAGGTGATCCCTATTTTCTTAGCCAGATTGGAGGCAGAATAAGATCTTGGTCAGCTGTGGTTCGCTGACCCTGATAGAAGGAGTTAGAAATGAGTCGCTGGCTGCTGTCAGCTCATCAACTGCTGTATCTTTGACCCTCAGACATCTATATAAAACATGTTATATTATAAAGCGAGGTATCATTGTTTACATATGTATCCCTTACAGCCTACAAATGCTGAAGGTACCTGCCAAAACTCCATGTGAGTAGACCAGATAGACTCCACTATCTTTAGTTTCACTTTTAAATCAAACTGGATTTGGAACAAGGCATCAAGTTTAATTCTTGTACTTGAGGCCGAATTTGCAATTTGACTGCAGCTGTTTGCATGATGGTCAGCAAACCAGAGCTGACCAAGAGCCTATTCCACCTCCAAGTAGCAACCCTGGAAACCTGCTCTAGTGACGTCTAGCTAAAAGAATAGGAATCGCAGTGCGAAGGCATACCCAGCACCCAAAAAAAGACAACTGAAACAAGATGTGTCAGGCCAAAAGGTATCCTCACTGTAAACTACGACACTAAGTCCTTTTCAGAACAAACGCAAAAGAAGAATAATTCTAGGTCACAATATACGAGGCATGTTCAAATAAAACCGGACCTAATTGCACCAAGTGAACATACATAGCATGCGAATGATAATGTCACTTCAGGAGCAACCAGCATATGCCAACCATTAAGTCTGCAAAATTCTAAAGCAAGAAACTGAAGTATTAGAAGACGTTCACAATGGGTACCGATACTTCAGTTTCTTGCTAACCACCATTTGAACTGTCCCTAGCGACACAGCGAATTCCTCTGCTAGCGAACGGAAACTCCAGCGATGGTCCACCCGAATTGCTGTATCAATTTTGGCGATGGCGTCTTCTGACACAACAATATGCGCCTGGCCTGGTCTCGGAACATCTTTTGTTAACTCACGTCCTTCTTTAAATATTGTTGTCTTTTACACACTTTTTTCACCATACACTGCCTGCATTCTGCGATGAATGTTAACTGGTCGACATCCTTCAGTTGTTAGAAACCAAATCACCTCTTGCTGATCAACTCTGGACGGATTCCGTATCAAACCACCATGTTTTCAACGGTTTGCTGGGGAAACTATGAGTCGGAGGATAATGAAATTTTGCAAAATTTACAGTTGGTATGTGCTGTTTACACCTGAAGTGACATCATCATATGTATGTTCACTTGGTACAATTAGGTCCGGTTTCATTTGAACACGCCTCGTAGGAGCTTGCTTGCAATATGACAGGAGTAATAATTTGGTGAAGACTGCATTCCTGTACGAACAAATCATGGCTTTGAATATCACCCACAACCAGATTCTAGTGTGACCTACGAAGAGTCCAAATGATTTATTAGGGCCAGATACATGGCCAAATGGGAAACACCAAACTGGCTACACAAAAAATGCCTTTTACCAGTTCAACAGGTGGTGGTCTTCAGACTCTGCAAAGGCCACTGAGGTACCATCTATTCAATAAACTGAAGATATGTGCTACTGACAAATGCACCTGTGGCACAGGGAAAATGACCTCTGAACATCTGCGAAATTGCCCGACATACAAGGACCAGAGAATTACCCGACATACGAGGGCCAGAGAAAGCACATGTGGCCATCACCAGTGCCAACACTAGACAAGCTCTGTGGCAACTAGACAAGCTCTGTGGCAGTGTTGACAGCCTCAGAATGACCGCTGGTTCCTTTGAATTAATCCAAGACGACGTCTGACAGCATACGAAGAAGAGGAAGAAGATTGTCACGAGTGACAGGGTTCTGGGTATGGCTGTGGTTCAATAGAACTGATGAAGAAAGTGCAACAGGGTTTTTAAAATGTAAATAAGATTACAAATGTGGGTTTACAAGTTTGTATCCAACAATTCAGGTGAGCACTCACGGATACTCACAGAACCAGATTCTGGTGTGGAGGTACCCATCACTTGTACAAGTTGCTAAACTAACTGGGCATTCTTTCAGAGTACTATACCTGGTAAGTGAGTTTAGATACCTGGTGAGTGAGTTTATTTACCTGGTCAGTGAGTTTAGATACCTGGTGAGTGGGTCTATATATGTGGTGAGTGAGTTTATATACCTGGTGAGTGAGTCTGTATACCTGGGGAGTGAGTCTGTATAACTAGTCTTCTTAGTTCCTTGGTCAGTGACTGACAGAACGGTCAGTGACCATCACAGCTAATGACGTCTGTAAGGTCATCAACAAACTCCTTCCACTTTGCCCCATCTGCCATCCTTCGTACAGTACGCAAACTTTGATTCTTCATGACAGTGGCTTCCTGTTGGCTTTCACCACTGACAGTCATGGAAGCATTGCACTCTGGATCTCCATTCTATGGTAAAGTAGGTCTATGTATTGCTGTGTCTGTAATTTTTACATAGACAGGGGTGCCAGCTCTGCATAGACCCCCGAAACCTAGAGGACTGGGATGCCATTCTTAGTCTGTCCTCTCACCAATGATCGTCAAGGCCTGAGTGACCCTGCCAGAAACTCTTTGCCGTCAATATGGATCAATGGAACATAAAAATAATATACACCACCCTCCCCAACCATGGGGGGGGGGGGGTGTCTGAAGAAAGAGGGAATGTCGACCCACTTCACGATGGTAACAAAAGATGAGTGAGGATTGTGTGCAAGTAATCTTGAGACAATGCTGTTACTATTGTAGAATATCCTATTGAATCCTGACTTGTGCCCATATTTTTCAGGCCATGTCTCCCGATGGGGAAGCTATTGTGACAGGTGCTGGTGATGAGACTTTGAGGTTCTGGAATGTCTTCAGCAAAACCAGATCAACCAAAGTAAGTTAATCATGGATTTCTGGTACAATATATATTTGTTGTTTTCAGAATGGTCCAAGTTTTAGAGTAGCTTGGTGACAAGGGTGTCTTAGAGTTGAGGGGATGGTTGGCTTGTATACATTGGTGTAGAAATGTTTCGTCTTGCTTGTAAATGATCCACAGATACTTGGCCTCTTGTCTTGTAAATGATCCACAAATACTTGGACTTTTCTCTTGTCTTGTCAATAATCCACAAATACTTGGACTTTTCTCTTCTCTTGTCAATAATCCACAAATACTTGGACTTTTCTCTTCTCTTGTCAATAATCCACAAATACTTGGACTTTTCTCTTCTCTTGTCAATAATCCACAAATACTTGGACTTTTCTCTTGTCTTGTCAATAATCCACAAATACTTGGTCTCTTCTCTTGTCTTGTCAATAATCCACAAATAATTGGTCTCTTCTCTTGTCTTGTCAATAATCCAGCTACAAGATTTCTTTGCCTTGTCAATGATCCACAAATACCTGGGCTCCTTTGTTTTTGATCCAGCAATGCCTGAACTCTTGTCAGGTCAATGATCCACAGATACCTGGGCTCTCTTGTTTTTGATCCAGCAATGCCTGAACTCTTGTCAGGTCAATGATCCACAGATACCTGGGCTCTCTTGTTAAGGATCCAGCAATGCCTGAACTCTTGTCAGGTCAATGATCCACAGATACCTGGGCTCTCTTGTTTTTGATCCAGCAATGCCTGAACTCTTGTCAGGTCAATGATCCACAGATGCCTGGGCTCTCTTGTTAAGGATCCAGCATTGCCTGAGCTCTTGTCTGGTCAATGATCCACAGATGCCTGGGCTCTCTTGTTAAGGATCCAGCATTGCCTGAGCTCTTGTCTGGTCAATGATCCACAGATGCCTGGGCTCTCTTGTTAAGGATCCAGCAATGCCTGAACTCTTTGTCAAGTCAATGATCCACAGATACCTGGGCTCTCTTGTTAAGGATTCAGCAATGTCAGAACTCTTGTCTGGTCAATGATCCAATTACACCCTGGCTCGTCTTGATAGAGATCAGACGTTTGGTTCATGGGAATTAAACATTTTGGTTTTGAAGAACAAAGAATATGTAACAGATCCCAGTGAAGCAAAGGAGATTGGGGCTGAAGACTTATTCTCGGAGAGCCTTGAGAAAGTAATTGGCAATGTCAGGTCAATCTAGGGTTCTCTTTACCTTCTCTTAGATTGGCTGTCAACCAAGGCTAATGAGCCCAATCTGCCCACCCAGTTATACCGCCAGGTACTAGGTCGTGCCCCACAGCAGGCTCTGTAAGTAACAGGGGGCCCCTCATGAAGATGCTGCTGGGGACACAATAATGTAGGAGAGGCCATTGGCATGTAAACTCCTGCCTGGTAAGTCAAACAGTGAATCTAGCAGCGATCTCTACACCTGGAAAGGAGAGGCTATATCAGACGCTTCACTTTCCTTTAACGAGCGGAATGTCCAGCGCCGACTTCTCTTCACCCTGTTGAAGTCTTAACGTCAAGTGTTAGATGTCTTACATACATTCAGAATGAAATCCTAACCTCTATCACAAATAATACTACTCACTGCTACCTTCAAAACATGTTGTAAAATATTACTATAGAGGTTAAAGCATATTTCTGCTGTTGTAGTTGCTAGTACTCAAATGAAAGGTAAGATAGAGATAGTTCGATAGCAGACACTGCTGTCACAGATGAAGTGTTCACAACTTCATTGTACCATGTCGCAGCATGCGTCCTCACTACTTTTCCTTTTCTATCAGTATGTCAGGTGCCTATTTACAGCTGGGTTGAATGGAATGTTTTGGTAACGGGAGTTGAACTCCAACCATAAAAAGCGCTGGCACTACCACTACATTAATCAGACATTTAAATGGAAGTGCTGGGGAAACAGCTACTAGGCCTCAAGCTGACTGAAACAACATTATTGGGCATTTGAATGTAGGAACATAGGCTTATATACAACTGAAGTGCAAGATTTATCATGGATCTGAAGCTACGGAGCAACCGTAATGTACATTTTAATGTGGGAACATAGGCTTATATGCATATAAAGTGCAAGATTTACAAGGTGTGTTCAAATGAAACAGGACCAAACTGCAACAAGTGAACATGTGTTCACTTTTGGTGTAAACAGCACATACCAACTGTCAAGTTCGCAAAATTTCATTATCCTCCGACTCATAGTTTCCTCAGCAGACTGTTGAAAACATGGCAGGTGTGATACGGAATCCGTCCAGAGTTGATCAGCGAGCAGTGATTCGGTTTCTAACAGCTGAAGGATGTCAACCAGTTGACATTCACGCAGAATGCAGGCAATGTATGGTGACAAAAGTGTGTTGAAGACAACATTGAAGAACTGGACAACGATGTTTAAAGAAGGACTAGAGTTAACGCAACAATATGCGCCTGACCTGGTCTCGGAAGATCTTTCGTTAACTCACGTCCTTCTTTAAACATCGTTGTCCAGTTCTTCACTGTTGTCTTCGCCACACTTTTGTCACCATACACTGCCTGCATTCTGCAATGAATGTCAACTGGTTGACATCCTTCAGCTGTTAGAAACCAAACCACCTCTCGCTGATCAACTCTGGACGGATTCCGTATCACACCTGCCATGTTTTCAACAGTCTGCTGAGGAAACTATGAGTCGGAGGATAATGTAGGAAAAAGACATTTTGCAAACATGACGGTTGGTATGTGCTGTTTACACCAGAAGTGATGTCATCATGCTCATTGTATATATATTCACTTATTGCAGTTTGGTCCGGTTTCATTTGAACACGCCTCGTATAATGGATCTGAAACTATGGAGCAAACTCAATGTACATTTGTATGTGGGAACATAGGTTTATATTTATATAAAGTGTAAGGTTTATTCTGGACCCAAGCTAGCTCTGTGCATAAGACAGTGCCTGACAACCAAAATGTTGTGGGTTCAATTACATGCCTGGAACAAAATTTAAAAAAACAACAGGAATAACACTTGGGGCTCATGACCCCAGTGGGAGGCGGTCTTCTCTCGTTCACATTATTAAAAACACTTGCTGAGGATCAAGATGCTGAGCAGCGCATGAGCTGCGGTGGTCAGCGACCCATAGCTGACTGCTAGCACCAGGGCCAGCGAACCAGAGCTGCCAAGACCCTTCTACACATCCATGCAGTGATCCTGGAAAACAGGCTGCAGCAGGGCAGACTGGTTAAGGAGAAGGGATTGAAGAGGGAATGCTAACCTAGTACTCAAAAAATGCTTGCTGAAGTCGGATGTGTTGGACTGAAAAGTGCAAATATTGCAGTCAAGTAGTAAACTACAACACAACGCATTCCGTTCTCTGGACTACATTCTGCTCCTTAAGCCCTTAAGCGGGAGATTGAGAATGAACAAAGCCAAGCCAAGCACTTCCAGGCGGGAGATTCACTCGAATGACCAGACTCCCGTCTGCTGAAGCAACAGGGTTACCTATCACTAATTTGTTGATGTTGAATTTGTTTCTCATCCCAGGAATCCAAGTCTGTGTTGAATCTCTTCACCCGGATCAGATAAGACAGCTTCACCACACTCTCAGCTGGGTTAACAGCAAAGTTCTCCCTCTGACATCAGTGCTACACATTCAAATATCTGCAGCTCACTAGCCCGCGGCAGCCCACTGCTGACATGTGTCAGTCGATGTGGTAAAGCAGCAATATCTTGTGACTTAGTGAAATCCGAATAACCTTTGAACTTTTAGCACGTTTACAGCTTCAGGATTCTGAAAAGCGTTGAACGAATTTATCAACATTATCAGTTGTGGTCAAATTGTGAAGGGTTAGTGTCTTCTAAGCGTCTTTTAGGTAATGGAATCTTTCCTTTCAAAAGTTGAGAGATGGCTTAGTATTTGATCACGACAGTCTGGTTTAGACTGAGGTCTGGTAATTGATTGATTTGGTCAAGGTTAAAAAACTAAAATAAAATGTATCCGTTATTAACTCTTAACCTTTACGACTCGGGAGTCAGCGCAAAGTAACACCATTTTTATATTGAAGCTGCAGTCGCCGGTGGTTGACTTACGATATCTGTGCATAATAGCGATGACAGTTTTAATCAAACTTGAAAACGAACGGATACATAGTAATAGTCTATCTAAACAATCCTTTTTTTTTTTTTTGCATTCGCCTTATTTCTCTTATCCCCAAGGCGGTGTGCCTTGCACTGTTTTCATTTTGCACCTGTAGGCCCAGTGCATCCGACTTCAGCATGCATTTTATGTAAGGGTCTGCTTCCTCCTGCATTATCTAAGGGTTTGCTTCCCCGGGGTAACGGCCGGTGCTGTGATGTGGATCGAACCCAGCACCTTCTGGTTGTGAGCCGTGTCACTTAACCTCTAGGCCATGCCGTCCCCTACTGATCTTTTGATTGTAGAGAGTTTCTTCTTCCGTAATGTACGGTTAGATACCAGCAGTAGCAATCATGGAATTAGTTTTAGATGTTTGAAAAGGATTTCTTAAATTTTTCGCTTGGATTTGAAGATTCACCCATTGTTGAGAATGGGGAGTCAAGTTTCTGCAACAGATTTTTCTGAGGTAGATCTGTTTAGATTGCATATTTAGATACAATAATTACGTTTATAGTCGAAGTGACAGACATAGCCATTACAGCAAACATCAGTAATCTGTTGTCAGATATTTTTAAACATTTTGTTCAACCAAGGGGCGTTAAAAGTAGGAGAGTCTAAGTGTGATGTTTTTTAAACACTATCGCTTTCATTTTTTTAAATCTCTGAAACTAACACACACACAACAAAAACAATAACACCAACAAATTCTATATTCATTTACTCACAAACAATTCATATCAATAGACCTTCAAATAAAAATGTTACAGGCTATCAAAGTGGCAACCATAGTTAAACGACGTGACATCCTGAAGAAAAAAAATGTAGATACGGGGAAATGACGGGTTAATTAATTTGTCACACGTTTCTTCTTCTTCTTCTTCTTCGTTCTCAATCTCCCACTACCAAACCCTGAAAGGGCTTAAGTAGCAGAATGTAGTCCAGAGAACGGAATGCGTTGTGTCGTAGTTTAAAGCTTGACTGCGATATTTGCACCTTTCGGTCCAACACATCTGACCTCAGCAAGCATTTTTTGAGTACCGGGTTAGCATTCCCTCTTCGATCCCTTCTCCTTAGCCAGTCTGCCCTGCTGCAGTCTGTTATCCAGGATCACCGCTTGGAGGTGTAGAAGGGTCTTGGCAGCTCTGGTTCGCTGGCCCCGACGCTAGAAGTCAGCTATGGGTCGCTGACCACTGCAGCTCATGCGCTGCTCAGCATCTTGATCCCACACGTTTGTTCAAATTGTGAGTTATCTTATCAATATCATTTCTACTTTCACTTTGGTCAGTTTCACTGGCAGAATATAAATGCGGCTTGTATTCAATGTCCACATCCAATTCTAAGATGAGTTGTAATGGCCCTAACCAAGCACTAAGCCATCTCTCAACTTCATTACTCTAGGTGACAGTGTTTTAAAGATTCACACACAAAATGACAATATTATGTGATTTCCACAAAGATATTCCTGAAACTGGAAGCTGTACACATACTGAGATGTAATTTATTAGCTAGGTCTTCTGTTCTGGTAACGACTGACATTGAAGTTTAGCAGACAATTCTGAAATTGAATTCTACTAATGTGAGATGTTAAAAGTTTAGCAGACAATTCTGGAAGTGAAGTCTAATAATTTGAGATGTTAAAAATTTAGCAGACAATTCTGGAAGTGAAGTCTAATAATGTGAGACATTAGACATTTAGCAGACAATTCTGGAAGGGACATCTAATAATGTGAGGTGGTCATGGTTTACAAAACAACAGATCATCAATGAGGGTTGGCAAATAATGTTAATGAGTAACATTTGTGTGGGTAGTCATTTATTCTGTAATAAATTTACTATAATCACAGAATAGCAGGATGTGTTTGGTTAATCTGCTGTAGTAAGACAAGTTTGCTGGAGTAAGACAAGTCTGCTGTAGTGAGACAAGTCTGCTGTAGTAAGACAAGTTTGCTGTAGTGAGACATGTCTGCTGTAGTGAGACAAGTCTGCTGTAGTGAGACAAGTCTGCTGTAGTAAGACAAGTTTGCTGTAGTGAGACATGTCTGCTGTAGTGAGACAAGTCTGCTGTAGTGAGACAAGTCTGCTGTAGTAAGACAAGTTTGCTGTACTAAGAGTATTATGAAGAAATGACTTGGATACATGTCTAATCATCAAGGAGTTATCTGGATTTAAAACCCAAATATAAGGTAAACATTTTTTCATAGATAGGAAGATTTGTTATTCTAATTTGTTCACATTTGACTGAACTGGAAACTTTGCAAAACAGTTTGTACCACAATAGTACAGCAGAGATAAATTTAATAAAACAGGATATGGAATACTGATATTCAAACTGGCAAGTGTATGTCTGCTGTCAGGTAACCGAAGATTATCCGTAGCACTTTTTTAACGATCTCTTCCTGTGTCTTATTGGGACTGGTGGAATGAAGATGACATATTGGGTAAGAATTTATTAATTTTTCAAAACTTTTGCTAGAACAGTAGCTAACGGACTGTACTTTTTTAGCAGAAAAAAAACACAGGACTCGCCTGGAGAAAACAAGGGACTGTACAATCATCTAGAGTAGGTGCAGGACTGACTTCATTCAGATTAATATGTTTAATCCTGAATCTCTGCCTTGGAATGATTGTTTCAATCATAGTAACTCAACCATTGATGGTAAGATCGGCTGACAACCAAACAAGGCTCAAATACCATTTGAGCTGAGAATAATACTAAGCATGTAACAACATATTGATCTAAATGAGCAGTTATCAGGGACTGGTGAAACCAAAGTAGTACATATGGATACAACGAACGAACTAAGTTGAACAAATGTCAGCTAGTTGAATACAGTTCAGCGTAGTTTTTTTTAATGTGTGTCTTACAACCTAAGGCAAGAGCCTTCTTATGTCAAAATGTTTTTTTAAAATAAGATAAATTAATATTAAATAATTTGAGCAATAATTATGTTTGATTGATAGATCTAAAGACATAATTAAATTATCTATGACATGAAGTATCCATAATAAAAATCTATATTTGTATGAAGCGTTTACTGTCATTAATGTGAAGGAGGAAATACCACTTTATTGGTATTTTTGTTTGTTTGTTGCTCACTACATAACTTAACTTAACATCTTTATACTGGTTTAGAAGACCCTGCAGAGTCTGTATACAACCAGTTACATTTACATCACCTTGCTCTAAAAGCTATGCGCATCCAGTTTATTCTTAAATGCATTAACTGACCCCGCCTCCACTACCTCCCCTGGAAATGCATTCCAAGCAGACACCACTCTCTGACTAAAAAAATATTTCCTAATCTAATCTGGACCTCTCTTTAGTCAGCTTGTAGCTATGCCCTCTTGTTATTGTGGGTGGCTGTATTTTAAAGAAACTTGTTAAAGTCTAATTTATCCATTCCTCTGATCATCTTATAAACCTGTATTTAAGTCACCACGAATTCTTCTCTCTTCTAGACACTGTAGGCCGGTTTTTCTGAGTCTTTCCTCATAACTGTTATTCTGGAATCCCACTATCATCTTTGTCGCTCTTTTTTGTATTCTTTCCAGCATGTTTATATCCCCTCTATGATAATGGACTCCACACCTGTACACAGTACTCCAATCTAGGTCTAACTAAAGCTTTATACAGTTTGACTATCACTTCCTTGCTCATATGTTTAATATTTCTTTTTATCATACCTAACATTGCATTTGCCTTTCTCACTGCTACCTTAACTTGCTCACTCACCTTTCCTGTATGATCTATTATAACCCCTAGGTCCCTTTCCTTATCTATCTTTCTAATATTGTTTTCTCCTATTCTGTAATTATGTTCCATATTGGATCTACCCATGTGGATGGCTGTACATTTATCTACATTAAACTCCATTTGCCAGCTTACAGACCATTCTCGAATTTGATCTAAATCTGACCTCAATATATCCACTTCTGCTTTAGATGAGACACTACTGCATAGTTTTGTGTCATCAGCAAATTTTGCAATCATGGATCCCATATCAATGTCCAGATCATTTATATATATCAAGAACAAAATTGGTCCCAAAACCGAGCCCTGTGGCACACCACTTTTCACTTCACACCACTCAGAGTACTCCTTATTTATGCCCACCCTCTGCCTTCTTCCCGTTAACCAATTTTCAATCCATTTGGCAACTTCCCCACCTATTCCATGTGATTTTAACTTTCTAAATAATCTTTGATGAGGTACTCTATCAAAGGCCTTTGCAAAATCTAGATAAATAACGTCCACTGGCTCCCCTTTATCTATCATTTTAGTAACTTCCTCCATGAATTCTAATAGATTTGTTAAGCACGATCTCCCTCTAGTAAACCCATGCTGACTATTTCTAATTAGATTAAATTTGTCTAAATGCATTACAATGTTTTCTTTAATTATCGACTAACAATTTACAGACTATTCTCGTTAACCTCACAGGTCTATAATTCGCTGATCCTGATTTTTTGCCTTTTTTGAATAAGGGCCACTTTCAACCCCTCCAATTTTTAAAAAAACCATTTCTTCTGTAATACAGATTGATCTTAATCCCTCTGTATCCATGTCTCTTTGAACAATATATATGGGTTCTGGGATCTTGGAGCAGTCCTCTTTTGTGTAGACTGTGACATGTATTGGTATTTTTGTTTGTTTGTTGCTCACTACATGTATAGGTAATTTTGTTTGTTTGTTGCTCACCACATGTATTGGTATTTTTGTTTGTTTGTTGCTCACTACATGTATTGGTATTTTTGTTTGTTTGTGGCTCACTACATGTGTAGGTATTTTTGTTTTATCTCATTAACATCATTGCCACTTTGCTTGTCGTCTGTCTAAATCAAACTTGCGTTGAATATCCACCTGTCATCCAGGTGCATGATCATTGTCCTTTTCAAATGATAAGTTGGGATCAAGATGCTGAGCAGCACATGAGCTGCAGTGGTTAGCGACCCATAGCTGACTGCTAGCGTCAGGGCCAGCGAACCAGAGCTGCCAAGACCCTTCTACACCTCCATGCGGTGATCCTGGATAACAGGCTGCAGCAGGGCAGACTGGCTAAGGAGAAGGTATCGAAGAGGGAATGCTAACCCGGTACTCAAAAAATGCTTGCTGAAGTCGGATGTGTTGGACCGAAAGGTGCAAATATCGCAGCCAAGCTGTAAACTACGACAACGCATTCCGTTCTCTGGACTACATTCTGCTACTTAAGCCCTTTCAGGTTTTGGTAGTGGGAGATTGAGAACAAACGAAGAAGAAGAAATTATAAGTTATTTCTCGTCTCTTGAATTCTGAATTCCATCAAGCTGAAAGCCACAAATATTTATCCAAAATGTAAATGCTGACAGCTCAGAAATAACTGTTCCTTAAATGAAAGCTGCACATGTGCTGGAAATTAAGTCATACTTGCGGCAATTTCATAAACTTAAACGTCGGCACTAAGTGACAGAATGGAGCATGGGTGTTAGATATCGATTTAGGTTCCATCGGGCAGCAACTGGTTTTTTATTTTGTATGACATCCATTTTGGTTGTGTTGAACTGTGAAGGACCAGACACATTTTCCAACGGGTAGCCTATGTTAACCCTTTCCAGTTCAAGTTAATTTTGCTGATTTGTGTCGTTCAATCCAGGTCAAAATTCCTGAATTCCATGCGTCAAAGTTTTATTCAAAATAAAATTTTATTATTGAACAAATAATGAGCTAACATTATGATCTAAACATGGTAAGACAGGTAATAAAACTATCTATGACATGACGTATTCATAGTATGCTATGATCTAAACATGGTAAGACACATAATAAAACTATAACATGATGTATTCATAGTACGGTATGATCTAAACATGGTAAGACATGTAATTAAACTATCTGTGACATGACGTATTCATAGTATGGTATGATCTAAACATGGTAAGACATGTAATTAAACTATCTATGACATGACGTATTCATAGTATGTTATGATGCGTTAAATAACATTAATGTTGAGCTGAAAATTGAAGAGAACATTATCTTGTAAGTACTTACCACATCGCGTGTTTTACAGATATATCCATCAATTCATATACACATAACTTTTATATTATGTGTCGCAGTCAAAGTCTGAATTGAGCGTGTGTTAAATATTCACAAGTAATTCAGATGCTTGTTATTGGACTAATCTAATAATAAATCATTTCTATGGTCTTGATACGCAAACTTTTGTTGCAATAAATGGGTATATTTTCAAATATCGTAACACGTGCTTAAGTTGATCTGCCGGAAATAATTGTACAGTTAAACTTCAGTTTTGCTTGCACAAACACAACCATTACATTGAACCGTAAAAAAAAGAAATTCATAAAACTAAATCATAAATACAAACGCATGTTTCAGAGGTCTAATTTGGTTGAGACATGTCTAGCTTGTTGGGGGTCAATTTCAGCCCCTACGAGCTATAAAGAATTAATAAAATAAATCAACCATCATCAGAGTTAACCCCAGGCTGGCTGCCAGATGATTGAGATGGTTGACATACTCTGATTGTAGCCAGAAGACTTTGTCTGTGGATTGAAGATGTCTGTGTTGTCAACAGAAGCCAAACAACACTAACAATCAGCAAAGGACATGCCGCAATGAATGCATATCAGGTGGCACAGACCTGTACACCTGTGGTACAGGGAAAATGACAGCTGAACATCTGCTGCAAAATTGCCCGACATACGAGGACCAGAGAAAGCACATGTGGCCGTCACCAGTGGCAACACTAGACAAGCTCTATGGCAGTGTCGACAGCCTCAGAATGACAGCTGCTTTCTTCGAACAAATACAAGTTGACGTCTGACAGCGTAAGAAGAAGAAGAATGCATATCATCAATGCATCTGTCTCCAGCTTAGACTTAATGCTGATATTTTAGTTGAAATGAAGTGAACTCTATTTGTGTAGTCCTTGTTGAAGATCTGTTTTGGTTGCAACATGAGTACACATCTGTAGCTGTTCTCACTTCCAGGTCAATCTCAACCTTTGTTTGTATATCAGCTGTTATAAGTGATAGATCTGATGTCAGTATCTGAGGTCCAGATTAGATATTAGGAAATATTTTGTTAGTCAGAGAGTGGTGAATGCTTGGAATGCATTGCCACGGGAGGTAGTAGAGGCAGGGACAGTTAATGCATTTAAGGATATATTGGATGCACTAAGCTTTTATGGCAAGGTGATGTGAATGAAACTGGTTGTATACAGACTCTGCAGTCTTCTAAACCAGTATAAAGATGTTAAGTATTTTGTGTTAAGTAGTAGCTTTAGTTTACTAGGAGTATGTGTTGCTCTAGTTTACCAAGAATATGTGTAGCACTAGTTTACCAAGAATATGGGTAGCACTAGTTTACCAAGAATATGGGTAGCACTAGTTTACCAAGAATATGTGTAGCACTAGTTTACCAAGAATATGTGTTGCTCTAGTTTACCAAGAATATGTGTAGCACTAGTTTACCAAGAATATGGGTAGCACTAGTTTACCAAGAATATGTGTTGCTCTAGTTTACCAGGAATATGTGTTGCTCTAGTTTACCAAGAATATGTGTTGCTCTAGTTTACCAAGAATATGGGTAGCACTAGTTTACCAAGAATATGTGTTGCTCTAGTAAATTGTACACACTGGCTGTAAAATGTTCAGTTCTACAGTGGAGTAAGTTGACCACTGGAAACAGTGCTACAATGCATTTCTCAATGTTTGCCACATTTTAAAATTGAATATCTCGTCTTCCATATGAACAAAATATTTTATATTGTGCGCATAACCTGCAGATGACCATGTCCAAATGGTGAATATTTTTTTCTTGCCCACAAACATATGGTATACAATTTTCTTTATTTAGGGTATACACATACCAGCCCTCCTAATGAAACCAGTCTTTTGAAATGATTATCCCTTAATAACAGTAGAGTATTTTTTGAAATAACATTTTCCATGTGTTTCACAAAATCTTTCCAACTTCAACCCAAAGAACACTCACAGTTGGGGTAGGCCATTGATCACTGATTGTTAACAGTTTTAGTGAGCCTTCTGGTTTGTCAATACAAATTGTGTAACAGGCGTAGCTTTAACTAATTGTTTGTTAACATTTGTGACTAGTGGGTCTGAGAGTCAAGTTTTTTAAACTCCATACAATTGTATTTAAGATGTATCAATATTTTTGTAGAGAAGCTAAGCGTTTTAAACTATATTGCAGTATCTCAAACCCTGAAAAGAGAACTATTCACGCTTTGGGTTTAAGTATACGGTCATTTGATCGATTGCTTCAAGACTTGGAAGTTTGTGTTCCATCAAAACAAATATGCAAGAAAGAAAAAAAAGGGTAGATAGCTTAGATATGGATTTTCTGGGTTTTTTGTATTTGTGCATTCGTCTTAACTTAACTTAACGTCTTTATACTGGTTTAGAAGACCCTGCAGAGTCTGTATACAACCAGTTACATTTACATCACCTTGCTCTAAAATCTATGCGCATCCAGTTTATTCTTAAACGCATTAACTGTCCCTGCCTCCACCACCTCCCCTGGCAATGCATTCCAAGCAGACACCACTCTCTGACTAAAAAAATATTTCCTAATATCTAACCTGGACCTCTCTTTAATCAGCTTGTAGCTATGCCCTCGTGTTATAGTAGGTGGCTGTATTTTAAAAAACTTGTTATAGTCTAATTTATCGATTCCTCTGATCATCTTATAAACCTGTATTAAGTCACCACGAATTCTTCTCTCTTCGAGACACTGTAGGCCTGTTTTTCTGAGTCGTTCCTCATTACTGTAATTCTGGAATCTAACTATCATCTTTGTCGCTCTTTTTTGTATTCTTTCTAGCATGTTTATGTCCCCTCTATGATAAGGACTCCACACCTGTACACAGTACTCCAATCTAGGTCTAACTAAAGCTTTATACAGTTTGACGATCACTTCCTTGCTCCTATGTTTAATATTTCTTTTTATCATACCTAACATTGCATTTGCCTTTTTCACTGCTACCTTAACTTGCTCACTCACCTTTCCTGTATGATCTATTATAACCCCTAGGTCCCTTTCCTTATCTATCTTTCTAATATTGTTTTCTCCTATTCTGTAATTATGTTCCATATTGGATCTACCCATGTGGATGACTGTACATTTATCTACATTAAACTCCATTTGCCAGCTTACAGACCATTCTCGAATTTTATCTAAATCTGACCTCAATATATCCACTTCCGCTATAGATGAGACACTACTGCATAGTTTTGTGTCATCAGCAAATTTTGCAATCATGGATCTCATATCAATGTCCAAATCATTTATATATATCAAGAACAAAATTGGTCCCAAAACCGAGCCCTGTGGCACACCACTTTTCACTTCACTCCACTCAGAGTCTTATTTGTCTACTCCCCCAACGGCAGTGTGTGTTGCACTATGTTTTTATTTTGCACCTGTTGGTCCAGTGCAGCCGACTTGTCATGCATTTTTATGTAAGGCTTTGCTTCCCTAATTGTGAGCTGCGTCACTTAACACCACTAGCCCATACCGTCCACTGCCTTGACAGAAATGTGATTAGAAGAGAGATTTTTAGAATGTTTGATTCCAAAGAAATAGTAACACTAAGGAAACTGAAGTCTCGTCTGAGAATACACAATGACATTGATGTATCGAAATCTACATTGTGGGGAACTGTAAGGGGCATAAGCTTTACCTTTAGAAAGTATGCTAGTGGGAGAAACATTATCTGTGAGAAGCCGTATCTAGTATCCATGCGAAGCAAGTATTTATGTGAAGTACGCGAAATGCGTAAACAATGCTATGATATTGTGTATGTGGATGAAACCTGGATAAATGCTCACCACACAAGTGAAAAGGAATGGCAGTCAGCGGATGGAACAATGTAAAGATTAGTAACAAGTGGTAAAGGACAGCGCTTGATAATAGCACATGCAGGTAGCCGACATAATGGGCTGGTCAAGAATGCAGAACTTGTATTTCTTTCAAATTATACGGACAATAGGGACTATCATACCGAGATGAATGGTAACATATTTAGAAAGTGGATTGAAAAAATAGTTCTTACGTCCTTAGATAGACCCTCTTATCTGATAATGGACAACGCATCATACCACAATGCAGTGACACAAGAAGACAAAATCCAGACATCATCCAGTACATTAGATGCAATAAAGATGTGGCTCACAAAAGAACACATACCATTTAACGAAACGTATCTAAAAGCTGAATTGCTTTCCCTTATCCTGCAAACACGAAAGGAAAAGATATTTCACATAAACAAGTTGATCCAAGAGCATGGTCAAAAATGTTTGAGACTGCCACCTTACCATTCCCACTTAAACCCAATTGAACTCGTTTGGGCGAAAATTAAAGGGCAAGTAGCAGCTGAAATTAAAACTTTCAAACTATGCGATATGAAAGAACTAACATGTGCCGCCCTTTCAAATATAGGCAAAGATTATTGGGCTAAATGTGAGGACCACGTCTTAAAGAGGAAGAAGGCTATTGGAAAAAAGATGGACTGTCGGTTGTTCAGCCGAGAGCAGTCGTCAATTTGTTAGAATCGTCCAACTCTGATTAAATGAGAAATTAACTTCCATGCTTGTTTTCAGAGAAATAGAAGTTTCCATGACCTTGGCAAAACGGCCCTGTTCAGGGTCACCTCAATCAAATAGAGGATGGATCTCAGAACTGAATTATAACCATATATTGGTTTGCTCCAGCATCTATTTATAAAACTAGACCAATCCATCTGAAGTATGTACTTTCTATGTTCTATATATTATGTGCTTGTACATCTTCACACATTCTTTCTACGAAATGCGCAGTTATTTCTTACAGTACCTACAAGACATGAACTACAGTAAAAAGGACATTATGTGGTACCTAATTTAGAAAATCTCATTCAAGTTGGAGAGACGCCTATTGCTAAAGACAGACAATTTTTTATTTTACTGTAAATTATTATCTGCAGGGACAAAATAAATCCTTGGGACATTGGAAATATAAGACCATGTGCAAAAATTCACGTTTAACGTGCAAGGGTTATTGAGATATTAGACGGCAACCATTGTGAAGCGGACTATAGTAACTTGTTCATTTGCACTGTGGAGTAAGTTGATCACACTGTTATTAAAATGTTCAGTTGTACCATGGAGTAAGTTGACAACTGGAAACAGTGCTCGTAAAATGTTCAGTTGTACTGCATATTTGAGAACAAGAAGACCTCTGCAACATTTGAGATCAACAATGATGTGAAACAGGGATGTGCATTTGCCCTGACCTTGTTCAGCATGATGTTGTTAGCTATGCAGAGGAATGCCTTCAAGAACACCGAGTATGGCATACCAGTCAGTAATGTTTCACATGGATGGTGGTCTATGCAATCTCCACAGACTGAATGCGAAAACCAAGGTAGTGTGTGATATGATAAACAAACTCTTGTTTGCAGATGACTTTGCTCTGAACAGTAGCTCAGAACAAATATGCAACAAGACATGGACCAGTTCTCTGCTGCTTTTGACAACTTTGACTTGACCATGTACTAACCCCAGATACAGTGTATAAACAACCAGAGGTGACAGTGAGAGGACGGAAATTACAACTGGTTGAAAAATTAGGTCTACCTCAGTAGCATGCTGTCGAGATCAATGATTATTGCTGATGAGCTGGCCAATAGAATAGCAAAGGCCAGCACAGCTTTTGGTGCTCGACAGTAGGTTAATCGGCATGACTAAGCTGAAGGTCTGCCGTGCCAATGATCTCCCCGCCCACTTCTACGTGTGTGAGAGCTGGACAGTCTACGCTGGAGATGTCAGGATGTTAAATCACTTCCACATGAAAGAAAAGTGACCAAACATAGTGGGATTCCAGAACTAGTTATGAGGAAAGAGAAAAACCAGTCTACAGTGTCTAGAACAGAGAATTCAAGGTGATTTAATACAGGTTTATAAGATATTCAAGGGAAAGGATGTTGTTGTTTTTAATGTCCACCATACTGGGCGCATCCTACTACAGAGATCACATCGATCCAAATCTCGTCAGCCAGTCTGCTTTGAAAACAGTCAGTTTCTAGAGAACGCTAAATGGAAAAGAGATTGTGGTCTTGGGCAGTGTATTGTGCCTGACCCTGACGCGATGTCTTTGTCAGTATGTTGTGACTAACTGGACTTGCGTATCAGTACCCCCAAGGGAAAGGGTAAATTAGACTATAACAAGTTTTTCAAAGTGCTGCCGCCTACATGAACAAGAAAGCACATCCACAAATTAATTAAAGAAAGGTCCAGATTAGATACTGGGAAATATTTTTTTAGTCAGAATGCTTTGAATGCATTGCAATAAGTAATAGTGGAGTCAGTGTAAATTAATGCATTCACGAATAGATTGGATGCACATAGTTTTCATATCAAGTGAAGTTAAATAAACTGGTTGTATGCAGACTTCTAAGTCAGTATAAAGACGATAGTTTAAGTTAAGGTAAGTTATGACTTATCTGAGACATATACTGTATATTTTGCAAACAGGACCATATCACAGATAATGAAGTGCTATCCAGAGTCAGTATGCCTGGCATTCATGCATCTTTGCGAAAAGCTTAAATGAGATGGGCTGGCCATCTTGATGGAATTTTAAGCAAAAGAGTCAAGCTTCAGTATAGCAAACTGAGTGAAGAAAGACGATCATGGGGATGTCCCCAAAAAACATTCAAAGGATTGTCTGAAGAAATCTCTTAAGTGCTATCATATAGGTCATAGCTGGCTGCCTGCATCAGGGTCAATAAACAAGAGCTGGCCAACACCCTGTTCCACCTCCAAGCAATGGGGAGGAAGACTAATGTCTGGTCAGGTAAAATATACTGATCAGACATGTTAGTCAGGGTCTGGCAAAACATACTGGCCATACATACCCGCACCTCGACTTCCTAGTAGCCCGCCCTGGAAACGTGCTGTTTTCATGGCAGCCTGACAAACAAGGTGAGGATTCGACATGATCCCTTTAGTAGTGAGCGACACGCAGATGAAGCCAAGCATAGCACAACTGCCTGGAGAACCCGGTCCACCTTCATCAGCACTCTCCGGATGTGAGGAAAGCTACTGCAACCCGCCACTTAACATCCTTTTCAGGGCACAAAAAAGAGAAACCTACTCATTGTGGGCATTCGCAAAGAACAAATAACAACCTCTAAGCGGCAGCGCTGGAACAAGCTGCACTTGTGCAGTCTGGCTAAGTGGATAGGGATCACAGTGGAAAGGCAAATCCTATACTGCAAATAGTCAGCTGAAACTGGATGTGTCTGGCGAAAGGAACATATATCACAGCCTATCTGTAAACTACGACACAACGTCCTTTCAGGATGAATGCAGAAGAAACAGAAGAAGAAATGACTTGACAATGACTTCAGTCACAGGATCTGCATTAGTGTCTTTGTGAACATACAGGACCAAAAAAGTCACTCGTTCAGTGACAGCCAATAAAGTCACTTGTTGCTCAGTCACAACAATAAAGTCAGTCATTGCTCAGTCACAACCAATAAAGTCAGTCATTGCTCAGTCAGTCACAACCAATAAAGTCAGTCATTGCTCAGTTACAATCAGTAAAGTCAGTTGTTGCTCTGTCACAACCAGAAAGGTCTGTCATTGCTCAGTCACAACCGACAATAATAATAGGGAAAGTATGGTATGTCTCATTAAATCATTGATGTAAATGACTCGAGTCATTGATGTTCATGACACATTGAATCATTGATGTACATGATCTGAATCAATTGATGTACAAGATGCATTAACTCATTGATGTACATGACTTGAGTCATTGACGTACATGACTCATTAAATCATTGATGTACAAGACTTGAATCATTGATGTACAAAATGCATATGTACATGATCTGAATCAATTGATGTACAAGATGCATTAACTCATTGATGTACATGACTTGAGTCATTGACGTACATGACTCATTAAATCATTGATGTACAAGACTTGAATCATTGATGCACATGACTTGAATCATTGATGTACAAAATGCATTAACTCATTGATGTACATGACTTGAATCATTGATCTACATGACTCATTGAATCATTGATGTACGTGGCATGTTTAAATGAAACCAGACCCAGTGGCTTTATTACAAATATATGAAAGTTACATCATCTGGTGTGACAGAATTAAATATAGCACTTGTTATGAAGCAAACATGCCACAGGGTTAGTTAGAAAAAGTCGCTATAGGCATTCAGACATTCATCCCACTGCTTGGGTAGACGGTGGATGCCGTCTGAAAAAAAATGACATTGGATGCTCTTTGAACCACATGGTCATCGGAGTAAAATCTTCATCCCCTTAGAAATTTGTTTAAGGTTCTGAACAAATGGAAGTCACAAGGGGACATATCGGGGCTATAGGATGGGTGTGGCAGCACTTCTCGCCTTTGTTGGCGACATGTGGACGCGCATTGTCGTGCAACAAAATCACACCATGCAAAAGCATGCCGGGTCGTTTATTCTAGATGGCTGTCTACAGCTTGTCTAGTGTGTCATTGTAGCGGATGGCATTGATGTTCACGTCAAGCTCTTTAAAGTCTACCAACAAAAGTCCCTCATGGTAAAACAACGCTGTCAGCATAATATTACCAGCGGAAATGTGTGACTTGAATTTTTTTGGTTTCGGTGATTCGGGATGTTTCAATTGCATGCTAGCAGTTTTACTGCTCGGCTCAAAGTGGTGGAACCACAATTCATCACCTGCCACTATGCACAAAAGAAACGAATCACTCTTCTCTTCATATCGCATCAAGTGGTTCAAACTCCATCCCATGCGTTCTTCCTCATGGTGGTTGGTGAACAACCGAGGTACCCATTGTGAACACACCTTCCGATACTTCAGTTTCTTGCTAACCACCATTTGAACTGTCCTTAGCAACACAGCGAATTCCTCTACTAGCAAACATAAGTTCCGGTGACGGTCCACCCGAATTGCTGCATTAATTTTGGTGATGGCATCTTCTGACGCAACAATATGCGCCTGACCCGGTCTTGGAAGATCTTTCGTTAACTCACGTCTTTCTTTAAACATTTTTGTCCAGTTCTTTGCTGTTGTCTTTACCACACTTTTGTCACCATACACTGCTTGCATTCTGCAATGAATGTCAACCGGTCGACATCCTTCAGCTGTTAGAAACTGAATCACCACTCGCTGATCAACTCTTAACGGATTCCATATCACACCATGTTTTCAACGGTCTGCTGAGGAAACTATGAGTCGGAGGATAATGAAATTATGCAAACGTGACGATTGGTATGTGCTGTTTATATCAGAAGTGACTTAATCATGCCCATTGTACGTATGTTCACTTGTTGCAGTTTGGTCCGGTTTCATTTGAACACGCCTCGTATATGACTTGAATCTTTGATATTACATGATACATTGAATAATTGCAGATATAGCTGTTTGATTATACATTCTGAAGATTTTGTGGGTGGGGGAGAGAGGTATAGATATTGATAGATTTATTTTTGTTTTGTCTTATAATGGGGTGGATGGTGTAATTTCTGTTATAATAATGGGTGGTGGGGTGGGTTTACGCGTGTATACGATAGAGAGGAGGAGAGATATTGATGGGATTTATTCTTGCTATAATGGTGTGTGTAATATGATGTGATTTATGCTATTATGGTGAATGTGATGTGATTTATGCTATAATGGTGAATGTGATGTGATTTATGCTATAATAGTGAATGTGATGTGATTTATGTTTGCTATAATGTTGTGTGATGTGTGTAATGTAATTTGTTGTAGACATTTGTTATAATGTTTATGAAACTAAGTATATCATTCTGTCAACAACAGACAATTCAATATTTCTAAAAAGCCATATAATGTCATCCATGCCCTAATCCGTGCGGATTCATCTTAAAGAATCATACTAGTAATAATATAATACCTGTAAATATGTAATTCTTCTACACAGCTTATGTATTGCAAGCTACTAACAGCTTCTTGTTTGGCCACCAAATATCACACAAGCTAATAGTAGCTTAGATTAAGTTATCCAGGACAGACCAACTTGTCTGTTTCTGTTTCTAAGAATCGACGTCACTGCACTCCGGGCATACCCATAGGTACTCAGTCTCTCTCATCAAATGGCGTAAGGTATGGATGCTGATGGTCCCTGTAGCTCACTGGTTGTACACGCTCCTGCGCTGTCCTCTCATGCGTCCCACTCCGCTCGAACCTCGTTTAATGTCAAAACTTTGCAGTCTGTGGATTGCTGCTTCATCTATTGCGGTGTCCTCATCCAGAAGGCGGTCATTGATTGATTTCAAAATGTCACTTCTGTCCATCACCAATGTGCCCATGATGGGAGCCTGTGAAGCCAAGATGTCAGCTCTTTCATTGCCCTGAACTCCGGCATGAGCAGGACAGTAGATCCAGGTCAGCGCCTGGAGGTTTGAGGCCTCAACAGCAGCTATCCACTCGTACCTAAGCCATCCCTTCTGTACTTTCTGAAGTACGGCTTGCACGTCTGTCACGATGACTGCTTTTGTTAAAGAAGTCTCAGATATCAATTTCAGTGCTGAGGTCACTGCTTCTGTCTCCATTCTCATACTGGAGGTTGTTGACATGTATGCCCTACTGCGCTCAGCAACGACCTCTCCTCTCACTCTAGCCGAGAAACCCCAAGCTGATGTCCGACTGCTCACGACTGATCCGTCGGTGTATATGACAGCGTCACTCTCCTGGGTGTTCTCAGTTATCAGCTGATTTACCTCGTGCTCTGCTCTCTCGTTGTTCCGTTCTCTGCATTCCTTACCTAAGGTTATGATGACTCTCTGGTACTCTATCATTCTATCACCAGTGTGGACCCATTCTTCCCCTTAGGCTATCGTCTCATCTGGAGTGACGTGTCCGATTGTTGTCTCAGCCTGTGCCATCCATGATGACCCTCTCTTGATTCTTGATCCCTTCATGTCTGAGATACTACTGTGCAGAGGGTGCCACGTGTCTGTGGTGACAGGCATATAGGCTTGGACTTGTGCCAGTTTATGTCTGGATGTCACCGATAACAATCCCAACATGTACCGCATCATCACAATCGGGGTATCTCTAGTGCAGCCCAGAACCAGTCGCATACCTTCATTTTGGATGCAGTCCAACCTTACACACTGTGTGTTCGCCCTGTCCCTGTGGGTTGAATATTGACCACTTTTACTGTGTAAATGTTGAACAGCACCGGTGAGAGCGGAGACCCTTGAGGCAGTCCTGGACATATTCGCCTCGGTTCTGATGTCCACGATCCCACGCGTAGCGCAACTGTTCTTTCCACCAGGGCAGCTGATATCCAACTAACCAGCCACAGGTTTAAACCACACTGCTGCAGACAGTTAATTAAGGTCCCAAAATCGACATGGTTGTATGCATCTTTCAGGTTGAGTGCCACCGTGACTGTTTCTTGCTTTGACTGAAACCCCTCGTACACATCATACGTGAAAGTTCCAGCGTAAGCCCAGGTCTCCTTCGCTGTTCTATAGCTGTCCAGCGTATCGGGTAGAATCTGTCTAACATTTTGTTATACTTGTTTGAACTTATAGTCATGTTATCAACCCAACATAGCCAGTCTGAACAAATGACAGCATTTTACACATGACAATGTTTATGTGTTTATATCATTTCACACATGACAATGTTTATGTGTCGCTATCATTTCACACATGACAATGTTTATGTGTCGCTATCATTTCACACATGACAATGTTTATGTGTCTATATCATTTCACACAAGACAATGTTTTTGTGTCTGTATCATTTCACACATGACAATGTTTATAACTTAACTTAACGTCTTTATACTGGTTTAGAAGACCCTGCAGAGTCTGTATACAACCAGTTACATTTACATCACCTTGCTCTAAAAGCTATGCGCATCCAGTTTATTCTTAAATGCATTAACTGACCCCGCCTCCACTACCTCCCCTGGAAATGCATTCCAAGCAGACACCACTCTCTGACTAAAAAAATATTTCCTAATCTAATCTGGACCTCTCTTTAGTCAGCTTGTAGCTATGCCCTCTTGTTATTGTGGGTGGCTGTATTTTAAAGAAACTTGTTATAGTCTAATTTATCCATTCCTCTGATCATCTTATAAACCTGTATTAAGTCACTACGAATTCTTCTCTCTTCGAGACACTGTAGGCCGGTTTTTCTGAGTCGTTCCTCATAACTGTAATTCTGGAATCCCACTATCATCTTTGTCGCTCTTTTTTGTATTCTTTCTAGCATGTTTATGTCCCCTCTATGATAAGGACTCCACACCTGTACACAGTACTCCAATCTAGGTCTAACTAAAGCTTTATACAGTTTGACGATCACTTCCTTGCTCCTATGTTTAATATTTCTTTTTATCATACCTAACATTGCATTTGCCTTTTTCACTGCTACCTTAACTTGCTCACTCACCTTTCCTGTATGATCTATTATAACCCCTAGGTCCCTTTCCTTATCTATCTTTCTAATATTGTTTTCTCCCATTCTGTAATTATGTTCCATATTGGATCTACCCATGTGGATGACTGTACATTTATCTACATTAAACTCCATTTGCCAGCTTACAGACCATTCTCGAATTTGATCTAAATCCGACATCAATATATCCACTTCCGCTTTAGATGAGACACTACTGCATAGTTTTGTGTCATCAGCAAATTTTGCAATCATGGATCTCATATCAATGTCCAAATCATTTATATATATCAAGAACAAAATTGGTCCCAAAACCGAGCCCTGTGGCACACGACTTTTCACTTCACACCACTCAGAGTACTCCTTATTTATGCCTACCCTCTGCCTTCTTCCTGTTAACCAATTTTCAATCCATTTGGCAACTTCCCCACCTATTCCATGTGATTTTAACTTTCGAAATAATCTTTGATGAGGTACTCTATCAAAGGCCTTTGCAAAGTCTAGATAAATAACATCCACTGGCTCCCCTTTATCTATGATTTTAGTAACCTCCTCCATGAATTCTAATAGATTTGTTAAGCATGATCTCCCTCTAGTAAACCCATGCTGACTATTTCTAATTAGATTAAATTTGTCTAAATGCATTACAATGTTTTCTTTGATAATTGACTCTAACAATTTACAGACTATTCTCGTTAAACTCACCGGTCTATAATTTGCCGGATCTGATTTTTTGCCTTTTTTGAATAAGGGGATCACTCCTGCATCTTTCCAATCCCGTGGAACAATCCCTTTTGTAAGTGATTGAGAACATAATATAGCCAATGGTTTTGCTAGTTGGTTTCTAATTTCATACAGCAATTTTGGGTGAATACCATCTTGACCTGGACATTTATTCACTTTCAACCCCTCCAATTTTTTAAAAACCATTTCCTCTGTAAAACAGATTGATCTTAATCCCGCTGTATCCATGTCTCTTTGAAAAATATCTATAGGCTCTGGGATCTCGGAGCAGTCCTCCTTTGTGAAGACTGTGCCAAAGTACTGATTGAGCAGATTAGCAGCCTCCCTATTCTCACTTATTATTTTCCCTGTACTGTCTATGAGAGGGCCTACTTTGTCTTTCGTTCTTTGTTTATTTCTAACATAAGAAAAGAAGCTTTTACTGTCAGTCTTGATCCTCTGAGTAAGTTTTTTTTCAAAGTCTATTTTTGCTGTTTTATTCGCTTTCTGAGATATGTTCTGCTTGTCCAAATATTTTACATATGTTTCTTTTGATTTACCTGCCTCTATATATTTTTGCCATGCTTTATTTTTTGCTCTTCTACATTTCACTACAAATCTAGTTATCCACTTTTTACGCTTGGGGTTTACCTCCCTACATGGAACACATTCCTCTTTTAGCGTTTCTAGAACTGTTATGTGTCGATATCATTTCACACATGATAATGTTTATGTGTCTATATCATTTCACACAGGACAATGTTTTTGTGTTTGTATCATTTCTGGTTTGTGGGAGTACCTTTTATTATCAGACATGGCAACTAAGATACATGTTATCACATTCTTGTTGTGCCATTAAACACTTGACCAACTTGAGACCAACATTCCATGTGTCTTCAATTGTTTTTGACCTCAGTATTTCTGTTACATGATCTTTCTCCATCCCATATTTATCTCTCTGCCACTCATGATCTGTCTCCAACCCATATTGCTCTCTCTGCCACTCATGATCTGTCTCCAACCTATATTGCTCTCTTGATCTGTCTCCAACCCATATTGCTCTCTTGATCTGTCTCCAACCCATATTTATCTCTCTGCCACTCATGATCTGTCTCCAACCTAGATTGCTCTCTTGATCTGTCTCCAAGCCATATTGCTCTCTTGATCTGTCTCCAAGCCATATTGCTCTCTTGATTTGTCTCCAACCCATATTGCTCTCTTGATCTGTCTCCAACCCATAGTGCTCTCTTGATCTGTCTCCAACCCATATTTATCTCTCTGCCACTCATGATCTGTCTCCAACCTATATTGCTCTCTTGATCTGTCGCCAAGCCATATTGCTCTCTTGATCTGTCTCCAACCCATATTTATATCTCTGCCACACATGATCTGTCTCCAACCCATATTGCTCTCTTGATCTGTCTCCAACCCATATTGCTCTCTTGATGTGTCTCCAACCCATATTTATCTCTCTGCCACTCATGATCTGTCTCCAACCTATATTGCTCTCTTGATCTGTCTCCAACCCATATTTATCTCTCTGCCACTCATGATCTGTCTCCAACCTATATTGCTCTCTTGATCTGTCTCCAACCCATATTGCTCTCTTGATCTATCTCCAAGCCATATTGATCTCTTGATCTGTCTCCAACCCATATTGCTCTCTTGATTTGTCTCCAACCCATATTGCTCTTTCTGCCACTCATGATCTGTCTCCAACCTATATTGCTCTCTTGATCTGTCTCCAACCTATATTGCTCTCATGATCTGTCTCCAACCTATATTGCTCTCTTGATCTGTCTCCAACCCATATTTATCTCTCTGCCACTCATGATCTGTCTCCAACCTATATTGCTCTCTTGATCTGTCGCCAAGCCATATTGCTCTCTTGATCTGTCTCCAACCCATATTTATATCTCTGCCACACATGATCTGTCTCCAACCCATATTGCTCTCTTGATCTGTCTCCAACCCATATTGCTCTCTTGATGTGTCTCCAACCCATATTTATCTCTCTGCCACTCATGATCTGTCTCCAACCTATATTGCTCTCTTGATCTGTCTCCAACCCATATTTATCTCTCTGCCACTCATGATCTGTCTCCAACCTATATTGCTCTCTTGATCTGTCTCTAACCCATATTGCTCTCTTGATCTATCTCCAAGCCATATTGATCTCTTGATCTGTCTCCAACCCATATTGCTCTCTTGATTTGTCTCCAACCCATATTGCTCTTTCTGCCACTCATGATCTGTCTCCAACCTATATTGCTCTCTTGATCTGTCTCCAACCTATATTGCTCTCATGATCTGTCTCCAACCTATATTGCTCTCTTGATCTGTCTCCAACCCATATTTATCTCTCTGCCACTCATGATCTGTCTCCAACCTATATTGCTCTCTTGATCTGTCTCCAACCTAAATTGCTCTCATGATCTGTCTCCAACCTATATTGCTCTCTTGATCTGTCTCCAACCTATATTGCTCTCTTGATCTGTCTCCACCCCACATTCTTCTCTCGGCCACTCTTGATCTGTCTCCACCCCAAATTCCTCTCTCTGCCACTCTTGATCTGTCTCCATCCCAATTTCCTCTCTCTGCCACTCTTGATCTGCCTCCACCCCAAATTCCTCTCTCTGCCACTCTTGATCTGTCTCTACCCCAAATTCCTCTCTCTGCCACTCTTGATCTGTCTCCACCCCAAATTCCTCTCTCTGCCACTCTTGATCTGTCTCCACCCCAAATTCCTCTCTCTGCCACTCTTGATCTGTTTCCATCCCACATTCCTCTCTCTGCCTCTCGATCAGCTTCTATACCATATTTCAGTCTCTGCGTCTGTGTCCATCCTAAATTTCTCTCTCTCTCTCTCTCTCTCTGTCTCTCTGCCTTTTGTTGATATAGATGTCTGTTGTAAATGTTCTATGAGACTTTCCATGTCACAAAGGCCAGCGAGCTACTAGTCCCAAAACTGGTCTCTGTAGTATGCTAGTAGCTGAGCCTCTCTTCCATCATAGCAATTATAGTGACCAGGCTGACTTTTATTGTTTGCATTTTCTGTATATTTAGAATGCCTTCATCACTACATGACCAGCTTTAAACATTTGTGGCTAATAGGCTGAAGCTGACAGGGATGTGACTGGCTAGGTCGAAACTGACAAGAGTGTCATTGTGGCTAGGTTGAAACTGACAAGGGTGTCATTGTGGCTAGGTCGAAACTGACAAGAGTGTCATTGTGGCTAGGTTGAAACTGACAAGGGTGTCATTGTGGCTAGGTCGAAACTGACAAGGGTGTCATTGTGGCTAGGTCGAAACTGACACGTGTGTCATTGTGGCTAGGTTGAAACTGACAAGGGTGTCATTGTGGCTAGGTTGAAACTGACAAAGGTGTCATTGTGGCTAGGTCGAAACTGACAAGGGTGTCATTGTGGCTAGGTTGAAACTGACAAAGGTGTCATTGTGGCAAGGTTGAAACTGACAAAGGTGTCATTGTGGCTAGGTTGAAACTGACAAGGGTGTCATTGTCGCTAGGTTAAAACTGAGAAGGGTGTCGTTGTGGTTAGGTCAAAACTGGCAATTTTTCATTGTGGTTAGGTCAAAACTGACAATTTTTCATTGTGGTTAGGTCAAAACTGACAATTTGTCATTGTGGTTAGGTCAAAACTGGCAATTTTTCATTGTGGTTAGGTCAAAACTGACAATTTTTCATTGTGGTTAGGTCAAAACTGACAATTTGTCATTGTGGCTAGGTCAAAACTGACAATTTGTCATTGTGGTTAGGTCAAAACTGGCAATGTGTCGCTGCAACATCCCGTCAGCATACACAGTCCTCTTTCTGCCTCTCCCCAGATTTGGTAATTTAATCTTAGTTCCTCCTCACATTCTCTTCTCTGTACATTTTTGGGTCTCTCTCTCTCTCTCTCTCTTTCTTTCTCTCTCTCTCTCTCTCTTTCTCTCTCTCTCTCTTTCTCTCTCTCTTTCTCTCTCTCTCTCTCTCTTTCTCTCTCTCTCTCTCTCTCTCTTTCTCTCTCTCTCTCTCTCTCTCTCTCTCTCTCTCTCTCTCTCTTCCCTTGAGGATTCCATGTAAGAGGGTGTCTATATTGGACGGTGCCTTCTGTAACTACATCCTATCCAGCCCAATTTTCTTGGCTTAATGTGTTGTTACAGTGGTTTGCTCCTGTTACACGACAACATGGAAGTCACTAAATAAGACTTGGAGTTGGTGCATCACGATGCAGGAAGAGCTTAAAGAGATACAGGGATGATAAGACATTCGACAGTGGAGCAAAGTTATCTTATAGTCTGTCTTTTCCTTCTCTAAGCCTTCACCTATTTACATCCGAGTCGACTTGAGCGTGCCAGTTGATAATAATGTGCTTAATGTGTGCCCTAAAGTTTTCTTCAAGTATTTATGTGTCTACGTGTCCGGTTTCTTCAAGTATCCATGTGTCTACATATCTGCGTTCTTCAAGTATCCATGTGTCTACATGTCTGCGTTCTTCAAGTATTCATGTGTCTACATATCTGCGTTCTTCAAGTATTCATGTGTCTACATGTCCGGTTTCTTCAAGTATCCATGTGTCTACATATCTGCGTTCTTCAAGTATCCATGTGTCTACATGTCTGCGTTCTTCAAGTATCCATGTGTCTACATGTCTGTGTTCTTCAAGTATCCATGTGTCTACATGTCTGTGTTCTTCAAGTATTCATGTGTCTACATGTCTGCGTTCTTCAAATATCCATGTGTCTACATGTCTGCGTTCTTCAAGTATCCATGTGTCTACATGTCTGTGTTCTTCAAGTATCCATGTGTCTACATGTCTGTGTTCTTCAAGTATCCATGTGTCTACATGTCTGCGTTCTTCAAGTATTCATGTGTCTACATGTCAATGTTCTTCAAGTATCCATGTGTCTACATGTCTGCGTTCTTCAAGTATCCATGTGTCTACATGTCCATGTTCTTCAAGTATCGATGTGTCTACATGTCTGTGTTCTTCAAGTATCCATGTGTCTACATGTCTGCGTTCTTCAAGTATTCATGTGTCTACATGTCAATGTTCTTCAAGTATCCATGTGTCTACATGTCTGCGTTCTTCAAGTATCCATGTGTCTACATGTCCATGTTCTTCAAGTATCCATGTGTCTACATGTCTGCGTTCTTCAAGTATTCATGTGTCTACATGTCAATGTTCTTCAAGTATCCATGTGTCTACATGTCTGCGTTCTTCAAGTATCCATGTGTCTACTTGTCCATGTTCTTCAAGTATCGATGTGTCTACATGTCCGTGTTCTTTAAAGAATGTATTTAAAATGAAACTCATTTCTGGTAACATATTTCAATGCTGTTGTTGTTGTCCACAATGATTAGGATTACTCTTTTGTGCGCCCTAAACAGGACGTTAAGTGGCGGACTGTGGTAGCTTTCCTCATATCCCGAGCGTGCTGATGAAGGTGGACAAGGGTCCTCCAGGTGGTTGTGCTATGCTTGATTTCATCTGCGTGTCGATCACTACTACGGGAATTACATGGATCCCTCACCTTGTTAGCCAGGCTGCCATGAAAGCAACCCTTTTTCAAGAAGGGCTGCGAGGAAGCCAAGATGAGAATCTTGTCCAGTATGTTTTGCCTGAACTTGACTAAAATGTTTGATCAGTATATTTTGCTTGGCCAGGCGTTAGTTTTCCTTCCCAGCTTTCAATGTCTCAGAAGTTACGACAATATGTTTCATATCTTTCTTCAAACATTTATATCATAAACAATGGCAGGCGCACGTGTCAGACCTTATATATATTGTGTTAACCTAATTCGTGACGTTGATGTGTGTCAACATAATTCGTGACGTTGATGTGTGTCAACATAATTCGTGACGTTGATGTGTGTCAACCTAATTCGTGACGTTGATGTGTGTCAACATAATTCGTGACGTTGATGTGTGTCAACCTAATTAGTGACATTGATGTGTGTCAGCCTAATACGTGACGCTGATGTGTGTCAACCTAATACGTGACGTTGATGTGTGTCAACATCATACGTGACGTTGATGTGTGTCAACCTAATACGTGACGCTAATGTGTGTAAACCTAATACGTGACGTTGATGTGTGTCAACCTAATTCGTGACGTTGATGTGTGTCAACCTTATACGTGACTTTGATGTGTGTCAACCTAATACGTGACGTTGATGTGTGTGTCAACGTAGTACGTGACGTTGATGTGTGTCAACCTAATACGTGACGTTGATGTGTGTGTCAACATAATACGTGACGTTGATGTGTGTTACCTAATACGTGACATTGATGTGTGTGTCAACATAATACGTGACGTTGATGTGTGTCAACCTAATACGTGACGTTGATGTGTGTCAACCTAATACGTGATGCTGATGTGTGTAAACCTAATACGTGACGTTGATGTGTGTCAACCTAATACGTGACGTTGATGTGTGTCAACCTAATACGTGACGCTGATGTGTGTCAACCTAATACGTGACGTTGATGTGTGTCAACCTAATACGTGATGCTGATGTGTGTAAACCTAATACGTGACGTTGATGTGTGTCAACCTAATACGTGACGTTGATGTGTGTCAACCTAATACGTGACGCTGATGTGTATCAACCTAATACGTGACGTTGATGTGTGTCAACCTAATACGTGACGCTGATGTGTGTCAACCTAATACTCATACGTGACGTTGATGTGTGTCAACCTAATACGTGACGTTGATGTGTGTCAACCTAATACTTGACGTTGATGTGTGTCAACATAATTCGTGACGTTGATGTGTGTCAACCTAATACGTGACGTTGATGTGTGTCAACCTAATACGTGATGCTGATGTGTGTCAACCTAATACGTGACGTTGATGTGTGTCAACCCAATATTCATACGTGACGTTGATGTGTGTCAAGTTATATTCTATTCAAGCATGTTGATCAACATGGCATTGTGTTGAAGGAGGCATGTAAACTATTTTCTTGTGAAAAATATTTTCGAATACTGATAGGGAATAGTAACTTCTGTGTTGGTTACTTAATATAGGAATAGTGGATCTGTGGTGGAGATACAAGGAGGTAGGGGGGGGGGGCTAGATGATTTGAGGTGGGGATAAGAAGAGGAAAGGGGATGTGAGCTGGGGTAGGGAATAGGGGATGTTAAGTGAGGATAAGGTGGGGAATAGGGGATGTGAGCTGGGGTAGGTAATAGGGGATGTTAAGTGAGGATAAGGTGGGGAATAGGGGATGTTAGGTGGGGAATAGGGGATGTTAGGTGGGGAATAGGGGATGTTAGGTGGGGATAAGGTGGGGAATAGGGGATGTTAGGTGGGGGAATAGGGGATAAGAGCTGGTGATTGGATTGGGAATAGGGGATGTTAGCTGGGGATTGAATTGGGAATGGGCGATATGAGCTCGGGATAAGATGGGGAATGGGGGATATGAGCTGGGGATTGGGTGGGAAATAGGGCAAGTGAGGTGGACATTGGGTGGAGAATAGGGAATGTGAGGTGGGGATTGGGTGATGAATGGGGAATGTGAGGTGGGACTAGGAGGTATGAGGTGAGGATAGGGGATGTGAGGATAGGGGATGTGAGGTGGGGACAGGGGATGTGAGGTGGGGACAGGGGATGTGAGGTGGGGACAGGGGATGTGAGGTGGGGACAGGGGATGTGAGTTGGGGACAGGGGATGTGAGGTGGGGACAGGGGTGATGATGCGGAACCGATCATATGGTGTGAGGTGGGGAATATGTGCCATCAAATTTGCGGAGTACTCAGACACAATAGAAGGTGCAGAGAAGTATTTACTTAACTTAACTTAACGTCTCTATACTGGTTTAGAAAACTCTACAGAGTCTGTATACAACTAATTTCTTGGAGAGTGGTTTAAACGATATGCGATTCCAACTTAATATACTCAAACACTAGAGCTAAGTAGACCCGCAGCCAGTTAGGCGCCATCAATAGCTGCTCTAACAACATCTACTACCCAAGATGAACGATTCAGTCAGGGTATCTGAAATAAAGATTAAAGCTAGTAAAACAAAGACGATGCTAAAAGTCAGAGACCCAAAGAATAAATATCAGCATAGACGGACAGACCAAATGAATTGAAAGGTTTTCATATGTATGATAAATTCTTCTTCGTTCGTTCTCAATATCCCGCTACCAAACACTGAAAGGGCTTAAGTTGCAGAATGTAGTCCAGAGAACGGAATGCGTTGTGTCGTAGTTTACAGCTTGGCTGCGATATTTGCACCTTTTGGTCCAACACATCCGACTTCAGCAAGCATTTTTTGAGTACCGGGTTAGCATTCCCTCTTCAATCCCTTCTCCTTAGCCAGTCTGCCCTGATGCAGCCTGATATCCAGGATCACCACGTGGAGGTGTAGAAGGGTCTTGGCAGCTATGGTTCGCTAGCCCTAACGCTAGCAGTCAGCTATGGGTCGCTGACCACTGCAGCTCTTGCGCTGCTCAGCATCTTGATCCCGTATGATAAATGACTACAAAGGATGCGGATAAGAAGTTGAAATCAGAACTCGGAAAGCAGCAGTACAAAATGGCATTCCGGAAGGGACAAAAACTTCAAACATCAATGTTGAGCCCATTAAAAAAAATAAATGCTACAACTGTCACCCACAGCCAGAAGGAACTTAAGAGGTTCATAGATCGATTCTCCCAGGCTTGCATACATTTTAGTCCCACAATAAGGCTCACTCAAGCAATTGTGCTTTGACAGGAAGTAAATGACATGCAATCTCTTTGCGTAGATCATTATCAAGTGGCTACTGCGCACGATTCACATACCTGGGATCCCTCATCACTGACAAGCTCTCTCTAGACCAAGAAATAGATAGTCGCATTGGCAAAGCTGTTGCCACATTTGCTCGCCTCGCAATGCGTGTTTTGGAAAACCATAAACTCGCAATTTAAACCAAAACCATGGTGTACAGTGCATTGTCTCGTCAACATGTTTCTATATGGCAGCGAGACTTTGGAAACCTATGTCAAGCAAGAACACATGCTTAACACCTTCCACCTAGGGCGACCTGCGATCATTTCTAGTAATTATATAGACATACTGAGGCTGCCAAAGACGGACGTGTCGGACTGAAAGATGAAAATATCGCAGTCAAGCTGTAAACTAGCGACACAACGCATTCCGTTCTCCGGACTATATCCTGCTGCTTGCAAAGCCATGTTCACGGCTTGTTAACGGGAGATTGGGAATGAACGCAGAAGAAGAAGAAGAAGAAAACATAGTGAGTCACACATGTAGAGGTGCAATCTGACACCTCTCTCGCCAAGCATGTACACTCTCTTTAGACAGCGAAGGCTACGATGGCTTAGTCACGCTCTTCGCATTCAAGATGGTCACATTCCCAGAGATATCATATATGGGCAGTTGACTATGCCAAGAGAGCAGACAGCCGACCACATTTGAGATTCAAAGATGGGTGGAAGCGTGATATGAAAGCCTTGGATATTAGACATCTTGGGTTGTGATCAAGATGCTGAGCAGCGCATGAGCTGCAGTGGTCAGCGACCCAAAGCTGACTGCTAGCGTCAGGGCCAGCGAAACAGAGCTGCCAAGACCCTTCTACGCCTCCCCAAGGTGATTCTGGATAACAGGCTGCAGCAGGGCAGACGCCAAGGAGAAGGGATCGAAGAGGGAATGCTAACCCGGTACTCAAAAAATGCTTGCTGAAGTTGGATGTGTTGGACTGAAAGGTGAAAATATGGCAGTCAAGCTGTAAACTACGACACAACGCATTTCGTTCTTTGAACTACATTCTGCTACGTAAGTCCTTTTAGGGTTTGGTAGCGAGAGATTGAGAACGAACGAAGCCAAGCCAAGCCAAGACATTTTGTGAAGACGAAGTTGCAGACTGACCCAAGCAGAGATTTACCCTGGTCAAGAAAAGCTCTTGCAAACACGGAAAAATCAACGACAAAGCCACAAAGAGAGAATAACAAAGCTAAGTAGAGAGTTTTGTGTACCACTCCAAGGTCTAATCCTCATATAGTCAGTTATGGTTGAAATGAGCTAGCTAACTAACTAACTAACTATCTAACTAACTAATTAACTTAACAAACTAATAAACTAACTTACTAAATTAATTAACTAACTAACTAACTCACTAACTAAAAAAATAAGTACGTACATATGCGTAGAGCTCTGAACAAGAAGTGCGATAAATCCTTAAAATAATTTGCAATGTGGAGCAATCACAGATTGCAAATAGTGAGCTGGACAGAAACACAGCCACAAGAGCAAATGCTTAAATATATAGACACCTAATGAAAAGTTGACAAAAGGTAAATAGTCTTGGCTTGGTGACAATATGAGACATGGAGGTCTACTACTGAATATACTGGAAATAAAAATTCACGGAAAAAAGTAAGGTGATTTAAAGAAACAAGTACATCACACATGTGTGCAAGAGCATTGGGGTGCAGACTTTGGCTGAGCTGAAGTCTGCAATGTTTCGTTCTGAGTCTGAAGAACGTGATCTGCCCATTTCTGCCAGGTTTATCTGCTGTCATTTCTGGCTTGTGATCTTTGTTCCGGTTGCTCAATTCCGGACTCATGGAGCGTTTGATGAGTGTCTTTGTTTCTTTACAGGTCTGTAAATGACGAGTGTGTGTGACGCCATTTCCGGCTTTGTCGAGTTCGTCTTTCTTCTCGTTTCCAAGGATCCACAGTGGGCGGGAATCCACGGTAGGACTAGATCTGTTTTTTGGGACAGCAACTTGATGGTAAATATTATTTCCTGTGACAGTCTATCTTGTTTGGGGCTTGAGATGGCTTGGAGTATGCTCATGGAGTCTGTTACAATGACCGTTTATTTGTAGTTGTGTTTTGGCTGATAATAATTTGAATTGTTGCATGTACAGCTGTACTTCAGCTCTGGAATTGGTACAGGTCTCTCCTGCTGGTATCCCATCTCACCAAAATACAGACTTAGTATAAGTAAGCCTAGAACACTCCATAGTCTACGACAGTAGCTGCCGTGTTTAAGTTAGTTTCGTGGTATTAATGTATAGAATCTTACTACTAGCTATTGTATGAAGTCAGCATTGATGTTTGATCTTAAAAAGTTGTCAACACGTCTGCCTCCTCCCCCTCTCCCCCCCCCCCCTCTCTCTCTCTCTCTCTCTCTCTGTCTCGCTTTCATCCATTTTATTTAGATTCTGTCTTCAAAATTGATTCTGCTTTGTGCTGTTTTTAAAATTTGAGAATTAATTATTTAAAATAATTGTATTATGCTTTTAGAGCATTACTTTTCTGATTTGGTAAATGTCTATAATGGATGATGTGCTTTCAATATTCATGTTCATGGTGCAGTATTGTTCCTAATTAGTACTTAAAAGCAACGTCTTGTACTTCAATTAAAAAGGTGCTTATTTCTCAGAATGTTTTTTTTTTTTTTTTTGTGGTTCGACTTGTGCAGATCTGTTCTTTTTTTTCTGTTGTATCATTTAATATGTATGTTATGGGAATTTTCCCCTTATTTCGTACATTTCATAAATATTTCACTTTTGCTTGACTATTGTAGATTCTCAATATTATAGGATATGATTATCAAACAAAAGAGAATGGCTTAATTTTGTAGACCTCTGGTCTGTTGCTAGTGCAGTGTATACCTAAGAGCAGCTGCGGACTGGCTGGGGGTCTACTTAGCTCTAGTGTTTAAGTAAAAACCACCCTCCAAGAAACTGGTTTTATACAGGCTCTATAGAGTCTTCTAAACCAGTATAAAGATGTTAAGTTAAGGTTACCGCCCTTTCGTGCGTTAGTGATTCAGTTCAGACGTCTGCAGTTCTCATGTCGTTTTTTGGAGACCGGTGGTTTAGCGTGAGAAATGGTTGCATTTGAAATACGACGAGAAATACCACTTACGGAGAATGCAGATCAACACAAAAACAGATGTTTCAGTGATCTCATGAGAATGCGACTTGATCAACTACCAATGCACTCATATACCACAAAAAGATCTTGTGAAAAATGAGGAAGACCAGGATAGATGATATAATAGAAAGAATACAAGAACACGAGATTATAGTGACCGACGCACCTCACTTGGCCCAAGAAAGGCACCTTAAGCACATCAGTGATCATGATCTGTACATGCTGTTATTACTGCTTGCCCACAATGAGTAAGTTTTCTCTTCTACAAGGGGCGTTAAGCTGCAGTAGCTTTCTTCCCACCTCGAGCGTGCTGATGAAGGTGGAGAGAACACGTCAGACGGTTCTTCTTTGCCTGACTTCACCTGCGTGTCGCTAGTTACTGTGGAGATCACGTCGATTCACCGTTTCATTAGTCATAAAATAGCCTGTTTCAAGGAAAACTGAGTGGACAAGAGATAGCGGGTTTGGTCAGTACATTCTATCTGACCCTGACTAACATGTCTGATCAGTATGTTTTGCCTGACCCTGACTAACATGTCTGATCAGTATGTTTTCCTTGACCAAATGTTAGACAAGTAAACAAGGAGTGACTGTTGTTGTTTCGTTTGTCTTAATCATGTCCTCCATTAATTTTTACGACAAGTTCAAACAATTTGTTATTTTAAATATTGTATTATTTTCCTCTCTACAATATAAATTGCCCCATCTATCCTCCGAAACAATTACGAGGGTTTGAGGTACAAAAATAACAACCCCTCACGCACATACACTCCCAGGGCGAGAGAGAGTGAAAGAGAGAGAGAGAGAGAGAGAGAGAGAGAGAGATGGTTAGAGAGAAAGAGATAAATAGTGTATTCTTTTCTACTTTGAATTCAGTTATGTGAAGCATAGGTCCGCACTGCACGTCGATTCTTCTGCTAATCCTTTTAACGTGAGTTTTTCCTGTTTTCCCAAAATTGTCCGATCTAATGAAGGCATTTTGAAGGCATGCCAGTCCAGGACACCTGTCTGATACCACTGTGCCACTTATTGGGTCTGGTTGACTTGTCTCTGTTAAACCTTGAAAGGTACCCCACTTGGCTCTGTCACTCCGTGTGAGCTTGTTTCTTTCAATCCTTGTAATCTACTCGACTCGGTTCTGTCACTCCGTGTGAGCTTGTTTCTTTCAATCCTTGTAATCTACTCGACTCTGCTCTGTCACTCTGTGTGAGCTTGTTTCTTTCAATCCTTGTAATCTACTCGACTCGGCTCTGTCACTCTGTGCGAGCTTGTTTCTTTCAATCCTTGTAATCTACTCGCCTCGGTTCTGTCACTCCGTGTGAGCTTGTTTCTTTCAATCCTTGTAATCTACTCGACTCGGCTCCGTCACTCTGTGTGAGCTTGTTTCTTTCAATCCTTGTAACCCACTCCACTCGGCTCTACCACTCTGTGTGAGCTTGACTTGTTTCTGTCAAACAGTTAAAGTACCCCACATGGCTCTGTCACTCCATGGGACCTGGGTGCGCCTGTACCCACTCCCTTTAATGAGGAAACCCAAAGCTGCTCAATCATCGCATGATTTCAATCTCCGGCAGTCTGCGTATAGCTGATTGGTCGATCACGGTGTTCACATCCAACAGATGTTCATTGATTTGGTAACAAGTAGTTCAAACTACAATCATCATAAGTGCACATTTCTGAAGGTTAAGGTAGCGGCCAATGCTAAAATAGTGATGTAAGAGACACTGCTGTCGTGGGTGAAGTTCTAGAGATTTTATTGTCCAAGTCAATAGCTTGTTTATGAGATGGGCGGTCAGTTCCTTTCTACGTTGCATTTCCTTCCCTAACTGTAAGCGAGTATCTATTTACAGCTTGGCCTACTGGAGCGTGCAGGTAAAGACGGTTTAAAATGGCCTGTTCTAAATAGTATAGAATAATAAGATACGTACAGAAGTAATGTGTAAAGTGAAGGTAAGCAGACACATACATGTCTGCTGTAGACGTGGCGTGTGTGTGGTTGTCTTTCAGTACCAGGTGTGTCATGTGTGGTTTTTCTCACTTTCTACCGGGTTGTAGCCCAGTGTCGTCTCATTTTCTACCAGGTTGTAGCCCAGTGTCGTCTCACTTTCTACCAGGTTGTAGCCCAGTGTTGTTTCACTTTCTACCAGGTTGTAGCCCAGTGTTGTTTCACTTTCTACTGGGTTGTAGCTCAATGTTGTTTCACTTTCTACCGGGTTGTAGCCCAGTGCCGCTTCACTTTCTACCAGGTTGTAGCCCAGTGTCGCCTCACTTTCTACCAGATTGTAGCCCAGTGTCGTCTCACTTTCTACCAGGTTGTAGCCCAGTGTCGTCTCACTTTCTACCAGGTTGTAGCCCAGTGTCGTCTCACTTTCTACCAGGTTGTAGCCCAGTGTCGCCTCACTTTCTACCAGATTGTAGCCCAGTGTCGCCTCACTTTCTACCAGGTTTTAACCCAGTGTCGCCTCACTTTCTACCAGGTTGTAACCCAGTGTGGCCTCACTTTCTACCGGGTTGTAGACCAATGTCGTCTCACTTTCTACCAGGTTGTAGCCCAGTGTCCTAGTATGTATTTGTCTTTTGCCTCTCTCGTGGCACGAGTAAAATGCTTCCCCATTTTACAGCAGGTCTTCGTTTACGCCGACTATCTATCTTCTTACCAATGTTCTCCTGTAGAAAGTTGCATGAACAATGTGGTCAAACCAATTCATTCTCTGTTGCTCGATGTACAGTAGGCAGGGAATTGTTCCAACCTTTTCCTGAATAATCATATTTCTGATACAGTCTCTTCTAGTGTTGTTAGTGACCTTTCGTAGGCACTGCATTTCGCAGGTGGCTAACTTTTGTTCCTGGGCCTTAATACATATGTATGACACTGGTAGAACCGGGTTATGAAGATACTATTTATCAGTTGCTTTTTTGCTTGGGGGGAAATCTTGGTGTGTCTTAGAAGTGGAGACAACTGGTATATGATAGGTTTGCCCTCCGCACTCTCGTCTCTATTTCTCTGTCGAGTCTGCCACCATTACTAAAAACAGTTCTCAAATACCTAAATTCGTGTACCTGATTTATTTTTGTTTCATGTACATGAATATAAAATGTGGTGTGCTTTCTACCTATATTCATTGCCTGTTTTTGATGTGTTGATATTCATATTGCACTTATGACAGTTCAAGTAGAGTGAGTCAATATGACATTGTAGGTTTTGTTCATTAGAGTGGATAAAACATTGGTTTTCTGCAAAGAGCAGTTCGTTGGTACTTTGTTGTTCTGTATTTGCCTCCTGAGTGATATTAATATATGAGAAGTGGTGACAGAACACAACCCTATGTGGCGAATGATGAAATGGGGAACCACTCCGACATTCCTTCTGTTGTTCTTACTGCCCTTTGACTGTCCTGATAAAGGGCTTTGATATTACTAAGGAGAGAACCTTGCAGCCCATACTCTATCAGGATCTTCCATAATGTACTCCTGTTGACTATCGAGCACTTTTCTTGGTCTTTGAATATAAAGCTGTAATTTCCATCATATACTATAGACTGTTTACAAATGTCTCAATGTAAATAATGTGTTTGTGCAGCTCTTCCCTTTCCTGTACCCGAAATGCTCATTTCCTAGTTGAGGTTTCAGTGTTGGTCTTGCTCTTCTTTCTAGTATCTTTGCATATATCTTGCCTATGTGACTTAGAAGAGAGATTCCTCCATATGTTTTGCACTCGCATGCCAGCTTAGTTTTTCCAGATGGGAATAAAGATTGCTCATTGCGAATCTGTCGGTACCTTTCTCAACGTCCAGACGACATTAAATATTCTGGTCAGCCAGTTTACTTCAATTGTCCTGCAGGTCTAGTAGCAGTTCTGTTGTGATACCATCTATGACTGTTGTGATACCATCTATGACTGTTGTGATACCATCTATGACTGTTGTGATACCATCTATGACTGTTGTGATACCATCTATGACTGTTGTGATACCATCTATGACTGTTGTGATACCATCTATGACTGTTGTGATACCATCTATGACTGTTGTGATACTATCTATGACTGTTGTGATACCGTCTATGACTGTTGTTATACTGTCTATGACTGTTGTGATACCGCCTATGACTGTTGTGATACCATCTATGACTGTTGTGATACCATCTATGACTGTTGTGATACCATCTATGACTGTTGTGATACCATCTATGACTGTTGTGATACCATCTATGACTGTTGTGATACCATCTATGACTGTTGTGATACCATCTATGACTGTTGTGATACCATCTATGACTGTTGTGATACCATCTATGACTGTTGTGATACCATCTATGACTGTTGTGATACCATCTATGACTGTTGTGATACCATCTATGACTGTTGTGATACCATCTATGACTGTTGTGATACCATCTATGACTGTTGTGATACCATCTATGACTGTTGTGATACCATCTATGACTGTTGTGATACCATCTATGACTGTTGTGACACCATCTATGTACACAGTCAAAAGCTTTGGTGTAATCTATGAAGTATGTATATAGGTCAGCATTGTATTCTCTGCATTATTCAAAGATGTTTCTCAAATTGAAGATGTGATCTCTTGTGCTTCTGGCTTGTTTCAATCCTGCCTGCATTTTTATACAATTTTCTTTTCTAGTAACTTCATGATAATACGTAAGACTATATTGCTGGCATGACTTATAGGGCAATAGTGCGGCAGTTAGTGCATAATTTTAGGTTCCCTTTCTTTTGTATGGTAATATCGACTGAACTTTCCCATTCTGTGTGCCATTCTGAGCGGTACCAAATCATTTTGCACAATGCATGGTATATGTGTATGCATGCGTCTCCTCCCACCTGTGTTAGGTCTGCTGTTATGTCGTCACATCCTGGAGTTTAGTTTTTTGTCAGCGCTTAATTGCTAATAATATCTAATCTGGACCTTCCTTTAGTTAATGTGTAGCTATGCCCTCATGTTCTTGTAGGTGGTTGTATTTTGAAAAAAAACAACTTGTTATAGTCTAATTTATCCTTTCCTTTGATTATCTTATAAACTTGTATTAAGTCACCTAACATTTTTCTCTTTTCTAGAACCTGTAGGCCGGTTTTTCTGAGTCTATCCTCATAACTGTAATTCTGAAATTCAACTATCAATTTTGTCGTTCTTCTTTGTATCTTGTCCAGCATGTTTATATCTAGTATTTGATAAGAACCCTACAACTGTACACTAGGTCTGTATCTAGGTCTAACTAATGTTTTATACAGTTTGACAATCACTTCCTTGCTCCAGGTCGTGGTCTTCAGACTCCGCACAGGCCAGAACCGACTGAGGTACCATCTATTCAATAAACTGAAGATAGGTGGCACTGACGAATGCACCTGTGGTACAGGGAAAATGACCGCTGAACATCTGCTGCAAAATTGCCCGACATATGAGGACCAGAGAAAGCACATGTGGCCATCACCAGTGCCAACACTAGACAAGCTCTACGGCAGTGTCGACAGCTTCAGGATGACAGCTGCTTTCTTCAAACAAATTGAAGTTGACGTCCGACAGCGTACGAAGAAGACTTCCTTGCTCCTATGTTTAATATTTATTTTTATCATACCTAACATTGCATTTGCCTTTTTCACTGCTGCATGGACTTGCTAACTCACTTTACTTATATGATCTATTATAACCCCTAGGCCCCTTGCCTTTTCTATCGTTCTAATATTGATAAAATATATTGTATTCGTGTACTAAACTTTGAAACTCATTTTCAATTTGGCAACATATGCCAAAAACGGCAACTCTTTACAATTTAAATGTTGCGTAATATCCTCTAACGACCAACATGATACTCTTCATGGCTACACTCTTTATTATGTTGGAAAATGTAAATTGTAAGTGCAACTGTGGCAAAGAAAATAAAAAGTAGAGGTTGTTCTGGTTATGACTCACAATGATAGAAATTACAGAAATATCAATTATAAAAATGATCAAACTTGCCATGTATGTCCGGTCCCAACGAATATTAATATGAGATAATTTAAATTGTAATGGTGCAAGTGTTGAAACAACCAAGACGTACAGTTAACCATGTTTAATGACAAAATATTGTTAAAAGGTAAACATTTGTGTTCATAATAAAAGTTACTTGGTTGTGAAATACAATATGCATTATTAAAATCAGCCAATCCTTAGACAAACTTGTGAGAGTACATCAATTATTAAACTACATGTTTTCTGGTGGTCGCGAGTTGAGGCACTGGTTGTCTACAGACAACTGCAGAGTTTTCTGGTGGTCTTGAAGCTCAGGTGGGGGTTTGTAACTGATCACTCTGGCGTTCCGAATTAGTGTAGTTGGGGGAGGGGGGTTGGTTGGTGACAGTTAGATGTCGCCTCAATCGGCTACGACGTTTAGAGTGACAGTGATAATCATCCAATAACAATTAGTTGTGGGTAGTTCCAAATTAGAGTGATGACTAAGTCAGACAACCAACAGAAGACCATTGGACAGCCATGATGTTGCTTGAAACTATAAAATACTCTGCAAAGATGAACTCAAACGGACTGGCTAGGAGAGTGACTGAGAGGCTATCAGGAGTCTGTGAGTGTGTAAATTTGCAGGGTGACTGGACCAGCATACACCTCGAGTTTTGGCCAGTCGCTCTATAGGTGTTTATGTTGGACACCCGGTGAACAGTAAGATAATTGAATGTGTGTCGTATGTGTAGGACACTTTGTGAACCGATTGTATGTGAATGCACAGATCGACTGAGTACGTGATCACAAGTGAGTACGTGATCTGACTATAAGTTACGTGATCTAATTACATATGAATGTATGCATAGGACACATGGTGAACCGATTGGATGTGAATGCACAGATCGACTGAGTACGTGATCACAAGTGAGTACGTGATCTGACTATAAGTTACGTGATCTAATTACATATAAATGCACAGATCGCCAGAGCATACGTGAACCGATTGTGTATGAATGTATAGATCACCTGATTGAAGGTGATCTGATTATATGTGAATGCATAGAACGACTGAGTACATAATCCGATTGCGAGTACGAGTTGGTGATTGTGTGTTGGGTGTGCAGATAACGGAGAACAGCGGCAAGAATCTTGATTATGTAATTTTGGGGAACAATAAAAGCTAGTGCTTAAAAACCTATGTAGTTCTAGTTCTATGTATATATATATTATGATTATTTAGTTTAGATGTACTTTGTTCTTTTTATTAATATTGTTTTGTTGATATGCATGTTAATAAATGGCTTGGCTTCGTTCATTCTCAATTTCTCGCTATCAAACCCTGAAAGGGCTTAAGTAGCAGAATGTAGTCCAGAGAACGGAATGCGTTGTGTAGTAGTTTACAGCTTGACTGCTATATTTGCACCTTTTGATCCAACACATCCGACTTCAGCAAGCATTTTTTGAGTACCAGGTTAGCATTCGCTCTTCGCATTAGCTCTTTGATCCCTTCTCCTTAGCCAGTCTGCTCTGTTGCAGCCTGTTATCCAGAATCACCGCGTGTAGGTGTAGAAGTTTCTTTGATTATCTTATAAACCTGTATTGTCACCTCGAATTTATCGCTTTTCTAGACACTGTAGGCCGGTTTTTCTGAGTCTTTTCTCATAACTGTTATTCTGGAATCCCACTATCATCTTTGTGCTCTTTTTTGTATCCTTTCCAGCATGTTTATATCCTCTCCACACCTGTACACAGTACTCCAATCTAGGTCTAACTAATGCTTTATACAGTTTGACTATCACTTCCTTGCTCCTATGTTTAATATGTCTTTTTATCATACCTAACATTGCATTTGCCTTTTCCACTGATACCTGGACTTGCTCACTCACCTTAACTGTATGATCTATTATAACCCCTAGGTCCCTTTCCGTATCTATCTTTCTAATATTTTTCTCTCCCATTCTGTAATTATGTTCCATATTGGATCTACCCATGTGGATGACTGTTCATTTATCTACATTAAACTCCATTTGCCAGCTTACAGACCATTCTCAAATTTTATCTAACTCCGACATTATATCCACTTCTGCTTTAGATGTGACACTACTGCAGTTTTGTGTCATCAGTGAATTTTGCTCTCATGGATTCCATATCAATGTCCAAATCATTTATATATATCAAGAACAAAATTGGTCCCAAAAGTGAGCCCTATGGCACTCCACTTTTCACTTCACACCACTCAGAGTACTCCTTATTTATGCCCACCCTCTACCTTCTTCCCATTAAACAATTTTCAACCTATTTGGCAACTTCCCCACCTATTCCATGTCATTTTAAGATTAGAAATAATCTTTGATGAGGTATTCTATCAAAGGCCTTTGCAAAATCTAGATAAACAACATCCACTGGCTACCCTTTATCTATCATTTTAGTAACCTCTTACCTGAACTCAAATAGATTTGTTAAGCATGATCTCTAGTAAACCCATGCTGACTATTTCTGATTAGATTAAACTTGTCTAAATGCATTACAATGTTTTCTTTGATTATTGACTCTAACAATTCACAGACTATGCTCGTTAAACTCACCGGTCTATAATTTGCTGGTGCAGATTTTTAGCCCTTTCTGAATAAGGGGATCACTTCTGCATCTTTACGATCCTGTGGAACAGTTCCTTTTGCAAGTGACTGAGAACATAATATAGCTGATGGTTTTGCTAGTTGGTCTCTAATTTCAAACAGCAGTTTTGGATGAATACCATCTTGACCTGGACATTTATCCACTTTCAACCCTTGAAACCATAGCTGATGAGCATTCAAAAAGACAATACTGTTTAAAAATGATACAATAACACATACATATTCAGCTCAAAATAACGTTGGTTATCACAGAAGTCTACAACTGAACCATCAAAATAAATAACTATTGAACTGTAGAACAGGATACTTTTTGTATGGAAACAAAAACCACTTAGTCTGAACAAATACACATCTATCTGTTGTATACCACTTGTCTGTTACCTAAACAGACATATCATCAAGAGCAGGTATAATCGTTGCCATTCATAGCACTACTTGGGAAGGAAGTCTAATGTCTGGTCAGACAAAATATACTTATCAGACATGTTAGTCAGGTTCAGACAAAATATACTTATCAGACATGTTAGTCAGGTTAAAAAGCCTCTAAAACATGCTAGACAAAACCCTCATCTTGGATTCCTCGTAGCCCTCCTGGACACGGGGGCTGCTTTCATGGCAGCCTGGCTAACAAGGTAAGGGATTGACGTGATCCTTGTAGTAGTGAGCAACACGCAGATGAAGCCAAGCATAGCACAACCGCCTGTAGGACTCTGCTCCACCTTCATCAGCACGCTCGGTATTTGAGGAAAGCTACTGCAAACTGCCACTTAACATCTTTTTCAGGGCGCACAAAAGAGTAAACCTACTCGTTGTGGGCATTCGAAACAAAACTAGCAATAACAACAGCACTTCTTGTCGAGCAATCAAGAAGTGATACCACTTACAACACTAATGGCACCTGGCAAGAACAGGAACATTAAACTGTGTAGTAAGTTTATAATAAGCATCTCCTGACCCACTTTTCCATCAGAGTGGGACAGAAGAAACCTCACATCAAAATGATCTTTCATAAATAGTGCTTGCTGTATGTAGAGAGAGTGGCATTCAATGTTTGTTTTCCTCCTGTCAATATATAAGGAACATCTATGAACTCAATGGAACTATATGGCTGAAGGTAGAACATGTCACCTACTCAGGCACTAAAATGGCACAGAACAGACACACGGCAAATGACATTTTCGATCGAATCGTCTTGTCCTAATTTTTGCTTTTAAGCAATTAACAAATATCTCGAGGTCGGAAGCACTGAGCAAATACATCCAAATCAAGATGTTCAACTCAAACACAATTTTAGGATTAACACATGAATGTGAAAGCTGGAAAATCACGAAAGCTCTTGACAAAATGCTCAATGTCTTAAACAAACAAATAAGACTAGAGTCGAAACAGCAATGTGTTTCTGCCATCATCATGTAGCATGTCCTTTGTAGAACGTCGCTCCCATCACAGTTTGTCTGAAAGAAACTCGTTCCCTTGCCAAAACTCTAGCCTCCGCCACAGTCATACCCAGGCACTCCTGGATATCTTGGTGCCATCGTCTTCTTGGTCTACCCCTTCCTCTTTTGCCTGGCACCATACCTTCCATCACCGTTCTCTCAAGACCGTTGTGTCTCTTGATGTGACCAAAGTATTTGCATTTTCTAGCCAAAATGGAATTGATAAACCAGTTCTCCTCTATGCTCAACTCTTGCCGAATGTCTACATTTGTTCTTTTCTCTGTCCAGGGTATTCTGTGGATCTTTCTGTAACATTTTGACTCGAAGGATTCGATTCTTTGTCTAGAAGTTTTGGTAATCATCCATGCTTCACAGCCATAAGCTGTCACAGGAAAAACACAACCTCTCAAGACTTTTACTTTTATCGTTTTGTTGGTGCCCTGCCATAATTTCTTCAGGCTGTTCAGTCTCTGCATTGCCATAGCTAGTCTTCTTCTGATTTCTTTCGAGCAGTCACCATTTTTGTCAATTCTGGAGCCCAGATATTCAAAATGTGTGACCTGATCTATTTCCTCACCACCCACTGTAAATTTATGCTGACATTGTGTTTTATCGGTAGTCATTATCTTTGTTTTGTTTATGTTTATGAACAGATTTTGATCTTTACTATGTCCATTAACGGCTGAAAGTAGCTGCTCTAGCCCTTCCGCACTTCTTGATAGTATCACTGTGTCATCTGCGTATCGTAACTCTGGAATCTCGTACCCCCCAATCATAAATGGGTCGAAACTTTCAATGTTCTCATCTTCTCGTACATTCCTCATTTATGTTGTACAGATAAGGCGAGAGGATGCCATCATAAAGAAAAAACATTGGGAGCACATCTGACATTTCCTTAGAAAGAACATCAACAGACTTCCATTTCAAGCAATTATGTAAACTTAACAGCTTTATACTGGTTTAGAAGACTGTGCAGAATCTGTATACAGCCAGTTTCATTTAAATTTCATTGCTCTAAAAGCTATGCGCAGAGAACCATTACTGAGGTGCAGGAAAAGCGAGCTACACGGAAGGACAGAATGTAAGACGGCCCGATTACAGAAGAGACCAAGGAACACCTGAAAGAGGAACAGGCGAAGAGAGACACTTCGTATGATAATCTGTAAAGAGGACACCATGGTGAGTCTCAACAAGATATAGGAACTACAACAAGTGCCATCAGACCGATCTATCAGGGGACGGCATGGGCTAGCGGTTAAGTGACATGGCTTACAACTCGAAGGTACTTGGTTCGATTCCCATCACAGCACCGGCCGATACTGCAGGGAAGCAAACCCTTAGAAAATGCAGGAGGAAGCAGACCCTTACATAAAATGCATGCCGAAGTCGGATGCACTGGGCCGATGGGCACAAATAAAAACATAATGCAACACACATCGCCTTGGGAAATAGAAAAGAAAAAAAAAGAAAAAGAGACCGATCTACCTGCAGCACATTGAGTTCTGCTTTATGCAACTCAATAAGAACTTGAAGGTCAACAAATAACAACCGGAACATGAAAACAAAGAACAAAGCTAGAACTTGTTGATGTCTACAACAAAATCTTAAAATAGATAAGGCACAACTTTGTTAGGTACATTTTGACAATATTCCTGCCAGTACTGGCCATACTTCTTGGCACATTTACCGTCGTCACGATAACTGCGGTGACTCAGCAAGATGGTGAGGAAGATGAAATAAGAGTAAGGCATAAGGTTGTAGAAGAGAGCAGGGAGAGACCAGAAGAAAGCCAGCATCAGTTCAGGTATATAGTGGAAGTGTCTGGACACACCCCACCAGCCTGAAGCCAGTAAGATGCTCTCCCGTGTGTCTCCGTTCTCCAACTGGTATTTGGCACGAATGACGTCTGCTTGTCGTCCCCAGATCAGACATTTTCCATCTGTGGCACGAACTTTCTGCTTCTGGTCGTCGGCTGCAAAGTTTATGTAGATACTGAGTGCTCCAAGAGTGAGTATAATGATAGAAACTATAGGGCCCAATGTTACGGGGTGACTGACCAGGTAGAAGGTGACAGAAGTATACAGACAAGGTACATAGACCAGACACCCCCAACAGATGTAGAATCCTGCACGGTCTAGCATGATGTCGATCGTGCGCATATAACCAGCCTCCCACCAGAAGAACTTAGCTAGATACAACAGCTGCAGGAAAGCTGACACAAACATAGAGTCTACAAATCCATACAACTCAAAGCTCTTGACTACATGCACACACACAAGCAGTGCCCAGACCATCAAACCAAACCTGCAGTTGGTGAACACTTTGATGTCGAAATCATACACTCTTGGGTACAGCTCCATTCCCCAGTAGTAATCGAATATAATGTTGCCCGACGACCCAGAGTCAGTGGATGATGGGAAGTACTTTCCCTTCAGGTAAAGGAAAGCACAAAAGATCAGACTGAACACATTCAATGTGAAGAGCACTTCATCAAACCTATCATAAATAATGGAAGGCGAGATGCCTAATGGGTACAGCAAAACGGTGAGCACCCAGAACAAAATTACAGTCAGAACAAAATAGAAGAAGCCATTGTCCTTGTAGACAGGGATGTTACCTTTAGGGGTGACAGGACCATAGACTGTGGCCCCTGGCAGGATCTTCATCATAGCAAGAGCGTACATACAGAGAATAATTAAAGTGGCAATGATTGGAGTAGTTGGGCTGTGGACTTGGCTCCACATTTCTACAAGTCCATGTTTGGATATGAGGACTGACAACATCTTCTGATAGCTTCCATCGCAGTGAATGACTGTGTACCATATTACAATCACCAGATTTGGAATAGTTGTTACTAGCAACAGAGGCATCAATGTTTTGTTGACAAAGTTCTTGAGAATATGAGCCAAGCCCCTCTGAGAGCTCTGCTCATGATTATGAATATCACCTGGTTGTGTCTCAAACCCAGGGTTGGCACTTGGGTAACCGTTTGAAATGACATGACGCCTGGTGAGCTGCTCTGTGTCGGCAGTGTCAATCTATCAGAGATACACAGCATCATATAGTAAGGTAAGCTGATTAGTGATGTAGACTACAATCGCAAATGCGTTATCTAGATTATAGAATGTATTATAGTCACTAATACTTAATTTATATTATAGGATGTATAATACAGACACAAATATTTTATTTATATTATAACATGTATAATACAGTCACAAATATTTGGTTTATATTATAAAATGTATAATACAGTCACAAACCTTCGGCTTGTGAGCCGTGTCAATTAACCACTAGCCCATGTAGTCCCCCCATCCAGTATTTTGAGCAAGGTCTTTTGATGTGACCAAAATATCTGAACTCTGTTTGATTTCGTTCATCAATTCTCTTTGCACCCCTAATCTCTTCATATTTTCTAGCCTAATTTCTATATGAACCACTACAAAATTGTGATATGAATTTATGTCTTTACCTAAATAGGTTTTCTGTCATTGTGACACCATTTTTTTATCTGCCCTTTATCAACATGATTTTTTGCTAATATCTCCATGGCTTTTTCAAGTTCTCATTATGTGTTATTTCTTTTTCACTGAGATAATATCAAATGGTTTAACCGAACCCCCCCCCCCCCCCCCCCATTCAATCGTTGTGCCCACATGCATATTTTCAAGATTCTTTTCAAACAAAAGCACCTCGTTCATGTTTCTCTCCCCTTGAGAGGATGATTGTGCATTGGCCTGTGCTCAGGTATCTGACCTTTGTAAGTCTTGTCTGCGCCATACCCAATATATCGAGTTGTATAACACTAGCCTCTAAATTATCAATCTATTTTTTCCTGTTCAACATTTGAGCAGTCCAACTTCAAATTGTTGGCTCTTCACTCCAAATTTTATGTGGCATTCCTCAGGAAGCTTCCTTTCCTCAGAATCTTAAAATTTGGAAAGCATTCGTCCTTACACCGCAAGAGATATCTGTTCGCTGTTTATGTGTATAGTATATTTTCCATAAAGGTCCAGGAAATATATGCACAACTATTTATTTGTATTTCCATTTCTCACAGTAGGGTGTATTTCTGGTAAGGCCCCAATCTCTTCCCCGGTAAGCAGTAGTTATATTCTTGCTCCCTCACCTTACATGTATGATCTATTATAACCCCTAAGTCCCTTTCTTTATCTATCTTTCTAATATTGTTCTCTCCCATTCTGTAATTATGTTCCATATTGGATCTACCCATGTGGATGACTATACATTTATCTACATTAAACTCCATTTGCCAGATTACAGACCATTCTCGAATTTGATCTAAATCCGACCTCAATATATCTACTTCTGCTTTAGATGAGACACTACTGCATAGTTTCGTGTCATCAGCAAATTTTGCAATAATGGATCCCATACCTATGTCCAAATCATTTATATATATCAAGAATAAAATTGGTCCCAAAACCGAGCCCTGTGGCACTCCACTTTTCACTTCACACCACTCAGAGTACTCCTTATTTATACCCACCCTTTGCCTTCTTCCCGTTAACCAATTTTCAATCCATTTGGCAACTTCCCCACCTATTCCATGTGATTTTAATTTTCGAAAAAATCTTTGATGAGGTACTCTATCAAAGGCCTTTGCAAAATCCATATAAATAACATCCACTGGCTCCCCTTTATCTAACATTTTGGTAACCTCCTCCATGAATTCTAATAGATTTGTTAAGCATGATCTCCCCCTGGTAAACCCATGCTGACTATTTCTAATTAGATTATATTTGTCTAAATGCATTACAATGTTTTCTTTGATTATTGACTCTAACAATTTACAGACTATGCTCGTTAAGCTCACAGGTCTATAGTTTGCTGGATCTGCCTTTTTGCCCTTTTTGAATAAGGGGATCACTCCCGCATCTTTCCAATCCCGTGGAACAATCCCTTGTGCAAGTGATTGAGAACATAATATAGCCAATGGTTTTGCTAATTGGTCTCTAATTTCAAACAGCAATTTTGGATGAATACCATCTTGACCTGGACATTTATCCACTTTCAACCCCTCCAATTTTTTAAAAACCATTTCCTCTGTAATACAGATTGATCCTAATCCTGCTGTATCCATGTCTCTTTGAAAAATATCTATAGGCTCTGGGATCTCGGAGCAGTCCTCCTTTGTGAAGACTGTGCCAAAGTACTGATTGAGCAGATTAGCAGCCTCCCTATTTTCACTTATTTTTTTTCCTGTGCTGTCTATGAGAGGGCCTACTTTGTCCTTTGATCTTTGTTTATTTCTAACATAAGAGAAGAAGCTTTTACTATCAGTCTTGATCCTCTGAGCAAGTTTCTTTTCGAAGTCTATTTTTGCTGTTTTATTTGCTTTCTGAGATATGTTCTGCTTGTCCAAATATTTTAAATATGTTTCTTTTGATTTACCTGCCTCTATATATTTTTTCCATACTTTATTTTTAGCTCTTCTACATTTAACTACAATTTTAGTGATCCACTTTTTACGCTTGGGGTTTACTTCCCTATATGGAACACATTCCTCTTTTAGCGTTTCGAGAACTGCTTTAAAACTCACCCACTCCTGTTCAACATCTGTTCCTCTGACAATATCTTCCCAGATTATGTGGTTCGCTGCCTCTTTCATCCTCTTAACATCTGTCTTAGAGTAGTCATATGTTCGCGTGTTTATGTTCACTTCTTTCCCTGCAATAAGATCCCATCGGATGATTTGATGGTCACTTGAGCCAAACAGTTCCCCTACGGTAACGTTTTCAATCATATTTTCCTCTGTAGTAAAAACTAGGTCGAGTATGTTTTTGCCTCTGGTGGCTGCTACTACATGTTGAATTAAAAAATGTTCAGTTATGCACTTAACAAAAGGTTTTGACTCTACAAGTGCTTCTGCCATATCTCATTTTATTTCTGGAAAGTTGAAATCCCCCATAAATAATAAATTCCTATCACTTGCCTTTAATATGCTACTTCTTTTTTTTCCAGCACATCGTATTCTGAGAACCTTTCTATAACAGTATTTCTCAAAGGACTCGATTATGTGCCTAAAGGTATGGGTATCTGTCCATGTTTCACAGCCATACACTACCACAGGGAAGACACAAGTTCTCAAAATTTATATTTTTGTTCTTTTGCTGGTATTCTGACAATTTCCTCATGTGGTATAGCCTCTGCATTGCCATTGCTAATATACTTATGATTTCCTTTGAAGAGTTTCATTGTTGTCAATTCTGGAGCCCAGATATTACAAGTTTGTGACCTGTTCTATTTCCACACCTCTGACTTTGAATTCATGTTGACTTCTTGTTTTGTAGGTTGCTATTACCTCTGTTTTGTTTATATTTGCAAAAAAGGTTTTGATCTTTTCTGCATCTGTTTATGGCTGCAATTAGCTGCTCTAGCCACTCTGCACTGTTTGATAGTATCAGTGTGTCATCTGCGTATCTTAACTAAGTGATATTGTATCCGCAGATTGTAAAGGGAAACTTTTGAAAATATCATCCTCTCTAACGTTCCTCAGTATGCACTCTGCAGAAATGTTAAATAGATACGGGGAGAGGATTCATCCCTGCCTTACTCCCTTTTGTACTTTGAACCAGTCTGATGCTTGACCAGATACTCTGATAGCATCTGGTCCTTGACATAAAGACTCAATCAGATGGATTAGATGTAGTGGAATTATTTTCAGACCCATGAACGAATGTCATATCCTGTGTCCGCTAAGTAGCAGACTACAACGTCCTACTGTTATCATGGTTCTTCCTTGCTGACGTTACAAAACTGTAATTCTCATCGAATGTAGATGATTATACAAGTGTAATGCTTCAGAGTAATGGTTGTCAAAGGTTGGGTTTCAACCCCAGCCGGAGGCGAGATGAGAAAGCAAACGAGATAAAGGAGACCTCAAAAAGGAAAAGTCAGAAAAGTAAAGTCGTTTCTAACCCCTATTTCTGACATAAAATTACCCAGCTAATGGGGGAATATGACCTGAAGCCTACGGCTTAGCGATGTGCCAAAGGACTGCTTGGCTGTTGAGAGAACAGTCGTGGAGACTCCAAAGTGGACATGCCCTGCCCCTTTCCTGTAAATGTGACCATATTACTACTTCCTCAAACCATATGTAAACATATCAATCAATAATCTGCTTGATTGCAGGTTTGATCATCAGGCCAGTTGGGGATAACCAGTCTAGCGATACACACCTGACTGAAAAAAAGCTTGCTGAAAATGAATGTCTTGGACCAAAAGGTGCATAAAAAACAGATCGCTGCTGCAAACCACGACACCACTTATCTCTTCCAATGATAATCAAGGATGCAGACAATAAAGAAGGACACAATATGGTACCCGCACACATAAAGACATGCCTCTCCTAATATGTACACACTGATGCCTCTGCCACCCAAACGCTGCAGGTTTTGTAAAGGAACACTGGAAGACAACAGAATGAGGATTACAACAAATGACAGATATCCAAATGGGATGCATACCATGATGGTGGAACACATCCTCTAATGCTGCACTCTCACACAGGAAGAGAGTGTACAATACTGACCTTGCGAGACAAAAGTAGAATAGAGATAACGAAGCCTTACAAATAACGATAATAAACTTTGTAAGAGAAACTCAGACCTTGATCTGAAAATAAATGAAGAAGAATAAGAACAAGAAAAACAAATAAAAAATTAAGAGGAGGAAGAAGGAGAAGAAAAGGAAGAAGAACGATGTAGGGCACAGTAAAAAAATGCGTGCCACAGGGTCACATCACACAATAACCATCTGTTGTAGATAATCCTGAGGGAAATCACAGCTTGTGCATTGAATTCGAGAAGGTGAGCAGATTTATAGTTATGACTATCAATTGTGCTCGTTGTTCAATACTGCGGTCTTGAACAGAATATGCAATGATCATCATTTTTAGTAGTATCTTTATCAGGTGCCTCATCATGTTGATTATTCTAAAATCCAAAAAATTCAGTCGCACAAGGATTCTTTGGGTGCAGTATCTTCTTTTTTTTCGTTCATCCTCAGATCAAGGTCCCGGTTTCTCTTACAAAGGACACCGTTTTTTGTAAGGCTGTTTCATCTCCATACAGCTTTTGTCTCATATCTGTCTCACGAGGCCAGTACTGTTCTCTCTTTTCCTGCATGAGCGTGCAGCTTTGCAGGATGTTTTCCCTGGTCATGATAAGCTCACCACATGGGCACCTGTCATCTGTCCCAATCCTCATTTTGTTGTAAAGATGACCCTTGAGTCTGTTATGCCCAGTTCTCAGTCTAAAGATGATGACTTGCTCTTCTCTAGTTAAGTTATAGTAGCTGTCTTCTTTTCGGAAGTCAGGGTGTTGATCAGCCCATTTTACCCTGAAGTTGGCTTTAATTATGGTCTTGGCCTCATTATATGTGATACTCAGGTCTGTTTGTAGGGATGCTCCTCCACTCTTTGCTAGTTTGTCTGCAGTTTCATTGCCTTTAATATTGCAGTGGGATGGGATCCACTGTATGACCAACCTTGGATGTTCTGCTGAGAGCTGTGTCAGGGAGAACATAAATTGCTCAAGATCTGCATCTTTGTGTTGTTTTTGTTTATGCTAATACTGACACGTCATCAGTCAGGAATACTATGTTTTCTTGGTGGATATCTTTATCTTGGATTAGAAGCTCAGCTGCGGCCTTCAGTGCCTCTGCTTCTGCATGGAAATTATTGGAATATGTTCCTGTTGTTAATACGGGTGCAGAATAAAGACAGATGTAATCAGGTCACGTTGTGTAGATATTGAATTGTAGATGTCATTACAGTTTAGATATTTTATCTACACTGAATTCTTCTAGATTCTAGTGCTATAAATTCTATATTTATTGAATCCATGCCTGTTACTATCAATTTGCTTATATCTTATACCGCTATTTCCACTTTTGAATTCAGGATGCCATGACCGTTATTATTATGTTGCAATAATATGTCACCTCTGTTGTCTTCAAACAGTTCATTTATATATTCCATCCACCTGTTTGATATATCTTTTTCATCGAGTAAGATGTTGTCCTTAATGCCCCCTCCTTCTTGAGCCAGCCTTACCATGTTTGAAAGATGCTCTATTTCTGAATACATGATGCTTTTCTTTCCCCAGCTCGTCTATTAACTTGCATTTTTCCACTGTTCTGAAGAATGTTGACACATAGTACGTGTCACATTGTCCAGTACCAAATATTCTGGCTTGTATTTTGATCTGTTTCTATGTTTCATAAGATCTTCCGCCATCCAAACTTGATTTTCTTAAATTATTTTATCCGAAGAGTTGTATTTGTTGCCTGTATTCAGAGCGTCTGATTCACTTAGTGGTAGAGCATTCAGGGTTCAATTCTCTGCATACTGAACTTGGCTCAGCTGTAAATGAGTACTTGGCTTACTATTAGGGAAGAAAAGAGAGGGATATGGCAGCTTGTCACCTCCTCTCACAAACATCTGAAACACTTCATCCCCGACAGCAGTACCAACTACAGGACTACCTTGTTCTTTACAGTACGTATATATGCTTGTTTCTAGATAGTCCCACTTAGTGCTTATGTACTCTTCTTTTTTGTATTGTTTCACGATTTCTGACATTAGTGTACCATTTTCTTTTTGACTGCCACACAAAGTATTTCTGTATAATGCCCGGGAGCTTGAATGCTTAAATATCTATTTGTGGATATTTTGTACATCATCTTTCCATATTTTAGACTGATGGCTATTTTAATCACTAGACGATTGTCATCTAAATGTATGTTAGCAAGATAACATGATACGTTTAATTGATTAATAGTATTTTTTAAATATGTCACACATACTTGATTTATGTTTGTGAATACTTGATTTATATTTGTATACTAAAAAGACAGTCACAAATACTTGATTTATAGTACAAGCAAGAGGGTCACTTATATTCAACTTCTGGATCCCTTGTCCCTTTATACTACTAGATGGTCCTCTTGAAGGAAACCAGCACCAACACACTTCACGTAATCTAGTGATATTGGCCTTCAGAATTTTGTTTAGCACAATAAGATATGTTGGATGTTAATATTTAAGTTTTTCATTTATATATGTTACTGATTCATGATATGCAAAGTGTGGTCCATTAAAGTTTTTGAATCTATGCAAGGCAGCTGCATAGTTTACTATCATCATCGATCAAGTGTTAGAGACTTCATTTTTACAAGGTTTCAAAATTGTTTTAGATAGGGTTACCAGTTCCTTTTCTTTATTTCTTGCATGTCCTAAACAATACCCCTTTATAACTGGATTTATGGAAGCTCGTTGTTAGCCGGGATTGAATCCAGTATCTTTTTCATAAGAAACAAGTTCACTAACAACTATTCCATTCAGAGATTTTGTATATGTGTGTGTATACAGATGAATGTCTATATGAATAGACACATATCTTGGCTTGGCTTGGTTCGTTCTTAATCTCCCACTACCAAACCCTGAAAGGGTTTAAGTACCAGAATGTAGTCCAGAGAACGGAATGCTTTGTGTCGTAGTTTACAGCTCGACAGCGATATTTGCACCTTTCGGTCCAACACATCCGACTTCAGCAATTATTTTTTGAGTACCGGGTTAGCATTCCCTCTTCGATCTCTTCTCCTTAGCCAGTCTGCCATGCTGCAGTCTGTTATCCAGGATCACCGCTTGGAGGTGTAGAAGGGTCTTGGCAGCTCTGGTTCGCTGGTCCTGACGCTAGCAGTCAGTTATGGGTCGCTGACCACTGCAGCTCATGCGCTGCTCAGCATCTTGATCCCAGACACATATCTCATGGCCACCATAAAATAATTTGAAGTATGGTACTGGCAACATATACACTTCCTAACCATTTATCTTGACAGTCTTGCAAGATTTTGTTCATCGTTTATCCTTTCCAACGATCCTGTCATGCCATCTAGGATATCTCCTCACTGTATTCTTTGACTGATCTTGCCCTCTGTATTTCTCCATATCATAAGCTTATCCAGACTCTGCTTTCCAATTGTATAACCAAATAACATTGGCCGCTTTCTTTTACAAAAAATTAGATCACTTTTAATTTCTTTTTTCGATGACAAAGCTATCCAAGTATGTTTATTAAGCATACCCATTCTGTTTGTTGCAAGTGATATTCTATTTTTCTTATTCACTGTCCAATATTTGTATCCACACATACATCCATCCACCTATCTATCAATCCAACAATTATTCTATGTAACACTTTCAGGCCATCTGTTTCATCTCATATATCCATCCAAGACTTACCATGTTGGCCTCTTCAGGTGACAAAGTGGGAGATTCTTGTACAACTGTCTGGAGGGGACCCACATTAACAGACGACAGGATAGCTACTCTTGTTCAGCCCTGCCAATGATAATGTATGACATCAGAGGAGAACTGGTTTATCAATTCCATTTTGGTTAGAAAATGTAAATACTTTGGTCACATCAAGAGACACAACGACCTTAATAGAACAGTGATGAGAGATATGGTGCCAGGCAAAAGAGACACGGGTAGATCAAAAAGACAATGGCACCATGATATCCAGGAATGCCTGGGTATGACTATGGTGAAGGCTGGAGTTTTGGCAAGGGAAAGAGTTTCTTTTAGACAGACAGATGAAAGTAATATTCTATAAAGGACATGCTACATGATATATATATATATATTTATATATATATATATATATATATATATATATATATGGCATCCCCACAAACAGACCTGATCATAACATATAATAAGGCCAAGGCCATAAATAATGCGAACTTCAGGTGAACACCTCCACTTCCGAAATAAGACAACTACTGAAATTAAACAAGAGAAGAGCAAGTCGTCATCTTCAGATTGAGATAATAAATGTCCCAAGGGTCATCTGTACAACAAAATGAGGATTGGGATAGATAACTGGTCCCCATGTGAGGAGGATTCAATGACCGTGGAACACAACCTGCAAAGCTGCATGCTCATGCAGGAAGAGAGCGAGTGAGAGGGAGAAAGAGAGAGAGATAGAGTACAATACTGGCCTCGAGGACAAGATATAGCATAACAGCTATATGGAGATAAAACAGCCTTACAGACAACGGTGTCCTTTGCAAGAGAACCTAAAGATGAACGAAGAAGAAGACAAAGAGGAAGAGGAAGAAGACAAAGAATAAGAAGAATCGGAGAAAAAGAAAAAGACGAAAAGCCGCAGTATGACCAGTACAGTAGATCCACACAATCTCCTGAAGAGCCTGACGTCTTTATCTCCTCTAACCACCATTGCCAGCCTGTCTCTACATCTCGATTCAAGGACTGTGAGTACATTAAGATGTTCGCCATTGCAAAAGAGGTCTCAGATTGCCATCTCAGAGGTGAAGTCACTGCCTAGACCATCATTTTCATACAGGTAGGTGTTGTCATGTGTGCCCCGCTTAACTCGGATGCAATCTTAGCTCTCGCTCTAGCAGTGAAGCTTAGTACCGATTTCTCAAGCACAGTACTGATCTATTGGTACGCACAACAGCATCATCATCCAGATTATTACAACTTATCAACTGCTCAACCTCGAGCCTGCTTGACCATGACATAATTCTCTACGTTCCCTGCCAAATGTGATGATGTCTCGGATGTGGTCTGCCATTTCATCTCTAGTGTTGATCAATGAAGCCCACAAATGTATCACATCTTCACAATGAGAGTATCCCTGGGGCCCATCAAACAGTCGCGTTAATTCATTTTAGATACGTTCCAACTTTTCACATTGTAACGGGCCAGTGTGAGGATGCCTAGCCTATTGTTGTTGTTGTACACCCACAATAAGTATGTTTACTCTTTTGTGCGCCCTAAAAGGGCGTTAAGTGGCGGGTTCTAGTAGCTTTCCTCGTCTCACATCCCAAGCATACTGATGAGGGTAGACCAGGATCCCTGGCTGTTGTGCTGTGATTGGTTTCACCTGCGTGCCGCTCACTACTATGGGTATCATGTCGATCCCCACTTCGTTAGCCAGACTGTCATGAAACAACCTGTTTCTATGGAGAACTGAATGAAAGTTAGGTGAGGTCTTGTGAGTTGTATTATGTCTTCCCTATAGATGACTTTTATAGTTAACGCTGGAAGCATATTGCTTATTAGAAAAGTACTAATGTTGTAGGCTAACAATATTTTTAAAATGGACAATAATAACGTAATTTAATTAAATATTGTCTCAGGATGACCGCCGCTTTTTTCGAAAAAATAATGGTTACTGTCTGACTGTGTACGCAGAAGAAGAAGAAGAATTAAATATTGGTTGGATTGCAATGTGATGAACCACTTCTTCAGAAGTTGTCCTCCCTTCCCTTTTGTCACAAATTGTTGCACCCTCTCCACTTCTCCATGTATGCCGTTATAGTATGTGAAAGACATCATATAGCCCGCTGCTGACTAAAACAGAAGACGTTTAGAACATGCTGTACACTACAGTGTATTACTAATACTATTACTATTAGTCCTATCATTGAACTGTGTGATCACTGTGGTGTGCCTGCAAAGCACAATCATGAAACACTGACCCATTTGTTTCCTCAATAAATGACGAACTCAAGCTTCCCCAGGAATACATGTTTTAAACAAATACAGGCTTCAACCTTGATAAGTACATGAATCAAGTGAGAAGATTATCTATCTGACTACAACATTCTCTCAACCAACATTATCGTGCCATGTATCAAACTTTGAATTTGTTGGCGGCCATGTCTGTTGGATGTGTTTTAGTTGGGGTACAGTCGCAGCAGTCTAGCGGACGGATGTGGTTGTTAACGACCACGTCATCATCATCGTATGTCGTGACATCTCGTCACAGTTCAGATCAGTTACAGTACCGTCTCAAAAATGAAGGTTGGCTGTAATGGATCTCCAACATTCTCTCTATCTCTAGTGGCACACAAACAGACTGCTGCTTGTACATCGTTTAATGTTATCCTCCAATTTGTACTGCTGTCTACATTGTGCTCGAGTGCCTTGAACCTTTCCATCTAGTATATTGTTTTTTGTATGCAAGTGTTATGTCTTTTAATGTGACCAAAATATATAATTTGTCGACTTTTCATGTCTTTCAATAGTTCCCTTTTCACCCATAGTTTCTACAGGATCTCTATAATTTTTAGATTTTGTTTCCAAGAAATGCGACCATTCTCCTATACATCAACAGGAACTCTTCCAGGGACTCTTTCTATCTTCTAACTGGTTGCCCATTGTCCACGCTTCCCCGCCATACAGTAGTGTTGAGTATATATAACACTTGATCATTCTTATTTAAAGATGTAGCTAGTTCTCTAGATGTGAATATCTTAATTCATTCTGCTGAATGCATTCTTGGCCATATCTATTCTTCTCTTGATTTCAGTCCTAAATTTACAATTTTCGGTTATTACATGTCCATGATTTGAGAAACTTGACACCTACTCCAGTACCTATCCTCAAGAAACATGACACCTGCTCCAATACCTATCATCAAGAAACTTGACACCTACTCCAGTACCTATCCTAAAGAAACTTGACACTTGCTCCAGTACCTATCCTCAAGAAACTTGACACTTGCTCCAGTACCTATCCTCAAGAAACAGGACACCTGCTCCAATACCTATCATCAAGAAACTTGACACCTACTCCAGTACCTATCCTAAAGAAACTTGACACTTGCTCCAGTACCTATCCTCAAGAAACTTGACACCTACTCCAGTACCTATCCTCAAGAAACATGACACCTGCTCCAGTACCTTTCCATTTACATGCACAATTTGGACTTCCCCTTTGTATTGCTAACTATCATAGTTTATGTTTTGAGTATTAATATCTAAGCCACACTCTCCGCTGCACTTGTTACACAAGGTCTTGTAATTCCTCTACACCTTCAGACAACTGTACTGTGTCATCAGCATAACGAAGACTGATTGTAATTCTTCCATTCACCTTTAGTCCAGACATTTCTCCGGCTTGCCTGAGGCAAGATGACAGCACACATCCCTACCGCACCAGCTGTCATGTAGTAATGTGAAATGAATAGTTATTTTCGCATTTGATTGTTACTGTTATTTGTCGAGTCCAAGTTACCAATGAGTCTGATATCTTTGCTATTTCATAAAAACATGTAATTAGCTTTGGACTCTAGAAGTTTTCCTGGAGTCTATGACGCACACCAAAATAGTCTTTTTTGGCTTTGACATATTTGTCAGCCAACATTCTGATACAAAGTATGGCTTCTCTGGTGCGCTTGTTTTTTTATGAAAACCAAACCGTTATTCACTCATCTATCTACTTTATTATTAATTCTTTCGTGCACTATTTTCAAGAGTATCTTAGTGATTCGACTCATTCAACTTACAGTTAAATGGTCATCATAATTCCCTGCCTTGAATTTTTGGACAAGGCAACAAAAACAGTTTTTTCAAGTCTTCGGGGATGTATCCCACTGTGTAGAGGTTGGTGCACAACTCCGTTGTCTCATAATTTGTATGGTTCTTTCTACTTCAGATTTGAGTATGTCGGGGCTGTTATAAATATTAAGCGCCATCTCCACATCAAAGGTCGCAGCAATGGTCTTGTAACGTACTTTGTCTATTGTCTTGATGATGCAATATAAGTGATTCGTTCTGCAGCGAATGTTTGAAATAACAAGAATGGACACATTCCGAAACGAGGAAATTAGAAGACATGTATGCACAACACCAGGGCCAGACTAAATCAAAAGACAGCAAACCAAATGGACACGACTAACACCAGATAGTATCCCCCAGAAAGCACTGCTATAAAGATACAATGGATACATAACAACAGGCCGGCCGCGCCGTAGATGGACATCAGAAGTAACAGAAACATTGAAGCTCCCCATGTACGATGTATATGCTAGGGCCCGGTCAAGAAACTTCTTTAAAACCTGACATTGAAAGGCACAAGCAGGAGAAAAGCGAAAAGAAGAAGAAGATGCAATCTACAAGGCTTTCCCTTGCACATATATGGATGGTATCTTCCCACTTACATCCAGAGTGGTCTACCGAGGTCTATGTGTAGGAAAAGAACACGAATAGCACCACTGGCTCACATAGAGCATGTCGCAAGAGGCGACTAACTTGGCATAACACCGGCCATGGTTAGGTGGTTTGTTAAGAGCAGCATAGATGACTCCTAACAGGCTGCGGGTCTACTTTGCACTAGTGTTTGAGTCTATTACGATGGTCTCGCACATCAGTTAACCACCCTCCATAGTGGAGCAATAAGCTGCTCGAGCCTAGCCCACTAAAGAGAAAATCCTTCTCCAGGCTACATCCAGCTCACATCAGAGTTGGGACCTGCACAGTAGAAGTACAGGGCGACTAAGAATATGGGACTTGCACGGGGGCTTATGTCCCTGTAGAAGTACAGGGCGACTAAGAATATGGGACCTGCACGGGGGCTTATGTCCCTGTAGAAGTACAGGGCGACTAAGAATATGGGACCTGCACGGGGACTTATGCCCCTGTAGAAGTACAGGCCGACTAAGAATCCCAAGAAATCTTCCCACTTATTACGATATTTGCCTAAAGACACGCTTGTCTGCCACTCTTCCTTCCAGTATTTCTTTCATCAAGGTGTTGTGTTTTTGCTATGATCAAAATATCTCAACTGTTTTAATCTAATTTCCTTGATAAATTCTCGTTGCACTTCTAATCTCCCCAAGACTCTCTTATTTCTATTCTTTTCTATCCATTCTTCTATATAAGACAATTCTAAATACATCAGATTTCTTCTCAAACTTGTTCATTGTCCTCGTTTCTATAAATGCAGCTTGGAAAAGCTGAAGATATGTCCAATAAAGTGTGACATTAACGACAACAAATTATATTGAATGAAGATACAAGCAAATCAAAGTTGAAATCTGAATGTGATCGTACAAATAACAACAACAAAATGCACCAACCTGAGACGGGATACGAGAGTAGTCAACTTATCGACAGGCTGAATTCTCCACACTCATCATTTTTATACTTTTGTAAGGTGAGTTCGCGAGCACTTTTGCGCGTGCTCGGGTGATATGAACACGTGTGCAGTGAGTCATTGTGAGAGTTTAATGCACACGCAAACTGATACATTGATATTTGAGTTCTGTACGTTTGTGACACAATGCAATATAGTTTGGCTTCTGGTTGATACTGTTGTTTGTAAGAACAGCAATAGATGCGGTTCAGCGGTTCGAAGGGTTTAGCTGTTTTTACGAAGACCCGAGAACAAGACAACAGCACAAAAGCAACCAGTACACTAATGGATATGACATAAGTGATGTAACAACAAATACTTATGTTATAATTATCATAACATTTCGGAAAAACTGCATTCAAGCGGTTTCTGATCTCAGGTAAAAGTTCATGTAAACCTTTTGTGATACGAGTCGCCATTTGCATCCAATATGGCTTCCAAATATTCATTACATGTTTGTTAGGAGACAGAGCTGTACACATGTCATCGTAACAAACGGACAATTGTTAGAAAGACAGAGATAAGAGAGAGACAGAGAGAGAGAGAGAGAGAGAATAGAGAGAGACAGTGAGAGATAGAGATAAAGACAGTTGGACAGAGAAACTGAGAGAGAGACCGAAAGAGAGAGAGAGACACAGAGGGAAGAGATATACAGAGAAAAAAGCAGATAGGCAGATATAGACATAGAGAGAGACTAGAGACAGAGAGTGACAGAGACAATGAGAGAGGGAACGAGAGAGACAGAGAAGGCGACAAATATAGAAGACAGTTTAACAGTGTGGCTTAGGATAGAGTCAACGGACCATCTCCGCTAAGGTCAGGGAGCTATGTTCTGTTCTGTTCTAGGAGTCGACTTCACTGCACTCCGGGCATACCCATAGGTGCTCAGTCTCTCTCAGCAGATGGCGCAAAGTGTGAATGCTGATAGTCCCAGTAGCCTGTTGGTTGTACACCTTCCTGTTTCGTCCTCTCAGATTCCCCGATCCACTGAATCCGAATTTGATTCCAAAGTGCCGCAGCCTGGGCCTTACAGACTCATCCAAAGCAGTGTCGTTTTCCAGCAGGTGGTCCTTGATAACCTTCACTATGTCACATCTATCCATTTCTACTGTGCCTGTTATGGATGCGTGTGAAGCCAAAAAATCAGCTCGCTCGTTGCCCGGAACCCCCGCATGACCAGAACAGTAGATCCACACCAGCCCCTGGAAGTTTGAGTTCTCCAGCGCTGCTATTCACTCATGTCGTAGCCACCCATTCTGCACCTTCCGAAGTAGTGTTTGGGAGTCTAACACGATGACTGCTCCTGTTGTATATGTCTCAGACAGCCACCTCAGAGCCCCTGTCACCGCCTCCATCTCCATTCTCATACTTGATGTTGTTGTCTCGTATGCGCCACTTCGTTCAGCAACGATCTGGTCTTTTATTCTAGCCTAGAAACCCCAGCCTGATGTTCCACTACTTTGCACCGACCCATCAGTGTATTTGATGGTATCACTTTCATGCGTGTTGACGCCTCTAAGTAATGAAGGGAGCTGTACAATCGTTTACGCCAGTCGGAATGGCACAAGAAGAAGAACACGTTTGAAGACATACACGTGCCATTACTCTTACTCCAGGGCTCTGAATTAGACATGTTTCCGAATTCCGACTTCAAACCCCTACAGACAAACACATGTTAGGAACACTAAACCGTTGAGGCTGAGATTAAAGCCAGGGTCCGGTAAAACATGCTGACCATGACCTTCACCTCACGCCCACGTAGTGCTCCTAGACACAAGTTGTGTCACGTAGTATTGTCAGCCAGGTAACGAGCGACACAGTGATCCCCACAGAGATGAGTCTCATTAATCAGAAGGCTCGCAGGGGATAAAAAGCAGAGTCACTATAAACCTCTTTCAGTTCAGTTCAGGCGCCATCTCCGCATTGAAGGTCGACTGCAATGGATCTCCAGTGTACTCTATCTCTTGCCGTTATTGTGCAATCTGAGAGCCTTTTTCCAACCCATTTCCTGATGTTATCCACCTACTTAAAGTGTTGTCTGCCTCCAGTATGATTTTCAACAAGGAGGTATGTCTTGTTATATGACCAAAATAACATAAATGTCTAACCCTGATTTCAGTCATTAATTCTCTTTTCACCCCCAACTATTTCAAAACCTCTAAATTTGTTTTCTTTTCTTTCCAAGAAATGCAACCAAATCTTCTATATACCCACATTTCGAATGCTTCAATCCTATACCACAGACATAGTGTCAAGAACAAAGGACTCAGCATGAGTACGAGTAATATCCCACAACGACAAAAACGACAACAGCAACAACAAGAACAACGGCAACACCAATAACAACGACACCAACAACACCAGTAACAATAACAACATAAAAACAATTACAGCAACAACAACAACAACAACAAAACTAACAGCAACAACAATTACAAAAGCAATAATAGCAATGACAAAATTAACAGCAACAACAGTAACAACAACAATAACAGCAACAACATTGTGCTGCCCAAAAGTTATATTAATTATCTTGTATACAAATCATTCATTCCATTCAGTCACACATTCCTATCAATGCAATAATCGCGACCTACATAAGTATGTCAGTAGCATGTCAGAACGTCGACTCATACACCCGCCAACCTATTTGCCTGTTATAAGTTTCTTGGCAGGTGTGCAGGACGACAGGTTGCCACTACTTTCCGTTCGTGGAGATGCGGATGTATCAAGAAACATCCCCGTGTCTGCTTAACTGGACATGGTGGGATTCGTACTCGCTACGGTGGTATTGTGAAACAGATGGTTCACCTCCAGATCACACTGTCCCCAATCCCGACATCTGTACAAATCAATACAATATTTGTCGGGATATTTAATTCTGACATGGTTGTCTGATAGAAAAGTGTTCAATACTTAATAATACAAACAAGATCCTTCTACCAACGGATGTTTCTGTGTCAGGTCGGGATGTGTAGCAACAAACTAAGATCAGTGGGAGAGAGCGAAAGAACGGAAAGTTCGTG